>OV725081.1:11458121-12658121 GCA_928085145.1 Nezara viridula
AATATGAATTTAATAGCTGATGACACTGCAATTCTTTCTTCCCACAAACATCCAATTATTGCATCTATTGCCTTCATAAACCACATTCAAAACGGTTTAAAAAATGGAAAATTAAAATAAATGGCAGCAAATCCACCCACGTATGTTTCTCTCTTAGGAAAGCCTTATGCCCGCCTATAATTATGGACAATAACCCGTTGCCTTAAAAAAACTTTGCATAGTACCACAGACTCTACTTAAACAAAAAACTTGGATCATACATGCGAAATGAAGAAGACAAGAACTGACTAGACAATATAACCAACCTTCACATCTTATAGGCTACAGATCCTCACTTAACTTATACAATTCTTTCTTCCCACAAAAATCCAATTGTCCTTCAAACCTATATTCAAAACGGGTTTCAAAAATGGAAAATTAAAATAAATGGCAGCAAATCCACCCACGTATGTTTCTCTGTTAGGAAAGCCTTATGCCCGTCTATAATTATTGACAATAACCCGGTGCCTTAAAAAACTATGCATAGTACCACAGACTCTACTTAAACAAAAACTTACTTGGAGCATAGGAAATTAAAATGACAAGAACTGATTAGACAATATAACCAACTCTCACATCTTCTAGACTACAGATCGTCACTTAACTTACGAAACGAGCTGAGACCAATTTGGACAGACGGAGCAGAACTTTGGGAGTCAGCAAAAAAAAAAAAATAATAATAATAATAATAATAATAAGGCTTAGCGAACCCGAAGGTTCGATGCCGACACCACCAATCGCTTGTTACACACCTCCCTCCACCGTTCGCCGTCCAAACCCAGTCCCTTCAGATCAGCTTTAATGCAATCTTCCCACCTTCGCTTCGGTCTACCCCTCCGACGCTTACCATTCGGCACAGCAAATATTAACCTTTTAGGAATTCTCTCGTTACTAAGACCAACAACTTTACAAGCCCATTTGATTCGCCGCGATGAAATTACCTCAATTATATTACCCGGATATAGCTCACGCAATTCGGCGTTGTGTAACCGTCTGAACTCTCCGGTTAACTCATCCTTCTTCGGTCCGAATATTCTACGCAATACTTTATTTTCAAAAACCTTAAGACGCTGCTCATCCCTTAATGTAAGCGGCCAAGTTTCGCATCCATAAAGAACTGTAGGCAAGATAATTGTTTTATAGATCCTAATTTTTAAGTTTCGGGACAAGAGGCGCGAACTGAGTAGTTTTGTCACAGAAAAATAACAAGCATTTCCCGCCTTCAGTCTAACCTTAATCTCTTCTTCAATTTCGTTTTTTCTAGTTATCGTAGAACCTAGATACCTAAATTTATCTACCTGTTCAAACATATTACCATCTATATCGATATCACCAATAGTATCGCCATTTTTGCAGCTGACCATATATTTTGTTTTATCCACGTTTATTTCGAGTCCTAGTTCTTTACCGGCTTTCATTAACGTTGTCGTATTTAGTTTTATAGTTTCAACGTCTTCGCTTAACAGTACCAGATCATCAGCATAGCCCAGCACGGATGTTGTCCCGCCCAGATCCAACCCTTTCTCGGTACGCATTACCTCCCTAATGGCATGTTCTAATGCCAAATTGAACAGGACAGGCGAAAGAGAATCCCCCTGTTTTAAGCCCGAACGAACCTCAAATTTTTCGGACAGATTATTACCGATTCTAACTTTATTGAGTGTCTCCGTCAAGCACATCCTGACTAGATTTACTAGTTTTTTTGGAATTCCCTGCTCGATTAGAATATTATACAGTTTCTGGCGGTCAATAGAATCGTAAGCCTTTTTAAAATCTATATACAGCTGGTGAACAATACCGTTATACTCCAATTTTTTCTCTAATATTTGCCGTAAAGAAAATATTTGATCAATAGTCGACCGATTCCGTCTAAATCCGCATTGGTAGTCTCCGATAATTTCCTCGGCGTATTCCGTGATTCGACTGGTTAAGATTAAAGTGAATATTTTATAACATACCGGAAGGAGTGAAATTCCTCGATAGTTATTACAATCCGTCCTCGGACCCTTTTTGTGAATCGGAATAAGAATAGATTCTTTCCATTCTTCAGGTAATTTCTCGTTCACCCAGATCTTTTCAACCAACCGATGTATTTTAGAAACTCCAGCTTCCCCGCATGCCTTAATTAGTTCAGTAGGAATATTATCGATTCCCGCTGCTTTATATGATTTTAATTTTCCGATAGCTACTTCAACTTCCTCTTTACTTGGTCCTTCTATTAACGGTTCAGCACTCTGGTACTCAGAAGGAGGACACCGATCATAATTTCCCGTATTTAAAATATTGTCAAAGTGGTCCTTAAACCTATTCAATATGTCAACCGGATCGGTCAGAATATTGTTATTATCATACCTAATTCCAGACGTTACGGGCCCTACATATTTACGTGATCTGTTTATACCTTTGTACATGTCTCTTACGTTATTTTCGGCTCTATTAGTTTCTATTTCAATTATTTTATTTTTAAGATACTCCCTTTTTTTATTTTTGAGCAATTTTGTCGTTTCGTTCTTTGAGATTCGGAAGTATTCCAGATTGTCTTCGCTAGGATTATTTAGAGCTTTTAATTTAGCGGCTTTCCTTTTTTCGCACATGTTTAAGCAATCTTCATCAAACCACGGTTTGTTATTCTTATTTTCCTTTTTTCCTAGACACGAGTTACCGACCGCTTTAATATTATCCCTGATCTCTACCCATAACTTGTCAATATCCTCGTGGTCCTCGTCAGGAAGCTCTAAAGCTTCAAACCTATTCTTAACATCTAGCTCGAATTGGTTTCTAATTGATGGATTTTTTAATTTTTCCAAATTAAAATTCTCAAAATCGAAACGGTTTTCTTTTCTCTTTTTTATATTAAGTTTTTGCCGAAGTTTCGCGATTACTAATTCATGATCCGACCCACATTCTGCTCCGCGATAAGACCGTACATTGATTATACTGCTTTGCCAGCTGTGTTGTATCAAGACATGATCGATTTGATTTCGTGTTTGCGAATCCGGTGATGTCCAAGTATATTTATGAATATCCTTACGTTTAAACGTCGTACTTTTAATTACCAGGTTTTTCGAGATTGCAAAGTTTATCAGACGGATCCCATTATCATTACTATATTCGTGCAAACTTTCTTTACCATTCGTCTGAATATAAACTTCTTCCCTTCCTACCTTTGCGTTCGCGTCACCTACAATTATTTTCATGTAGTTTCGCGGTAGTTTATCATAAACCAATTCGAGTTTATCGTAAAATTCACTTTTGACTTCATCGTCACTGTCTTCGGTCGGACAATGTATGTTTATTAATGCGATTTTAAACCAACGTCCCTGAAATGTAGCTACCGAAATTCTATCACTAAAGAATTGTACGTCCCTCAAAGCGGATAGTAATCTACTCCTAATTAGAAACCCGGTACCTAAACAATGATTCCCGCTTCCTCCGTACCAAATAGTGTACTTTCCTTCCCTCATCGAGCCCTCCCCTGGCCAGCGAACCTCTTGCAGAGCCACGACATCCAAATTGTACCCATTTACCTCATTCGCGACCGATTTTAGCCCCCCTGCTGTGTTTAAACTCCTTACGTTCCACGTACCAATATTTAAATCCCTATATTTCAACTTGCGGCATGAATCCCCTAAAGCAGTCCCCACCCGGAGACCCGAACGGGGGACTAGTTTACCTCCGGATAATGAGCGTTTTACCTTAGGGAGATCCATGACTTTTTGTGGTGTTTGGTGAACTAAAGATATGTGAGTAGGGCGTTCAATCCTACGTCACACCCTCCAGCAAGTCTGGTGGGTCCCTACCTCCAGCAAGTCTGGAGGTCCCCTCCCTCCAGCAAGTCTGGAGGTCCCCTCTCATTGTTGGTCAGCGAGTCCATCGGACTTAGCCGGGAGGAACTTCCAAGGAATTTCCACCGACCATCCCCACATACGCCACCCGTGGGACGCTCCCCATACGCGGTAATGAGCCCGCGCGAGGAAAAAAAAAAAAAAAACACAATAAAAAAATCTACAAAATATTGTTATCACACCTTGTTATATTTTAAATAACGTTATACATAACGAATTTAATACTCCAATAGTAAAATCCTACATCTAAGATACACTGTATTTCATTCTTAAACTCAAAATCACTTCAATCCACTATTTATTTTAATTTCTTGCTCGCTGTTACCTGCTCGATGCAGATTAAAAAGAACATGGTCAAGAGACCTATTCATTTAATAACAATAAAATTAAAGCAAATCTATTGAATTGATCAAATTTCCAGCAAATAATCAGTACATCATATTTACTAGATATGAATGAATGGAAATAATTTTACTATTCTGGGACTAGTGTCCCTTTAAAACAAGTTACAAATACAGAATATATATTAATATTTTGGTGTGTCCATAAAATATAATTAAATATTTACAGGATGATTATGAATACAATAAAATTATAAATAATAAAGACTTTTAGAAACGTTTATAAATATATTAAAAAAACAGAGAAAGTAAACAAAATAATCAAAGTATCTGGGTGTACTTTGATATTCTTAGAGCTTAGGTTTTTAAGTGCATTTCGTGATCAATTGGATTGGGAATGGAGTAGGAGAGATGTTTGAAGAGGAGAGATTTGAAAGAGAATACTGACTTTGCGTCTCGAATATCTGAGAGTGTTGAGTTCCAGAGACAACTTGAATTAAAATAGATTTGTCAAACGCAGCAGTTCTGTGAGAAGGGGGATAGAGGTCGGACGTACGGGATATGGTGGTAAGGGATTGAATGGAGCGTTTGAATTGTTGGATCTGTATAATACAGATGGGTCACCGAGTTCTAATGGATAAAGCCAATTCAGCTCGGTGAAAAACTGGGTAATATGCATATCCTTTGACATCCCGAAGTTAAAGCGGATTGAGCAATTCATTAAACGTTTAGGTTTAGCTTCAATTTCTTTCTAGAGTTCATCGTACACCACACATACATAGTCGAACAAGAGATGAGACCAGGAATTGACGGATATTGAACGAAAAACGATAACGTATATGGTTAAACTGTGCTAGCGTACAGGAGAAAATTGCATAGAATATTAAAATAAAACTTCATTTATCCTATAATCTACAATATATATAATACAATAGGATACCTTTTCCTGCTCTCAGGAGTGACGGATTTTGATAAACGAGAGGGAATTTCATGTAGAAGTGACATATCCCAATTTCGATCTTTACATTTCTTTTTACACATTTTATCCCATCAACATTGAGATGGGATAAAATGTGTTTTCAACATTTCAACACAGACACAAAGACTCGACAGTTTCCTATGGAACTACACTCTTGTTATTTAAAGCCCCATAAACTCCCATTTTAAAATAAATTGTAATTAATAATAATACAAGATAATAATGTAATAGTACAAAATAAATAGATGTCAATGATATTACCGAATTAAAAATCAGATTTTATGAGTTATTTACTTTTAGTTTTAGCTGAACCACTGGCTTTAGCACCAGCGACGCGGTTGAGAGAGTAGCGCAGGGATCTCTTGGAGGTTTTCCTTCTATAGTTGGGGAAGAAGCTTGGCTTTGGGTTCCCTGCCTGATTGTATATATTGTATATAGGTATGACTGTGATTTTATGTCTTTTAATTTACTTATCTTTAGGTTATTTTATTTTTTTATTGTACATAGTTTTTCATTATTATTTTACTTTTATTAATCTTATATTTTCTGTATATATGGTGTGAATGTGTTCATATATCACTATATACTATTGTCCACGTGACAGATTGTTATAATTCTGAATAAATAAAAAATTTTTTAGCTAAAGTACTTAATGTTCATTACCTATCTCCCCCCAAGCATGTTAAAATTCGATAATTTAACTATATCAAATTTGGTCTCAGGTACCAGATTAAGCTAGCAAGGAACACTCTCTCACTTTTCCAGTGCATTGAATTTTTAGGCGGCAATATGTTTTCTTTTTAAATAATACTCATAGTTATTTTGTAATACTATATCATTGCAATTAAAAGAGGCAGTAAGTGGATAACATATTTTGATGTGTGATAAAGTTGCAACTATAGTTGTACATAGGCTTTCAGGCTTAGCAAAACAAGATACCAACATCCATAAAAGTGTAAGAGTTATGAAAAATATAGACATAAGTAATGTTCATAGAGCAGGAAGTACATACAGGAATATGATAAAATATGTTTTTTAATCCGCGTCGCTATTGAATGAGGCGCATGAACGGCTAAGACGATTTTAATGAAACTTGACTAAAGTATTTTCATCGAAGCCAATTAAATTTATGTGTAAAACAAACTTCCCCGAAAAGAAGCTGGAAAAAAATAATGAACGAAAAATTGTATTTACTAATAACTCAAAAAGTATACGGCGTAATAATCATGCAATTTTTCGCCCTAAACACCACTACCCTACCCTCAAAAAGTATATATTATTTATATGATTATGTTTATGTTTATTTCAAGGTTTAAGAAATTTCCTAAATTAATAAATAAATTTTATAAAATAAAATATATGCTGCAGAGATGTGCCGTTCTAAATGTTTAGCATCTGTTCTAAAGAAAAGTGGACGCCTCTTGCTTTGGATTTTGATTACTAGAAAATCAATATCTCAACTTTTAACTTTTACAAAAAGAAATACCAATTTTAGCGAGCAACTTTTATCTATTTTTCCCGAATGTTAACAAACGTAGTGTGTAATTTCAGCTTCTTAATAGACTCTACTATTGAGGTGTTGTTCAGTATACGGATATACAAATACAGAACTTATTGTTATGAAAAACGAATATAATTTTACTCCCTAACTTTTTCTAATGTCCTTCGATATAATTAAAAAGTCTATTATTTTCGAAAACATTCTACTGAAATAATTAATTATTCCGATTTAAATACATAAAATTCCTCCGTTTCCCTTATATTCATAATTCTTGAAATTTATATAAAGTTGACTCCAAGGTCCTTAAAGCTTTGTATTACCTTCTCTTTGGATTCTTGATCGTACTTTGATAACCATTGGGTGCATTTATTCTGAATAAAAGCAAATAAGTTGTTATAACTAAAACTAAATAGAAATTTAACTTTTATAAGATTAGTTAGATAAATATCTTTGAACTAAAAAAAAACAAAAAACCAAGCGTTATTTAACTACTTTGAAATTTTTTTTTAATGAACAAAAGATAGTAGAATGAGTCATAATACAAATAAATAGTTCGTCTAATTCAAGATACCATAACAGTGACAACTCCGCCATAAGAGGCAATCAGATAAGCCATTTCGAATACTTCTGGTATGTTGCCGATTATCAGTGCTGTTGGTGGGAATTCTTCATATAAAAATTTTCGAGGGTTGCACATTGTTCGAATCCGGGAAATACTAGGAAGGGGACCACTGCATATTATAAAATTCATTCCAATTATTTTTGTTATTCGGGTTTCACCGTACTCTTCATCGATAGTGCGGTCGCTGCTGCTGTTGGAGTGACATGTCCCATTTTTTTTTTTTTTTTTTTTTGCTTATGGCATTACAGACTAAGTAGATCTTGTGCCACCCAAACAAGTCTGGCCCCCTTGATTGAGAAATTCCTAGAAATGCTCTTTCTAGATGTTCAATATCTTTCTGTAGATGTCGCAAAAATACCATCTTTTCCTCGGATTTACCTTTTTCTCGCTTTATATGCTACACTTTCTTTTCTAATGTCTGCGTAGAATTCGCGTTTATCTCCAGCATGCCAGTTGTTTTCAATGGTTTGCAATCCTTTTTTTGAGGAATTTCCTTTTTGCCGATCTTATAATTTTGTTTGCCTTTTTATTGGCAGCTGTGTACTTGTCCTGCGCAATTTGATCAGTTGTAGGACTTTCGTTTTGCTCCTTTCTTCTACTGGCTTTTCATATACTTCTGTGATCTACATCTTAGCTCTTCGTTTCTTCTGAATACCGATCACTTCCTCAGCTATTTCTTTTAGTCCTTTCTCTGCTTCATCCCAGGATTGGTCCACCGTGAGGCTATACGAATCCAAGGGTTCGAATTTATTTTTCAGCTCAAGTTAGAATTTGTTTTTTACGCAGGATTTTTCAAATTACGTGTGTTAGATTATGTGACATGTCACATATATTTTATATATAACTATTTAGAAATGTAAATACAATTTTTTTAAAAATATTTTGCACTCACCTTAATTGATCACTGGTGTAATAACTGGCGCATTAAAGTTAATGAATCTAAATGTCAACATATTACCTTTACACTCCGACGCAATTCCTGTTCACCAGTACTCTTTAATTCCATCCAGCTTCCTTACTCAGACACAGTCCGGTACCTTGGCTTTCATTTAGGCCGAAGACTAACGTGGAACCCACATACTAGACTCAAAAGACAAGAACTCAACCGACGATAAGGCCAACTATACCGACTAATAAGCAGAAAATCTAAACTTTCCATTGAAAACAAGCTACTGATCTACAAGACAATACTGAAACCTATTTGGACTTACGGACTAGAACTGGGGGGATCAGCAAAATTTTCTAACATCAAGCGCATCCAATCCTTCCAGTCAAAAGTCCTTCGAACAATAGTCGATGCTCCTTTCTATGTAACCAACAAAACCCTACATCATGACCTCAACATCCCATTTGTCCTAGACCTTATCCCAGAAAAATTCTCCTAATTTCACCAGAACCTTACGTACCACCCAAATCCTCTTGCCTAATCCCTATCAAGCACCTCCCATCCGTGTAATCCTCCAAGAAGGTTGAAACGACAGTGGCCACGCGACCTTTTGAAGATTGTATAAATTGGAGTTCTGGCAATGGCCAGATTCTTCACTCAAGACATGAGTGTATGTGGCTAAAGTGCTCTCGACCAATCTCCGCTGGCTTTAGTCCCAGTGACGCGGTTGGGAGAGTAGCGCAGGGTTCTCCTGGAGTTTCCTCGCCTGATTGTAGATAGGTATGCATGTGTTTTTTTTTTCTTAGTTTTAATTTTCTTTTTTTTAGGTTATTTTACTTTATTATCTATTGTATATACTTTTGATTATTATTTTGTTCTATTTATTTTTTTTTTTTGTACATATAGTGTGAATGTCATCCTACGTCACTAGAACCAATGTCCAAGAGACAGATTGTTATAATACTCAATAAAGAAAAACAAATTTTTTGCACAGGTTTCTTTAATCCCTTATTTTTTTTTGTTATGTTACAGATAGGCGTAAGAAGGCATTGAACTTAAATAAAATAAAAGTGGACTTTACGAGACGGACTTTATTCTAATTGAATTGAGGTGGACCCAAAGCTAAATATTAGAAGCACAATGCAATGTGATTATTGACAGCGAGTGTTGTGAAATATCTTATCTATTTGCGATGGTGTTAAGTTTAATTTATTTTTTCTTACATTTAATTAATTTTTTTTTTCTTATTCATATTCTTAATTATTTGAAAATAAATTGTACGATTTTTTTCCAATGAAATTAAAATTACATATAAGTTAGCACACACTGCACCACAACTTCCTTTTCCTGGAGATAACGAACGAACTGCAAACCGTCAGCTGTATCTCGATGGAGGACTTCCTGGTGACATTTAGCAGGGATGTTCATGAGCTACATTAGCTGATACTGTTCACACCTCTAGTGATTTAGCATCTCTTACTAAATTTTCAATACTTTATTTGGTTTTGTTTTTTAAAATAAACAAATAATGGCTAAATGGAACAAGATTATGTTATTGTTAGTTTTCCAATTGCTTTATTATGCGACCATTTGCAAGGTTTGTATGTTTCTATTTTGACTCATTTAATTATCGATAAGATTGGTTATAAACTGGTTTTGGTACAGTTTCAGATTTATAACGGACTGATGATCGATTACTACGAAAACTGCCCGGACCGCTCTCTGCCCAACAAGATCGTGAACCAGACCATCATCCAGTTGTCCAGGAATAAGATAGTAGTGAATGGGGATTTCGAAATAACCAAATTTACTCCGAAGCTTCCGGTACATATATAATTATAATATTCTTTAATTATACTAATATATGTTACTTTATTAAAACATTATAATCAACAATATTTACGATTTAAAGCCACAGAAAAACAAGGGCTTGAAACGTTGTTTTGATATCACCGGTTTTTCAGTTTTTTTGGAGCTAGAACTTCTTCTCTTGCAACTTGTGGAGTAAAGGTTAAGAAACTAAACTGATCTTTTTTCAAGAACTTTAATAAATATAAGTTAAAATTTTACCATAAACTTTATTAAAAACATTTCCTTACAACATTTATCTTTAACCTTTTTTTCCTATAAAGTTTCATGGAAACTGTTAAAATGAAACCTTTACAAAAAGTTCTATATAATTTTCAATCCCTGAAAAATATTACTTTAATAAAAACAAAATAAATAAGTTATAATATATGAATCGCTTATTTCCAAAGTGAACTTTAATCGATTTTTATCGAAATTGAGAGAAGTATCGATTCCCATCTATAAAGTCTAATGAACCTGATGGCGCAACTATTTTTATAAATATTGAATTAATTTATTTAAAAATCATTTTTTTTTTTCGAAACCGACTTTATTGAAAGTAATATAATTTCTTCAGTATTCTTTAAAAAAAAAATCATCAAAAGCTTTATTCAAACTTTATTACAGATTTATTCAAACGAAAATAAAAAAATATATATATATTTCATCGTTATTTTAAACAAAAAGATATTTTTTATAGTTAAATTTTTTAACTCTTCCTTCAAATCTTACACCATTTTTTGAAGTGAAAACTTCTTTAGACGTGTTTTTGATGGAGAGTAAATTAGATTGAGCCGTCAGATTTCAGATGAGTAACGCTCGGATAAAGTCTGCTGGAGTTTACTAATTAAAATATTTTTGCAGATGGATTAAAATACCTCTAAAACTAAAAATCGGACTTGTATACTGTAAGCGAGGGAATTGTTCATCATTTCATCCTGTTTGAAATCGGATATCATTTAAAATGGTATCTTAACGCAACGAGAGACAAAAAGGAAAAAAAATACTGTTGAAAATCTAATGATAACGAGTTTTATAGAAGATATGGATTAAAATATTTTTGAAACTAAAAATCGGACCTGTATACTGTATGCGATGGACATGTTCATCATTTCATACTCTTTATAATGAGATATTATTTATAATTTATATTTGATATTATTAATCTCTCCTTGTTGATGTTTTCATTTCTATCGTGTGGTCTGAAGCACACTTCTTACTTTTTTTTCTGTCTCTCCAAAACAAACCCTAACCAATCTTTTTTGTTCAATACCGGGCTTTGAAGGTCGTTTATTTTTCTTATTCTTCCAGAATAATTTGTAAATTTTGTAAATATTTTCTACAAATGGAGAATATCTTCATTTATTTTTTTTTTAAATATTTGTTTTAATATTACAAATATTAGAAAATATAAAGAAGAGAAGAATAGTTGGGGCGGTCAGTCAAAAAAGAAGGCAAAAATAAATGATAATATTTATTTTTACATATGAAGTTCAGGCCATCATCAGGGCTAAGAAAAGAACCAGATAACAGGGTATGAGAAATATAAAAATTACAGTAAAATGAAGTTGTTAGAATAATGAAAATAGTAAGAACAAGAGACAAATAATAATAACAGGTACAAAGTGTGGAATGATGAAGTAAACATAGTCAAAAAAGGTGACATAAGTATTGTAAAGGGAATCTTAGAATAAAATGTAAAACAGAAAAATATGAAGTTATATAAGAAATGGAAATAAATAGTAAAATTAAGATATTGCAAATAGAATATTTAGATAGAAAATTGAGATGTTGTTAAGTCTATCAATATGTACAGACATTTACAACATATAGACAATTTCATACAACAGAAAAACTTTACAACATCTCAATTTTCTATCTAAATATTTTATTCACTATATCTTAATTTTACTATTTATTTCCATTTCTTATATAACTTCATATTTTTCTGTTTTACATTTTATTCTAAGATCCCCTTTACAATACTTATGTCACCTTTTTTGACTATGTTTACTTCATTATTCCCCATTATTATTTGTCTCTTGTTCTTACTATTTTCATTATTCTAACAACTTCATTTTACTGTAATTTTTATATTTCTCATACCTTGTTATCTGGTTCTTTTCTTAGCCCTGATGATGGCCTGAACTTCAGGTCGAAACGTCGACATATGTAAAAATAAATATTATCATTTATTTTTGCCTTCTTTTTTGACTGACCACCCCAACTATTCTTCTCTTCATTATCCAAGACAGGCAACCATTTACCAATTATTAGAAAATATAGTTTTCATGCTTCCTCAAAAAATTTGTAATAATGGTTATGTTTTACGCGCGAATGATAAAGACAATTTTTTTAAACTGAGGCCTAAGAATTTGAAAGCTAAAATTGCGATGAAATTTATATTTTAATCCATATAAAAAAACACTTCAATTGGTTGGCTAATAAAACCTATGGTTAAATATCTCAGGAACTGAAATTCGGACCTACATACTGTAAGCAAGAAAAATATTAAGAATTTAATTCTCTTTACAATGAGCCTTTATTAAAAATTGTATTCTGACGCGACGAAGAGAAAATGTTCCTAATTTTTACACTGATCTACCTTAAGCCGGTTTACATTGCTTTAGTTTCTAAAATAAATTGTACTCAAATCTTTTCTTTAATAAATTTTCAGGAAAATAAATCTAATTCAATTTTTTTTTGTTTCTTCATGAACGTATGTAAAAATATTAAAACTTTTCTGAAATATATAGGAGAGTCGTGTGAGTGGAAACACCAGATTTTTTTATTTCTATTTATGTTGGATATTTATATCGTATTTCAACTTTTTATAGTTTTTCCAACCAAAGATTCATACACTGTAGATTCAGTAGGCAGTGTATTCGTATGGACAACGAAGTTTATAGATATTGATCAACGCCAAATAATTACGAACGATTTTCTATCTTGTCTGATCGTCGACACACGCAACTATTTTTTTTTTCTTTTTCGTAATAATGTTTTGTACATTTCTATACATTCCTGAAATCGATGGTCTGTTTAGATTTGAGCTTGTCCGGAAAATAAACAAGTATGTATCTCTCATGTCACTTCCTTTTTTCGCAACGTTGCCATTGTCACTACCGAAAGCTTATCTGTATTTGCGATATAGTAAAAAAAATAATGAAATAAAGAAAAACAGGAAGGGATTCATTTTTTTGGAATGCATTAATAATAATTAAGAGAAACGTAAAGAAAAAGAGGATGAAGTAGCATAAGTTTCAATTTTTTTTTATCATTTATTGTCCTCATAATTTATTTAAAAATCATTGGATGTTTATTGAAAATTATGTGTGTATTAAAGCTTATATCCAAAATTGTATTACAACTGGCATTAAGGTAATAAGGTAAATAATATAGAGTTTAGAATTCGTTACCATGTAATAAGCCTTATATGTCCAAAATAATATGATTAGATATGAAGCTAGAACACTTAGGAAGGTGATGCCTGTTGTACCTCAGCTATTTTGGCATTTTTTTTAAAAGTTGATTTTTCAAGGTAGCAAGTCTGGATGTTTCGGGGAGCGTTCCTTATCACTTTTCTTTAATATAAGTTAATAAATCAAAAATTCAAACCTATCGAATTTTTTATTTATTCTTCTGTAATTTCCTATTTGCTTGTTTAAAACTGTGGAGAATTTTTTTTTATATAAAAAAATATGTTGAATTCAAAATCAGGGTATCTATTACTGGTACAAAATTACGCTGTCAGATTTTTTTTCATCAGAATTAAACTAATTGACTGAATAAAAAAAAAATGAAATTGGTAAAAAACTAAATACTATATGTTATTTTAAAACTAAACCCTTTTGTAAACCCACCGTTAGAACTTAAGTTATGAATTGCATTAATGTTGTAAAATTCCCTTAAAGTATCTATTACCTGTCAATGTTCGAATTCTATCTAAAATAATAGAAAATATATAACGAATAATTTATTCGAACTTTCACCACGAATAACGAATGAGCCTGTTTATCTTTTTTCTAGATAATAAATAAATTCAAATTATCTTTTTATTTGTTATTGCAGTTTTTTAATTAAATTCCAGATAATTTGACACTAGTTATATTTTTCTTCGATATAAGGGCCTATTATATATTTTTGGATTAATTTATATATTTTGAGATTAAGCCACTGCGTTTTGACTTTTATGAGTTTTTCGGATTTCTTTTATATGAGGGTCTATATATGTGTTTTCGGAGTCCTAGTTTTTTAAAATGATTTCCATCTTAAGACTATGCCTCTGAGTTTCGTACCAAAAGTGCAGGAAAAATAAAATAAAAAAGGATTAAGGTAAAAGCATCAAACGGCCAGTTTAATCTAGGTGGAATAGTGTTTATGAATCCCTGCAAAAAATGTTAAATGTAAATGATAAAATTAATTTTATTTTGTCAACATATACGAGATCACAAATGTAATATTGCCAAATGATATTGAGTTCATTGCCTTCTTTAGTAAAAAAATGATGTTCTAACTTTATTTATTTACTTACTTTATTTCTAACTTCTCTAAATATGAATTTTAATAAATAGTTATCATTGCATATTAAAAATACTTTAATAATCCTTTATAATGAAAATAAAAACGTTACTTTATCTATTTTTTGTAACTCTGAAATTGTATCAATTTTCAGACACTTACCGAGGTACTCAAGTGTCCTTCAAGATCAGACACAGTCTGCGAGACCTTCCTGAGGGTGCCTCAAAAGGACTACTGTCCTTACTTCACTGAGAAGGGACAATTCTGGTCTGACTTATTTGAGAACTTGATCACTCCAAGAGTTTATTGTCCTGTCAAGAAGGTAACGAAATCAAAAGAAAATTTATGGAGTTTATACACAGGCAAAAAATTCCACTTTTTTTTCCTGTTTTCATCTAAAAGTATTTCTACTTTGGATTGGTTTATTGTTTTTAATGAATAAATAGGTAATCTTTTTGTTTGTTTTCAATTAGGAATGTTAATATAGAGGACAATAACCCTTATTCCATAATTCAATGAAATGATTCTAGATTCCGATGTTTACTTTCTACGGAATCAAAATGTTTATTCAGTATCATTAGTTCAGTGCCGTTTCTTACAGCACATTTCTTAGTTCCAGATTTTAATTTTTTCAATATTAAGTTTAAAAATGCTTCTTAGTGCTGAGGATGTTGCGCGTGGTGTGGCACTTATTGATGATGGACGTTCCATTAGTTTATGCAGCTAATGTCATCGGAGTTTCATATGAAACAGGTTTTTTACTTAGAGAAATTTACGAAACCGGCACCTTACCGTTTTTTCAAGCGATTCATCACCTCGAAGAAGTTCGAGGCGTGCAAATTTCTAAACGTACCGCTCGGAGAAGATTAAATGAGTATGGATTATTGGTTTTTCGTCCAGTAAGAGGACTATAGTTGACCAGAACTCACAGAGTAACACGGCTGGCTTTTGCTCGGGAACACAGCCATTGGACTATGGACGAATGGAGTGCTGTTCTTTTTACAGATGAGTCAAGATTCGCTCTTCGATCTCAAGATGTGCGTGAAAGGGTGTGGAGAAGAAGAAACGAAAGATATGCAGCCTGTAATTTTTCCCGCAGCCAACCTTTCCAACGTTGTTCCTTAATGGGTAACAAGTGGGTGGAATTTTTTGCCTGCCAGTGTACCACGTTGAAATCCAATTTAACAACTCCAAAAGAAATATTTTTTTTTTTCCAGAAATTTAAATCATTTCTTAATGAATTTTATTTTTTTTTGTCACGATTTCAAGGACATCCGCTATGTCCGTTGCGTGTCTTGCCTGGATCAGCACATGATCAATCTGGTTGCGTGTTTGCAGATCTGGAGAAACCCAAGTCTCCTTGTGTATATCCTTATGAGGGAAGTTCTGCTGACTGACATGTTCCTTTCCATAGCGAAGTCCACTATTCTGAACCCATTGTTATTGGTTTCCTCATACTTACTGTGGGGTCCTATGGTGGGTCTAAAGAAATCTTCCTTGCCTATATTTTCGTTAAGATCGCCCAATATTATCTTCACATCATGACCAGGCATCAAGTCGTAGGTTCTCTCCAAGGCTTCGTAAAAAGCGTCTTTTGTCTCTTCATCGGCATCTTCTATTCTATCTAATCAATTAGTTGGACCATTGTAGTATCCTTCCAACGTATCTCCTTAATAACTGCCACGTCCACGTCATACCGAAGCAACTCCGACTCCAAATTACGACTCGCTCCAACCTGGAAGAAACTCCTCACATTCCATGTCGCCAAAGTTAAGGATTTTCCTAGTCCACGCTTGGATCGTACCAATAGATCAGTCCGGCTACGTTTCGGTGGATTATTCGTAACAATGTAGTTTTTTCCCGGGACCGGGTCGTTAGCCCGATGCCCAACCCCCAACCTGGAGGACCAGTAGGATTTTCTGTCTGGGCCCTCTTCCCGTAGACGGCTGTCTTCACTACGACTGTAGAGTCACGTCCATCCTCGCAGTATGCCCTCAGTTCCATAATACAGGTTTTCCTGGATGCAGTTCCTTTGTTTGAAATGCCCTGCTGCCAACATCCCCCCATCCTGACAGACCGGGACCCAGAGGTTACTCCCAGGCCTCCCTGTCAAGAACCCCTCTCTCGTTGGTCATCACCCAGGTCCTCCGCAGGGATTGGTTACCAATATCTTGGACATGTATAAGTTCAACATGGCTACTCGGGCCAACTTCAATGGTATATTTATCTCTCTACTGCTTTATAAAGCACCTGTTTATTTATTTGTAAAATAATGACAATTTATTAAACGAATTTTCTTTTCATTTCAGGGGCGCTATATGGTAAGGAACGGTACTATCGACCTAAACATGTTGCTGCAGGTAATGCCTTCATTGCTAGACATGCAGGACTATTATTGGAAATTCAGAACACACATATTCTCACCTGATAAGGAGGAGCTGTTTTGTGTCACCGGTGGGGGAAGGTTAGTCCAGTTCAGGAAGAATTGAAAAATATAAATAAAATATCCACTCTTAATGTGTTTAATAAAATAAATATAAAAATATGAATTTAAAACTTTATTTAATAGCTGATGACACTGCAATTGTATCTTCCCACAAACATCCAATTATTGTATCAATTGCCCTTCAAAACCACATTCGAAACGGGTTTGAAAAATGGAAAATTAAAATAAATGGCAGCAAATCTACCCACGTATGTTTCTCTCTTAGGTAAACCTGTAATTATTGACAATAACCTAGTGCCTGTGCATAGTACCATAGACTCTACTTAAACAAAAAACTTACTTGGAGCATACATAGGAAATTAATAAGACAAGAACTGAGTATACAATATAACTGACTCCTACATCTTCTGGGCTATAGATCATCACTTTACATATGCAATTATTTCTTCCCACAAAAATCCAGTTTCCTTTCAAAACTATATTAAAAACGGTTTCAAAAACGGAAAATTAATATAAATAGCAGCAAATCTACCCACTTATGTTTCTCTCTTAGGAAATGTGCTACCGGTCAGGAGAAAATTGCATAGGATATTAAAATAAATAAAATAAAACTTCATTTATCCTATAATCTACACTATATATAATACAATAGGATATCTTTTCCTGCTCTCAGGAGTGACGGATTTTGATAAACGAGAGGGAATTTCAAGAAGAAGTGACATATTTCGATCTTAACATTTTTTTTTTTTGAGAAGGAGTTCGGGGGTGCGGTCAAATAAATACTAAATTAAAACATAGTAATTATTTTAATTGTTGCCGACGTTTTTTTTTGACAATGCCAGTGTTTCATCTGCCTCCCGCAGTGCCACATCCTACGGTATGTTTTGACTTTTATTGTAATTCTTTTCTTAACACACCTATCCTTCAACTATACACCTTATTATTATCTTCATGCAGCCTACTATTCCATTACCGCTTTCAAAAAACTGAATGTCAATTGTCATCTATATATAGTACAACTTGTTTTTGTTTTTTTTATCATCATAACCTTGTTTTACACTTATTCCTAAATTTTAAAGTTGTCTTTTAAAATTATTGTTTTCTTATAGAGTTATTTATACTTAATAATCTATCCTAACGATATTACACTAATGTTACCCTATTAATCTTTCAATTTCTTCACTTCTTAACCTTTAGTCCCGTTATCTGTTTACTTACAATTAAAGGTAACCTCCACTTGCTTGTTATCCACTGATATCTTATTATTATGTTATCTTATTCTTATTTTAATTTTACTGTAACAATACTTATTCAATTTTCAATCTATTTATTCGTTAAAATTCATTTTCATCTGTTAACCCACAATTATCTAAAATAATCTCTATTAGTTTGTTATACACTTATTCCTTAAGTTTTATCGCACTATGTTTACATTTAACTTACATGCTATATTCTCCTTTATTTCTATTTTTATTCATACTTATTTTCCATTTATTTGTATCTTCTACATATATAATACTTAGTATTTAACTACATCGTCACCCACTATATCTCTCATATCATCTTTTATTTCTGTATCTGACAACTTCTTCTTATTTTATATCTACTTATATTTATTTTTTATTTTCAACATGTTTTGTATCTTTTGTAGCCCTGAAGATGACCTGCAAAGTGGGTCGAAACGTCGGCAACAATTAAAATAATTACTATATTTTAATTTAGTATTTATTTGACCGCACCCCCGACTAACTCCTTCTCATATTATATCAACAGTCAACCATCTCTACATCATTAACATTTTTTTCATCAACATCAAGAAGGAATAAAATGTGTTTTTAACATTTCAACACAGACACAACGACTCAGCAGTTTCCTATGGAACTATACTCTTTTTATTTAAAGCTCAAAAACGTCCCAAATAAATTGTAATTAATAATAATACAAGATAATAATGTAATATTACGGATAATAATGTAGCAATAAGAGATAGATAGATATCAATGATATTATCGAAATAAAAATTAGATTTTAGTAGTTGTTTACTCTTAGTTTTAGCTTAAGTACTTATTCTTCATTACCTGCCCCCCACAATTTGATAATAAAAAATTTGTTATGATTCTATCTACTTTATTTTACTTTAATGTTCAGTCTATCCATTTTATTTTACGTTAAGTTTTTATACCCACGAAACTTTTATTAATACCACCCTTGCCCCACCCTGAATATTTCTATAAAATCTACTGCGAAGAAAGACAAGAGGTCTTATGTCGAGATTCGGCTTGGAGGAGAGGTCTTCTGTTGAGGTCCGGCCTTGAGGATGGGTCTTCTGTTTTCTTCTGGCTAGTGGACTGAAGCCTTGGCCCTACATAGACCACGATGATCCTGGCAGAGCTTTGAACCACGACGAGATGATCACAACTTAGCAGAAGTAGCGATGAAACAAACCAACTACACCACGCCAGATACAAATGATACGTTTTATTCCTAACAATTAATTATTATAACAGTTAATTATTGAATTAATTGATTCTCGTAACTATAATTTGCAATTCTTGTTAATAAAATTTGAATATATTCTTTATTAAACATAGAAATGAATTAAGTTGTTTAGTAAAAGTTATTTTAATTCTGCCACCCATATATATCATGATGATCAGGTAATTAGAAAGCACGATAAACACAAACCAGCCTTTGTGAAAAGAAATCCAATTAATTAATCATGGACCAAATATGTTAATGAACCAAAATTATTCTGCTAATTTTTTATTAATTAAATTGTATTAAATAATTCTGGATAATTATCCTCAATAATTATCCAGTGGCATTCTGAATAAATTTGAAAATCCCAAAAGGTAACATTTCAAGACAAAAAGACTCGGCAAATTCCTATGAAACTATATTCCTGTATTTTAAAGCCCAAAAAGGTCCCATTTTGAAATAAATTGTAATTAATAATAATACAAGATAATAATGTAATAGCACAGAATAGATAGATATACGTCAACGATATTACCGAAATTAAAATTTTAGAAGTTTTTTAAAAATATATAAATTTAGCTGAAGTACTCTTAGTAAATCTCATTTAATTTCCTTGAAAACATATGGTTTATACATTAAATATTATTAGTTTTCAAACAGGCATTTAAGCTCTGTAAAATGACATAAATGGGGATAAGACCCAAATGATATTAAAGACCACTTAATTATACAATGATACACGAAGTTTAATCAAAATCGTTAGAGCCGTTTTTGAGAAAATTGTAAAACTGAGTTTCAGTGTTGATATAAAACTTAAAAAAAGGTTAAAATTTGATAATTTAATTACAACAAATTTGGTCTCAGGTACAAGATTAAGCTACCAAGGAGCGCTCACTTTTCTACTAATGTGAATTTTAATAAGACGACAATTTGTTTTCTTTTTAAATAAGACTCATAGTTATTTTAGAAAAGTTTATCTATTATATCATTTTGATTAAGAGAAACAGTAAGTGAATAACATATTTTGATGTGTGATAAAGTTGCAACTATAGTTGTACATAGGCTTCGCAAAACAAGAAACAAACATCCATAACAGTGTAAAAGGTATGAAAAATATAGAAATAACTAATGTTCATGTACATACAGAAATATGAAAAAAATATGTTTTTTAGCCTGTGTCGCTATTGAATGAGGCTTAGACGCATGAACGGCTTAGACAATTTTAATGAAACTTGACTAAAGTATTTTCATCGAAGACCTTTAAATTTATGTGTAAAACAAATTTTCCCAAAAAGAAGCTGGAAAAAAATGATTAACGAAAGATTGTATTTGCTAATAACTCAAAAAGTATACGGGCGTAATAATTGTGCATTTTTTCGCCGTCAAACTCCTACCCTACCCTCAATAAGTATACATTATTCAAATGATTATGTTTATCTTTATTGACTAAAAAAATAAACATTATAAAATAAAATATACGCTGTAGAGATGTATCTAAATGTTTAGCACATATTCCCCTTTGCTTTGGTTTGTAATAACTAGAAAACTTTAGATCAACTGAAGAATTCGAGATCATTATATCTATTCCTTAACAAATAACTTAAAAAAAAAAAAAAAGAAATACCAATTTTAGCGAATAACCTT
The DNA here is from genome assembly GCA_928085145.1 of Nezara viridula. Lineage (NCBI taxonomy): Eukaryota > Metazoa > Arthropoda > Insecta > Hemiptera > Pentatomidae > Nezara > Nezara viridula. The sequence continues at coordinate 11,479,272 of OV725081.1, forward strand.
TATTTTTTTCCAGAAATGTTAACAAACGTATTGCGACATGTCCCATCTTTTTTTTTTTTTTTTGCTGTTGGCATTACAGACTAAGTGGATCTTTTACCACCATAACAAGTCTGGTCCCCTTGATTGAGAAATTCCTAGAAATGCTCTTTCTAGATGTTCAATATCTTTTCTTCAGATGTCGCCAGAATACCATTTTTTCCTCGCATTTGCACATTTCTCGCTTTATATCCTACACTTTCTTTTCTAATGTCTGCGTAGGATTCGCGTTTATCTCCAGCATGCCAGTTGTCCTCAATGGTTTGCAATCTTTTATGAGGTATTTTCTTTTTGCCGATCTTATAGTTTTGTTTGCCTTTTTCTTGGCAGCTGTGTACTTCGACTGAGCAACTTGGTCAGTTATAGTTAACAGAGGACTTTCATTTTCTCCTTTCTTCTACTGGCTTTTCGCTTCTCCTGAATACCGATCACTTCCTTAGCTATCTCTTTTAGCTCTTTCTCCGTTTCCTCCCAGTGTTGATCCACCGTGAGGTTATCCGAATCCAAGAGTTCGAATTTATTTTTCAGCTCAAGTTGGAACTTGTTTTTTACGTCAGGATTTTTCAAATTACGTGTGTTCGATTATGTGACTTGTCACATATATTTGATATATAACTATTTAGAAATATAAATAAAAAAATTGTTAAATATTTTGCAGTGGTTTTTTTAATTCCATATATATATTTTTTTGTTTGCCAACAGATAGGCGTAAGAAGACATTGAACTTCAAAATAAAAGTGCGCTGTGGACTTTACGAGAAGGACTTCATTCGAATTAAAGTGAGGTGGAGCCAAAGCCAAATTTTAGAAGCACAATGCAATGTGATTATTTTCAGCTAGTGTTGTGAAATATCTTTTCTATATGCGATGATTTTTTTCCCCTATGAAATTAAATATACTGCATAATGCGCATACTGCACCACAACTTCCTGTTCCTGGAGATAATAGCAAACAATTAGCTGTACCTCGATGGAGGACTTCCTGGTGACATTTAGCAGGGATGTTCATTAGTTACATTAGCTGATACTGTTCACACCTCTAGCGACTTAGCTTAGTTAATTTTCAATACTTTATTTGTTTTTTAAATAAACAAATAATGGCTAAATGGAACAAGATTCTGGTATTGTTATTTTTCCAATTACTTTATTATGCGAACATATGCAAGGTTTGTATGTTTCTATTTTGACTTATTTAATTATCGATAAGATTGGTAATAAACTGGTTTCGGTACAGTTTCAGACTTACAACGGTCTGATGATCGACGAAGTTGGAAACTGCCCGGATCGCACACTGCCCAATTGGGCCGAGAACCAGACCATCATCCAGTTGTCCAGGGATACGATAGTCGTTAATGCAGATGTCGAAATAACCAAGACAGCTCGAAAGCTTCCGGTATATATATAATTATAATATTCCTTTATAATAACTTTTACCATAATCTTTATTAAAAAAAATTTCTTAGAACTTTTATCTTAAAACCTTTTTTTCCTACAAAGTTTCATGGAAACTATTAAAATGGAACTTTTTGAAAAAGTTCTATAAAATTTTCAACCCCTGAAAAACATTGCTTTAATAAAAACAAAATAAATAAGTTATAATATATGAGTCGTTTATTTCCAAAGTGATCTTTAATCGATTTTTTATTGAAATCGAGATAGGTGTCGATTCCCATGTATAAAGACTAATGAACACGATAGCGCATTTATTTTTATAAAAGAACCAACCGAAAAAAAAAACCAACGTTTTTTTTAATTTAAGTTTTTTGGATTTTTTTCTATATTAGGGTCCAATTATGTTTTGAGAGCTGTAGATTTCGGAAATGATTTCCATCTTAAGACTATGCCTCTGGGTTTTCTACCAAAAGTGCAGGAAAAAGAAAAAAAAAATATCAACAAGTATCAGGTAAAAGCTTCAAACGGACAGTATAATCTAGGTGGAATAGTGTTTATGAATCCCTGCAAAAAATTTTAAATGTAAAAGAGAATTTTTTTTTTCAGCAAATACCAGATCACAAATAATTACAAATGTAACATTGCCAAATGATCTTGAGTTCATTGCCTTCTTTAGTAAAAACATGATGTTCTAACTTTATTTATTTATTTCTAACTTCTCTAAATATCAATTTTAATAAATAGTTATCATTGCATATTAAAAATACTGTAATAATCCTTTATAATGAAAATAAAAACGTTACTTTATCTTTTTTTTGTAACTCTAAAATTTTATCAATTTTCAGGCACTTATCCAGGTATTCAAGTGTCCTTCCAGATCAGACACAGTCTGCGAGACCTTCCTGAGGGTGCCTCATAAGGACTTCTGTACCTACTTCACTGAGAAGGGACAATTCTGGTCTGATTTCTATGAGCAAGCGGTCACTCCAAAAATTTATTGTCCTGTCAAGAAGGTAACAAAATCAAAAGAAAATTCATAAAGTTCAAACCTCTTTGAAATCCCATTTAAAGCTCCAAAAGAAATATATTTTTTTTCTAGAAATTTAAATCGCTTCTTAATGAATTTTATTTTTTGTGTCACGATTTCAAGGGCCTCATTGATGGTTATGTCATTCCATCATTCTATTTTTACCGCTGGATAGTGATTGATTCATATTGCTACTATTAATTTTCAATATTAAGGAGGTTAGATAATTTTATTTTCATCATATAAAAAAATTTGATGTGTGCAACACACAACTTTCACTTACTGCTCAACTTTGAATAGAAATTATTTTCTTGCCATATTGGGCTATTATAAAATTTTTGAATTGCATTTTTAATTGAGCTAAAGCTAATCGCTTAAAGCTAACAAATAATAAATACCATTAAAATAACAAAAGTCCTATTTATTGTATTACCGGTTGATTATTGGTTGTACGATCCGTTGATTATGACTATTAATAGTTATTACCTATTATTTTCCATTACAAAGCTTACTAAAATGGAATTAAGAGATTTGCATTGTCTGTCATAGACAGGTCAAAAGTTGTCACACTAATTGGAAGTGGATACTGTTGAAATATCACAAAGGGAAAATTCATTACATTATCCACTAATTTAATTTTCTGTAATGTTACATGATGATTTTTCGGAATGAACGGATGATAGATACCTAATTATTTAAATATACTATCAGATCTAGAGTTGTTAAACTACAGTAAATATATTCAAGGTTATAAACATATGCTTAAATAATTTCTTCGCCACTCTTCGTTACCTTCTACAATTTTCTATACTGGATATTGTTTTTTTTTTAATTCTCCGCTTTCCAACAATGTAGTATGCGTATACCTTCTGACTATTATTTCCGAATATTCATTTTCGGCCTGAATATCAATTTTTCTTTTTTTCTCCCATATTCAATTATCAAATTCTTTCAAAAGTTATATTTAGCATTTTTTCATAACTCTTTACAATGAGAAATAGTTATTATTTATAATACACCAAATTAAAGGTAAAAAATATGGGATTTCACAAAGGGAAAATTCATCAAACTATTCACTAATTTCATTTTCTAAAAAAATACCTAAATATTTAAATATAATATCAGATATAGAATTACTAAACTACAGAAAATGTATTTAAGGTTATAAACATATGCTTTATACACCCATGAAATGATTTGATATTTCACTTCTTCTTTCACACAAATACAATAAAATAGTTTTTTTAACAATGGCATTGTCTAAATTAGGTGGATTTTAAATACTTTTGTCAAACTTAAAATATTTTAAACGTTTACATTTAATTTATAAATTTCATTTAATTTCCTTGAAATTTATTTATTCAATTATCAAATTGTTTGGAAAGTTATATTTGGCATTTTTTCATAACTTTTAATAATGAGAGATAGTTAATTATTTGAAATGAACCATATTAAAGGTACTTTAATTAAGAGTATGTACATGAACATTGGGCATTTAAGCCCTGTAAATTGACATCAACGGTGATAAGACCTACATGATATTAAAGGCCATTTGATTATACAATGATACACCGAGTTTAATCAAAATCGTTTGAACCATTTTTCAGAAAATTGTAAAAATGTGATTCAGCGTTGATATAAAGTGGCACTCCTGGTTAGCCGATTTTAAGGAAAAATTGCCGTCACATCTAAGGCATATACCTATCTTAAAGAGGTAATATCAGTTTCGTACAACTTTTCATTTTTGAGCTAGACTGCTAACATACAGACACACAGACCATTTGGCGGGACTTGGTTATTTGGACCCAGGGTATCTCAAAACTCCGTTGAAAACTCAGAGTCAAAAAACTATATATTGTAATAATAATATTATAATATATAGGTAATAATAATAATATAATAATATTACATATATAGGTAAGTCAAAGTAAAAATATTAGACATTTCAGGAATATTAGAATATTATTAGGCTTGTGCTCATAATTCCTGAGGCATATTGGTCAAAAACCAATTCATAATACAATGCTGAAATAAGAAAATACAAAAACTTTTAATGGAGAAGTATTAAAAAGCTTTTCTTGGCAAACGCTCAAAATTTAAAATAATACAAGAAAACATTTGATTATATTTTTGCTAATAAAGGCTTCATTTCTATATTTTCTTGTTTTGTTATAGTATGGAATTTAATTATCTTTTACATTATTATGTGTATAGTTGACAATAAGTTGCATAATTTTTGAACTAAGCATAAATATAGTTTTCTTTTCTTCATAACTTTTTTCTGGTGGCTTATTTTTTGGTATTAGTGCAGAATTTAATATTCAAAATGATGACTCAAGCATTGGTTTTATAAACATTGAGGGGGATATAGTAAACTAACAAAAAAAAACTTTTTGAGATAGTGTATTTAATACAATTAAGTGGTCTTTAATATCAATCAGGTCTTATCCCCATTGATGTCACTTTACAGGGCTTAAATGCCCAATGCTCATAAACGTCTTCCACTAAAGTACCTTTAATATGGTCAATTTTAAATAGTTAATCGTCTCACATTATTAAAAGTTACGAGAAATGCTATAACTTTTAAAAGAATTTGGTAATTGAATAAAGGAGAAAAAAATAAAAATGCTTATGTGCACCTGCTTGTATCTGTGAATCTCTTATCACATTCTCTTGACCTAGGTTGAATAGAAGGCATTGCCTTGGCTTCACCTTGATTCAGTCCATTCCTTATTTGTACTGGATTTCATAGATTGGACTGGATCCTAATTTGACATGTATAAGTTAGACATGACTACTCGGGCCAGCTTCAACAGTGTTTTTATCTCTCCCATTGCTTTATAAAGCATCTCTCTATTTATTAGTAAAATAATGACAATTTATTAAAAGAATTTTGTTTTAATTTCAGGGGCGCTATATGGTAAGGAACGGTACTATTGACCTAAACATGATGCTGCAGGCAGTGCCTCTAGTGCCAGACATGCAGGACTATTATTGGAAATTCAGAACACAGATATTCTCACCTGATAAGGAGGAGCTGTTTTGTGCCACCGGTGGGGGAAGGCTACTCAAGTACAGGAAGAATTGAAAAATATAAATACCAACAGTGTGAAAGATGTACTTCTTTTTTTTTATTTATTAAAAGATAAAATTGTACTATGAATCAGAATTGTTTACCACTCTTAATGTGTTTAATATAATAAATATAAAAATATGAATAACTTTATTTAATAACTTAACGATGACACTGCAATTGTTTCTTCCCACAAATATCCAATTATTGCATCCATTGCTTTCATAAACCACATTCAAAATGAGTTTCAAAAATGGAAAATTAAAATAAATGGCAGCAAATTTAGCCAAGTATGTCTCTCTCTTAGGAAAGCATCATGCCCGTCTATAATTATTGACAATGACACAGTGCCTTAACAAAATTATGCACAGTACTGCAGACTCTACTTAAACAAAAAACTTACTTGGATCATACATACAAAATTAAGTTAAGAAATTAAGAAGACAAGAACTGACTAGACAATATAACCAACTCTCACATCTTCTAGGCTACAGATCCTTATTTAACTTACGTAACAAGCTGAGACCAATTTGGACAGACGGAGCAGAACTTTGGGAGTCAACAAAACAAACACAAGCAACACAGTAAAAAATTCTACAAAATATTGTTATCACACCTTGTTATATTTCAAATAACATTATACATAATGACTTTAACACTCCAATAGTGAAATCCTACATCTACGACTCACTGAAATATAGTAAATACACAGTATTTCATTCTTAAACTCAAAATAACTTCAATCCACTGTTTCTTTTAATTTCTTGCTCACTGTTACCTGCTCGAAGCTGATTAATAAGAACATGGCCAAGATACCTACTCCTTTAATAAAAACAAAATTAAAGCAAATCTAGTGAATCAAGAAAAAAATTTGCAGCAAATAATCAGTACATCATATTTACTAAACATGCTAGTACAGGAGAAAATTGTATAGAATATTAAAATAAATAAAATAAAACTTCATTTATCCTATAATTTACACTACATATAATACAATATGATACCTTTCCTAAATGTGGGTTGATAGCTGACTGTACTGAATAATTGAAGGGATCTTCAGTCAAAATAAAATAGTAAAAATAAATAATTGTATTTATTTTCACATTCGCCAACGTTTCGGCCCGAAATTCAGGTCTTCATCAGGGCTAAGAAAAGAACCAGATAACAATAGGTATAAGAAACTATAAACATTGAATAATCAAGAATTAAAATTAAAAAAGGTGAAAGGTATAGACTAAAAATTTTGGTAGAAAAACTTAACGTAAAATGAAGTAGATAGAGTGAACATTAAAGTAAAATAAAGTAGGTAGAATAATAACAGTAGCAGAGAATAAATAAATAAATAATAATAACGGTAACATAAATGAGAAATGATAATCTTAGAATAAAGTTAAAACAGAGAAAAGAAATATGAAGTTATATAAGGAAATAATAGATATATTTTCTATTTATGTCTATTATTTCCTTATATAACTTCATATTTCTTTTCTCTGTTTTACACTTTATTCTAAGACTACCCCTTTTCATTTATTTCATTGGTTCGTGCTTTGCTACCATTATTATTATTTATTTCTTAGTTCTCTGTTACTATTATAATTCTATCTACTTTATTTTATTTTAATGTTCATCCTATCCACTTTATTTTACATTAAGTTTTTCTGCCCAAATTTTTATTAATACCTTTCACCTTTTTTAATTTTAATTCCTTATTATTCAATGTTTATAGTTTCTTATACCTATTGTTATCTGGTTCTTTTCTTAGCCCTGATGAAGGCCTGAACTTTGGGCCGAAACGTTGGCGAATGTGAAAATAAATACAATTATATATTTTTACTATTTTATTTTGACTGAAGATCCCTTCAATTATTCACTACATTCAGCCATCAATCCATATTAAGAAAAGGTATCATATTGTATTATATGTAGCGTAAATTATAGGATAAATGAAGATTTTTTTTATTTATGTTAATATTCTATATAATATTCTCCTGTACGGTAGCACATCTAGTAAATATAATACTCGGCAGTTTCCTATGGAACTATACTCTTGTTTTTTATAGGCCAAAAATGTCACATTTTGAAATAAATTGTAATTAATAATAATACAAGATAATAATGTAATAGCACAAGATAGATAGATATCAGTGATATTACCGAAATGAAAATTACATTTTAGAAGCATTTTTAAAACAATTAGATTTAGTTGAAGTACACAAAGTAAATTTCATTTAATTTCCTTGAAAACGTGTGATTTACATTAAATATTATTAGTTTTCAAACAGGTATTTAAGCCCTGTAAAGTGACATCAATGGGGATAAGACCTAAATGATATCTAAGATCACTTAATTATATAATGATACACCGAATTTAATCAAAATCGTTAGAGCCGTTTTTGAGAAAATTATAAAACTGTGTTTCAGCCTTGGTATAAAACTCCAAAAAAAGTTAAAATTTGATAATTTCATTATAAAAAAATTTAGTTTCAGGTACAAGATTAAGCTACTACGGAGCACTCACTTTTCCACTAAATTGAATTTTTATTTAGGTGACAATGTATTTTCTTTAAATCATACTCATAGTTATTTTAGAATAATATATCTATTATATCATTGTAATTAAGAGAGGCAGTAAGTAAATAACATCTTTTGATGTGTGTTATAGTTGCAACTGTAGTTGTACATATTCTTTTAGGCTTAGCGAAACAAGAAACAAACATCCATAAAAGTGTAAGAGTTATGAAAAATATAGACATAAGTAATGTTCATATAGCAGGAAGTACATACAGGAATATGAAAAACTATGTTTTCACATAGTAAATATTTTTTCTATGTATATCCTATAACATCTACATTAATTCTTTGATGTTTTAATATTTTATAATCATGTATTGTTTTGACCTAAGAACCAATCACGGTTTATTGAAGATGCATTTAATATTGGCACTCATATCAACTAGATTTTCACTTCCTTTGGGTTTTTCTTTTAGCTGCACCTCCAACCAACTTATCAGCAATATCTAATGTTGAAAGTATTTTAAACAAAACATTGGTTCTAATGGGAAAGATAAAGTATGTACTTTTCATTCTAAAATAGTGGTGAAAAGTGAAATGGTAAGTAATGATGTATGATTGTTTCATATTTTATGCTCATGAACATTTTTTATTTAGATATTATTTTTGTGAAGTAAGATTTATTGCTGTGTTAAAATTTCTTTTTCCCATTGATTCGAATAAATGTTAAGATTTTTAGAAAAACAGTCAGCTTTAAGTTAATAAAAAAATATGATGCCAATTTTAAATTTTTAAAATGTTTATGATAAGAAAATAATTTCAAAAACTATATAGAATGAAATTAATTCAATAAATAGTTTTTAGAGCTTTTATAAATTCTATGGATGAAAACTGAAAATGAAATAAAGTAAATGATAAAAATTTATATTTTATAGAGTTTTGAATGAGCTAGTTTTATGTCTAACCATTTGATAGAAGCACCAATAATTCTGTATTTGAATACCTCTGGTCTCCTGATCAACTACTTACTCATCTGTAACCGCTCAAAGAAAAGTTTTCATTTCAAGAAATGAAAAATGTTTAAAAGTTATCTGTCCATAAGTTGAGTTAGATTATGTCATTAATAAATAACATTCATTAATTAAATTAAATTATAAAAAAATTATGAGGTTTTGTTAAAATTGTTGCTATAGTCTGTTTATTGAAATCAGTCACCTCTAGCAACAAAGTGTTTCAAAACTCTCCATTTTAAGGTATTTGCACTTTTTTTTTCATCAATTTTTTATTTTATTTTCACTTAACTATATATGAAATATATATATATAGTTAGGGTAAGTATTGTGATCGTGAAAATTTTCGAATCTGAGTTTTCAACGGAAATACATGTTTAGTGATCTCCTCTGTTCAAATAACTCAGTCCTGTAAAATGGTCTGTGTATGTGTGTCTGTGTCTATGTCTGTGTGGGTGTGTCTGTGTGTGCATGTATGTGAACAATCTAGCTCAAAAATGAAAAGTCATATGAAACTGATATTACGTATTTAAGATAGGAATATAACTTAGATGGAACAGCAACTTTTTCCTTAAAATCGGCTAATCAGGTGCCACTTTATGTCAACGGTGAAACACATTTTTACAATTTTCTCAAAAATGGCTCTAACGATTTTGATTAGGTCTTATCTCCGTTGATGTCACTTTACAGGGCTTAAATGCACAATTTTCATGTATGTCTTCCTCTATAGTATTTTTAATATGGTCTATTTAAAAAACATTAACTCTCTTGCATTAACAGTAACTATAAAAACTTGCTAAATATGAAGTTTTAAAGAATATGATGATTGAAAACTGGAGAAATAAAGAAAAATGCTTATCCAAGTTGATAACCTATTCATGGCAGGCCATGAAAATCTCATAATTTCATTTTATTAAACTTTACAATGGAAAATAACAGTTTAATAACTAGTAGTCCTATAATACATAATCATTTATAGGTTAAATATTTAGATGTACTTTCAAATCTCTCTAGGCACATATGAACCTTTCGGTTGACGGAATGACTCCAATTTCAACACTCCAACTCCAATTTCATTGGACATACATATTACTCATAAATGTTGAAATCGGAGTTAGCCATTCCGTCAACTGAAAGGCTCAGAGACTGAAGTTATTTGGTTTATATAACTAGATTTTTACTGCCCACCATCATAAATAGACTTTTTGTAATTTTAATGGTCTTAATGATTTGCTATCTATAAGCTTTAAGCTTTAGTTCAGTTTAAAATGCACTGTAAAAATGTTATAATAGCCCAACATTGCCAGAAAATAATTTCTATTCAAAGTAGATGGGTAAGTGAAAGTTGGATGTTGCGCACCAGATTTTTCTTTTATAAAGGTACAGGTTTAAATTCCTTTTACTTGCTTATGAGACAAGATCAAAACACAAATTAGTAATTTTAATATCTTTTAGCACAGGATGTTTATTGTACTGGTTAAAAATGAAAATATAATGAACACAAAAGATACAAGCTCTAATTGCTTTTAATCACATATGAGCAAAGATTAAAACACAAACTAGTAACTTTAATATATTTTGGCATAGAAAAGTTACTATATGGTTCAAAAATGAAAATCAAATAAACTAAATATTAAAAAATTATAAGTTATAAAGTGTTTGATATGCTTAGTATTTATTTTAACCGCTAGATAGATGCACTGAAATCTCTGCACTAGAGCGCCTCTGGTGGCTTGATCAGGCACTTTATTTCCTAACTTACAGGGGAGTTGACAGTCCGTGGGTCACCGAATTAATTTTTAATTTTTTTCGGTGATTCTACATCGAAAAATTTTATACACATGATCCGGCGTTCGTTCTAATAGGCACACGAAACCGAGACAAAAACATTGTTTTCTTTTTCTTTACCTGGATTTTTGGTGCGTTTAGACATTTCACAAACTATGGGAAACATAATTATCTAATTTAAGTAACAGAGACATTATTGTTAAGCCAAACTATTTATTTTATATCTTTTGATACCGACAGCTGAAAAATATAAAAAATACAAGTATAGTGAAATAACCGTTTGTATATTTGTTTGTCTCATAGTTTGTGAAATGTTTAAACGCACCTTCAGGTTAATATGAACCAATCGATTTTTTTTTTAATGCAAAATAAGAGTAAAAATATTAGCTATGGTATTAAATTAGTTATAATTTATCATAAATTACAAAAACCAAAAGGCGCTTCAAGTAATCAACACCAAAAGTAGAACTAATAAGTTTTTGTTATTATAAAGCGAGTTAGATTAGTTTTTAGTGTCTGTTAAAACTCTTAAATACAATTTTTTGTATCATCGTGATTTATTTTTTGTCATCGATAATAAAGAAGCCGATCAAGCAGTCAACATGGCAAGAAAGCCAGATACAACATCCGTGGAATCAATTAATGAAATCCCTCTAGAGGATTACGTTGAAAAAATTAAGGAGAATGTGTGGAACGTGTGGCAAAACAATTGGGAACAAGGAGAATCGAAATTAAAAGAAATTAAACCCCACTGTTTAAAATGGGAAACCTCTCACCGATCATCTCGAAAAGAGGAGACAGCCCTTTGCAGACTGCGAATTGGACATTGTGATTTCTCGCACTCCTACCTACTAAGAGGACTTGATCCTCCGACCTGCGAGAGCTGCAATGTCCAAAGGACAGTAAAGCATATTATTCAAGACTGCCCTACATTTGAACCTACAAGGAAAAAGTTAGACATGGCACAGAGTCTAAAAGAAAACCTACAAGACAGTGAAAGTGCAGTAAAAAAAACTTTAAGGTTTTTAAAAGAGATGAAACTCTACAATAGAGTGTAATTCAAAGGTGTTGCCAATGACCCTACAGGATAGAGGCAACAAAACATTAAATAAATAAATAAATACATTTTTGTAGAAATAAAAAGTTGTAAATTTTAGTGCTTTATTTTCTTTGAGAATTTTTCTCGGCTGATAAAGAAAACACAAACATAACACATATCCCTGATTTCTGAAGGAGTTATTTGGAGATGCTGTCAATATATAAAATACTTTATTATATAATAGTATGTTTATTGTATTGTCCAACGTTTCGATTTACGTTGTAGATCTTCTTCAAGGCATTCCGTTTGCACTATTTCATAAGATAGTATTTTATATATTGACCGCACCACCGATGAACTACTTCTGAAATATAATCTACTGCCAATCATCTCCACATCACTAATAATTTTCTTGTGAAATAGTGGAGTCGTTCATATGTTATCACAATTTTTGTGGTCGTCGCTAAAAATTTCGAAGGATCCAGCCTATTCAAAATTGTTTTTTTTTTTTTTTTTTTTTTATAAGCTTATTTATTGAAATATATTACAATCTGTCTCAGAGACATTAATAATAGTGTTCACAGATCACATTCACACTCTAATTCTAATACAATTAGTTTTAAAAAAATTCCTATTTTTGATTTATATAAAAATTCAAGGATTTTTTTTTGTGGTACTACAAAATAATATCTACTTTGTTTCTCCTTAACGCACCTTGGTTTTTAGTTCAAATCGTATTTTACCATTATGGCATGAATGTACCAATAGTAAAATCATGATTACTCGACATTCAGTTGAATATGCTACGTATCAAAATGGGTTTATTGATTAGTAGATTTTGATAACGGGATGCCACTGGTAATTATTGAAGATAATTATCCAGAATTAATTAATAAAAATATTAGTTAAACAAATTATGTCATTTGACATATTGGTCCTTGATTCATCTATTGGATTACTTCTCACAAAGGCTTGTTGTGTGTTTATCTGTTCACTAATTACCAAACATTACCTGTGCTTATAATGAAAGAAATAGGTGGCATGATTAAAATAACTTTTATGTACAAATTATATTTATTTACAAGTGATGAGAAAGAATGTTATATACATTATATGTACAAAAACTAATGAACTATACAATTGATTGTGAAGGCATGATTCAGATGGATGGAATTGAAAATTACGTTGCCATTAAATATTTATACATCTTTAAAAAGGAATTGTTGGGGATTACTTATCTAATAAGTCGAGATCATCTGGACATGGATCAGGTAGGGCCAAGGCTTCAGTCTCCAAGTTGGAAGAAAACATCAGGGACCTCCTCAGTGCCGGGCAGTCCATCAGGCCTCTCTTCTATCAGCCTCTCCTCATCCAGCTGTCCTCAGCTGAGTCCCATAAAGAAGAAGTGTCCTCAGCGGCGTTCCAAGAAAAAGTCCTCTCTCCTCCGAGTTCCAAAAAGAAGTGTCTTCGTCCAAGTTCTATATTTTCCACCTTTTTTCATCCCCCTCTCTTTTGGTAGCCTTCATTATGATTGGCTGAATATTCTCATCAGCCTAAGGGATGACCACGCCCTCTCCCCCAGGCCAAGGTAAAGCGGCAGGTACAGATTTCCATATTTCTGGTGGAAGGTGTGAAAAAGTCTTTTGGGATCTTTTTTAAACACTTAGTTGTCGGTCTTTGTCGGTGGTCCTTAAGGGTTTTTATTACCACTTACAAAAGGTTGTCCTAATGGGTTACCCTCAGTCAGGTACCCAACCGCCAGATGTTGGGTTTATACCTAAATATGTTTATATTTAGGTAATACCTAAATTACCTTAATGTTTATTTGTTTATATCTTTAAACTAATTATCCCACCGGCGGTCTTTACAATACATAGCAAATATCACTCCGCTTCCATTCGTTCTTTCATTTTTCTCCTATTTGTTACATGGTTCCGAGAAAAAGAAGGTGGTTCCGAGATCTCACGGTACGCTGATAATTCAATAATTTATAACTCAGTTTTAAATATTTTTTTATTTTAATGAAATTTAAAACTGTATTACATGGAAAATACAACAAGTAAATGTGACATTGGTAACATGACATGTACAACATGAAGAGAAACTACCCATTGGTAGAACTCAAATTAAAGTTCTATATTAGAAGGTACCGAAGCCATCTTCTTTTCAGACGCTTCGGAGGGTTATCAGGGATCGAGGAGGAAGCAAGGTTTGAAACGAGAGGATTCGGATGGTTCTGCGGTTTGTTATGGAAGGATAGATATCTGAATTGGGTCAAATTGGAAACATATGGAACATTAAGGTCTTTATGGATGATTTTATTTGTGACAAAGTAGGGAGTATTGAGGATTTACGAAGGATTTTGGATTGTAGGGATTGGATATGAGAGGAACTCGATGGTTTAGTGGAGCCCCAAAGCTCAATTCTGTAAGTCCAAATAGGTCTTTTTATTGTCATATATATGAATCGTTTGTAATTGATTGTGAGCTTAGAGCGTTTGTCTAGTAAGTGCTGCAGTAGTCGAAAACGTCGGGCGGTTTTTAGACGTTTCAGTCTGGTATGGGGGTTAAAATATTTTAAAACTTTGTTTTTCATAACTGAATCCACCAACAAAAAATGAGTTGTTTAGATTCTAGTTCAAAACCTTATTCGGTCCCATTTGAGATACACATTTAAGTTTTATTTATTTGTTTTTTTTTTAAATAAGAAGGTGTTTCAAATATATAACATTCGTCATCGATCCTTAATACTTCTAAATGTGACAATCGTAGAACGTAAAGAAAAAAGTAGACAAATAATTTATGAGTGTTATAAGTTTAATTTAAAATTTAAATCAGGCGGCCATGACTAATGATCGATTTTTTGCTGTTATCTCGATCTGATCTTATTGTTTTGTTTTTTTCAAGTAACACTTTGAATGACTTCATTTCTGTTTTTACCACTCATTAAGACTTCTTTTTCTGATAAAATGGAAGACAAATAAAATAATACAAAAAAAAAAAAAAAAAAAACTTGAGCAAGTCCCATTAGCCAGAGAGGCGCAGCCATTTATATTATTATAACGCTATTGATAATATTCCAAATGAATAATGGACTTGCCTTGTGAATCAGTTCGTTCTTATAAATAAATATTTTTGTTGTATTTATTTAAATATGTGATTAATTACATTTATATTCTATATATTGCCAATTATAAACCGTTTAAAGTTATTGTATAATAAGTAGTGTGTATAGTAATATATCATGTACAGTCAGGATCCCATTTAAATGGAGTTTATAAGCGTAATTGAGTCCATAATGATTTTCAATTATTTAAAATAGGTATGTAAAATAGATTATTAAATGAAAGTAATTAATTAGCAAATATAATTAAGCTGTGATGTTTGTTTAATTTGTTAAAGGTTTCTTCTCTTGATAATGGCTAGTGTTGCCCAAATGTGATACTAAGACGAGTCTTGGTCTTGCATACTCAGTTATGGTCATGGTCTTAGTCTTGCAGTTACCTATCAGCCTATTAGTGTAGAGATGTTACTGTACTGTTTCAGATAAGGAAAATCTAACTAAGCCAGAATGAAACATTGAAAGAGTTCAATGCAAAAGTGTATTGTTTTTACCAATTCTTTAGATATAGTAACTAAAATTGTCAAGTATTAGTAACTATGTTGCCTTAATTTGTATTTACAAAAACGGTTTTTTTTTTTACCAGTCTTGGTCTTGGCCTTACAACATTCAGGCGGTTTTTTGCAACACTAATAATGGCGTTAGGCCTGAAACGTTGTTGTGAAATTACAAAAAATGTAGTAATGATCAAATATGTAGTTTTTGATGTAATATATAGTAAGGATAAGTATTGCGATCGAGAAAATTTTTGAATCTGAGTTTTCAACGGAAATACACGTTTGGGGTACCCTGAGTCCAAATAACCAAGTCCCGAAAAATGGTCTGTGTGTCTGTGTGTTTGCATGTTAGCAGTCTAGCTCAAAAACGAAAAGTCCTACGAAACTGATATTACGTATTTAAGATAGGTATATGCCTTAGATGTGACAGCAACTTTTCCCTTAACATCGGCTAACTGGAAGTGCCACTTTATATCAACGCTGAAACACATTTTCACAATTTTCTCAAAAACGGCTCTAACGATTTTGATTAAACTCGGCGTATCATTGTAAAATTAAGTGGTCTTTAATATGAATTAGGTCTTGTCCCCATTGATGTCACTTTACAGGACTTGAATGCCCAATGTTCATATACGTCTTCCTCTAAAGTACCTTTAATATGTTTATTTTAAAAAGTTAATCGTTTCTGGTTATTCAGAGTTACGAAAAAATGCTAAATATAACTTTTGAAAGAATTTGATAAGCTAATAAAGGAGAAAAAAAAATGCAGAAAAACCTGCGTTACTATAGACTGCAGCGCCTAAACGAATGTACCGATTTCAATGAAGCGTTTTCTCAATAAATTAATTAATCGATGAAGGTACTAAAAACTCATGAATATCCAATTGCTTTCAAATTAAATCGTAAGATAATTTCTTCACAAATTGAAAAAAAAAAAAAAAAAAACTGCCTTATAAATGTATTGTGCTGTTTGGCCTATATAACCTCATTATTTTGACATGTTGGGAGTGGAGGTCATGCCAAACGACCAAATATTTTTGTAGGGCACTTTTTTTCTCGATTTTGCGATCAAATTATTTTACGATTCAAGTGGAAAGCAAATGAAAAATTAACATGGAGATGGATAAGGCTGCAAAAAATCTAATAGAAAATTCAGAAGAAAAGGAGAAAAAAAAAATATCTTTATTTATTTTTGCCAGATTCCATGATTGGTTAACATAACTGTATTAAAATAGATAGTTTCTCTGTATCTTTCAGTTAGGTCATGTTTAAATTCGCAAAGCTTTCTAAACTAGATATTATTCTCTTTATACATGTGGAGTATGATCATAAATCAGAAGAGATGCATCCATGTAGGTTGTCACATCCAACTCCACGTCACACGCGATGCGAATGCAGACCTGGATGCGGGCATACTCGCTTCAGATCCGGAGATAACATGTAAGAGCGATGTAAGCCCGATGAGAGTTGATATATATCGCGGTAGCTAATCCATTCATGTATGTCCGCGTTGCCTGTCAGTCCTCTCTCAGTGATTGATATACATTCAGCAAAGATAGAGATCATCGACCTGGAAACATCTTTGTGTCTCGCAGGGTTCGGTTATAGGTCCTATCCCCATCCCCACATATATTATTATAGTAAGGCTCGAAATCGGTTTTATACCAAATATAAGCTCCTGTCATGCTTATAATTATTTTTTTTATTTTTATTTTTTTTTAATTATTTTTTTTTTAATAAGAAATGGTTATATTTTACCATTTTGGAAAAAAGAGGTTCAGGCCTAAAGCATCAGTCTTTTCCACGTATCCATCCCTCTGTAATACCACGGCCTAATATACTAAACAAATATCAGCTCTTTTACCCATCCCCATCTCCACATAAATTATTACACTAAAGCTCGAAATTGGTTCTGTACCAAATATAAGCTCCTGTCATGCTCAAATACCATGAATGTGGAACCGTTGGATTCAGAATTTCGCGGGGGGTTAGCGAATCATATTCTCCGCTTTTGTTTTTCTTTATAAAATAAACATTTTGCTAGGCTTCAATTTTGGAACGGTGGTAGGTCTGTAGATCGATACGGGACAAATTGGAGCTTGAAGATTTTGATGCGTACAGCAAGACCCGGATAGTCCCTCCGGAACTATCGGATCCTGTGTTTTGAAGCCCCAAAACGTACTATTTTCGAGATAACGCAAGGCATAGGGTATGCATCCACACAACCTTACATTGAATACATGTCTCATTTCTTCGATTGGAGGTCTCTATAATCGAGAGAGTAGGAGTTTATATCATATATCGATGGTTTTTTTGATCGGCAGGCCATATTATCGTTAATTCTTCACCAAATATCAAGATTGAGCCACCAATTTCGAAGGCTTCCTTCTCCTTCAGGCGAGCAAAATAGTCCAATCACCCCGAAAATTCAGGCAAACAAGTCATGAAAGAAAACAAACTTTATTTGCGAATAACTAAAAACTTACACACTTTCCCTTGGTTATTCCCATAATTATATAAAATATTACTAAATTCCCTTCAAAAGAAAAAAAAAAAAATCATCGAAATCGGACAACCTTTAGCAAAGATACAGCTTATTGAAATTTGTAAACATGTTGGTTCCAAACATTAATGAAGATTTAAATTAATTTTTGTTTCCTTTGTCGATTATATTTATCGATAAAGTAACAATTGATTTCTTTATCTTTTGATACGTTGCATTATTTCTTTTTCTTATTATTTTGGCATTTGAAAACAATATGCTGTGCGAATTTTTCGCACTCGGCCTACTAGTCTTATTAAATACGTAACTGTCATTTTATAAATTTTTTTTAACTATACAAGATATATTATGCGTTATAAACGGTCAGTATATATAATATTCTGATATATATCCGTTTTCCGACTCTCAAGAGCGATGGAATTTGATGGACGAAGTTTCATAGGATAAGAAATTTAGGGGATATGTGATCAATGCTACTTTAAAAACTTAAAACTTTACTACAAATACAATAACAGTCATTAGAAAAAGGAGAGGTTTCAAAAGTAGACGAATCGAGATGATTAGTCTGCCCTAAATGCAAAGTGCAAGACCAAGACCAACACCGCCTAACTGTTGCAAGACCAAGACTGGTAAAATATATCGATTTTTAAAATAAAAATTAAGGCAAAATATTTACTAATACTTGACTATTTTAGTTACTACAGGTAAATAATTAGTATAAGCAATATATTTTTGCATTTAACTCATTTCAACTAATTTTTCATTCTGGCTTACTTAGATTTCTCATATCTAAAAAATTACAGTAATATCTCTATGGGATTAAGTTATTAGGTAACTGTAAGACTTTTGTGAGACTTGCGCAAGACTAAGACCAAGTCTGAGTTCGCATTGGGGCAACACTAGAGATGGTGTAGATTGTGTTTCCAAGATTTTAAAGAGAACATCAAGACCTATTATAGTCCTTTGGAACCTTGAGGCCCAAGAGATAGCTAGTCTAATACAGTAAAACACATGACGTGAACAATTTTTAGTTCCACTGCAGTATCTGAAACCGTTTGGGCGTCCAAGTCTTTTGTCACATAGAAACGCGATTCTGTTATTTTTCTCAAAACTTTTGATTTTTAAGGATACAAGAAGTTTTTGCAATATCCCGCAGTTCTATCCCGTAAATCCATAAAGGTTTTATTAGTAATTTCTGGATGGTATATGGTATTAGTCGAGAATAATTCGGAGCGCCTGCCAAGGAAAGATGGGCAAATGCTAATGTGAGTACCGAGCACCAAGTTTTTTTACTCAAATCGTATCACTATTGAAAATTCAATCACTACTTCAGTCAATCGTTTGACATCAACTGAAGTAGTAATTACATTCTTTGGTACTAAAAAAGGTCAGTATTTGAGTAAATCACCCGGCATTCGGTAAAAACTGCTACTACATACACTTATGGCATCAATTAATTACCATCTTGTTTGATATATTTTATTTTTTTAAAACTATTTTATCTGATAGCTGTGTAACTAAAAACTGACGGAAATCTATCTCGGAAACTAAGCAAGGTAGAAAAAAAGGCAAAAAAAGCAAAAAAAAAAAAGAAGCAAATTTTATCGGCTTTAATTTTATATAGAACGTCTTGTTGAAGCGATGGATAGTTTTCCTGATATCAGCGAAAACCTCCCTCCCCCTCCCCCCTAAAAACAGCTATAAACATGAGGCAATTTTTTCTTCTTCAAAATTAGCCATAGTTGAGGGCGTATATCTCGGAAACTAAGTGAGGTAGGGCAAAATGGTTTATAATCAATCATATTACAAATTTTATCAGCTTTAATTTTGTATAGAACGTCTTTGTTGATACGATGGATAATTTTTGCTAATATAAGCGAAATGCCGAAAAAAGTCACCTACTAGGCGTCCTCACCCCACATCTGGCTCACCACCTAAGAGTGGTGATTTTTAGTATATTTTCCTTCTTTCTAGTCCAAAATCAAAAATTGTGTCCCCGCCATTTCCCTCTATACCTCCTTTCCGAGCATTCATTGACAGGTATACAGATGCCTTCCAAATTCGTAAAATACGTAACACTTTAAAAGAGCTTTTATTGGTAATTACTGTTGTTTTTTCGTGAGAAACATTTTGCCTTTGTTTAGTGTAGTGAATCACCAAGGTTACTAAGTTGTCACCAAAGTGTTCCTTCCTGCGGTAATTGCTCTGTGTGACCATCAGAGACTATCGAATTCAGCCTTTGATATTTTATTTCTTCTAGATATTTCTCACAGTTTCATTAATAAACGACTTATTCGACATTAAAAAATCCTTTTAAGGTTAACTTTACGTAAAGATCAAATTGCTTCCTTTTGAACTATTTATCTTCATAAGCGTTACTCAAATGAATAAAATTAGAATATATTCAAATAAAATTTTGATGTATTTATTATTTTCGAACTAGCATATCACAGTGAGGAATCTCCCATTAAATTTTCTAATGCATTCGACATTTTAAATAAGCAGCATCAGTGAAATATATTTATTTACATTTATGACTTTGCAGGTCTTCTTCAGGGCTAGAACGGACAAGATACAAAAGGATATTGAAAATTGTGGAAGTTACATAATGTTTAGTTACTTCCACAATTTTCAATATCCTTTTGTATCTCGTCCGTTTTAGCCCAGAAGAAGACCTGCAAAGTCAGGTCGAAACTTTGGCTTGAAATAAAATAGTTTTGATACTATTTAGTATATGTACCGCCGAAGCGAGTACATTCAGAACCTCTGCAAATTCCATCAGAAAATCATCCAAATCCCCTAGCACAATCCCTATCTAGTTCCACTCATCCCTACTCCTCGAAGGTTGAAGCGGCAGTGACCCAGAGATCTATTGTAGTATATATCTTGGAGTTCTGCCAATGGCCGGATTATCCACTCAAGACATGAGTGTATGTGGCTATTGCGCTCTCGCTCAAACTCCACTGGCTTTAGCACCAGTGACGCGGTTGAGAGAGTAGCGCAGGGATCTCTAGTTGTCCTGCTTTTCCTTCTATAGTTGAAAGAGAAGACTGGCTTAGGGCTCCCTGCCTAATTGTATATATTGTGTATAGGTATGACTGTGTTTTTATTTTTTTTAATTTACTTATTTTTAGGTTATTTTATTTTTTTATTGTACATAGGTTATGATTATTATTATACTTTTATTAATATTGTATTTTCTGTATATATGGTGTGAATGTGTTTATGTATTACTATATACTATTGTCCACGTGACAGACTGCAATTCTAAATAAATAAAAAAAAAAAAAAGATACTATTTTAATCTATTTATGACCGCCACCTCGGACCATCTCCTTCTTCTATAATACAACGGTCAACTATTAAGTATTCATTATAAATAAATGTGTTACTTCTAAACTCGTCACATTCGTTAACTAATGATATCCCTGTTTTATTTTTTTCTCCTAAAAAAACAGACCTTTTTGTGAAAATAATATGGTTTCAGACAGATTATGGATAGATGTTTTACATACTTTCATAAGACAAGCATTCCAGGATGAGTATTGCCATTAAATAAAAAAAAAAAAACAGAGATATTAACGCCTGAACGCCATTGAGCAAGGCCACCTTAGGTAATGATTTTTTTTTTATTCTCCCCCTCTTTATCATGTAACCAAAAGAGAAGAAAAGAAAAGAGAAAAGAAAAACAAACAAATTATGAAAAACTGTGTCCTCACATTTTTCTTCTTATTTCCCTAATTTCCAAGAACAACAGTTTTTTCTATCTTCTCTTTTTGTCGCATTTATTCGTCCATTGAGGAACTGTCTCACCGTGTCACTGCCTCCATTCTTTTGTTAATTTTTTCTTCTTTTTCGTATACAATAAAAAGTAACGTCTTATTATTTTTTATTATGTAATCTACATGAAGAAAGAACCTGGATAAAAATGAGAAGTATTTGATATTAATCTTGTCAGATGTATTGCTATATAAAGGCAATGATTTGAAAAAAAGCACGTTCATCTTCGCAACAGGCCTTTTTTTCTTCATCTAACATAAAAAAAAAAAAAAAAAATAAGGAGACCAGGACCCACTAAGGGTTGTAGAACCATTAATATAGATAGGTAGATAACATAAAAAAGAAAAAAAAAACTGTTATTTCTGACTTAAAAAGTTCTTTTTGCTTCATTTGAGATCCAAGCCAATCTTAAATTATTATGTATATATCCATATGTGCTTTTTTTAGGTGAATTTTTTTTAATATTATAAAATAAGGCTCTGTTTCTTTTTTCACCATATTTATTTTAATTTTCATAGCTTTGTTTCGGCCGGTAAGCCATCCTCAAGCCATATATAATATAAACGCCGTTAATTTTATATTTTAATGTAATTATGCACTCTATGAAGGTGGAATTAGTTCTATTTAATTAAATATTCTATAAATTATAACTCTAATTAGGTTAAGTCAACTTTTGTAATAAACTCTACCAGTCAAATTGTAAATTTACAATCCCTCTAGATAGAATGAGGTTGCTTTTTAATTAAATACATAAGTATCAAGGTAAGATCAACATTTATAAATTATTTTAAATTTTAAAACTTCCTTACTTTATCCAACCATTTATTTTGCATGTTGTCCAAAGTCTAATTGAATTATAAGTGTGGCTGGGAGGTTGCACATTGTTATATATTTCTTTATACTGCTCACTTATCGAATATTGTTATTAAACATTTGTTTAATTAAAATTTCAACTTTGTGATTATATTGGCATATGTGCTGCTTAATCTTTTTGTATCAGCTTGGAAATTACATACTGTGTCTACATTTTTGAAGTGTAAATGGATTCTAAAAGTTTTCTTTTGTGGCTGTTTTTTTCACTCATTAGTATTTTAAAATCATAATTGTGTTTTTGTTGGGTGCTATGTGTTGATAATCCAGTACTTATGTTATATTTTTTTAATTTTGGAATTACAATTACTTATATTTTGGTTAATTCTATTTTTTAAGTTCTGTTTTGTTTGTCCTATGTAACATGTGCTATTTTTATTTCCACATTGAAATTTTTAAGCAGACCCTACACAGTAATTCATGAATGAACGTCACAAGAAGTGCCAAGCTTGCCCGCTATCGCTTTGATCATGAAGACCCACCCCTACACGTTCAATCATTACTGATCATTACTTATGTGAAGTTTCCACTTTTTTTCTCTCCAATTTATTGCCTAGTTGATTATTTAAAGAAAAAATAGTTGAAAATGGTTAATAATAATATAGACTAGGGATATAAACAACTATTTACTTTTATGAAATTATTTAATTAACAACGAGACCTAGGTAAACTAACTTATCTAGTAGTAAGGTTAGTCTCATAGAAAATCGTTTTGACAAAAGTTAGTAAAATATAAGTCTACTACTTACAAAAATTAAGGAAAGGTATTGCGAAAATGATAAATTTGTTAAGGAAAATGGGAAAAGAACTGATAAATATACACAACGTTAAAGTTTTTTTTTCTTAAAGTAAATTGTGAAGTTTCTTCATTTTTTTTTTTAATTTGTTGCCCACTTGACTATTTAAAAGAGATAGTTGAAGATGGTTTAAAATTATAAACAAGGGATATGAAAAATTATTCAACTATTTACATATAATGAAAATCAGAAATTTATAATGGTTGTGAGGCCTAGGTAACCTAACCTATCCAGCAGTATGGTTAGTCTCCCCACTACTTTTACCTCAGCCCCCCCTCCACTTCTCGTGAATGAACCTTTAATTTCCGGATGTTCGGAAATCCGCAGCGAACCACCATCAGTACTTCATTCACTACCTTACACGACAATTCGGAACGTCATTAGTGCAATTCCGATTGACCGTGTAGGGTCCCCTTAACAGTCCTTACAATCTATTTTTTATATAATGTCATTTTTTTCATTTTTATCTATTTTGTCTTTATTATTGGTGTAAATGTTTAAAATTTTTTTTTTTGATTTTCTACTAAACCTTAAATTTGCTAAGTGATATTTCTTGAAAGTATTGGATATTTTGTTTGTAAGGCTATTAATTAAAGAACTTATGGAGAAAAGGAACATATAAAAAACAAGAAGCCCTTGCATATACCCGGTGTCAACAGCATGAAACGAAAAATCTTGGCAATGTGGAAAAAAAAACTATAATAAAGAAGGAAAAAATCCATAAATAACAAAAATGTATTAATTACTCATTTTTTCAAGCCAATAAACCAAAATGAAGCATCATCCACCAGAAGTGGAGAAAATAATGAAATATGAAATAATGAGAATCCCAGCACATAAAACAAAAAAAAAAGTATTTCCTAACACTAATTAATAGAATTACTGAGAAAATATCTCAAACTTTGACATTGGATTGATACAATGGAACCGATTACCCAAATTAAATGGTTTTATGGAAGATATGGATTAAAATATCTCAGAAGCTATCGGATCTGAAAAATCGGACCTGCATACTGTAAGCGAGGGAAATGTTCAGCATTTGGCTCTGTTTATTATGAGATATTTTTATAATTTATATTTTATGTTATTAATCTTGCCTTGTTACTGTTTGCAATTCTATTGTATGGTCTAAAGCACACACCTTAGTTTTTTTTTTTGTTCTACGAATAAGTTGGGAGATTTTCAGCTACACGGTTTCACTTGAGATTGACGAAATGTAATACTAATAAGCAATTGATTTGTATACTTTTGCAATGGTATGCTTAGCTAACAAACTCTATTGTTGAACGAAACCTCTCTCTGTTCTTCAATTATAGTAAATAGATTGAGTAGGATCCAGTTCAATACTTGTCGGGGATACCATCCATCATCTTCTCCAATTGTCTACTTATACCGTATGAGGGTCATCGTAAGGAGTCCAACGAGAGAACAATCGGAATTCCTCAGGGTTGAGAAATAGGTCCGCTCTTGTTGGGAGCATTCAGCGAGGAGGCGCTAAGTTATATTGTTCTCAGCGGCAACTAATTAATCCGTAGGCAGTCTCATGTCTTCCATTGTCGTCTCTCAATGGGACAATAACCAATGGGCGTTACAGTTAGAAGAAAAAAATGTATTCTGAGATATGACTTTTGAACGGGGATCTGTTTTCAGATTGAAATTTGTGTTCAATTGTCTCGGAGGATGAGTATGTGGAAATAAAATAGCATTGATAACAATAAGATCGCGCATCTATATTGGCCCATTGTGTTTTCCATTGTCATGAACAAAGAATAGCACCGAAATTTTAAAACAACTAAATAATTTTTATTTATTTATTATTAACCTGACATGCTTCAATAGTAGGCAAAAGACCAAATGAAAAGACAAAAAGAAGATGAATTGATCGAATCAATGGATTAGTTATAGTGATTTGGCTCTTAATTCTTCTCCACTATTTTAAAACAGTTTGGTAGGTTGTCCAAGTTCGCACTAAATTTTTTAAAGTGAATACTTCTTTAAATAAAAAAAAAAAAATTAAAGGTAATGTAGAGGAACCTAAATTGAAAATTAGCCACTTAAGACCTGTTAGAGAACATCAATGAGAATAACACCTACATAATATTAAAAACTGACGAATTTTACACTGATATGATGAATTCAATAAAAATCGTTGGAGCTGCTTTCGAAAAAAAATAGTAAAAATGTGTTTCATCGATGATATAAATTGCCACATACGGTTAGCCGATTTTGACGAAAAAATTGTTTGTAACATCTCAGGCATATAAAAATCTTAAATATGCAATTTCACTTTCATACGAGTTTTCGTTTTTGAGCTAGACCTGTCATATACCCACAGACACACGCACACAGACCATTTTGTGGGAATAGGTTATTTGTACTCAGGAGACCTCAAAACATGTATTTTCGCTAAAAGTCAGATTCGAAAATTTTCATGATCACAATACTTTCCCTTACTATATATTTCATATATAGGTAAGTGAAAGTAAAAAGAAACTGTATAAAATGATGTTTAAGTGATCCTTGAAGACCTGTTAAAAAAATAAAATAAATAAAAACGTTAATTACAGATACAATAATGATTTCATAATTGGTAAATAACTGTCGTGAATAATGGAGAGAAGAATAGTTGGGGTGATCAGTCAAATAAGAAGGCAAAAATAAATGATAATATTTATTTTGACATTAGCCGACATTTCGAAGTTCAGGCCATCATCAGGGCTAAGAAAAGAACCAGATAACAAGGTATGAGAAACATAAGTAGTGTAGGAAAAAAAAATTAAAGTAAAATTCAGTTGTTAGAATAATGACAATTGTAAGAACAAAGAGATAAATGACAATAAGCGGTGCAATGATGAAGTAAACATAATGAAAAAAAAAATATATATATATATATTTATACTTATATTTTAATACTTATGTCACTTCTTTTTTTTTTTTTTTTTTTTTTTTTTTTCATTCAAGGACATTTATAATAGTGTTCAAAGAGCACATTCACATTCCATTCACAATAAATAAAAATAAATAATACAGAAAAATAATACTAAAAGTAAATGTATATAAATTAAATTAAACAAAAAGAACAAAGAAAAAAAAAGCAGTTTTTTCACTTCTTTTTTTCTCGTGGAGAGTGAATAAGAATAAGCCGTAAAATTTCCCGTGTGTAACGATCGGGTAAAGTCGGCTGAAGTCGACTAATTGAAGTGTTATTGCATATGAATTTAAATATCTCAAAAACTAAAAATTGGACCTGCATATTGTTAGCAAAGGAAAATGTCCATAATTTCATAATCCTTTTAATGACATATTATTCAAAATTGTATCTTCACGCAATGTCGCGTTATACAGGCGTAAAAGAAGAAAATAGTGTAGAAAACCAAGTGATAACGAATTTTATTGAAGATATGGATTAAAATATCTCAGAAACTAGAAATCTGATCTGCATACTGTAAGTGAGGAAATTGTTCAGCATTTCATTCTCTCTGTAATGGGCTATTATTTATAATTGTATCTCAAAGTGACGTCGCGTTATACAGCCGAAAAAGAAGAAAACAAATGGCGTAGAAAACCAAGTGATAACGAATTTTATTGAAGATATGGATTAAAATATCTCAGAAACTAGAAATTGGACCTGCATACTGCAATTGATGGAAATATTGATCATTTCATCATCTTTTTAATGAGCTATTATTCAAAATTGTATCTTAACGCAACGTCTTATTATGGAGGAGAAAATAAAGAAAATAGTGTCGAAAACCAAGTGATAACAAGTTTTATTGAAGATATGGATTAAAATATTGCTGAAACTAAAAATCGGACCTGCATACTGTTAGCGAAGGTAAATATTCATGATTTCTTTATCTTTTTGGTGATCTTTTATTCAAAATTGTATCTTAACGCAATGTCACGTTATAGAGGAGAAAACGGAGAAAATAGTGTCGAAAACCAAGTGATAACGAGTTTTATTGAAGATATTGATTAAAATATTGCAGAAACTAAAAATCGTGCTTGCATACAGTAAGTGAGGAAATTGTTCAGCATTTCATTCTCTCTGTGATGAGCTATTGTTCAAAATGTATCTTAATGTAACACCATGTTAGGGAGGCTAAAAGAAATGAATATTGTCGAAAACCAAATGATAACGAGTTTAATTGAAGACATGGATAAGTAAGAGAGAGAAATATTGAGCATTTCATCCTTTTTATAATGAGCTATCTTTATAATTTAATTTTCATATCATTAATCTCGCATTGTTGATGTTTTCACTTCTATCGTGTGGTTTAAAACATACACCTAAGTATTTTTACTTTCCTACCTATACAAGGTAAGGAAAGGATTGCAATCGGGTCAAATTTCCGATAAGCGGTTTTTGACGGATCTATACGAAGTCGAAGTACGAGTCCGAAAAACAAATGTTTAGCCATTGGTCTGTCTGTCTGTCTATCTGTGCCAACATTTTCTCAAGAACTACTGAACCGATTTTGTTGCTCCTTTTTTTATTTTGTAAGATTTTTACTACTATGCCTGTGACTAAATTCGGTGTTTGGTGTTCGTTTGAAAGGTAATAAAATTCCCTACAAAGCCTATAAAAAGCGTCCAATTTGGACAACTATTAACGAAGTTACAGCTATTCAATTTCCAATGTAAGATTAGGGGTTTATATCCTTGTGTCAGAAAGGGGGGAATGAGAGAATAAAGATGACTATGTGAAAGAAAGAAAATCTGTTTCCTGCGTCAGACAATCTTCACTATTTCCTCTAGTTTTAACAGAAATTATTGTTTGACAATACTAAACTATGGTAAAAAGTTTTTTATCAGCAATATTAGTGAGTGTTGAAGTTTTTACACTGATCTTCCTTAAGCCAGTTTATATTGCTTTAGTTTATTAAATAAATCGTTCTCAAATCTTTTGTTTAATAAATTTTCAGGAAAATAAATCTAGTTCAATTCTTTTTTGTTTCTTCATGAACATATGTAATGATATAAAAACTTTTCTGAAATAGGTAGGAAAGTCGTGTGGGTGGACACACCAGATATTTTAATTTATTTTTTACTTTTACTCCTTGGAATTTAGCTGCAAAAAATAAAATAGCGAACCCACCATCTGTCATATGCGTCGTAACTTTTCTCAGCTATCAGAGCGAACAATGCAGTCCCTATTTCTCAATACCGATTGTTGTTTAAACTCCATCAATTAGCGATATAGAACTCGGAACATAAGGGGGCTTTACATAACTGACTCAGAGGCGGGCAGGTAGGAGAGGCGTGGGCTACACGCCCTTGCGAATTCTGAACAGAGTTCGTCATCCTTCGCCCACATCGAACCTGGGCCGGTGTAGGTCGTGATGTATCGCTGCTAATCTACCGGCGGTCGGATACATAATGCTGATCTATCCTAACTGTATCTGTCTGTCTCTGATTAGTGATAGCGAGTTGTATATATTGTTGTATATGTCGTAGTGAAACCTAGAGAATGGCATTAGCATTGGCAATCGAGGGGACTTTCTAGGTTTCTATGCAAAAAAAAACAAAAAAAACTGAGTATACTGAACAGATGTTGTGATTTTACTTTTTGAGGTAGGTCAGTAGAAATCCTGAACCAAAAATACTTTAAAATATAAATGAATGAATAAGAAAAGTATGTATTTTGTAATTTATGCAATCACAGGAGATTATAAGTATTATTAAATAAAAAAATATATTATTAAATAATTACACAAATGTAGAAATAAATTTGAGAAATGTTCTGAAAAATAAAAGAAAAGAAAAAATAAATAGATTAAGTATAACTTAAAAAAAAATAGCCATGATGATTCAAGTGAAAACATCAAGGCACACTTAATATTATGAATTTTTTTTTGTTCTATAATCACAAAACAATAACATTTACAATATATACAATTATAATTTTGTATACATTACTCTGGTAAACTTTGCTCTGACTGATCGTCATTTGTATAAAACCCCATAAATGAAACAGATATGGTCCGTGGTACAAAATAATTTTTATCAAATTATTAACATCCACCTAAAATGGCTTTTATTTGCTTAGCTAAATAACTTTTTTTTAAACTAATAATATTTTATTGAGAAAAAATACATTTCTCCTCAATTAAGGGCATTGAGTATTAACTAAATAACATAAAAAGAATTAAAGAAAATAGGAAGGAAATCAATAAATAAAAAATAAATTCTCCTAACAGTTGAGCACCAAGCGGAAATAAATAAATTAAAATATAAAGAAAATGAGCTTTATGTATTCTTGATCTTATCGTAAATTTTTTATCTATGAAAATTCTCAGAAGTAGAGCGTTTTATCTTTAAATTAACTAATTTAAGAAGGTACACAATTGCATTCCACTTGAAATTTAAGATTTTTTTTTTATTTGGGTTTTATACAGCTTAAGGAGTCATATCCCCAACACCCAAAAGCCACTGCTCCCTGTCCATCCAATCTCCTTCACGAAGCTCTCTGGCTGCCATGCCGAGAAATTTAAGATAATTTGATAAAAAAACAGAAAAAAATGTGTTATACAAAAATATTGGGCCATTTACCCAATATAAGCCTCTTTATTTTGACATGTTTGGGGTGGAGGTCAAACCAAGCTATCCAATATTTTTTTAGGCAACTTTTTATTTTACGATTCTGTGATATAACTTTCTTAAAAATGAATATTCTTGAGGTTTTAGTACCTAATTTTTTTTTAAAGTATATTTAGTTATTGAAAAATATCACAATCTGTCTCAAGTAGTACTTAATTAAATGAACAAAGTTTTCCGGTCGAAAACGCCCGATTTCCGAGAATTTTGTAAATAAAATAGTTTTAGGTGGATGTTAATAATTTGATAAAAAGAAGTCTATACCACGAGCTGGTGGATCCAGTATTTAATATAGGGAGCTGCTGCCCGAAAGTTTTTTTAAAAAATATATTTAACGATAATTACTTTAGAAGAAAAATAAATAAATTAACTAACAACATGAAATGATGGTGAAGTCCTATTAAATGGAATTAAACGAATAATAATACTTTTAGAAATAATTTTTAAATATTTTTTTATATAAGAAGTGGTTATATTTTACCATTTTGGGATAGAGGAGTTCAGCCCTAAAGCATCCGTCTCTCCCATCCCTCTGTGACAATGTATTAAACAGATATCAGCTGTTTTAACTATCTCCATCCCCACATAAATTATTATAGTAAAGCTCGAAATTGGTTTTTTTACCAAATATAAGCTCCTGTCATGCTCAAATACCATGAATGGGGTACCGTTGGATTCAGAATTTCACGGGGGGTTAGCGAATCGTATTCTCCTCTTTTGTCTTTCTTTATAAAATAAATAAAGTCGATATAAACATTTTTCTAGGCTTTAATACTGGAACGGTAGTAGATCTGTAGATCAATACGGGACAAATTGGATCTTGAAGATTTTGATGCGTACAGCAAGACTCGAATAGTCCCTGCTAACGGATACTGCGTTTTTAAGCCCCAAAACGTACTATTTTAGAGATAACGCAAGGTATAGGGTTCGAATCCACACAACCTTACATTAATTGTAGTACTGTCATTGAATACATGTCTCATTTCGTCGACTTGAGGTCTCTATGATCGAGAGAGGAGGAGTTTATATTATTTATCGATGGTGTTTTTGATCGACAAGCCATATCATCGTTAATTCTTCACCAAATCTTAAGATTGAGCCACCGATTTCGCCTTCTCCTTCAGGCGGGCAAAATAGTCCAATCACTCCGAAAATTCAAGCCAACAAGTTATGAAAGAAAACAAACTTTATTTGCGAATAACTAAAAAATTACACACCTATCCCTTGATTATGCTCATAATTATATAAAAGATTACTAAATTCTCTACAAAAGGAAAAAAAAAAAAAAAATCATCGAAATCGGTCAATTTTTAGCAAAGATACAGCTTACTTAAATTTGTAAATATTTTGGTTCCAAACAAAAATGAAGATATAAATTAATTTTTGTTTCCTTTGTCGATTATATTTATCGATAAAATAAAATTTGATTTCTTTATCTTTTGATATGTTGCATTATTTTATTTTCTTAATAATTTGGCATTTGATAAGAATATGCTGTGCGAATTTTTCGCACTGGCATACTAGTTTAAATTATTTATCATATGCTTAAATAATTTTAGCTGTGGTAGCATTTATTTTCGCAAGGTGCTAACAATACGAAAAGCCTTCGCCAAGGAATGCCCCATTGTTAGGCAGGGTTAGGGGGCACCCAGTAACGAACACTGAGGTCAGAAGGGAGCACGCACGGGGAACCTCGGGGTAATGTGCTACCTAGCGGTGATAATAGCATACAGTAAATGTACACGCTTATATTATGTAAGAAGATATATGTAATGTCGGAACATTAAATTTATTTAAACATATATAGAAATTATAGAAATAGAAAAATAGCTTTATTCTGAGACGAAGTCCAGAATGTTACAAAAAAAAAAAACCAATTATTTCAGACTAGAAGAACTGTTACATTAAATAGATAAAAAACCTTGTGTAATCTAACAAATATACAAAACCAAACTAATGAAAATATATGCAAAATTCAATACAAATAAGATATGAAATAATCTCTTCTTAACTAAATAATATAAAAAGAAATAAACAAGATAGGAAGGAAAGCAATAAATAATAAATAAATCCTCCTAACAGATGAGCACCAAGCGAAAATAAATAAAGTAAAATATAAAGAAATGAAAATGTATGTATTATATCTAAGTAAAAAATAAAAAAAAATTACTAAAATAATAAGAATATAAATAATTGAAGTAACTTTAAGAGCTGTCATCACCACGAATGCCGATAACAAATGTTTGCTATCTGTTAATAATGACCCTTTAATAGCATCCCAAACTCTTCAATCACTTATAAAAAGCCCTGAAGAATGGTGTACAAATTGTAGAATAAAATAAATCCCATCAAATCACCTTTATCCTGCGTCGCAAACCTATGACTGCCTGTCCTGCAGTATCCTTCAATAATACTCCACTTATTCCTTTTGAGAAAATTCACTACTTAGGACTCCACTTGGATAAACGTCTTATTTGGATTCCTGTAGAAACTACTCGACGTTACCGACTGCTCTCACAATTACTAGACAAATGCTCTAAATTTTCTATTAGTTACAAAAGACTTAATAACTATAATAAGACCTATATGGACATACGGAGTTGAGCTGCGGGGCTCCACCAAACCATCGAATTCCTATCGTATCCAATCCTCTAGAAGAGGGGGGACAAGGCTGGTTCGGAGTTCTCTTGGCTGATTGTTAATTATATATAAGCATGCCTGTGTCTAAGATATTTATTTTAGTTTTTAAAATACATTATATTTTATTCATTTTTTAATAATTTATTAATTTTATCTCTTTTGGATATTTTATTTTGTTCTTATCTCTACGAATCATATTGCTATTAATTTTTATAATTTTTTTTGGTTTATGTTTTATGTGGATATGATATAAATATGCTCCTTGATCTATATTATAAATATCCTTAATTGAGACTGAGTATATATTTCTCAATAAACAAGAAACTGTTACTTTGCAAAAAAAATATGTTGTATATTTAAGAAGCATCAGCTTACTTCGCAAATGTATCTAGCTCTTTGACTTATCTTGGCAATTATTAATTACCGCGAGGTATAATAGCCACTCCTCCTTCGGGGAAGGTGATTGAGGAATGGTGCATTGGTCCATCTTGGCCGGGTAATTAAGTCCTCTTTGTCTCTTCTTCGGGTTCACTGGCTCCTTATCTCAAAGAGGTCCTTTGCTCTCCTGGCTATTGTCTTTGCAGAACAAAGTTCTTCCACCATCATTTAGCCAAAGTAATTATGTTTACAAAGGCTCATCGCTTATAAGGCAATGCCATCGGGAATAAGCGGCTCATCTTCTATAATCTTTCACGAATCGAGAGGAATGCCATTGTTTACAGTAAAGAAAGATACTCTTGTGTAAACACTCGTTTATTTTTCTTAAAGAATATGTACAGTCTGGTATGTGCTTAGCGAATGAAAAGAACGACATTGAATATTCCATTAAATGAAATGAAAAATGAAAAAAAAAAATCTACGGTTTTCCGTAAGTAAAAAGAAATATTTAAAAAAATGATATTAGACCTGAAGAGCCTCTTAAAAGTTCTAATTACGGTAAATTTTTCATAGAACAGTGAGAAATTCAAGTTTTGTGTTCTGTTTAAAAAAAAATCATAAATCTTTTTAATCTCACAGTCTCACAGTATACATTTAAATTTTTTTTACGATATTTAAAAATTAATATTTTTTGAAGTTTTGGTGCCAAGAACCATTCTATTAATTTAAAAAAAAAAACATTAGTCATACTAAAAAGTGTATTACTATTTTTTTTAAAATATATCTGTATATAGAATAGTACTCTATACTAGTACTTGTTTTATTACATAGTCGACATACAAGCATACATATGACGAAGTGAATCAGTCTACAGCTCATTGGAGATAAAATGAAGATGATCAAGAGAGTAAAGAAAGTAAGTTAAAAAGCTGTTGATAAATTTTTTGTAGCTCTTGATATCTGCTATCACTCCTGTAAATATATCATCTATATAATATGGTAGTAAATGTTCATTTTCCAGCTTCTAGCTCTGAGTGATAGATTTTAATTAATGAGATAACAAAAAAAGAGAATTTAATGGAGAAGGGGCTCAAAGCACATTTAAAAGAAGAATCCATTATTGTTTAAAAAAAAAAAAAAATCATTTCTTATGTTTCTGAAAATAATTAGTATACCACTTTCACTTCCTTTGATAGTTTAAATATTTTTTTATCCTTTAGTCCAAATGTTAATCCTAGATAATGGCCAATTACAAAAACGAGGAGAGAGATTAAAGCCTTCAATTGGAGGAATATACTAAACCCGCCCGACGGGGTCTGTAACCTATGACGTCAGACCAATGACGTCACTCTGACCAGTAACAGCTAATTAAGTTGGGAACGGCTTACAGCGTCAATGTCTACGTTCTCAGAATATTTTACAACTTCTGAGCATTCTTAATGGCTTCTCAAGATTTTGTTGAATCAGTTGTTTCGAATTTCTCGAGTAACTAACAACTTATTAGAAATTTCAGAATCGCTATCGTATTGTAATAAATTCTGTAAAGGAAAAAAAAAAATTCTTTACCGTTTAATATATATTTAAACCCATAACAGACTTTTTATAGATCGGCCGTAACACACAATAACTTCACACCTGAAGAAATTACATTTTAAGTAAGCTCATAGAAGACCTTTCTTTATACACTGACAGGCAAAAAATTCCACCCACTTGATTTTTTCATGTTTTCATCTAAAAATATTTCTGCTTTGGATTGGTCTATTGTTTTTAATGAATAAATAGGTAATCTTTTTGTTTGTTTTCAA
Source organism: Nezara viridula (assembly GCA_928085145.1). Classification (NCBI taxonomy): domain Eukaryota; kingdom Metazoa; phylum Arthropoda; class Insecta; order Hemiptera; family Pentatomidae; genus Nezara; species Nezara viridula. Next base: position 11,514,133 of record OV725081.1, read on the forward strand.
TTAGGAATGTTAATATACAGGACAATAACCCTTAATCCTTAATTCAATGAAATGATTCTAGATTCCAATGTATACTTTCCATGGAATCAAAATGTTTATTCGGTATCATTAGTTCAGTGACGTTTCTTGCAGCACATTTCTTAGTCTCCAGCTTTTAATTTTTTCAATATTAAGTTTAAAAATGCCTCTTAGTGCTGAGGATGTTGCGCGTGGTATGGCACTTATTGATGATTGAAGTTCCATTAGATATGCAGCTAATGCCATCGGAATTCAATATGAAACTTTACGAGGCGCCGTCAGGTGTTTTCGGGAAACTGGTTCTTACAATAGAATGCCCGGTTCTGGACGGCCTAGGGTAACAGAACCACGGGATGACCGTTTTTTGACTTTGAGAATTTTACGAAACCGGCACCTTACCGTTGTTCAAGCGATTCTTCAGCTCGAAGAAGTTCGAGGTATGCAAATTTCTGAACGTACCGCTCGTAGAAGATTAAATGAGTATGGATTAATGGCTTTTCATCCAGTAAGAGGACCAGAGTTGACCAGAACTCACAGAGTAACACGGCTGGCTTTTGCTCGAGAACACAGCCATTGGACTATGGACGAATGGAGTGCTGTACTTTTTACAGATGAATCAAGATTCGCTCTTCGATCTCCAGACGGGCGTGAAAGGTATTTAGGTAAAATATGGTAAAGTATTTAGAGTCGTTTGCTTGCGAGCTCCATTTCATCTTTTTGTCGAAGGTGAGTCCAAGATAAAGTACTGTCTCCGTTTGATGAATTTGGTTTTGTAAATATAAACTGGAGGGCAGGTGTTTTAGGTTTGGATTTGTCCTGATTAAGTCGAATTTCCCTGAGTTTGTACCAATCTTGTAATTTAAGTATGTGATGTTGTATAGTTAGTGAGGCTTGTGGTCGGGTCTTGATATTTTGCAAGAATTGTTGTTTCCCCGGCATTTAATATAAAAAAGCTTCAGAAATAAATTTTATTTTTCTGGGGGAGGGGGAGAAAGAGGGAGATGACGCAATTTCCCGGGGGTGCCGAAAGTATAAGGTCGTCACTGTTTGTTGCTCTTTGTAATTGTTTAGACATCACCTCGTAAATATTGTGGCTGTTAAAATGGCCCTTATCGATTCCAATGTCGTAGCGACTTCCTTGAACCATAATACGTCTTGTGAGTCTGAACAATGGCTTCCTTATTCATTTATTCATAACCGCTGTCGACCTCTAGTGGACATTTAAATTATTGCAGAGATACTTCCAGGGCGAATTCCTCAAGAGAGGTCGTCTGTAATAGGCCGCCGTACAGACTACTTTTAATCGAATCATTAACATCCGTCTAAAACTTTGTAACTTTGGCTACATATAATTTAACCTAAGCCTTTTTGAAGTTAAAACTTTTTTCTGAGAGACTATCATATCCGTCACACTCGGCTATGAAACGCTCATTCGGGTAAAGTCGGTTCGAGTCAACTAATTTTCGAATTTGGATTAAAATATCTTAAAAACTTAAATTTGCACATGCGTACTGTAAGCGAGGAAAATTTTCAGCATTTTTTATTTCTTAAAAAAAAAATCTGGTGCGCGGAACACACAACTTTCACTTACCGCTCACCTTGAATAGAAATTATTTTTTGGCCATGTTGGGCTATTATAATTTTTTTTAATTGGATTTTTAACCGAGCTAAAGCTAAAATCTTACAGCTAACAAATCATAAATACCATTAAAATAACAAAAGTCCTATTTATTATATCACTGGTTGATTATGGGTTGTACGATCCGTTGATTATGGATTGTACGACTATTAGTTATTAATTAGTTATTTTCCATTGCAAAGTTTCCTAAAATGAAATTAAGAGTTTACATTGTCTGTCATAGACAGGTCAAAAGTTGTCACAGTAATTGTAAGTGGATACTGTTGGAATATCGCAAAGGGAAAATTCAGCAAACTATCCACTAATTTAGTTTTCTAAAAAGTTACATGATGATTTTTCGGAATAAACGGACGATAGATATCTAGATATTTAAATATAATATCAGATTTAGACTTATTCGAGAATTCTACCTCTAAATTATTAAAAAATAACTTCTTCCGTTTTCCACCTGAAATTTATCAATTTAGGACTCCGCCTGGACAAACGACTAGCTTGGACTCATCATAACAGACTGAAACGACTAGAAACCGCTCGACATTTCCGACTTCTTAAGCACTTACTAGACAAATGCTCTAAACTTCCAATTAATTACAAAAGACTCATATACATGACCATAATAAGGCCTATTTGGACTTACGGAGTTGAGCTATAGGGCTCCACTAAACCATGGAATTCCTTTCGTATCCAAACCTTACGATCCAAAATCCTTCGTAAAATCCTCAATGCTCCTTACTTTGTCAAAATAAAACCGCCCACAATGATCTTAATGTTTCTTATGTTTCAGATCTGGCCCAATCCAGATACCTGTCCTTCCAAAATAAACTTCAGAATCATTCCAATCCTCTCGTTTCTAACCTTTGTTCTTCTTCAATTCCTGATCACCCTCCGAGGCGTCTCACAAGAAGATTGCTACGTGATCTCCTAATGTAGTCATCACATTAGAGTGCTACCATTGGGTAGTTACTCAGCAAGTGTTTTCACGTAATTATATCCATATGTTCAAATTTATTAGATGTATTTCTATAATACAGTTGGAAATATCATTAAGAAATAACAAAAAAAAAAATTATCAATAAATGCTGATCACTGTCAAGAATCTGTTTTTGGCAATAGGAAAATCTATTTTTACTTTAAATTTAATCCAAATCATTAGCATTTTTTTTTTTTTAAGGAGACCATAGTGAATGGTCCCAATTTTAAGATCCATTGTATTCAGTAAATTTCTTTGAATTTATGAGAGTACAGGCCTGTCAACTACTGGCAAAAATTGCCATTATAAGACTCCGGTAGCTGATACCCATTAAATAACAAATTTCTTCATCAAGATAAGTTAAAGATAAAATATGTTTAAAAAACACTCCAAAAACAATCAAACAGAAATTTCGGAATATATCAGAGTAGTTAAACAGAAAAAGGAAAATCTAAGGTATTCTAGCTCTTACTGACAAATGATTGTTCCTGAAAAACTAACCGTGAGGAATCTTTCTAATTCGCCACTCATTATTTAGGTTGAAAATTTCCGGTAAGACAAAAGCAAAGCAGACAAATATATTAGGAGAAAATATAGAAACTAAAAATATATGAAATAAAGGTCTAGGAGGTCCTGAAATTTTATTATTCTCATTTTTCAAAGAGGATGTTAGGGATTGGTACACTCAGCTATTGGTTCTTTTACCCTATGTTGTTCAAATATTTTCCACACGTTCCGCTGCAAAGCTGATATCCATTGTTTTGATTTTGGAAAGTCTTACATTACCTGTAGCAATCGAGATTGTATTCTATATTTCCTAGCAAATTACTAATGATGAAAAAAAAAATATTAGGGTCTATATTACAGGCGTTTGATCGAGTCTGGCACCCGGGATTGCTTTAAAAACTCCGTAAATTTCTCCCCCCTACATACTTTCTCATCATCAGTTCCTACCTTACTGATAGACACTTCAAAGAAAATCATAATAATGTCTCTCCATCTCTCTTTTCTCAATCTGCTGATGTTCCACAAGGTAATATCCTTGGTCCTAACCCCTACACAGTTTATACAGCCGATATCCCAGCAACACTGTTATGACCACCAATTGCATCCCAAACTCAACAATCACACATCTCAAACCTTGAAGAATGATGTCAAAACTGGAGGATTCAAATAAATCCCAACAAATCAGCTTTACCCTTCGTAGTAAACCTATGACTTCCTGTCCTTCAGTATCCTTTAATAACACCCCACTTATCCATGTCGAAAGATTCCGATATCTAGAACTCCACCTGGACAAACATCAAACTTGGAATCCTCATACAAGACTGAAACGACAAGAAACTACTCGACGTTTCCGCTTATTCCAACACTTTACAAACGCTCTAAACTTTCAATTAATTACAAAAGACTAATATACATGACTGTACTAAGACCTATTTGGACGGAGTTGAGCTATGGGGATCCACTAAACTATCACATTCCTCTCGTGTCCAATCCTTACAATCCAAAATCCTTCGTAAAATCCTAAATATTCCTTACTTTGTCACAAATAAAATTATCCATAAAGACCTTAATATTCCATTTGTTTCCGATTTGGCCGAATCCAGATACCTATTCTTCCATAACAAACTGGAGAACCATCCGAACCCTCTTGTTTCTAACCTTGCTTCCTTCTTGTCGATCCCTGGTAACCCTCCGAGGAGTTTGAAAAGAAGATGGGCTTACCCCGTAACATTGCTTCAGTTCATCAAAGAAATCGTACTCTGATCGGTTATAAGGAAACTTAGTCTAATTCAATTGTGTTAATTTTAAATTTAAAATTGTTTCAAATCGGTTGGAAAGTCATATGAGTGGATACATCATATTTTTTATTTAAATGATTGGTGGCATTATATAGATTGACTATTACTCTACAACTCTTTCATTCCATCTAAGATGGAACCTATCACTATATTTCTTGACAATGGTTGTAATGTATTTTCAGGTTTAGTTTATTAATTTGGTTGGATTTTACTATGTTTGAGTCAATATTCAAAATTTGTAACGTTTTTCTTAGATCTAAAGTAACATGTTTAATAAATATCAATAAGCTAATAGGTAACTGTAAGACTCTTACGAGATTTATTTGCCGCTGATTTAGCCCGATCCAGATACCTATCTGATTTCATGATATACTCCAGTCCATAGGCGGATTTACGGAGGGGGGCTTTCGGGCTGAAGCCCCCTCACCAATATGGTAAAATGTATTCATGTTTTATGGTAAAAAATATTAAAAAATCATGTCTTAAAGTATTATTGCTCGTTTAATTACATTTAATATGACTTCAAGAATCACTTAAACGCCATTTCATATAGGTAGTTAGTATCTTTCTGTTTTCTAAAGTAATTATCGTTATATATATGAAAAAAAAAGCTTCTGGGCTGAAGCATCTCCCCCCCCCCCAAAAAAAAATTAAATCCTGGATCCGATAGTGCTCCAGTCTCATCCGAATCCACTTGTTTCCAGCCTTCCTTCTTCTTTAATTCCTTTTAGAATTTTTTTTTTTTTTTTATTTCTTTATGACATTTAAAACTGTATTACATAAATACATCAAGTAAATTTGGACATAATTGATATAATGACATGAATACACTTGCTGAGTAACTACCCAATGGTAGCACTCTAATGATATGACTACATTAGGAGATCACGGGGCCATCTTCTTTTCAGACGCCTCGGAGGATTATCAGGAATTGAAGAGGAAGCAAGGTTAGAAACGAGAGGGTTGGGATGATTCTGAAGTTTATTATGGAAGGATAGGCATCTGGATTGGGCCAGATCTGAATCATAAGGAACATTAAGATCTTTATGGATAATTTTATTAGTTACAAAGTAAGGAGCATTGAGGATTTTACGAAGGATTTTGGATTGTAAGGATTGGATGCGAGAGGAATTCGATGGTTTAGTGGAGCCCCATAGCTCAACTCCGTAAGTCCAAATAGGTCTTATTATAGTCAAGTATATGAGTCTTTTGTAATTAATGGGAAGTTTAGAGCGTTTGTCTAGTAAGTGCTGAAGTAATCGGAAACGTCGAGCTGTTTCTTGTCGTTTCAGTCTAGTATGAGGATTCCAAGTTAGTCGTTTGTCCAGGTGGAGTCCTAGGTATCGGATTTGCTCAACAGAGATAAGTGGAGTATTGTTAAAGGAAACTGTAGGACAGGAAGTCGTTGGTTTACGACGACTTTTTGAAATTTAATTTATTATTCTATTAAAAAATAGAAACCCTTCTAGGCGTCTGAAAAGATGGCCTCATGATCTTCTTACCTAGAATTTTTTAGGCAGTTCTACTAATAAGTAGTATCTGGACAAGTCTGTTCATGTCATTTATCTAAAATTTTTTTTTAGATTTTTGGAAAGTCTTACATTACCTGAAACAATCAAGATTGAATTCTATACTTATTAGTAAATTACTAATAATGAAAAAAAAAATTAGGCCTATATTATTTATTTTCCTCTGTGTGACAAGGAATAAATAGCCTTATGATAAGGAATAATTACATATGCAATATAACTGTTTGGAAATAATAAACCATTGTGTAATAATTTGCAACGTTTTTCGTTGTAGAATTCTTGGGGGACCACCAGGACATTAGAAGGACGAGCAGAGGGGTCAAGATACACTTGGCGAACAGTTTGCTGAAATAATATTTAACCAGCTAACAAAGGGGTTGAGCTGCCCACACCAGATCAGCTGTTCTTTGCAGGCCCGTTACTGCTGCATGTAATCAACAGAGGCTCCACGCAGCCTCCAGCCAGTCGATCCTAGTCATTTCGCGGCACTACTGGGCCTAGCCAATTGGACGAGATTAAGTGTTGAACGTCTAACTAGCACTATCGATGGGTGGTCTTGAGATCGATCTATCGATATATGCAGGGTGGGTCGATATCTAGAGGCAAATATTTAAGCGAATGTTAACAGACCTCAAGAACTACAATAAAGTTAGTCCGTGGTACAGATCCCTTTTTATCGAATTATTAACATACGCTTGAAACTTCGTAAATAGCTTCATCTCATCGTAACCTACAAATATTTATTTATGAATATTCTCGGAATTGCGGCGTTTTCAATCCAGAGGTCGACAAACTTTCTCTATTTAATTACGTATTGAAAACACGGAAAAATCCATTTGCTTTCCACTTGAATTGCAAAATAATCTGAGCACTAAATCGAGAAAATACGTGGCCTTAAAAAATATTGAGCCATTTGGCATGAACTACAGCCCCAAACTGTCAAAAAAAACAAAAAAAAACGAGGTTATATAGGCCAAACGGCTCAATATTTTTGTCTCATCTCATCGTAACCAACAGCTATTTTACTTATGAAAACTATTGAGGCGTTTTCAATCTGGAGGGGGGCAAACTTTGTCTATTTAATTAGGTACGAAAAACTCGTAAACACATATATTATAACTATTAACTTGGTTTTTGTTTCTTTTATTCATTTAATTTAGTAGATCTTTTTGCAATAAAATAATATTTATATCCTGTAAAGCATTGTTAATCTATAAAAAAATATATATTTTTTAATACAATTTTGTCTAAATAATAATCAACTAGATAGAAATGGCTACATTGAAAAATATAATCTAAAGAAAACTTTTCTAAATCACATGTTTTTAATATAAATTACTATAATTATTTGCTAGTTTATTGAATGGCTACAAATTATAGCCTTCAATACGTTTTTGCACAGATTAATTTTTTTCTCTATGATCTAATAGTCCGTGGTACAGACCCCTTTTTATCGAATTATTAAGATGCGCCTGAAACTTCATAAATAGTTTCATCTCATCGTAACCTACAACTATTTTATTTAAGAAAACTCTTGGAATTGGGGCGTTTTCAATATGGAGGGGGACAAACTTTGTTTATTTAATTAGGTAATAAAAACTCGTAAATACACATTTGCTTTCTGCTTGGATCGTAAAATAATTTGATCACAAAATCGATAAAAAAGGTGATAAAAAATATTGAGCCCTTTGGCTTGCCCCACAACCTCAAATTTTCAAAATAACTAGGTTATATAGGACAAACGGTCAAATATTTCTGTAGGCCACCCTTTTTTATCTATTAGATATATACACATTTGATCCGACTTTTGGAATTTAATTTTTGTGCCATTTAAAATAAGTCTCGTTTTTTGTTGAATAGGAAGCAATAAATAAAAATATATTTAATTTTAGTAATTAAAAATTGCTTCAAACTAGACAATATTTTATTTAAATTAAAGTAGAGTTTGTCTTGTTGAAACAGTTTAAAGAAGACTTTTGAGTGGCTAACCTAAGGTAAGTTCAGTTTAAAAATAAAAAAGATTAATTGTTGCTGATTTTTTATAAAAAATTTTAAATAGAATTTAAAAAAAAAAACTCTAGTTTCATATTTTTAAACCAATGTTGAAATCACAAAAAGCTCAGGAACGAAGTGATCTACACATCAGCAGGTTACCTAGAACTTACCAAGCATTCGTGAATCAAACCATGTCCATATGAAGTTGAGTGCGTTAATAACGAAACTTTCATGGACTACTCTAAAATAGGGCGGGCGCATGTACTTTCGAGCAGCCCCGACAGTGGGAGACACAATTGTTAATAACCCGTGTGACTTTTCAAATTTTCATTTGAAGTATTGGTTCTCTACATTTTGGAAAGCTTTGAAAGGACTTTGTTGCTGTCATGTTTTGGTCATTATTAACAAAGTTACGGGAGTTACGGGAGTTACTGCAATTGCTTTTACCTAACTAATACCTGTTTTTCACTAACTAAACTAAAAAGCTTTGACTGACTAACTAAAAAGGTATAGGTTAGCAGTAATGGGTCTAAAAGATTATTTAGAATGGAATAGAATATAATAGAAAATAATTTTATTCTGGGACGAAGTCCCTTCAGAATAACAAAAAAGTACAAAATTAAAATGTTATATCTGGCCAAATAAAAAAAACAACAACATAAAAAGTAAAGATAAAGATAAATAAGTAAAGAAAATATTAGTTATACATACTATATACAAAAACTAAAAAATCTATGTACAAAACTCTTGAAACCTTGCCAAGACAATTAAAATTATGTACAATATAAATATAAATATACACTTAGAAAAAATAAAAAATACATTGCATTCTTCTTAGCAGTAAATTCTGTGTTTCTGTTGAAAAAGAAAATAAAAGTCGAATCTGATAATAGCTATTTAAGTGATGATCTATATGTAAATACATTATTATGAATAATATGTAACTTTACATAAAATGTTAGCGAGTATCTGACTGTTTTTGGGACAGGAATTGGAATAGGAGGGTTTTGAATATAGACAGGGATGAAGAATGCCGAATTTTGATAGGAAAGGAATTCCAGAAATTAACAGAGCGAGCAATAAAGGCAGAAATATTTGGCATAAATACGATAAAACAAGTTGCATAGAGCATTAAATCTTTGTCTGTGGATTGCAAAAAAAAAAAAAAATGAACCGAAAATATAATGCTCATGGAACAAAAATTACGCAGTTTTTTCGTCTTTTGAATTTTTTAAATTTTTGTTCTTACATGTTTTTGCATTATGGCTGTCGATATATTTGTCTAAAACAGATAGAACAGTCTTGTGAGTGAAAACAACATATGTTTTAAATTATTTTCTAAGCATGAGCGTCTGTTGCTTTAGTGCCCTCTCTCAGTTTCCACTGGACTCCATTGCCAATGACATGGCTGAGAGAGAATCGCTGGGATCTCTTAGAGTCTCGCTTTGTCCTTCACACGTGGGGGAAAGGGCTGGACTCGGAGGTCCCTTGGATGATTGTAAATAAGTATGAATGTTTTTTCTTTTTATATATATATTTATTTGTTTTACTTATGACATATATAATTTACTACCAATTTCTGTATATTTTTTTTTTAATTTGATTTCAAGTTACATTTCTTTGGTTTGATAGTTTTTTCCTTTTTATATTTTTATTTATTTATTTATGTTTTTTATTTATTTTTATTTTTATGGTAGTGTATATATGGTATGAATGTGCCTCACTCAGCTTTAGTACTCAGTACCCTTTAATGTGACAAAATGTATTATTTCTCAATAACTCAACAACTCACTCCTGGATTTTGACGTTTTCCTCCTGTATTGTAGAGAAGAGAAAACTCAAAGGATTTTAGGCTCTGACTGAGGAGAAAAAGAGAGAAAATCAGACAAACTAGAAATAGCAGAGGTAGAGAGAGACAAAGCTTATTAGCCGTGGACTGGCACGTCCTAGACCTCCAGATGGGCACAGATACCCTCCAGCTCCAGAGACTGTCCACTATCTGGACTCCAGGCAATTACTTCGGAATCTCTTGTTCTTTTGCGCTAATTGTGTCGTCTAGGACTCTTGATTCTTCAGTCGCTGGCTAGACTATAGAGACTGAGTCTCATCATTAAGGCCCGGATTTGTTTGGAATTAATACTATATTTTTCGTATAATCTTTATCCAAAAAAATAAGTAGTGATTTAGGTACTGAGGCCTACATCACTAGTTAAAAAAAAAAAGACCATAAATAATACTTTTTTTTTGTTTATCGAAAATATTACAATATGTCTCAAAGGACATTTATAATAGTGTTCAGAATTGGGGTGTTTTCAATCTGGAGGGAAACAAACTTTGTCTATTTAATTAGGTACTAAAAACTCGTAAACACTCATTTGCTTTCTACTTGGATCGTATTTGTAATTTGATAAAAAAATCGAGGAAAAAACTGGCCTTCAAAAATATTGAGTCGTTTGGAGAGACCTTCACCCCCAACTTATATAGGACAAACAGATCAACATTTTTGTAGGCCACCTGTTTTCACGATTTTGTGGTCAAATTATCTTACGGTCCAAGTAGAAAGCAAATGGGTATTTACGAGTTTTTAGCACCTAATTAAATAGACAAAGTTTGCCTCCCTCCAGATTGAAAACGACCCAATTCCAATAGTTTTCGTAAATAAAATAGTTGTAAGTTACGATGAAATGAAACTATTTACGAAGTTTCGGGCGGTGTTAATAATTCGATAAAAAGGGATCTGTACCACGGACTATCAGATCATAGAGACAACATTTAATCTGTACAATTTGTAGCCTTACAATAAACTAGGAAACATTTATAGTAATTTATATTAAAAACATGTGATTTAGAAAAGTTTTCTTTAGATTATATTTTTCAATGTTGTTTGTAATAACCAAGTTGATTATTACTTACACAAAATGGTATAATAAAGCGGATTTTATTATTTGTTTAGATTAAAGAAGGTTTACCTGAAATAAATATTATTTTATTGCCTAAAGATCTACTAAAGTAAACGAATAAAAGAAACAAAAAAAAAAAAGTTAAATTCATATATAATTATCAAAAATATATAATTTACGAATTTATTCAATTTCTAGAAGAACTTCATCATGACCATAGAAAACAAAAACAAACAATATTTTATTATACATTATAATATATTATATTTACATATACAGAAGCATTATATTATAAATTAAGTCTGTTTATTTTAAAATGTTCATTATATTAAAGTAAAATAAAAAAAATGGTAATCCATATCTATAGAAAAACAAAAACGAAAATAAACAACATCAAGTTTACTAGCTTTGAAAAAATGAAATCTCAAAGGATAAAAAAAAATTATAAAATTAATAAATTCTAAAATGTTAAATACAAAATAGAAAGACAAATTGAATATTTAATAGTTGACTGTTGCATTATAAAGGAAGGGGATGGTCAGGGGTTGCGGTCATAAATAGGCTAAATAGTGGTAAAACTAAAATAATAAAATAAAATAAAATAGTTTTACCACTATTTAGCCTATTTATGACCGCAACCCCGGACCATCTCCTTCCAAAATAGAAAGACATTTTCGTTTGGGAGTATGAAAGCTGGGAGTTTAACCAGATAAGTGTGGATAAGGAGGGAACGAGCGGAAATAAAGAAGTGTTGAACACAGATTATGGCTGAAGGAAGACATCTTCTGAAAAGGAAGTAGCGATTTGAATTATAGTGCACAGTTTTAAACAAAGGGACAAAGTAATGGCAAATTACAGATGAATTAATCAAAATTTCTTACTTATTTTCTAAAAAAAAAAAAAAAAAAGGATAAGGAAATCTTAAAACGAACACCTATCTTTGCTTAATTAATAAATCAGATGGAAATGTGCTATTTTGGCATGATATCACTTGAGGTTGTGGCATCCATGTGTTGTAGCAGCAAATCTACTCAATTATGCATTATCTATGAAAATATACTCTATTGGATCTATAAAGCTTATTACTTGTTAATGAATTGTTAATTATTTACGTTAATAAAGCAGATATACCTTAATTGTATGTTGACATGATGAGTTTAAGTGAAAACGTTAAATATTGTATATATAAAAATGCTTAATGCAATCTGTAACTGTCAGGAGACTTTTGTTTGATTTTCGCATCGCCTTGCTAAAGGCCAGATTGTCCGAAATGTCACCGGCTCGATATTGTAATCGATACATCGACATCTAAAGCCGATCATCTGTTCGTGGAATTAAATTCGAGAAGCGGAGGAAGAGGGTGCGATGACCTCAGCCATCAAGTGAGCAGTGTGGGCGTCCAAGGCCTCCTAGAGATCTCGTCACTGCCAATACTTTTAACTAAAAATTAAATATATTTTGAAGTAAAAGTCTTATTTAAGATTACCTAGCACCATAAATCAAGATAAAACATTAATAACAAGCGGTTTAATAACACAGGTCATTATAATAATGGTCCGTGGTACAGACCCCTTTTTATCAAATTGATAATATCCTGCTGAAATTTAGTAAATAGCTTCATCCCATCGGAACCTACAAATATTTTATTAATGAAAATTTTCGGAATTGCGGTTTTTCAATCCAGAGGTCGGCAAACTTTGTCTATTTAATTAGGTATTGAAAACTCGTAAATATCCATTTGCTTTCCACTTGAACTGCAAAATAATTTGAGCACTTAATCGAGAAAATACGTGACCTTCAAAAATATTGAGCCATTTAGCATGAACTACATCCCCAAATTGTCAAAAAAAAAAACAACGAGGTTATATAGGCCAAACGGCCCAATATTTTTGCAGACCATCTTTCTTTATCAATTTTGTGATCAAATGATCCTAGATCCGAGTGGGGAAATGGGCATTTACGAGTTTTTATTACTTAATTAACTAGACAAAGTTTTCCGACCTCCAGATTGAAAACTCACCAGAGATTTTTCGGCAATAAAATATTTGTTAAGATACCATTTTTCATAATAGCTCACTACAAAGAGGATGAAATAATGAATATTTCCCTCGTAAACAATATGCAGGTACGATTTTTATTTTTAGAGATATTTTAATCCATATACAAAAACGCTTCAAGTAGTCGACTTGACCTGAGCGTTACACGAAGATCTGATGGCTCAATCTAATTCACTCTCCTCAAAAAAAGTGGAAAGCGCGCCTGAAGAAGTTTCCACAAAAAAAGACGAAACCACTTGAAATATCTTATATTGGAATATAAATGATGATATTTTCCAAAAGACCTAGTCAAACTATCTGTTTCTTATGAGGTAACAAAAAAATCGCCGATGATATCGATATAGAAAGTAATATCTTTGAACACGAGATGTATAGGTATGTAGGGTATACGATAGCTAGAAAAAACGAAATTAAAGAGGAGATCAAGGTTCGGCTGAAGGCGGGAAATGCCTGTTATTTTTCTGTGACAAACAGTAGCAATCTGACAAATAAAATATTTTATCTAAACCGGCCTTGTGTGTAGAGTAAAAATTTTTGGTTTTTATTATTAATAATGAACCATCGTAATCGTCCAAAAAATTCAAAAATTTAACCCCCTCCCAAAATTTTAGATTTTATGTGTCAGGATACATAAAACTCGAAAATAAAAAAAATAAAAATTGCCCGCCCGCCGTCCATTTTCTCTGGACCGATTTTTTCAAATTTGGAATCAAAGTTAGAAGTCATCCGATGATGATCCTTCTAACACATTATTATCCGTTCTTTTTTTTCAAGATGACGTCTGAAAAACCTGAGTTGCTTTAGACTGTAGCACCTAAACGAATGTACCGATTACAATGAAACTTGGCTGAAGTCTTCTCCTAAATGCCCTTTAAGTATATGTATAGAATATACTTATTTCCTAAAATATAGAACTTTTTTTTTAAAATATGTTTCATATGTTTTATTGCAAAGCTTATTTCCTTTGTTTTGGTTTTCAATATCGTTAAAGTGTTAAGGGGACCCTACACGGTCAATCGGAATTGCACTAATGACGTTCCGAATTGTCGCGTAAGGTAGTGAATGAAGTACTGATGGTGGTGCGCTGCGGATTTCCGAACATCCGGAAATCAAAGGTTCATTCACGAGAAGTGATAGGTTAGGTTAAGTTTTCTATGAGACTAATGTTACTACTAGATAGGTTAGTTTACCTAAGTCTCGTTATTAAGTAAATAATTTCATAAAAGTAAATAGTTGTTATTATTAACTATAAGTCTATGTTATTATTAACCATTTTCAACTATTTTTTCTTTAAAAAGTCAAGTAGACAATAAATTGGAGAGAAAAAAAAGTGGAAACTTCACATAAGTAATGATCAGTAATGATTGAACGTGTAAGGGTCTTCATGATCAAAGCGATAGCGGGCAATCTTGGAACTTCTTGTGACGTTCATTCATGAATTACCGTGTAGGGTCCCCTTTAGAAAATTTTTAATGGTGAAATAAAAAATTATTTAGGACAATATTTATTGGGAAATTTTTTTATTGAAGAAAAATAATACAATCTGCCACAATCTAAGGCATTAAGCATTATGGCTCTGTGTTTACATTAATATATTTTATACACAATTTAAAATATAAATTGAAAACAAATAAAATAAGAAGAAAACATTTAAGTAAAAATATTTGTATTAAAAAAAAACTTGTAAAAAGGAAAAAAAAGTATATTGAAAGAATAGCAAAGCAGGAAATAAATAAAATAAAATAAATATTTGCCACACATTCATTTCTATGTAAAATATTTACATTTAGCCTAGGGAACTCTGAACCAAGCGTTGCCGCTCTCACGTGAAAGGCAAGGCAGGACTCAAAGAGATCCCAGCGCTTCTCTCCTAGCCGCATCACTTTTTTGGATTTGAGTGGAGAAGCTGGTCACTGCCAGAACTCCAATAGAATATTTATAATAGATCTCGGGGCCGTTTCCTTTTCAACCTTCGTCGGGGGTTATATGGATGGTTGAAGCTAGAAAGGGATTAGGATTATGCATAAGTTTTTTGTGATAGTTTGAGAATTTTTAGGACAAATGGGATGTTGAGATCATGATGTAAGGTTTCGTTTGTGACGTAGTACGTTCCATTAACGATTGTTGGAAGGACTTCAGATTGTAAGGATTGGATACGAGAGGAATTCGATGGTTTAGTGGAGCCCCTATAGCTCAACTCCGTAAGTTCAAATAGGCCTAATTATAGTCATGTATATGAGTCTTTTGTAATTAATTGGAAGTTTAAAGCGTTTGTCTAGTAAGTGCTGAAGTAATCAGAAACGTCGAGAGGTTTCTTGTCGTTTCAGTCTATTATGATGTTTGATGTTCGAATATTTAGTTGTCCACCACAGTTCAAGTCCATACGTCCAGATGGGCTTTAGTATCGTCTTATTGACTAGTAGTTAGCTATCAGTTGAGAGACGTGAGTTCCTGTTCAGTAGTCTACATAATTGTCCAAATCGTCGGTTTAGCTCTTGTCTTTTGAGTCTGGTATGACGGTTACATGTCAGTCTCTTATCTAGAAGATAGGACAATAGTGTAAATCACCTATATATTTTTTCCTTATGTAACAAGGAAAGTAATGTTACTTTTGATATATCCTTCCTACCGTAGTCTTACATCTCCGAGCTCCTTCAATGCAAATCCTCTGTTCGTTCCCGCAATACTCGTTCCCGGTCTTCTAATTTATACATAAGGGCCCACCGAACCTCCATCCCTCCCCACATCCGTCAATCCAAAATCCTTCCTACCTTTAAATCCCGCCTGTTTAATCATTTCTTATCCATCCAGTCATCATAAAATTGTAAATAGTTACTACTGTAAATATGTCTATATTTTTAATATTTATAGACATAAATTATTAGAACGTTCTTCATTATTTTTACTTACATGTTTATTTTTAATTTTTTATTATTAGCTTATTTAAATTAGAAAGTAAATTATAATTTCTTTTTTATTTTGACTATTTAATTAAACTACATTCTTGTTTATGTATCTCTGAGACTCCTTAGCCCACATTTCTTGTGTTTCTGTATTATTCTAAAGGGACTCGTCCCAGAATAAATAAAGCATTATTATTATTATAATTTATTGAAAATAATAAATCATTGTGTAATAATTTGCAACGTTTTTTAAGTTAATAGATTATTGGCCCCTTGCAATAGATAATAATAGGAATAATTTAAAAATAGATCAGTAATTAAAAGAAAGAGTAAACAAAAACTTTTACTAACCACAAACATCATTTAAAGTAATTTGGCTGGCACGCTTGCCTTGCGAGGTTATGTCCGTCAGGTGAACGAACCTCACGGCTGAAATCCTTTTCTTTTGTATCTTTCCGTCGAGGCTTTTGTCCACTTGCATCAGAATTTGATAAGTCTTCCTGTTACCGACGGGAACCACCAAGCGACCTCCGGGAGCAAGCTGTTCCAACAAGATCGAGGGTACGTTTTGGGTGGCCGCGCCGACGTGGATGGCGTCGTAGGGTGCGTTCTCCGGGTATCCCAAACGCCCGTCTGCTGTCCTGAAGATGATGCTGTCCCAGCCGAGGAGGAAGGAGTTGCCGTTGAGGATATTCCTCTGCGCGAGCTGGACCAGGTGCGCGATGTGGTCGATGCCGACGACCAGCCCGGTCGGTCCCACCATCAAGGCCATGCAGGCCGTGAGGTACCCGGACCCCGAACCCACGTCGAGAGCACTGGCTCCTGGTGCGAGGTGGTCCTTCAAGAGCTCGAGCACCATGGCGTGCATGTGCGGCGCGTTGATGGTCGCTCCGAAGCCGATGGGCAGCGCCGTGTCCAGGTAAGGGTCGAAGGGGCCTGGGACATAATATTGTCTATCCACGTTCAACATGGTGTTCTTCACCTTCTCGGTCTTGATGACACCGTTGTCGACCATGTTGAGGACCAGTTCGCTCCATTCGGACAAGTTGGCTTTCGCCATATGGCAGCTTTTATAACCAGGTGCAATTTTCTAGAAAATCAGGGGGAAGACATCTTTATTGGACATTCGTGTTGCCACATTAATGCAATTAGTGTATCATTGTTTAAATAACAATCATACATATGAACGAAATTTATTATTATGGTCATATGATTATTTCAGAAAAATGCTATCCAATACGCACATATTAAGTAATGTTGCCAAAATGCGAGACCGAGACGAGTCTTGATCTTGCAAACTCAGTCTTGGTCATGGTCTTGGTCTTGCGCAAGAGTCTCGCAACAGCCTTGCAGTTACTTATTAGCTTATTCCTATTGAGATATTACTGTATTTTTTTAGATAGGAGAAACCTAACTAAGCAAAAATGAAAAAATAGAGGAGTTAAATGCAAAACTTATTGGTTATACCAATTATTAACATATAGTAACTAAGATTGTCAAGTGTTAGTAATTATTTTGCCTTAATTTGTATTTAAAAAATCGATTTTTTTTACCAGTCCTGGTCTTGGTCTTGCAACAGTTAGGCGGCTTAGGTCACTTTGCAAGACCAAGACCGATTTTGGGCAACACTAATATTAAGGCATTATATATATTTTTTTCGGAGCTCATCAGAGAGGAATTTTGAAAATCGAGAAGGCAAAAAAAAACAAAAACAGAATTTAATAGAGATGTCACGAATCCAAAATGAATCCTTATATTAGGTAGTGTAAGTGCACCAGTGATAATATAACTATAAACTTATCTATAACGTACATGCTATATTCTCCTTTACTTTCTATTTTTATTCATACTTATTTTCCATTTTTGTTTGTATCTTCTACATATTATACTTGATATTTTAACTACATCGTCACCCACTATATCTCTGATATCATCTTTTTATTTCTGTATCAGACAACTTATTCTTATTTTATATCTACTTATATTCATTTATTTTGTATCTTTTGTAGCCCTGATGAAGACCTACAAAGTGGGTCGAAATGTCGGCAAAAATTAAATAATTCTACTTGTTTAATTTAGTATTAATTTGGCCAACCATCTCTACATCATTATAAACTTCTCTGTTGGACATTTAGAATTTCTAAAGTCTCCCTTATCTACTTAACACTTTAAAATGTAAATAATATTCAGTTATGAAGTTATTACGTCTATTTAAAAAAAAAAAAAAAAAACACCTTTTTTGAACTAGTGATGGATATTCCGAAATTCAATTTTTCTAATAATGGACATCGATACCAGTAATGAACGTACCTCAGAAATATTCTAAAATCTTTATTTAATTATAAAAATAACGAGAAATGTAGGATAACATAATTGTTCAACTTATTCTTAGCAAAACTGTTAGTAGGAAGGTATGAAACACACTTAGCTCAAGAGCACTATAGAAACAATAATGATGGGCATTTTAAAATTTTGTTTTGGGAACTTTGTTCTTAAAGTTGTCAATGGAGGGCATTGTTCCAATATCGGTCAGGGTATCTCGTAATTAGAGGGAAATATTTAAAAAGTTTATAGTTGACATCAAGATCTAGTGAGAAAATGAATAAATTAAGCAACTTTGAGAGTACAGTAATCTTGTAGAACAGAAACAGCATGATATGAAAAATATACATACAAGTTCATAATTACAAGGAGTTATGCATACAAGTTCACGAGAACAAAAAAAAAAAAAACAATATATATATATATAACATTGATTTTTAAACCAAGGCACTGAAACTTAACACGCAATTAGCCATTTTCTGACTAGTTTGTAAATAGGAATTGAAATAGATGGGTCATAAAGGTGGATAAGGAGAGAGATTGCCAGATTTTTAAATGGATGGAATTCCAGAGATTAGTGGAGCGTGCAACGAAGGAGTTTTGGAAAGAGGCAGATCTGTGAAATTGGTATAATATATAAAACCCGAGGTATGCACCTTATTACGCTTTGGCGCATGAGACGGATATCGCCTCTATATACGCTTATACGCTAAAAATACATTTTGATTACAAGTTCTGGATATGCCTGATTTCCGTTTACCAGACATTTTAACAAACGTAGTAATCAAGTGAAGTTTTTTGGTACCGGAAGTGGTTGGAATTAGAGGAATTTTATTATATTAGGCACAGAAGTATCAATCTAATACAGCCGATCGACGTGTAAATTTGTTCGCAGTTAAACATATGATTGAAGAATCGGAAGAAGAACGCAATCTCGAAAAATGTCTGCGGTCCAATTTTTTTCTATACATGCAGGGTTTTTTTTTTATTTTGACACTGTATCACCGTATCTCAATGATAGTTTTGATCTTGTATCGATAAGGTCGATTTTCCGATGCAGGATTGAATTACTTAATTAGTAATTAGTGCATTACTCAAGTGTTAAACCGTGGATGCAGGAGGGTAATGATAATTGAAAAGAAGACACCATGCACTTCCTGGGGTCCTGTCATATCTACAATGAGATCAAGGAAAAATATTTTGGTCGGCAGACATGTTCGCCGGAGGAATTATTTTTTTTTTTATTAACTTATTTATTGAAAAATATTACAATCTGTCTCAAAGGACATTTATAATAGTGTTCAGAGATCACATTCACACTCTATGTATAGTAAATGAAATAAATTATACAGAAAGATAATATATATACAATAAATAAGAATAAAATAACCTAAAAATAAATAAATAAAAAGAACACGTATACATAACTGTATACATTATTTACAATCAGGCAAGAGAACTCCGAGCCAGACTTGTCCCTCCAACTGTGGAGGGAAAAGCATGATTTCAGGAGATCTCTGCTGGAGGAATTACTAAGTCTATTGAGAGGTGCTAATTGGAAGGCCTTAAGTAATTATACACAGCAAGCCACATTACAAAGAGCAAAGCTAGTTACTTTGTGAGTGATTGGTGGAATGCCTTATTTATTTGTTATGGATAGTATTTATTTGTTATTTTTGTTTTGTTTATTATTTATGATAAAATGTAGTCTATCTACTTGGGTATTTAATATTTGTCATTGTTTTATTGTTTGTTGGTCAAAACACTTTTTTTGCTGTTTGTTTTTGAAATATGGAAAACTGGAAAAAATATTTTTAAGATGTTGTGAATAATTAATGAAACATTGCTCATTAATTTTTAAGGATATAAAATGGAACATATTTTGTAGAATGATCACACAGAACTCGACAGACGGAATTTTCTATTGTCTGTGTTGTAACATTTTTATGATTAATATATTTTGTATCTATTTGCATTATGATCGCCACTAAGTTTAGCCCCAGTGAGGCGGTTGAGAAAGAAGTGCAGAGATCTCCTGGAGTCATGCTTTTCCCTCCACAGTTGGAGGAACAAGTTTGGCTCGGAGTGCTCTCGCCTGATTGTAAATAGTGTATATAGGTATATTTGTGTTCTTTTTATTTATTTATTTGGGTCTCCACTTGGACAAACAACTGACATGGGCATACCACATAAAACAAAAAATAAAAGAACTTAATCAGCGATACGGACTTCTTTCTAGGCTACTTGACAGACGTTCTAAATTATCTGTGACTAATAAATTAACTATTTACAAAGTCCTCATTAAACCACTTTGGACATATGGAATCGAACTATGGGGAACAGCAAAGAAATCAAATATAAAAATCATCCAGTCATTCCAGTCAAAAGTCCTTCGGAAAATTGTAGACGCACCCTTTTATGTTTCAAACCTCACGTTACACACTGACCTTAACACTCCTTTCATCACGGCAACTGCCACCGACCGCTTTAATAATTTTCATGACAGACTGACTCTAAATTCCAATCCACTTACTCAAGCTCTATCTACTGCCACAAATCCATGTTATCCGCCCAGAAGACTGCTGAGGCGCTGGCCAAGAGACTTATTGCATTGAGCTACTTGCTGCATTATCTTTTCTTTTTTGTGTGTGTTATTCTGTTAATATGTATGTGTTATTATGTGTTATTTTACTACTGTTCTTTTTTTTGTTCGTTTTTTTTTGATCTTTTTGTTTTGTTATTACTATTATTTTTTTTTCTTATGCTATCATTTCTTGTCCTTGATATCATATTTGCTGAATACTGATGTAGATGGCAAATTTATTGTGAGCCAGAAATATGTATAACTAATAAATAAAATAAATATTTATTTCTTAGATTATTTTATACTTGCTTATTGTGTGTGTGTATATATATATATATATATATATATATATATATATATATATATATATATATATATATATATATTATTATTATTATTATTGTACATAGAGTGTGAATGTGATCTCTGAACACTATTTTAAATGTCCTTTGAGACAGATTGTAATATTTTCAATAATCAATAAATACATTAATATTTGCTTTATGATAATAAACACGTTTTCATTCATTCATTCTTATAAAACTTTGGTTTATGGAATACACCTGGTACACAAGTTTTACTACTATTTGATAAACTGAAGATTTTTCATTAATTTACTAAAAATATTTTTTTATTTCGGTTTTTCTTTCATTACTAAATGAATAGTTTGAAACCTGTCATTTATTTTTTTTTCCATCTAGTCCATAGCGGTTGATCCATTACTAGAATTCCTTCCTCTTCGATCCTCCACCTCTTCCTCGAGTCCAGTGATGCAGTAACCGGAGGACTGTCGCTGGAAGTGCTAGGGTATCCGCTCCAGTGGACCAGGTCCTGTCTACAGTCCTCAGGAAGGGCAACGCCTGGAACGGCGATTCGCACAGTTTTTTTTTTTTCTCGATCAGTTAACTCTTGAAAGATTCTTATCATGGTGATTCAATTCCTGGCAGCTATGTCACTATATATATATATATATATATATATATATATATATATATATATATATATAAGCATTTGTAGACGTTTATAAATGTTTATGTGACAATTCCAAGGCCTTTACATAGCTGCCAGGAATTGAATCACATATAAAAATGTGTGTATATGTAAATTTAAACATAACCTTTTAATTGGGAATAACGTCACTTATTAATTATTCAATAAACTACTGAATGTTCATTTCCTCTATGTTTATTGACGTTTCGATTCCGGTATTTTTCTTTTTATAAGTTAACAATATTTTTATAAGCAGTAGCTTAATATATAGTGGACGGTGCTGAGTCGGTGTGTCCCTGGCCTGATCGAAGCTCTGATTTTAAAACTTTGAAGAGGATCCCATCGTTAAGTTATAAAAAGAAAACTACCGGGATCGAAACGTCATTATTGATATGTTTATACATAGAGGAAATGAACATTGAGTAGTTTATTAAATAATTAATAAGTGACCTTATTCCCAATTAAATGGTTATGTTTAAATTTAATATTCAAAGGTCGATTAAAGAAAAGTTGTAAAGATATATGTATATGTATACATGTCGTCATCGTAGATAATTTTTAAATATATCGAAAAATTAATTCTAAATATTAATGGGAAAAATCTATATATATAATCTTTGTATATATAGGTATATAATCTTTGAAAAAAAGAAACACGATTAACGTAGAAGAATTAAAGTATTAGGTTTATCAATTCAATATTCATATAAAATATTTATATATTCAAGTGTCAATCTATTAATATTTTTCAATAAAGAAAGTAATTAAAAACTCATTTCTTGGAACTATAAACTATAAATAGAAAATAAATCAGTTAATTACTGGTACTGGTATTGGGTGGGGGGAACAAGTCCGGCAAGTACGGCTACCTTTAAGGTTGTCGCCGCTTACTTGTCAGAGTGGGTCCATTTCCCGGGGCCGCCGAGGAATGAAAAGTAACCGACCCAGGTGGGAATCGAACCCACAACGTTCAGACCCGGGCACTCTGGGACCCATGCCCCAACGTGCATCCCGTCCTCTAATCAGTTAATTATCTTTAATATTTAAAGAAATACTAATATAATAAAATTAAATATGGGAATAAATCGGTATTAAATAAATTACTAAAACCTATAAATATATTAACATAAAATTTTAAAAAGATTTAATACTCAGAACTAGAAAAAATGAATTGAATATGCCAAAGATTAAAAAAAAAAAAAAAAACAAAAAAAAAAAAAAATTTGAGTTCAGTACTATTTAGGGAAAGCACTGTTTCTCGGTCAACGAATACGCAAGGAGGTGATTTCACCGAGATCACGCCCAGGTTGTTCCCCTTAACTAATTATTTTAATTAAGAGTACCCACTTTATAGAGGAGTACCCACTTTAGGAGGGTCTACCCACCCAGGGTCGCCCCACGGCTAATGAAACAGAATAAATAATTTTTCTGCCATGAGCTGGGGTTCGAACCTCGGTTCTTTAGCATTGGAAGCATAGTACCCTACCACTGAGCTACCCCACTCCTTAAAAAAAAAATCAAAATTGTATTAATATTTACTGAAATCTATAAAAATATTTTAAATTTTCATTAAATTCTTATTGCTGTGGTATACGAATAATTAATTAACATTGTGCTTTTTTAGTTTACGATGTAAAATATCTTGTGAAATTTATGTCTTAATGGCCTTACAAATATACTAATTCTTGAATTTAAATTTTTCATTTCCATTGTCATTGGCTTCTAATACTAGTGATGCGGCTGGAAAAGTGGCGCTGGGATCTTCCGGAGTCTTGCTTCGCCTTCCACGTGTGGGGGAAAAAGCCTGGCTCGGAGATTCTTGGGCGAATGTATATATTGTATATAGGTATGATTGTGTTTAGAAGTTCTTATTTTATTTTATTTGTTTATTTTATTTTTATTTAACTTCTTCACCAGTATTATTTATTTACTTATTATATTTATATTTATTTCTTTATTATTTGTATATATTGTATGAATGAGAACTTGTAGCCCTAATGCTTATAGCCCTCCAGCAGTGGCTGATTTTATTATTATTCAATAAACAGATTAAAAAAAAATAATAAAAAATTAGGGTAAGCACACCAATGATCGACATAGCTAAGAAAATTTTCTTAGTTTAAAACCTTGTTATCTGGTTATTTTCTTAGCCCTGATGAAGGCCTGAACTTCAGGTCGAAACGTCTCCATATGTAAAAAAAAAAAATAAAAAAAATAAATGATGTAGAGATGGTTGACCGTTGATATGATATGAGAAGGAATTAGTCGAGGGTGCGGTCAAAAAAATACAAAAAAATTAAAATATATAAATAATTTTAATTTTTGCCGACGTTTCGACCCACTTTGAAAATATAAAAATAAAATAAAAAATAAATATAAGTATATATATATATTACGAACAATGAACCAATTACACGATTACAATGAACAATTACAATTACAATGAATTACAATACAATTACAATTACAATTACAATGAACCAATCACACGACAGTGAAACAATTACCAATTATAATAAGAAAAGTTTCGTCTTTTTTGGCTTATGCCACCATATCTATTATAGTTATAAACTTTTCCGTTTGACGTTTAGAATCTGTAGGGTCTCCTTCTTCTATTTAACACTTTAAAATTGAAAAAAAAATCAGTTATGCAGATATAATCCACGTTAAAAAAAACAACATCTTTTTGCACATGTGATGGACACTTCGAAATTCAATTGTTCTACTAATGAAGGGGTAGGTACCAGTAATAGACATATTTCAGAAAAATTCTAAAATCTCTATTTAACTATAAAGATAAGACAAATGTTCAACTTGGTCCTAGAATAAGTGTTAGTAAGAAGTTATGAAACATTCTGATCTCAAGAGCACTATAGAAACGACAATGATAGGGTTTTTACAATATTCTTGTGCCAACTTTATTCATACAGTTATCAATAGAGGGCATTGTTCTTTTATCTAGAAAAAAACTGGAACCTTTAAATCAACAAGGAAGCTTATTATTTACATTTAAATTACAACCTTTTCATCATTGGACTCCCTGTCCGATAACTGGTGCGTTCATTCTAAATAGTCAGAATTTTGAACCAAAAAAAAAATCCTTTTTATTGGCTCTGAAAACAATTAATTCAGTTTTCTAAAATCACGAAAATAATATGTTAATGATAGGGATCTGCTTTTTTATTTAAGCCTGTGACAACGAGGTAGAAAAATGTTCCAAGAGAAAGCATTGGCTAACAATGGACAATTAGTATCGAATTTTCAATAATAGATCGGAATATTTTTCAATCAAGAGTGACGATTCGCGGCGGATTGTTTCCTATAAAACAATAGAACTCGTGGGACGGGTTTAATGAGACCTCGGCTAAGAGGGTCAGGGATCAACTGTGTCAAGGATAAAAATCTTAAACTAAGGTTAAGCCTTTGGATGAACTAGGGATTTACTAAATCCTCCAATTATTACTTAACTTTCAGAGCAGTTTCCTTAGAAACTTACTGATTTAAACCTCGTTTAAAGGCTAACAGTTTCTGTCGTAGTAGTATTATAAATATAGAGAGATAGTGGCAGTGGCAGTTGGAGAATCGTTGAGTATATAAAAAAACACTTCAAATTATTTCACAATGGATTATTATTTCTAAACAATTATACATCTAAAATAACATTACCTTCCTAGATACAAAGAAAAATAAATAAAAGGTGATTTCAATTATTGGACTAACCTTTTTTTTTTTAATCATTAGTAGTATGCAAAAAAAAAAAAATATCATCACTTCAGTAATTCATTTCAAATTTAAAAACCAAAACAAAGGAATACTAAATTTGCAGTAGAACATATAAAAAACAACCAGAGACTATATCTTTAAAAAACCACATAATAATCACAAATAAGTGTGTACTTTTTGAGTTATTCGGAATTTAATTTTACCATCCCCCGTAACTTTTTTTCCAGCTTCTTTTCGCTAAAGTATGTCATACAGATAAATTTAAAAGGCATCGATAAAATGACTTTAGCGAAGTTTCATTGAAATCGGTACATTCGTTTAGGCGCTACTGTCTATAACAACGCTGGTTTTTCGTCCGCCAATTTAAGAGTAAAAGACGGATAGTAATGTCAATGAAGGAGGATCATCCTCGGGTGACCTCTGATTTTATATCCAAATTTGAAAAAAATCGGTTTCGGAGAAAATGCGCGGACGGCGGACGGGCAAACAAATTTGTATTCGTTTTTCGAATTCTACGTATCCTGAACCGTGAAACCTCAAAGTTTGAGAGTGAGTAAAGTTTTTGAATTTTCGGTCGATCACAATGGTTCATTATTAAAAATAATAAACCAAAACTGAAGCCACGATTATTTTATCATAATCAACTCATTGTAATTTTAGAATGTTTTTTCCACTTGCATCAATACAGTCAATTTAACCGCCTTATTGTATATAGGTATGAATGTATTTTTATGTTAACATTACCAAATTCCCAACAAAAAACAAAACAAAAATCATGGAAGTAGGACTATTTTGAGCAAAGATAAAATCTATTATAATGTACTCATGGTTTTTGCTTCCTGACTACCGAAGGTTGTTTTTTTTTATTATTTTTTTTTTTATGTGACGTGGTTGTGAGAGAAGCGCTGGTATCTCTTAATGACTTGCTTTTCCCCCTTCAAGTGGGGTTCAAGACTGGTTGGTAGGGTTTGAAATCGATAATTTTTTTTCTCACTAAATCATGAAATAATTATTATATTTTAAATTTTAATTTAAATAAATTGCTTTCGCTCAATCTGCACTAGCTTTACAACTAGTGATAGTAGATTTAGAACGGTTAAGATAGTAGCGCAGGGATCTCTTGGAGTCCTGCTTTTCACCACCTTATTGTATATAGGTATGAATGTATTTTTATGTTAAGATTACTAAATTCCCAACAAAAATTATGGAAGTCGGACTATTTTGAGCAAAGATAAAATCTATTATAATGTGCACATGTTTTTTGCTTCCTCACTACCGAAGATTGCTTTTTTAAATTGTTATTATCATGAATGAAATAATGTGATTTTACTCAGAAACAGAATATTATTCCATCTATCTCATAATACATAGCACGAAGTTATTTCTATATTTTATAGTACTTTGTTCACTGACTATGCGAATTACTCGTAGGTAGTGTTACCCAAAATCGGTTTTAATACTAAGGCTGCCTAACTGTTGCAAGACCAAGACCAGGACTGGTAAAAAAAATCGATTTTTTAAATAAAAATTAAGGCAAAATAGTTACTAAAACTTGAAAATCTTAGTTACGATGTTATGTTAATAATTGGTATAACCAATATACTTTTGCATTTAACTCCTCTAATTGTTGATTCGGGTTTAGTTTGGTTTCTCCTACCTAAAAAATTATAGTAATATCTCTATAGTAATAAGCTGATAAGTAACTGCGAGAATCTTTTGCTTCCGAGACTTTGCAAGACCAAGACTCGTCTCGGTCTTGCATATAGACAACACTATTCGTACGGGTCAAATAGTTTCTTCACATTCGTTTTATGATAAGGTTGATGTTTTCTATGTAAAATATTACACGAAACCATCACTTTGCAGAAGGTGGGAACGAATGCTGGTTAACATATTATAGCACATATATAATTTAGCCTCATTATTCAACCGCTACGGTGAACAGTTTCAATGAAATACACCAGCATAAACGGTTGGCAGTACGGGATGGCGGTAGCTGCTCCGGGCAGTAGCGTCGCGGACCACCCGCAGAAGAGACTACTGCCTCCTGGGAGTGAATGAAGGAAGCTCCCAGAATGTGAGAATGGGCGGGGCCCTCGGTTCCCTCAGCAGACATGCCATTCATCTGGCTCCATTAGCCTGGACTCCGGTTAGCTTCTTCTTCTTGCATTCCTCCGCGGTCTGTCTTCGGCTGGGCAGTCCTCGGGGTAGAAAGGTCATGGTCGGAAGCTGCTGGAAGCCACTTTTCATCGAGAGCAGTCTCCTGTTACGGGAAGACATCGGCAGCCGATACCATCGAGTAAAATGACATTTTCTGTCTTGACTGTCGTACCATCCATTTCGCGTAATATTTGATCTGTAACGGGGTGACAGCTATTGTCACATTAACTGCTAGATTTGTTTATTTAGGCTATAAGGCGTAAAACCCTAGAGGCATCAACGCCTGTGAGTCGGTATAAAAAAAAGTATTAAAAAAAAAATCGAAAATTAATAATAGATAAAGTAATTAATGAAAAAGATATTTAAAATCATATAAAAATGAAATATATTAAAATAAATATAAAATGTCCACCTATAACGATTGCCAATAATCCAGTGCCTTCAAAGAACTATATGCGGTATCTTGGACTCTAGTTAGACAAAAGACTTACTTGGAACATACATACGGAATTAAAAAGACAAGAACTTACTAGACGATATAGCCAACTTTCACATCTTCTGGACTACAGATCTTCACTTAACTTACGAAACAAGCGACTTATCTACAACACCTTACTGAGACCAATATGGACATATGGAGCAGAACTTTGGGGTTCAGCAAAACAAACACACATAAACAAAATACAAACAGCACAATCAAAAATTTTACGAAAAATTGTTAACGCACCTTGGTACATTTCAAACACTACTATACATAACGACTTAAACACCCCAACAGTAAAATCCTACATCCACGACAAATACACTACATTTCATTCTTCAACCCAAAATCACTCCAATCCTCTGGTTCTTTCTATCTCCTGCTCCCTGTTACCTGAGCAACGAAGATTAAGAAGAAAATGGCCAAGAGACCTACTACATCAATAAAAACATCAACATAAAAAAATCAAGCAATTACACCAAGACAATAACAACACAACAAATTTGCTAGATGCGCAGCTGGGTAGGTGCAAATTGCATAAAATAAAATATAAATAAATACAAATATAAAAAAAAGAAACAACAATAATGTCAAAATTATATTTATTTTTATATTTTATTTAATAGCCTATGGATTTTAAGAAATTTTATCACATTTTTATGTTTCATTCGTTGTTGGTTAATACTGCTGATAAATACAGTTTTAGAGATAATCGATTTAGGCTTGAAGTATAATAAGTGTATTCTTGGAAAATATGGTTGACTGTGAGAGGGCTATTGTAATGCTGACAATTTGGCAATTTGGTGGTGGCTGCTTAGTGATGAGATGTACATGGGTTAATGTTCGTGTGTCCTATTCTTAACGGCGACCTCCTCTCTACGAGTAGGGCGGTTTGATATGGTCCATGGCTTCACAGATTTTTTAACAACTTTTAATTTTCTAGGTGGGCTTTCGTTCCATATAGATTGCCAACTATCCAATATTTCCTTTTTTAGAGGAAAATTCATTTCTGGAGGGGTCAGGATAGGAGTACCTCGGTCTGGAAGCGCGAGTGCCTGTTTGGCTGCCGCATCCGCAAGCTCATTACCAACTATACCCACGTGACTAGGAACCCATATAAAGCAAACCGATTTTCCTAAATTTTCAAGAGTGTGAAGATATTTGTGTATTTTTAGGATAACTGGATGTTTTGAGTACATATCATTTAAACCCTTTAATGAACTCAAGGAGTCGGTTATCAAGACTATTGAAACTGTAGTTATTGACATACAGAAGTGGAGGGCTGAGGCTATTGCATGAAGTTCCGCTGTGTATGTAGTTTTATTTTATGCGTGGAGTTATGGGTAACAAACGAAGAAGCTGCAGCATCATCGGATTTCGAACCATCAAATTAACTGCTACGTTGAGACGCCAACCAATAAACTGTTGCCTACCTCCTTTATCAAATCTAATCAGTCGTTATGGCGGCTTGTTAAGGCGAAAAAAGATCTACAAGGTTTGTAACGACAACAGAAAACAATAATAATAACAAAGTCGGTTTCGTACCAAATATAAGATCATGTGCAAATGCCAGTAATTTCATAGGAGGTTAGCGAATAGTACTCGGAAAACTCCCATTAACATTGTTGGTACTCAGTGGACACGGAATTTAGTGCTCTATAACTTTTATTCTATGGGATATAAATTTCACTTAGAAAATCATTTCCAAGCTAAAGAGCCGTTTATAGTAGCTTGATAGTTTTTGACGTTTATTGACCGTGGTTATCGACCATACCACCTAACCAAATTATTAAATTTAGGTACTCGTCCAACGCACAATTTAACGTTTTTTAATCCCTTAAAGAGAGATTTTTTTGTGCTTCAATGCAACCGTTTATAGGTGAAAAAAAGGCGAATTAATCTGGTTCCTTGGATGTAAAAAGTTTTCCCTTGGTGGCTGGCGTTAGTTATTTTGTTTTTTGCATGTTTAAACTCATACATACAGGTTAAAAAATAAAAATCTTTTTCCACATTTTCCTAAAAAATTTCTCTTTTCGAGCCTCGAGTTACTGGCCTAATATTATTTAAATCAGCTGATATTTTTCAGGTACCATGAAACGACTAACATGCACTATTTTTTAAAATGAAAATGTTATGAAGTTATGAATATTAAAAAAAAATTATTAAAAATTTTTCTTCAGATAATGTTTATTATTTTGGATTAAAACCCATCATTCATGAGAGCTATAATAGTTCTATACAATCAAATTATATATAGAATACGTAATAGTTGACCGTTGTATTATTAATGAAGGAGGAGATGGTCCAAGGAGGTTATCATAAATAGACTAAATAGTAGCAAAACTATTTTATTAACAGCCAATGTTTCGACCCGACTTTGCAGGTCTTCTTCAGGGAGGTGTGTTCAGCAAGGAGTTTCATTTAGAACTAAAACCCAGTTCTAAGTGAAACTCCTTACTGAACACAAGTCCCAGAAGAATACCTGCAAAGTTGGGTCGAAACATTCGTTTTTAATAAAATAGTTTTGCTACTATTTAGTCTATTTATCACCGCCACCCCGGACCATCTCCTTCTTCAAATGATGTATAATGTATATAGAAGAAAAAGAAAAAGTCTTTTTATCCATCAAAATTACATAATATCTTTCACAAAACAATACAAAAATAATATTTTTGGATTTAAACCGAAAATCAGATGTAGTACATGGTCTGTTGATTGTCAGAGGAGTCTATGTTTCTTAACAAAATTATATTTCAACCTATTTACATATAATTAATTAATAAGAAAATAATATTTCCTCGCGCGGGCTCATTACCGCGAATGGGGAGCGTCCCACGGGTGGCGGATGTGGGGATGGTCGGTGGAAATTCCTTGGAAGTTCCTCCCGGCTAAGTCCGATGGACTCGCTGACCAACAATGAGAGGAGCCCTCCAGACTTGCTGGAGGGAGGGGACCTCCAGACTTGCTGGAGGTAGGGGCCCACCAGACTTGCTGGAGGGTGTGACGTAGGATTGAACGCCCTACTCACATATCTTTAGTTCACCAAACACCACAAAAAGTCATGGATCTCCCTAAGGTAAAACGCTCATTATCCGGATGTAAACTAGTCCCCCGTTCGGGTCTCCGGGTGGGGACTGCTTTAGGGGATTCATGGTGCAAGTTGAAATATAGGGATTTAAATATTGGTACGTGGAACGTAAGGAGTTTAAACACAGCAGGGGGGCTAAAATCGGTCACGAATGAGGTAAATGGGTACAATTTGGATGTCGTGGCTCTGCAAGAGGTTCGTTGGCCAGGGGAGGGCTCGATGAGGGAAGGAAAGTACACTATTTGGTACGGAGGAAGCGGGAATCATTGTTTGGGTACCGGGTTTCTAATTAGGAGTAGATTACTATCCGCTTTGAGGGACGTACAATTCTTTAGTGATAGAATTTCGGTAGCTACATTTCAGGGACGTTGGTTTAAAATCGCATTAATAAACATACATTGTCCGACCGAAGACAGTGACGATGAAGTCAAAAGTGAATTTTACGATAAACTCGAATGGGTTTATGATAAACTACCGCGAAACTACATGAAAATAATTGTAGGTGACGCGAACGCAAAGGTAGGAAGGGAAGAAGTTTATATTCCGACGATTGGTAAAGAAAGTTTGCACGAATATAGTAATGATAATGGGATCCGTCTGATAAACTTTGCCATCTCGAAAAACCTGATAATTAAAAGTACGACGTTTAAACACAAGGATATTCATAAATATACTTGGACATCACCGGATTCGCAAACACGAAATCAAATCGATCATGTCTTGATACAACATAGCTGGCAAAGCAGTATAATTAATGTACGGTCTTATCGCGGAGCAGAATGTGGGTCGGATCATGAATTAGTAATCGCGAAACTTCGACAAAAACTTAATATAAAAAAGAGAAAAGAAAACCGTTTCGATTTTGAGAATTTTAATTTGGAAAAATTGAAAAATCCATCAATTAGAAACCAATTCGAGCTAGATGTTAAGAATAGGTTTGAAGCTTTAGAGCTTCCTGACGAGGACCACGAGGATATTGACAAGTTATGGATAGAGATCAGGGATAATATTAAAGCGGTCGGTAACTCGTGTCTAGGAAAAAATGAAAATAAGAATAACAAACCGTGGTTTGATGAAGATTGCTTAAACATGTGTGAAAAAAGAAAAGACGCTAAATTAAAAGCTCTAAATAATCCTAGCGAAGACAATCTGGAATACTTCCGAATCTCAAAGAACGAAACGACAAAATTGCTCAAAAATAAAAAAAGGGAGTATCTTAAAAATAAAATAATTGAAATAGAAACTAATAGAATCGAAAATAACGTAAGAGACATGTACAAAGGTATAAACAGATCACGCAAATATGTAGGGCCCGTAACGTCTGGAATTAGGGATGATAATAACAATATTCTGACCGATCCGGTTGACATATTGAATAAGTTTAAGGACCACTTTGACAATATTTTAAATACGGGAAATTATGATCTGTGTCCTCCTTCTGAGTACCAGAGTGCTGAACCGTTAATAGAAGGACCAAGTAAAGAGGAAGTTGAAGTAGCTATTGGAAAATTAAAATCATATAAAGCAGCGGGAATCGATAATATCCCTACTGAACTAATTAAGGCATGCGGGGAAGCTGGAGTTTCTAAAATACATCGGTTGGTTAAAAAGATCTGGGTGAACGAGAAATTACCTGAAGAATGGAAAGAATCTATTCTTATTCCGATTCACAAAAAGGGTCCGAGGACGGATTGTAATAACTATCGAGGAATTTCACTCCTTCCGGTATGTTATAAAATATTCACTTTAATCTTAACCAGTCGAATCACGGAATACGCCGAGGAAATTATCGGAGACTACCAATGCGGATTTAGACGGAATCGTTCGACAATTGATCAAATATTTTCTTTACGGCAAATATTAGAGAAAAAATTGGAGTATAACGGTATTGTTCACCAGCTGTATATAGATTTTAAAAAGGCTTACGATTCTATTGACCGCCAGAAACTGTATAATATTCTAATTGAGCAGGGGATTCCAAAAAAAACTAGTAAATCTAGTCAGGATGTGCTTGACGGAGACACTCAATAAAGTTAGAATCGGTAATAATTTGTCCGAAAAATTTGAGGTTCGTTCGGGCTTAAAACAGGGGGATTCTCTTTCGCCTGTCCTGTTCAATTTGGCATTAGAACATGCCATTAGGGAGGTAATGCGAACCGAGAAAGGGTTGGATCTGGGCGGGACAACATCCGTGCTGGGCTATGCTGATGATCTGGTACTGTTAAGCGAAGAAGTTGAAACTATAAAACTAAATACGACAACGTTAATGAAAGCCGGTAAAGAACTAGGACTCGAAATAAACGTGGATAAAACAAAATATATGGTTAGCTGCAAAAATGGCGATACTACTGGTGATATCGATATAGATGGTAATATGTTTGAACAGGTAGATAAATTTAGGTATCTAGGTTCTACGATAACTAGAAAAAACGAAATTGAAGAAGAGATTAAGGTTAGACTGAAGGCGGGGAATGCTTGTTATTTTTCTGTGACAAAACTACTTAGTTCGCGCCTCTTGTCCCGAAACTTAAAAATTAGAATCTATAAAACAATTATCTTGCCTACAGTTCTTTATGGATGCGAAACTTGGCCGCTTACATTAAGGGATGAGCAGCGGCTTAAGGTTTTTGAAAATAAAGTATTGCGTAGAATATTCGGACCGAAGAAGGATGAGTTAACCGGAGAGTTCAGACGGTTACACAACGCCGAATTGCGTGAGCTGTATCCGGGTAATATAATTGAGGTAATTTCATCGCGGCGAATCAAATGGGCTTGTAAAGTTGTTGGGCTCAGTAACGAGAGAATTCCTAAAAGGTTAATATGTGCGGTGCCGAATGGTAAGCGTCCGAGGGGTAGACCGAAGCGAAGGTGGGAAGATTGCATTAAAGCCGATCTGAAGGGACTGGGTTTGGACGGCGAACGGTGGAGGGAGGTGTGTAACAAGAGATTGGTGGTGTCGGCATCGAACCTTCGGGTTCGCTAAGCCTTATTATTATTATTATTATTATAAGAAAATAATATTTACAATGTAAAAGTTATATAAATATTTTAATTACAAATAGAGTGGTACCACAATTCTCCAATTTATTAATTGTTAAATTTTCTGGTAAGCATTATTATATAGGAGAATGCAGACTTGCATTAATTTGTCGATGCTATCTAATAGTTTCCATTTAGTAAATCTATTACTTGATCCTGAGATAAATTTCTAGATTTTAACCATTTAATTATAAATTTAGAGAGTATCTGACAAGCAGCCAGGAATTGATAGAGATCTTCAGTTTCGTTTGTATTACACATGCTACAAATATTATTTGTTTGCTTGAAGTGTTTATAATTTAAGTTCAAAACATCAGCTCTAATTTTAATTACTCATATCACTATTAAGATCACCTTCAATGAGCTTTTGTCATCAATATAATTTACTGAAGTTAAATGGGGATAAAAAGTGAAAGTTTTAGAATTCTGAACTTTAATTGCATGTTGATTATATATATATATATATATATCTTTCTGAATTTGAGTTCTTAGTAAATATAAATTAATTCTCCATGGTTTAACATCATCACAGTTAGAGTTATTTAATTTGAAATTTAATCCATGCAATTATATCAAATTCCCTATAAAGTCCCTAAACCATGCGATTTCTGTTTTAATTATCTATAGTGCTAATATTTTTGGATATCGGTGGAAGATTGAATAATTTTTATAAGTGATCAAAATGGAGTTAAGGTTTGTGCGTATATATATCAATCAATGGACGATCATAGTTTCTATATAATAATTTAAGAAATATTAATGAATATTCAAGTTTTATAATAAAGAAAAGCATAAGATTTAAGTAGCTTGTCGGCGGATATTGAGCAAGGAGCAGATACAGAACAAAGATAACAGTTACATTCTTAGCAACCCGTTCCTTATAAAGTCTTACAACTTGCGAAATTTACTCCTTTCGTAATTGCGCCATTTTTTCCCTTTCTTATCTTGCTCTATTATCGTGTGAACAAGTCCCCAAGAAATATTTCTTGCCTATTAAATTAATAATCTGTGATAAATGTATTAGTAAATATTTTATGTGAAAATATATTTTAGAATCAAAGTAAGAAAACGAATGAGAAACAAATGACAAAGGAAAAGTTGGAACCAAGCAGCACAAATTCCTCGTCTTGACTCTCGATAAAGAACTCGCTCATCCAGCTCCTTTTTAATCACATTCTAATGCGCATGTCAGCATATCGTATTTCAGACTGTGGTTGTGTTTATTTAAAGTTTATTGTAGAACTGAGAATAAACATTACATATGTGTTAGTTGATAATTGGTTGACGTAAGTCGGGTTGTAAAGATTCGTTATTTACGTCTTAAAATTTTGGGTTAAAATATTGTAGTTTTTGTTAGTGTGTATTTTTTACTGAATAATAATTTTGTGAAGCATGTGCCCATAAGGGTTCAGGTTTGTATATTCAGTATTTTTTTGTAATTTCAGCAGTTTGTTGAAGGTCCAGCAAAATAAAGCACTAACAAAAATATCTTTTAAAATGACATCGCTGATATTTAGGGTTTTAATGACATTATATGGGTTTTAATATAAGGTAGGTCTTATCCTCATTGATGCAATCTGACAGGGCTTAAATGGTTAATTTTCAATATTAGCTTCCTTTAAAGTACCTTTATTTTTTTTTTAAATTGAAATAATTATCCTTTTAAAATTAATTTTTTATACAAAAAATAGTTAAATATAAAATATGTAAGAATTTGATAATTAACTGAAGGAGATCGTAACTGGTTATAGTTGTAATGGAAGAACCAAAGCAATACGAGCGCGTCCGAGCTCGCCCGAAAGAGTACAACAGATTTCCATACGTAATATGAGTTTCTTCTAAAGTACCTGGGTCTTGTTTAGATTAGGCCTGCCAGTTATTTTATCTGGTAACAGTTACTTATTGATAAATTAAAAAATATGGGTTAAAGAAAGATGTGATTTATTTTATAGGAACTTGTTATACATAACCAAAAACATTAACATACTTTTAATGAGTTACTCTAGGTACCTCTGGAGGCCAAAATTCAACTATGTCCTTAAGGAATTTATCAAAAACGTCTTCAATTGAGCAACAATTACTTCTTCCTGGGTGTCTGGATACACTAGCGGATCCAGGATTTATTTTTGGGAGGGCTTCAGCCTGAAAGTTTTTTTTTCTCATAAAAATAACGATAATTATTTTGGAAAAATAGAAAGAAACTACCTGTATGATATGGTGTGGAAAATTGTACACATGTTTTTGTTTATTATTCTGAATGACTACTGTAATTCAACCCAAATATTTATCAACTGACCAGACTTAACAGAGCATTGACCAGCTGCCGCTTTCGATACCAACTCTTTCTCCATACAACTCCCCTGATAAGGGTGACAAAGCTAGCAGATGAGGGGGCCATCGACCCTGGGGCCGCCGAAGACATCTCGTTACGTCAGAGGTGGCAGCAGGTTACCCCACGCCGCCGCCTACTGAACGCCTCGCAGGCGAACGATCTTTTTCTTTTTTTCTATTTTCTCCTACCTCTTTGGCGAGGGTTTATCAGCCGAGGTGCCGAACACACCGCTACCGGATACCTCTGCTAAATACCTCGCTGTAGCTACTATCGATTAGCCTTTCGACACGAGGGGTGTTGGGTTCCTCTTTGCAAAAAGGCACCAACATCTCTCAAAGGAACTTCGGCTTTATTTGTAGAATAACATTCCTTATATAGTAGACAAAAAGAACTACAATTACTATAAAAGTATAACATACAAATCTGGTGCGCGCATCACACATATTTCACTTACCGCTGTTTTGAATAGAAATTATATTCGGTCAATTTTAGGCTATTACGAAATTTTTGAAGTGAATTTTTAACGAAGCTAAACGTTGAAGGTAACAGAAAAGCTGTAACAACTCATTAACTATTTATTGTTTCGACGACAGTCAATGAAAACCTCGTAACTCCAATTAAATGTAAACCAGTTAACTCCAGTCTCTGAGCTATATATGCCTAGAGAGACATGAAAGTACATCTGTGTATTTAATCTATAAATGATTACGGATTATACTACTATTAGTTATTAAACTATTATTTTGCATTGTACAGTTTACTAAAATGAAATTAGGAGATGTTCATTACTTGCCATAGATAAGTCAAAAGTTGTCACACTAATTTTAAGTAGATAATGTTTGGATTCCACAAAGGAAAAAATTATTCACTAATTTGATTTTTTAAAAGGTTGCATGATGAGTTGTGTCGTTGTCCGCCTGTTTTAAATCAAAATTATTGTTAGTATAAGTACTTATCTCTTCGAAGATATTTGTTGAGAAAATATTTATAGATTAAAAAAAACAAACGAAATTATAAAAAAAAATATAGAAATGTTACAACAAAGAATGTATATTTATAAAACCTATGCAAAAAAAAAAACGCGCAACATACAACTTTCACTTTCTGCTCTACTTGATCATAAATTATTTTCTGACAATGTTGTTCTATCATAAAATTTTTGAAGTGCATTTTTAACGGATCTACTGTTTAATGCTTACAGCTAACAAACCATTAAAATAACAACGGTTTATTACATCAACGGTCGGTAGTAAAAACTTCGTTACTCCATCTATTTGTAAACCACATAACTCCAGTCTCTCAAGACCTTAATATTTAACATAATCATGTTTATTCATAAACATGCCTAGAGAGATTTGAAAGTATATCTGTATATTCAGCCTATAAATGATTATTGATTGTAAAGTTTACTTAAACGTAGTTAGGAGATTTCCATTTCCTACATCGATAATTCAAAAGTTGCCACACTAATTGTAAGTGGACAATGCTACGATTTGACAGAGAAAAAAATCAGCAGATTAGTTTAATTTTCTAAAATGATACATGATGATTTTGTTGAATAAACCGTTATTAGATATATAATTATTTAGATATAATGTCGGATCAAAAATTAATAAACTAGAGTAAATGTACTTAAGGTTATAAACATATGTTTCAATTTCAGCTTTTCTTTTACCCAAATAGAATGAAATAGTTTTCGAAACAATGTCTCTTGTCTTGATTAGGTGGATTTTAAATACCTTTTTCAAAATTAAAGATAATTTTAAAAGTCTTCGTTAAGAAATTCCATTTAATTTCCTTGGAAACATATGGTTTCGGTAAAATAATATTAGTTTTTAGAAATGATAATTTATAATTTTTTCGTCACTCTCCATAACGTTCTCCTCCTTTTTATGTTCGATATATATATTTATATAATTCTCAGCTTTTCAACAATCTTAATAAACATTTTTTTTATTTAGCTCATTATAAAATTATTCCAAAGGCTATATTTAGCCTTTTTTTATTACTACTAACAACGAGAAATAGTTAATTATTTAAAATAAACCAAATATAAGGCACTTTAGAGGAAAATACTTTGTACAATGGGCACTTAAGCCCTGTTAAATGCCATCAGCGAGGATAAGATCTAGCTAATATTAAAGAAGTTTTACACTGATATATCGAATTTAATAAAAATCGTTAGAACCGTTTTCGAGAAAATTTTTAATATAAAGTGGCACTTCTGGTATGCTGATTTCAATGAAAAAATTTGCTAGAACATATCAGCCATATACCAATCTTAAATACATAATTTTAGTTTTTTGCGACTTTCATATTTAGAATTTAAAATATTAAAAAATTATATATTATAACATCCTCGCGCGGGCTTTGGAATACTTCCGAATCTCAAAGAACGAAACGACAAAATTGCTCAAAAATAAAAAAAGGGAGTATCTTAAAAATAAAATAATTGAAATAGAAACTAATAGAATCAAAAATAACGTAAGAGAAATGTACAAAGGTATAAACAGATCACGTAAATATGTAGGGCCCGTAACGTCTGGAATTAGGGATGATAATAACAATATTCTGACCGATCCGGTTGACATATTGAATAAGTTTAAGGACCACTTTGACAATATTTTAAATACGGAAAATTATGATCTGTGTCCTCCTTCTGAGTACCAGAGTGCTGAACCATTAATAGAAGGACCAAGTAAAGAGGAAGTTGAAGTAGCTATCGGAAAATTAAAATCATATAAAGCAGCGGGAATCGATAATATTCCTACTGAACTAATTAAGGCATGCGGGGAAGCTGGAGTTTCTAAAATACATCGGTTGGTTAAAAAGATCTGGGTGAATGAGAAATTACCTGAAGAATGGAAAGAATCTATTCTTATTCCGATCCACAAAAAGGGCGCGAGGACGGATTGTAATAACTATCGAGGAATTTCACTCCTTCCGGTATGTTATAAAATATTCACTTCAATCTTAACCAGTCGAATCACGGAATACGCCGAGGAAATTATCGGAGACTACCAATGCGGATTTAGACGGAATCGTTCGACTATTGATCAAATATTTTCTTTACGGCAAATATTAGAGAAAAAATTGGAGTATAACGGTATTGTTCACCAGCTGTATATAGATTTTAAAAAGGCTTACGATTCTATTGACCGCCAGAAACTGTATAATATTCTAATCGAGCAGGGGATCCCAAAAAAACTAGTAAATCTAGTCAGGATGTGCTTGACGGAGACACTCAATAAAGTTAGAATCGGTAATAATTTGTCCGAAAAATTTGAGGTTCGTTCGGGCTTAAAACAGGGGGATTCTCTTTCGCCTGTCCTGTTCAATTTGGCATTAGAACATGCCATTAGGGAAGTAATGCGAACCGAGAAAGGGTTGGATCTGGGCGGGACAACATCCGTGCTGGGCTATGCTGATGATCTGGTACTGTTAAGCGAAGACGTTGAAACTATAAAACTAAATACGACAACGTTAATGAAAGCCGGTAAAGAACTAGGACTCGAAATAAACGTGGATAAAACAAAATATATGGTTAGCTGCAAAAATGGCGATACTACTGGTGATATCGATATAGATGGTAATATGTTTGAACAGGTAGATAAATTTAGGTATCTAGGTTCTACGATAACTAGAAAAAACGAAATTGAAGAAGAGATTAAGGTTAGACTGAAGGCGGGGAATGCTTGTTATTTTTCTGTGACAAAACTACTTAGTTCGCGCCTCTTGTCCCGAAACTTAAAAATTAGAATCTATAAAACAATTATCTTGCCTACAGTTCTTTATGGATGCGAAACTTGGCCGCTTACATTAAGGGATGAGCAGCGTCTTAAGGTTTTTGAAAATAAAGTATTGCGTAGAATATTCGGACCGAAGAAGGATGAGTTAACCGGAGAATTCAGACGGTTACACAACGCCGAATTGCGTGAGCTGTATCCGGGTAATATAATTGAGGTAATTTCATCGCGGCGAATCAAATGGGCTTGTAAAGTTGTTGGGCTTAGTAACGAGAGAATTCCTAAAAGGTTAATATTTGCTGTGCCGAATGGTAAGCGTCCGAGGGGAAGACCGAAGCGAAGGTGGGAAGATTGCATTAAAGCCGATCTGAAGAGACTGGGTTTGGACGGCGAACGGTGGAGGGAGGTGTGTAACAAGCGATTGGTGGTGTCGGCATCGAACCTTCGGGTTCGCTAAGCCTTATTATTATTATTATTATTATATTATAACATATGACCACATGATGTCATATCAAATCAATTAATAAACAAGATACTTAAAATGTGTTTTTCTTTTCCAAATTACACCAGTCAGAGTTAAAAAGTGGTCATGTCGTTCGCTCAAAAATATGTTACATACTTTTTAGCGTACAGATTAAACACATTTAACAGAAACAATTATCAGCGATTTAAGCGCAAGTTGTTGCAAAAAATTTAGGAGAGAACAATGATAAGTATTAGCTATCAAACTTTAAAATCGATGCATGCTTCCCCTCAAAACAGCGTTACATACTTTTTCACGGACAACCCGAACACATGACCATCGTGTCGTTTGGCTTTTTAAATATTTACGGGACCTCATCGAATAATATAATACATCAAACTTAAAAATATATCTAGCCGTTCATTGAAAAATCGTTACACATCTTTTAGCGAATTGATTAAACACATTTTATGTAATCATGGTTCAGTATTTTTAGCTCAAATTGCTTCAAAACACTCAAGGTATATCACTAAATAATTTGAGCCATCAAACTTAAAAAAACGATCCAGCCGTTATTTTAAAAATTGCGTTACATAGCTTCTAGCTGACGACCCAAATACATAACCCTTCTTTCACTTAGCTTAGTCCGGTGGAATGGATGTTTGTAACACCATTATAGAAAACGGGAATGACTACCAACTAAATACCAGCGGACATCTCAAGGCGTCCAACAAATATCCAAATGCAAATGGAACAAGGAAAACCTCTGTCGTTGTGCACCGCCCACGTAGTGTCGTATTTAAATATTAATATTTACTCTGAGTAAGTTTTTAAGTCAAAATTATCTGTAGTATAATTACTTTTTCTTATTGAAGATATTTACTATAAACATATTTATAGAATAAAAAAAAAATGAAATTACAATAAAATATATAAATGTAAAGACGGGATGAATTGGGTTGGAAAATAAGTCCATTCGGTTTTTCTGTTTATTTTTGTTACTATGACACACTTCTTATCTGATGAATTAATGCCTGAGGTGGATTGTTTATCCTGTAATAAATAACTCTTAATGTAATAATTAACTCTTGTTGAAACTAGCTTAGTATTGTGTTTGCTATTGCACTGTGAATATAGAAGAAAATATCATTCATTATCAGGATATTTTGATTTATTATTTTAAATAAGGTAACCGTGCTGCAGAAGCACATAGAAAAATTTGCAGTGCTTTTTTTGGGATGATGCTTTAACCGAATGCACCTGTCAAAATTGGTTCCTACAGAGTTTGGTATAGCAGGTGACTTTCGTAAAATATTATATATATTGACTAAACGTATATTATAGCCTATAAAACGTGAGAAAGTGAAAGGCGGGTTTACGAGTAGTCACCCTCGCTATTGCGCACTGGTACATATTAATGAGAAATTTACACACCTGGAGACTGCCACTGACCGACTGGACGATCGTTCGGTCGTAAGTCTTATGTTAGTCATGTATCAACTGTGTCCGAGCCAGTGAAAGTACATAACTCATCGAAAACGTTTGAGAAAACATTCAAAATGGAACTATAAATTGAATATTTAATAGTTGACCGTTGCCATTATAAAGGAAGGAGATGGCCTTGGGTGGCGGTCATAAAAAGGCTAAATAGTGTCAAAACTGTGTTATTAAAAGCCAACGTTTCGACCTGACTTTACAGGTCTTATTCAGGCAGGTGTGTTCAGCTAGGAGTTTCACTTAGAACTGAACTTGAAACTATAAACTAAACTTTTTTTTTTTATTATTCTTTTTTTATTTATTGATGATATTTACAACTGTATTACAAGTAAAAATACATTCAGTAAATGTGAACAAAAGAATATAAAAGCATG
This sequence comes from Nezara viridula, assembly GCA_928085145.1. Classification (NCBI taxonomy): domain Eukaryota; kingdom Metazoa; phylum Arthropoda; class Insecta; order Hemiptera; family Pentatomidae; genus Nezara; species Nezara viridula. The sequence continues at coordinate 11,556,748 of OV725081.1, forward strand.
AAATCATTTGTTGAGAAACTACCCACTGGTAGCACTCTAAAAATGTATTTACAAAAGGAGATCTCGAGGCCATCTTCTTTTCAGACGCCTCGGAGGGTTGTCAGGGATCGAAAAGGAAGAAAGGTTAGAAACGAGAGGGTTAGGATGGTTGTGAAGTTTGTTATGGAAGGAAAGGTATCTGGATTGGGCCAGGTCAGAAACATACGGAACATTAAGGTCGTTATGGATGATTTTGTTTGTGACGAAGTAAGGAGCTGTGAGGATTTTACGAAGGATTTTGGATTGTAAGGATTGGATACGAGAGGAATTCGATGGTTTAGAGGAGCCCCATAGCTCAAACTTGAAACTGAAACTATAAATAGATGAAAGAATGTGATTTGTATTTACTAAAAAGAGTTATACACAGAAGGATCTCTGTGTATTCATTACTGTAAAAAAAAAAAAAAAACTAACGTATGCTTTAGAATAAACGATAGAAGTGAAAAAGGCAAGACTAATATGTAATATAATAGAATGTATAAAGGCAAACGCTGTAAATTATTTTTCAGTGGTTTATTATTTCCAAACAATTATACATCTACAGCAAAGTTAACTTCCTAATGAAAAAAGCAAAGAATTTTTTTTATTTTTTATTTCTTTATGACATTTACAACTGTATTACATAAATACATTAAGTAAATTTGGACATAATTGATATAATGACATGAATACACTTGCTGAGTAACTACCCGATGGTAGCACTCTAATGATATGACTACATTAGGAGATCACGGGGCTATCTTCTTTTCAGACGCCTCGGAGGGTTATCAGGAATTGAAGAGGAAGCAAGGTTAGAAACGAGAGGGTTGGGATGATTCTGAAGTTTATTATGGAAGGATAGGTATCTGGATTGGGCCAGATCTGAAACATAAGGAACATTAGGATCTTTATGGATAATTTTATTAGTGACAAAGTAAGGAGCATTGAGGATTTTACGAAGGATTTTGGATTGTAAGGATTGGATGCGAGAGGAATTCGATGGTTTAGTGGAGCCCCATAGCTCAACTCCGTAAGTCCAAATAGCTCTTATTATAGTCAAGTATATGAGTCTTTTGTAATTAATGAGAAGTTTAGAGCGTTTGTCTAGTAAGTGCTGAAGTAATCGGAAACGTCGAGCGGTTTCTTGTCGTTTCAGTCTAGTATGAGGATTTCAAGTTTGTCGGTTGTTCAAGTGGAGTCCTAGGTATCGGATTTGCTCAACAGGGATAAGTGGAGTATTGTTAAAGGAAACTGTAGGACAGGAAGTCGTTGGTTTACGAAGAAAAAGAAATAAAAGGAGATTCCAATTATTGGACTAAATATTTTTTATTAATAATATGCTAAAAAAAAAAACAGCATTACATTAGAAATACATTCAACAAAATCAAAAACCAAAACAAAGGATATACCTTTGCAGTAGAACATATAAAAAACAACTAGAGGCTATATCTTTGCTCATAATTGTCCTTTTTTAAGGATTTTTTTTTTTTTTGTTTAGGAAATTCCGTAATCTTTTAAATAAACAAAATAGTTTATACTTTTTGATTTATTCGGAATCTAATTTACCTTCGTAACTTTGGTTCCAGTTTCTTTTCGTTGAAGTATGTTATTTTGATAAATTCATAAAAGGACATCGAGAACAAGATTTTAAAGAAGTTTTATTGAAATCGGTACATTCGTTTAGGCGCTACAGTCCATAGAAACGCAGGTTTTTCGGTCACCATCTTGAAAGGAAAAAGCTAATATAAATGTCGATGAAAGAGGATGATCCTCAGGGGATCTCTAATTTTAAATTCACAAAAAAATTTGTATTCTTTTTTCGAATTCTACGTATCCTGAAACATAAAACCTCAAATTTTGAGAGAGGGTTAAGTTTTTGGATTTTTTGTTCGTTCACAATGGTTCATTATTAAAAATAATAAGCCAAAACGACCGTTTTTAAACCAAATATTTGTATTTTTATTTCTTTGATATAAAACACAATTAATAAGCAAAGTATACTCCATTGTTATCTACCGCCATTAGCCATCTGCTAGCCAATTGCTCGATCCCACGCTGATATCATTCTTTGGGATGGCTGTCAAAGAACTCTTGGACCGCATTTATCAAATTTTCCCTTCAAGAAAATGGGCCATGGATCTAAATAAGTAATAATCCGATGATGTGAGGTCTGGACTATATGGTGGATGAGGCAGGAGTTCAAGCCCATGGGTTTTTTAGAATAAATTTTGACAAATTTCTAACCTCTTAGCTAATTGCTGAGAAGTAAGTTCGTGAGGAACTTATAACTCTATTTATAAACCAAATATAACTCTATTTGGAATAGATGGCGACTAACAGTGACTTTCGATACACCACACTCCCTAGCAAGTCCGTGAGTACTTGTGGATGGATTTGATTTAACAGTTGCAGAACCTTATCAATATCTATTAATGGTCGCCCGTCTTCATTTCAAACGTCGTATCTCCACAACTTAATTTTTCAAACCTACACCGCACAGTGCATTGGTCAAGGACACCTTCCCCATCATATTTAATTGCTTCAGCGGCTGACAATTTTTTTTCTGCAGCAATGCCTTAAAATTACGAGAATTTTGTAGGACACTGTCATTCATATTTTTTCTTTGAAACTAATAACTAAACTAAGTTTTTTTTTTTTTTAAATGTCGAATGGGATTGTTCATTTTTATAAAAGAAAACCATTCCAAAGTGGAATAATTGGCATTGTGTGCAGGATATTTTCTTATCAGTTGAGTAACGTTTGTATGCCTTATCCTTAGTCTAGTTAAGACAACTTCCTCACTACGAATTGGGCGGTTCGAGATTTACCATGTTTTTCCTGATTGTTTGATTTCTTTTAATTTACTCTGTGGGCTCTCGTTTCATATGGATTACCAGCCAAGAGCTATTTGGCCCCATTAGGCGGGGTGGCCGAATGGGCTAACGTGTGTGCAAAGCACCGCCATTGCCCGTCAACGTGATATATGATACAAATTATAAAAATTAATCAGGAGTTCGCGTCCCGGTGCCGGGGTCTTTTAAATCCCCGTCCACTTCTTCTGACTCGGGAAAACCCCGTAAAGCCTTAAAGACGAGGAAGGGGTGGAAAAAAAAAATAATAAAAAAGATAAATAAACGAAGAGCTATTTTCTTTTTAAGAGGAAGTCTACTGTGATGTTAGGTAACTATTCATATTTATCAGTGATGAAATAAAAACGATGTTTCCAAGACATAAAAAAAATAAGTGGTTTTATTTCAGCCTTTCAACCACTGCTGAACACTGTTGCTCTGCTTAAGGTTTCGACACTAGTTTCTAGTTTTGGTCTCAGGTGTTCAACAGTTTTTATATTAAGCTAATATTATGAATCCACTATTGGTTGTTGAATTACTGAGATATCCTAAGACCATCTCTTATTCAAATAAAGTGGATGAATGACCCTCGAGCTATTGACCGATGTCATTCGCAACTCCTCTTCCTCTGCCACTGCCCACGGCGGTGCACGACCTCTGAAGCGCCTGTGGGAGGAAAGAGATCGACATGACGCCTACGCCATTTCCCAGCCCGATCCGTCTTAATCAAATATCAAACTTCTTATGTCTGATATTTCTTCATAATCAAAGCATTCATGAATTTGTGAGTAGCGGTGCCCCGCTACACGCACATTTCATACGCATTACAGTCTAACGCAGAATGAACATTACCTAAATATTTTATAATTATATTGTATCCGTGAACATAACTGAATTTTCGAAAATTTTCAATATTTCATAATACTATACTTATAATGATTTATAAATACCCATACTACCAGCAACGTTGTTTTCCTGTTTTCCTCATTAACACATTTTTATTTAATTATTTATTGAGTAATATAATATTCTGGCAAATGGACAATAATAATAATAAAATATATTTAAATTAAAATAAAACTAACCATAGAAATTGGGAAATTCTATCCATCCTAAGAGAATGGACTTTATATCTACTAAAATATGTTAAATATACATATATATTTTTTAATTTTTAGTTTATAGCAGACTGAAACGACAAGAAACCGCTCGAGGTTTCCGATTACTTCAGCACTTACTAGACAAACGCTCTAAACTTTCAAATAATTACAAAAGACTCATATACATGACAATAATAAGGTCTATTTAGACTTACGGAGTTGAGCTATGGCGCTTCACTAAACCATCGAACTCCTCTCGTATCTAATCCTTACAATCCTTCGTAAAATCCTCAATGCTCCCTACATTGTTACAAATAAAACCATCCATAATGATCTTATGTTTCAGATCCGGCCCAATCCAGATACCTATCCTTCCATAATAAACTTCAGAATCATCCCAACACTCTCGTTTCTAACTTTGCTTTCGTTGCAATTCCTGATAACCCTTTGAGGGGTCTGAAAAAAATATGGCCCCGTGATCTCCTAATGCAGACATATTTTTAGAGTGCTACCAATGGGTTGTTTCTGAACATGTGTTTCATGCCATTATATCCATGTAAGAATATACTAGATGTATTTTTTTTTATACAGTTGTAAATATCAAAAATGCTCTAACCTTCCAATGATAATAGCGTCATTTAATTTACTATATTAAGGCTTATTTGGACTTACGGAGTTGATCTGTGGGACTCCACTTATCCATCGAATTCCACTCGTATCCTATCCTTTATAAAATCCTCAATGATCCTTACTTCGTCATAAATAAAATCATTCATAACGACATTTACATACATACCCCTATATTCCCGATTTGGCTCAATCTAAATACTTATCCGTCCATAATAAACTTCAGAACAATCCCGACCCTCTCATTTTTAACCATGATCCGTTTACTGTTAACCTCTGAGGCACCTGAAAAGAAGATGGCCTCGTGATCACCTAATGTAGAAAGTTTATTAGAGTGCTACCATCATGTAGTTTCTCTACAAGTCTTTTCACTTCATTATATTTCTTTGAGTCACATTTACTAGAGGTAAATTTCATAAATAAGAAAAATATATTTAGTGAATTTAAGAGAATATTTAGATTACTTTTGGATGAATGAGAATTACGAATACGCCTGATTTGAAAACAAAATATTTAGCTCATTTCAAGTTGTTACGTATTATAATCTAAGTAGTGAGAGAGGAGTGAAAAGTTGTTTAGGAAGCTTTAAAATAAGTTAATAAAATATATATATTTATACTTTGTAGAAAGTAAAAGTTTAATGGCTTGATAACGGGACTAGCCCAGTCGTTAAAATATAGGGAAAGTGATGTTCTAATCCTCTTATTGGTAATAAAAGGCTAAAAGATTTGAAGTCCCCAAGATGGCTTTCTCTGATGGGTTGGCCGGTTCTTCTTGATTAGACCGGACTTTGGCTCCTGAAGAACACTTTTATTTTATAGGAGTCCGGTCATTGCTTTAAGAAAAAGTTCCATTTTTTTTATAGACGGAATATTTATCTTTAAGCTAATTTATATCTTTTTTTTTTTTTTTGCACTTACATATATTTATCCGCACCTGTCAATCATAACTATTGACAATCAGCAGATGTGCTGGCACAGTCATGAGAAAAAAAAATAATAATAAAAAAAAAATAAATAAAATGGCTTGATAGGCCTGAGGAAAAGCAATACCCAGCGGCATCCTTTCCATGGCTTTTACTTACTTACATACAATTACGTAAGTAGGTCCCTCATCCAGACCCTTTTCAGTCGTCTTCTGGAGTTCTCCGGCATAATAGTCGTGGCCATTTCTTTAATTAGCTGGTTGGAGTGTCCATGTAATTTATTATGAAATCGTTTGTAGTAAGTTCATATGTGTTCATTGATCGTTGGCATGTGTAAGTCAGTGTGTAAAGTGTTATTATTCACGTACCAGGGTGCTTGGGTAATTAGTCGTAGTATCTTAGACTGAAAAGTTTGAAGTCGTTTTATGTGTGTTGGTTTTGCAATTCCATATATTTGTAGTCCATAAGTCCAGAGAGGTTTTAATAGGTATGTATAAATATTTAATTTCTGTCTTGCTTTTAATTTCGAATGTCGTCCTAATAATGAATGCAATAGTTTTAATCTGTGATTTAATGATGCACGTTTTTTCTTTACATGTGGACCCCATGTCATTCTTCTGTCAAACGTCAGGCCTAGGTATTGTACTCTATCTGTTTGTGGAATCGGTATGTTGTCTAAGCATACAGCAGGGCATGTTTCTAGTCTTAGAGTAAACGTGATGTGTTGTGATTTTTGATAATTTATATGAGTTTTCCATAGTTTACACCAATCGTTTATTTTTTGTAAGTGATGTTGTAGGTTAAGTGATGCCTGTTGTAGGTTAAGTGATGCCAATTTATATCTTAAAAATGAATTTTATAATAACATGATTTTTGGATTTTATATTTAAAAATCTGTGTGTTATTTGCATGATACGTCTTTCACTTATCACCTATTTATTTCTCTGTTTAGATGGTACAGAATATCGACAGTTTATTACAAAATGTCACTAATTGTAAGTACATTTATGAACGTTTTGTTGAATTTCTTCCTAATTTGTCGTTAAAAACACAGAAACCATTTCATATAGTAACAACAAGCACAAAATTTTATTATTTCACAAAATGAAAATTCATCTAGGTTTTTTGTGATTTAAGGTAATAATTTTTTATTTTTAATTTTAGTTTACGTAAAACTAAAAATTTCGATGATTGTCATCAATTATTTCAATTGATTTTCTGCCAGCCTGAGAAAATATTTAAATCTTGTAGTGATGTCCTGTTTCTTTTAAGCACCTGGTAATTTTGCTCAGGAACCTGCGGTCTCCAGTAAGTACCTTGATGAGCGATCCAAAAAGGACTAAGTTGGCCATTTGTCTGCAAGTACTTTGGGTATGAAATGTCACTTAATGACTTTTAGCAATAAACCCGAAAGAATTAATTTAAAACAATTAATTAGTATGGGCTACTAATTTCTACGATTTTAGTTAATATTATTTTTTCTAAATGATTCAGATTTCCAACGGCATGTATATTATAGTTATATTGTAAGATAATATTTTCGGTCACTTGGTTCGAATCTGGCCTAAATTTTTCCCCTTTTTTTTCTTCTACAGCTAATCATAGATTTTTTTCGTAGTTTTCATCTATCTTTTTGTTTTATGTGCTTCTTTATTATTTATAGAATTGCCCAAAACCGGTCTTGGTCTTGCAAAGTGCAAGATCAAGACCAAGAATGGTAAAAAAAAAAAATCGATTTTTGAATAAAAATTGAGACAAAATAGTTACTAATACTTGACAATTGTAGTTACTATATGTAAAGAATTGGTGTAACCAATGTACATTTACATTTAACTCTTATAATATTTTTTTCTTTCAGACTTAGTTAGGTTTCTCATATCTGAAAAATTACAGTAATATCTCTCTATTAATAAGCTTATAGATAACTGCAAGACTGTTATGAGAGTCTTGAGCCAGACCAAGACCTAGACCAAGATTGAGTTTGCAAGACCAAGACTCGTCTCGCATTTGGACAACACTAATTATTTAAAACAAATATGACTTCTTATATTAATAAATATTTTAAATTAAATCAAAATTGCAATAATTTTGTTTACCTTTCATTTGAAGTTACAATAAGTATAGAGTTTTATTTAGGAATCATTCAAAAACTACAATGAAGATTAAGAAATTACTTTTGAAAAAAAAAAACGTTTTGAAATGGAACCTTTTGGTAATGAGACAACGCGCTTTGTCTTTAAAATTTATAAAAAAATACATTTACAAAATTATTCGAGATTATTGTTTGAAGAATAATTTAACTGTATACATTTTTTAAACAGACAGTGAAAAAGAAAATCTTTACTGGTAATTTTGGTATTCAAGTTTTTCCTTAGTTGGACACATAGTGTGAAACGCCACGTATATTTAATATAAAACTGTGTGCATATAATAAACCATTATATAATAATACTTTTTTTACTTAACAAATTAGAAACAAAAACAAAATAAACATGACATATTTGTATTTTACCAATTTTAGATATTATATTCCAAAAAAATATTATTATTATTTTTGGTGATGTTTATTGAGTGTCAATTTTGAATGTTCAATGACTGGTGTTATTCTTTAATTTCGGATCGAATTTTTGGGAATATGTGAAAAAAAAACAACAATATATATATATATATATATATATATATATATAATATATATATATATATATATATATATATATATATATATATATATCTTTATAAAGGATTTATTGTAAATAATGGAAAATATTCAAATAAAAATAAAATATTTAAATTTATTGGAATCGATAAAATAAAAATATTTAACTGAAGTAATTTCTTATCGGACCATAATTAACATTTTTTTTTTAAAGTAGGTAGATTTATCTTTGCAAAAAACAGGATTTTAAGCGGCTAAATTATTTATATTCTCCATAAAATCGTAAATTTCTGCACTATTAGGATTTATTTTATCAATCTCCAACTGTACTACAAGTATCCTATTTTTACTTTCACTTACCTATATACCTAATATATAGTAAGGGAAAGTATTGCGATCGTGAAAATTTTCGAATCTGAATTTTCAACGAAGACACACGTCTTGAGGTACCCTGAGTCCAAATAACCAAGTCCCGCCAAATGGTCTCTGAGATTTTTAAAAGTCTAGCTCAAAAACTAAAAACTGTACGAAAATGATATTACGTATTTAAGATAGCTATATGCCTTAGATGTGTCTGCAACTTTTTCCTTAAAATCAGTTAACCGGAAGTGCCACTTTATATCAACGGTGAATCAATTTTTTTTTCAAAAACGGCTATAACGATTTTGATTGAACTCGGAGTATCAATGTATAATTAAGTGGTCTTTAATAGCAATTAGGTCTTATCCCCAATTATGTCACTTTACAGGGCTTAAATACAAAATGTTCATATACATCTTCCTCTGAAGACGTATATGAACATTTTGATTTTTAAAAATTAACTATTACACATTATTAAGAATTACGAAAAAATGCTAAATATAACTTTTGAAACAATTTGATAATATAATAAACGATAAAAAATAAAAATGCTTATCCTGGTCGAAAATGAATCTCCGGAAATAAAAGTCAGAAGATATACGTATAATAAATCGTTGAAAAGCGGAGAATTTTAGAAAAAACAATATCTAATGTTGTAGAAGGTAACGGTGAGTGGGAAAAAGATTATAAATAATAATTTTTGAAAACTAAAAGTATTAAACGTAAATCACATGTTTTCAAGGAAATCAAACGAAATTTACTTACTAAATGTAACATTTTAAAATATTTTTAAGTTAGAAAAAAGTAAAAACGCAATGACATTGTTTAAAAAACTATTTCATTGTACTTGTGTGAAAGAAGAAGTAAAATATAAAACCATTTCATGGATGTATAAAGGATATATTTATAACCTTAAATACATTTACTGCAGTTTGATAATTCTAGAAAAAAATAAAAATGCTTATCCAGATCTAAAATGAATCTCCGGAAATACTAGTCAGAAGGTATACGTATAATAAATCGTTTAAAAGTGGAGAATTTAAGAATAAAACATTATCTAACATAGGATGTTGTAGAAGATAACGTAGAGTGACAAAAAAAAATTTAAATAATAATTTTTTAAAACTAATATTATTTAACGTAAATCACAACCCATGAACAACGTATCGTACAATCCATAATCAACCGGTGATATAATAAATAGTACTTTTGTTATTTTAATGGTATTTATGATTTTTTATCTGTAAGATTTTAGCTTTAGCTCGGTTAAAAATGCAATTTAAAAATTTTATAATAGTCCAACATGGGCAGAAAATAATTTCTATTAAAAAGTTGAGCGGTAAGTGAAAGTTCTGTGTTGCGCGCTCAAGATTACATACAATAAAAGAATAACAAAAGAAAAGAAAACTTGGAATAACAGAATAAATCAAACATGAGACAATATTAAATAAAAAACACATTCATACTTATTTACAATATTTACACTCAGCTGAGGGAGCTTCGAGGCTGGCCCTTCCCCCACGTGTGGAGGATAAGGCAAGACTTCAAGAGATCCCAGCGCTTCTCTCTCACCCGTATTACTAGATAGGAATCCAGTGGAGACTAAAAGAAATAATGAATTAGTATAAGTTCAAGAATTAGCTATCTCTCTTTTCTTAACTTTGAAACAAGAGGGATATTTACTGTGGTACAAGCTGATCACTTATTATTTAAATTATCACAGTAACGTTTGTGGTATAGTAAGAAGTTTAACTTTGTGTGTCGAATAGTTAATCTTGATGATATATTGTACACAAGATTAAACATGTTTCGCAAATATCGGTCTTAAGTGCATTAGCGAGAAATATAGGTATCTTATGTGAGATCATTTATCGAGGAAACTTTTGGAAAAACATTGCTATTATTCTATTAATTTTCGTTTTTATACATTCTTTTTTCCCTTTTAACTTTCCCATCACAGTTTTTGTGTAATTGATACTTCTAGTTCCCCAGAAGGATGTATGTTAGCCTGGATTTCCATATGAAGATGTGGAGCAGTCATTTGTCACAAAACATCGCCTCGTTCGGATGCGGGTCCACACAGCGGCACTCTAGTCTTATCCTTTCAGTGATATCCTGTTCTCTTTGCGGTCTCTTGCGCAAGAAAGAATAGATTCCTTCTTCTACTTCTGATCTATTTTACTTCTACTGAGCCCTGAGGAAGAGTGGTTTAATCCATTAATTCAGATGTTGACAGGAAAAAAGAGGAACTAGTAAGCAACTAAATTAAATATACCGATAATAGACACTCTGAGAGAAATTTTTAACATTATTATGAACCACAGCTTTAGTTCTTTTGGTAGATTTTTACAAATGGGTTGGATTGACAGAAAATTTAGAATTTTATTTTATTTTTTTCTAAGTATATTCTAACAACATATATTGTACTTTTTTTTTTCATAATTAAGGAAAAAAAACTTCTAATTTCCTTCAAATCCCTTTATTCAAATTTATCACCTCTAACGTTTCGGGACAATTTCCTCATAATCAGAGCAATCCTTATATTCACTTTAACTATGCACATTTTTAAATATACTATTTTTACAGTACCAATATATTTCACCTATTGTACAATTATTTACCTTGCTTTTTTTATGTGGCACCATTTGTCAAAAATTTAAATTTTTGTCACGTCCATTATATATTTATTTGGTGTTACATATCCTTTTTTTATTCATTGTTACACTAACCCACATCTGGTTATCTTCAATATCATTACTATACTTTGTACCTGTTCTCTTATTTCTGATTATGGATGGTTGTTGTGTTTTTTTTGGCTATTGTTGTTTTTTGAATTTCAATATTGGATATTATGTCTGAATAGTGTGTACCCAAGTGTTTTGTATCTGTTTTATAGTTTACTGTTCTATTATTGATTTTCGTTATATATGTATGACTTCCAGCAGTTTCCTATTGTTTGATTTTGGTTCTATTGCTAATATTTGTGGGTTTTTGAAGTCAAATGTGTGTAGTGATTTAATACTATGGTTTGCTAGGGCTGCTATGTTAATGTTTTTACTATGTTTGCAGTTTGATGTATGTTGTGATCTTCTGGTTTTTAATTTTTGATGTTTCACCTATATATATTTGTTGACAGTGTTGGCAGTCTTACTTATAAATGGTGCCACATCAAAAAAGCAAGATAAATAATTGTACAATAGGTGAAGTAGGTTGGTACTGTAAAAATAGTTAATTTAAAAATGTGCATAGTTTCAGTGAATATAAGGATTGCTCTGATGTTGTGGAAATTGTCCCGAAACGTTAGAGGTGATAAATGTGAATAAAGGGATTTGAAGGAAATTGGATGTTTTTTTGCTTTAAGTATGAAAAAATATATAAACTTAGGCTTCCTAAAAAAAGAAAAATAAGAAGATAACATATATTGCACCTGTAATAGACACTAAGTTTTTAAGGTCAGTAAGCTTTTTATATAATTTATTTATAATTATATATATTTATACGTTATTTATATTTAGCTTTATATAAAGGACTCAAACTACTCTACCATCTTTTTTCTAAATCCTCAAAACAGAAACTTAATACATATACATACATGCTTTAATCCATAGATCCACCTACAAAAATTTAAAATCTTCCAATCAAAATTGTTGTGACTCATAACAAAATAATCATGATACTTGACTAAAAAAACTCTACATACTGACCTCCACATTCCAACTCCAATATATACCGCCCCCTTACTAATGATATTATACAAATTTGAACGGACATAACAACAAATTAATAAGAGACATGGCTACAGCTGACATACCCATTAGCATGAGGAGGAAAATAAAAAAGCATTGGATGAGAGATCTCTTTCCTTATAAAAACCTAAGGAATTGAAACAAGTCAGTCAAGAGATGCTGATGAAAACAGGTTTCCATTGTCTGACATGTCATTATTTATTGTATTTTTAGCATATTTGATCATTTTGTGCATTAAGTTGACAATTGTAAATAAATGTTTAATGTAAAAACAAAACGCTGCAAATTATTTCACAATGGTTTATTATTTCCAAACAATTACACATCTAAAGTAAAATTATAGTCTTAATTACAAAGAAAAATAAGTAAAAAGTGATTCCAATTATTGGACTAAACTTTTTTTTAATCATTCGTAATATGCTAAAAAAAAATAGCATTACAGTAACATATTCAAATTTCAAAATTCAAAACATAGGATAAAACCTTTGCAATAAAAAAAAAAAAAATAACTAGAGACCATATCTTTGCTCCTAATTGTCCGATTTTAACAATTTTTTTTAGGAAATTTCGTGAACTTTAAAAAAAAAGTGTACACTTTTTAAGAAATTCGGAATTTAATTTAACCATCGCTCGTAACTTTTTTTTACGCTCGTAACTTTTTTTTTTTTTTCGTTGAAGTATGTTATATATTTAAATTTAAAGGGCGTCGAGAAAATGACTTTCTCTAGCGAAGTTTCATTAAAAGGGGTACATTCATTTAGGCCCTAGAGTCTATATAGTAACGCAGGTTTTTCTTTCGCCATTTTGAAAGTAAAAGGCAGATAGTAATGTCGATGAAGGAGGATCATCCTTGGGTGACCTCTGATTTTATATCAAAATTAGAAATAAAACGGTTCAGTAGTTTCGGAGAAAATGCGCGGACGGCGGACGGACAAAAAAATGTTTATTCGATTTTCGAATTCTACGCATCGTGGAACGTGAAACCTCAAATTTTGAGAGGGGGTTAGGTTTTTGAATTTTTCGGTCGATCACAATAGTTGATTATTGAAAATAATAAACCAGAAATATTTAAAAATTACGATATCTCTACTAATAGTGCTTTGATTTGGATAAATTTCCTTCATGTTTTAGGAAATTTAAATACCTTTGAAACATCTTATCACAATACCTACAGAAAAGTGTAAACTGTTGGAGTTATTCGGAATTTAATTTTACCATTCCTCATACCTTTTTTTTCCAGCTTCTTTTCGTTGATGTATCTTATATAGATAAATTTAAAGGGCGTCGAGAAAATGACTTTAGCGAAGTTTCATTGAAATCGGTACATTCGTTTAGGAACTAAAGTCTATAGCAACGCAGGTTTTTCGGTCCCCATCTTGAAAGGAAAAATCTGATATAAATGTCGATGAAGGAGGATGATCCTCGGGTGACTTCTAATTTTAAATCCAAATTTGAAAAAAAATGGGTCCAGTAGTTTCGGAGAAAATGCATGGACGGCGGAGAGACAAAAATGTTTTTATTCGTTTTTCGAATTCTATGTATCCTGAAACGTAAAACCTCGAATTTTGAGAAGGGGTTAAGTTTTTGAATTTTTTGGTCGATCACAATGGTTCATTATTGAAAATAATAAACCAAAAAATTAAATCATTGCAAGAGTTCGAAAATAGTACAGTTTTCAATGGATAACTTATGAACTAGTATAGAATGATTAAATAATGTGAAAGTATCAGCGAATTCTTGATTTAAATCTTTGCGTCCTATGGCCTCATGTCCCACAGTATCCTTTAATAATACCCCATTTATCCCTGTTGAACAAATCTGATACCTTGGACTTCACCTGGACAAACGTCTAACTTGGAATCCTCATACCAGACTGAAACGACAAGAAACCGCTCGACGATTCCGACTACTCCAACACCTACTAGACAAACGCTCTAAGCTTCCAGTTAATTACAAAAGACTTATATACATGACTACAATAAGACCTATTTGGACTTACGGAGTTGAGCTTTGGGGCTCCACTAAGCCATCGAATTCCTCTCGTATCCAATCCTTACAATCCAAAATTCTTCGGAAAATCCTCAATGCTCCCTACTTTGTCACCAATAAAATAATCCATAATGACCTTAATGTTCCTTATGTTTCCGATTTGGCCCAATCCAGATACCAATCCTTCCATAATAAACTTCAGAACCATCCGAATCCTCTCGTCTCTAACCTTGCTTCCTCTTCTATTCCTGATAACCCTCCGAGGCGTCTGAAAAGAAGATGGTCTCGAGATCTCTTATTGTAAATACATTTTGTTTTTAGAGTGCTACCAGTGGGTAGTTTCCCAACAAGTCATTTCATGTTGTTATTTTCTGTTATCAAATTTACTTAATGTATTTAATTTTTTAATACAGTTGTAAATATCATGAATAAATAAATAAAAAAAAAAAATCTTTGCGTAAATCTGGACTTCCAGTTTCCCTGCAAGACTCGATGACCGTTACCTAAGACGTTGTTCGACCCAGATCGGAAATTTCTGGCGACTAGGAAACGAAGCGAGGTCTGTAAGAGACAAATTGTCCTGTCGCCTACTACTCGATCGCTACGATTGGTCAACAGTTCCTGCGGTGAAAGCAACAATCACATCACAGTTACACTTCCCATTTGAGATGTCGTAACGTTCCTAAATATGTCATGAAGCCTATTTTTGTCTGAGAGACTATTTTTGTCTGAGAGCCTATTTTTGTCTGAGAGCCTATTTTTGTCTGAGAGCCTATATGATATCTGTACTAAACACATGTGCGACATTTCCTGACTAATTGAGAAAACACGAATCAGAGGAGGCCGTTGTGGCCAAGCGAGCTAAGACTGGCCATCCACACTCGTGTCAGAAGCTTTCTTGCACACTGGGACCAATTTTATCTACGTTACGTAACAATTAAAGTACGTTATGTCGTGATCCGTAATACAAACACATTTTATTAAATTATTAACATCAGTCTAAAACTTCGTGAATTCATCAACTCATCGTAACTTCCATTTTTTTTTTAATGTAAGAAATTCACAGAAATGGGACATTTTTAGTGTTGCCCAAATGCGAGACCAAGATGAGTCTTGGTCTTGCAAACTCAGTCTTGGTCATGGTCTTGGTCTTGTACAAGACTCTTACAACAGTCTTGCAGTTACTTACAAGCTTATTATTATAAAGATATTACTGTAATTTTTTAGATAGGAGAAACCTAACTAAGCCGGAACGAAAAATTAGAGGAGTCAAATGCAAAAGTATGTTGGTTATACCAATTATTAACGTATGGTAACTAAGATTGTCAAGTATTAGTAACTATTTTGCTTTAATTTTTATTCAAAAAATCGATTTTTTTTTACCAGTCCTCGTCTTGATCTTGCAACAGTTAGGGGGCTTAGGTCTTGGCCTTGAAAATTGCGATTTTGGGCAAAACTAGACATTTTAAATCTGGAGATCGAAAAACTTTGTGTATTTAATTAGATACTAAAAACATCGCGAATGGTTTCATCTTATCGTAACCTTCAATGTTTTTCTCTAAGAAATTGTTAGAAAGGTTTTCTAATTAAATTAATTAATTCAGTGATATACTAAACCCATGAATGACCTTTGCTTTCATCTTGAATTGTAAGATTTGATCATAAATCACCTTAAATCCAAAATGTTTATTTCAAAAACATGTATTTAGACCCTATTAAAAAACTTTTAATATATGTTCATATATTTAAAATGTTGCTGCTAAATTTCTGAGGAAATATTCTGTCCTTTTTAATTTTTTTTTTTTTTAATTTTCAGTTGTATTTTATTAAAAAATCTATATTAATTTTTGACATGAGTTGTCATTCTAATCATTCATTTTTAATAATTCATAATATGAGGAATCCAATCCTTACATAATAAACTTCAGAATCATCCCAACCCTCTAATTTCTAACCTTATTTCCTCTTCAATTCCTGATAACCCTCCGAGGCGTCTGAAAAGAAGATGGCCCCGTGATCTAATGTAGACATCATTAGAGTGCTACCATTAGGTAGTTACTCAGAAAGTGTTTTCATGTCATTATATCCATATGTTTAAATTTACTAGATGTATTTATTTAATATCATTAAGAAATAATAATAAAAAAATAATAATGTGAGGGTTTTAATAAACAAAAAAAAAACGTATATATTAAAAAAACAAACAGATATATCTGACATCTACCAGTTATGTCCGAAGGTATATGAAGCTACATACATTGATGAAAAGAAATTACTACTAAACAACTTTCTTCAGCAACAACCGCTTCGTTGAATGAATAGGTAAACAACAGTTGCAAAAATGTAAACGCAAATAAAAATCTTTGGTAATTTTTTTTTCTAAATCAGCAATTATTTAGCACAGATATCTCGCAAATTATGCAAAGTAGCGAAATAATGAATATTATTGATCTTATTGCAAATTTTATCAGCTTTAATTTTTTATCACAAAGATCCATGGGTTCCGTAATATATGCTTCGAACCCAAAAAATTAAAAAAAGTAACCTTTTGGGGACCCTCTCTCCCCCACATCCGGCTCACCTCCCAGGAGTTACAACTTTTAGTATGTTTACCACCTAACTAGTCAGGACAAAGTTCCAAAGTTAAAAATTCTGTCCCTTTTTCCCTTTACAATCATCCATTGACTGGACTACATAGAACCTTCAACAACAAAAGTTGAACTTTGTTCACATCCTTGGGTATTATTCGGATAATCCATACCTTTATCTGGTTATTTTCTTTACATGTCAGGATAAGAATCCCAATTAGTTTGTATTTTTCTTTAGCTCACTTAACAAGAAGTGGGGTGATAAAGAAAACCGAATAGTTGTGATCGCCTTTCACAAAGTTAGAAAATGTAGGTCAGAGATTTTCAACACTTTGAAACATCTGGCCATCAGCCGTATGTTCGTGTACCGCACTATAAATATATATATGAGACCAGTATCAGTATGTGACAGACCTCGACCGGGCCGTCCCCGCATTGTGAGAACGCCAAATGCAGTGAGAGCAGCGACAGCTCGAATCAGAAGAAATTCCATTCAAAAGCAACAAATCATGTCTCGGGAAATGGAAATCTTTGTCAGATAAATGTCTCGTATTACAAAAAGTGACTTTAGGATGGGTGCATTTCGAAGAATGACAGGACAAAGGCTAACCATTTCCCTAAAAGAAATTAGAGTGGATAGATGCTAAATGCTCCTTGGGTGTTATACCAATGGTCTTGATCGAAAAATTTTGTTGAGCGGTGAGAAAATTTTTACAATTAAAAAAAAAATCAATCGCCGAAATGATCGTGTATACGCACATAAGCCCACAAAGTCATTGGATGAGTGGAAAGAGGTCATCATCCTTACATAGTGATGTTTTGGCGGGGAGTTTGCTTTGATGGCACTACAATGCTCCATTTTTATGAAAAAGGAGTTATATTTTGGAACCTGTTGTCAAGCCTCTAAATGATACTCTGTTTGCTGGAAGTCATTGGGTTTTCCAGCAGGATTCCGCTCCAGCTCACAAGGCCAGGTCAACTAAGCAGTGGATGCAAAAGAACATTCCAGAGTTCATCTCTGCCTTGCATTGGTCCTCAGGAAGCCCTGATCTCAACCCACCAGATTATCGGCTTTAGTCCGAACTGGAGAGGATGGCACGCCACAGAGCACACCCTAACTTGGAAAGCCTCAAACAATCTCTGGTCCGAGCAGTTGAGCGCTTTCCTCAAGAAGTGCTGCGTGCTGCTATTGATGACTGGCCACGGAGATTAAATGCCTCTATCAAGGCAAAAGAGGAACGTTTTGAATAATTTGTTCTTTCTGTTACTTTCTCTCTCTCTCTCTCTCTCTCTCTCTCTCTCTCTCTCTCTCTCTCTCTCTCTCTCTCAATATATATATATATATATATATATATATATATATATATATATATATATATATATATATATATATATATACATTTTATTTCCTTATAAAGTTTTCGAAAAAAGTTAATTTTTCTGTTGAAATCTGTATATATTTCCTTGTAACAATATTTATGACAGAACTAGGTATTTATATTGCTTAGATTCTGTTCTTATTTATTTATTATAATGTATTGAGAGTAGAAAGTTCTAATTGGTATTTCATTACTAAGTATGTGATACATCAGCGATATCAGATCTAGTCGGCAACATTTGCAACTGTAATTTATGATCTGGGAGGCCGTGAAATGTGATTTCGATATCCAGTGATATCTCTTCGTTAAAATTTCTTTCTGGAACTGTTAATCTAAATCTTGAAACTGATCTCCGCCTTTAACGACCAATAGTTTTTTTAATAAAATTGATATTTCTATTTGTCTGATATCGCATTGAAATACCTTGGATGAGAAATATTTCTCATTTTTCGATTAATTATCTTAGGTGAGAAAAAAATATATAATAAATCTGAAAATTATCTTAACCATCAAACTAACTGTGCCCGCGTTTATTTCGAATAGGCCGATTAATCTATATTATTTATATCGAAATACAACTAGATTTGTTTGTAAACTGGATGGAAGATATGTGGAAACTGGCTTTTGCGATATTATTGAAAAATGGTTTATTGTAATAACTTGATAATAAATGTTTACCTTTAATCTCCTTTCTCTGAAAATACCTATTTATTCTATTAAAAATGGTGAGAAAGTGAAAGTTGTGTGACCGCACCAGAAGAAGACCGAAACTTCGCAACTCAAGAAAATCAAGCTCATAATCCTGACCACAAAATCAATAAATTTTATTTTTTGACATATTATTTACTTACTTCTTCTTCCCATTTGCGATACATCTTTCACAAAGAAATATATATATATATATATATATATATATATATATATATTACTATGTTCCTGGCCTCGCGTATCTACGGCGAGTAAGGGGTTCCAGGAATCGCATTTATTTGTATTAAAATGTATTTAATACTTATATTTGTATTTAAATGTTAGATACCACAGACCTCCTACTGTAGTATCCTAGATTGAACCATATACTCTTTATTGGATTTCCTTTCTAAAGGTATCATGTTATAAATGTACTATTTGTTTCTATTACTAATTGGTGGCATCCAAGGTAGAATGTAAAAGTACTACGTTGGTTTACGAACTATTATATTTACAAGCTTAAATAAAACCAAAAATATCTATATACAAAATAATAACTAAACCTATATACATAATGAATAGTTAAGAATCATACTAGAGGAGAATGCTTGATGTATTGATTTTATTAATTAATGACGTATGGTTGCCAACACAAATTTACATTATTATAACTAAATGCTTGTTACCACTTAGCTGGTCCTTCATAGTGTTTCTAGCTGTCATATCTGGATTCCCTGTCTCTGCTCTCCTTCAGCGTCTAGTCTGTCCATCTGCTCTCTCCGGCTGTCTTTATCTTCCTCCCTCGACTCCTCCGCTTGAAGTCCCCAGAAGAAGTCCTCTCAGCTCCAAGTTCCCAGAAGAAGTCCTCTCTCCTCCGAGTTCCCAAAAGAAGTCGTCCAGTCCAAATTCTCTATCTCCCACCTTTTTTCATCCCCCTCTCTTTTGGCAGCCTTTTTCCTGATTGGCTGAATATTCTCAGCCTAAGGGATGACCACGCCCTCTCCCCCAGGCCAAGGTAAAGCAGCAGGTACAGACTTAGGTATTTCTGGTGGAAGGTGTGAAAAGGTCTTTCGGGATCCTGTTTAAACACTTGTCGGTCTTTGTCGGTGGTCCTTAAGGGTTTTTATTACCACTTACAAAAGGTTGTCCTAATGGGTTACCCTCCCTCAGGTACCCAACCGCCAGATGTTGGGTTTATACCTAAATATGTTTATATTTAGGTAATACCTAAATTACCTTAATGTTTATTTGTTTATACCTTTAAACTAATTATTCCACCGACGGTCTTTACAATACATAGCATTCTCCTAGTCTTGGGGAAAAGAAAAAAATAAATAACTTTAAAAAGTTTATTTAATTTTTTCTTTAAATATTCTTCCTCCATACCTTTACAATAGGCTTCCTCTATCTGATCTCAGAATGAAAAGTAAACATTTATTTATAAACAATATGGGATGAGAGTTAACTCAAATATACACAGACTTATACATTAACTACTAGAAATATTGAAAAAATATGCTTTTACACAACCAGTAATTCAATTTTACTTACATATCTCAAATTTACCAATTCTGCAATATATCAATACCACTACTCGTAATTCTTTATAGTTTATCTCTCTGTTTAGTGGAACACAAAACAAAACATAAATATACATTATGATATTAATTACAATAATGTTGAACCTTTCATTCCACTATGTGTCTTCCTTGTTCACTGAAATATCATTCAAACAACATTTTATAGTGTGATTGCCTTGACACTAACATTCACTTTATATTTACACTATTTCTATGATTTTTATTTATACTCTCAAAAAAGAGTCTTTAACAAAATGAGTCAAAACAGGAATTCATTTATTCCTCTGGTTCACTTATTGAAGGTTTGTTTATACACTGACTGTAATAAACACAACATATATATTCATTTAGTATAACTACTACCTTGTGTGGCAACCGTTATAACAAAAACAAAAATTTTACCTTAGGTTTTTAAGTGGTTTATACCAGCTTTTACCTTTAAGCTTTTATATCATACCCTTGGTGTAGAAGCACATAGCATTCTCATCATTCACACAATTTTAATTTATATATACCTTTAGCTCTCCAAAAGGAGAAGTCAAAACTTGTTTTTAAACAATGGGCTGGCAAATGTTCGTGAAAAACATTTTAATGTCACTATCGGGATGCTTATATATTTTGCTGAAATAGTGAATGAACCTCAGGCGACTTCGTTTTCTCAATGATTATTAATATTTTATTTACTCAAAAAACTATTCAATTCCTATCTTATGATTTTCAATTATGATTTAATTATGAATGGGTCATCCATTTCTTACACGTGGCCGCTATAAACCGTTAAATTTGCCTCAAATGTAGTCATGTGCACATCATAATAATGAAGTATATTACTTCAGCCCCATATACCATTATAATTTTTTAAATCTAACTTCTGGATCCATACAGATACTACCTCAGTACTCTGGAGGTATAGTTATAGAAGATTTCTTTATCTTCTCCTAATTATTTATCACACTTAGTGACGAATGGATGCACTACAGCTATTCCATTAAAAGGGTTCTCCCTTATATAAAATTTATCAACCCTACGGGTGATGAGGAGGACCTCTGTCTACTCCTAGTTGAGGGTAACTATTCCCTATTCCTTTAAACTAAATCCTAACAGGATTAAAAACAAAATGGTCCAATTTTCCTTAAGAAGTTAATTTGGGGTGCTCGTCTACGCTAACTTTGGACTACGGCAATATAATTTTAACTAGATCTTACTCCCATCAATCTGGCCACTGCACATTTAAATTAAAATAAAAAGTTTTATCCCTTTATTTAATAATGATTTATTTTCGGTCCTTCCCTTTTTCTTTTCTAATAAAAGTTTAGTAACACAAATCTATTATTAAAAAGGTTTTAACTCTACTTTAATTTAACTATTATCATAAGATCATACAATGAATTTAATTATAAATTTACTTTGGTCGGTTCAGCCTGAGATTCCTTACATTCAGCAGTCTAAATTAGTTATTAAATCCTACCACCCTATTTACAAAATCATATTTACAACTAACTATATACAAGTATCCAGAATAGGTAACCTGACGATGGTTTCGCCAGGACCCATTAGCTCGTCAACGGAAGGGACGCTAAAAAACCCCTTTTTGCCCTCTGGAATGGGACAAAGACTACCGCGCCCTAGAATATGATACTAAACCTATTTACCAAATTATATTTACAATTACTTATCTACGATTTATATACAATTATCCAGACTGGGTAACCTGACGATGGTTTCGCCAGGACCCACTAGCTCGTCAACGGAAGGGACGCTAAAAAACCCCTTTTTGTCCTCTTGAATGGGACAAAGACTACCGCGGGTTAAAATAAGATCTTAACCGGCCTGCCCTAACATGGTTCAGAGCCATATAATTGTTATATACCTCATCTTCTAAAGTACAAATGAGGATTGTTTCTAATTCTGCATGCCTATAATTATAATCCTTATATCCCTCCTCTTCTTTAATACAAATGGGAATTGTCTCGGTTTCTGATGGCAATGATCTTTTTTCGTTAAACCCTTCTATTTTCGGAGACGTCTGTGCTGATATGGATGGTTCGATTAAAGCTGGGGGGCCTATATAGTCTTCTTTAATTTCTACGATCTGGTGGGCCTCCTTATCGACCTGAAAAAAGAATTCTCTGATCTTTATGGAACCTAATACAAAACCTTTCAAGGTTTCCTCCTGGACTTCTATAATTTTTTCCTCTTTTTCACTGATCTCTTTTATATCTTCTCTGAGATTTTCAGATTCAAGACTTTCATTATCTAATGTAGAGGTTTCACTTTCTTGTTCGTCGGAGGTAGTTCCTTCATCTTCAATTTTTCTATTCTCGCCTAAGGAGGGTACGGCTGATATTGGTTCATCCACTTCAATAACTTCCTTAGGTTCCTGTTCAGATTCAGGACATTCATTCTCTTGACCTTGAACATTTTCAATGTCACTTGTTTGATTTGTAGGATTGAGAGTCTTCTGATCATTATGTTTGGTGATGATTTCACCCAAATTCTCTTCTAGCTTGTTAACTTTTTCATTATCTTCTGGTTGGTGTTCTAGGCTGACCTCTTCTTTCGCCTCTGTCTTTTTGGTTAACTCGGTCGTGAATTTATTTATTTTACTGTCTATAAATTCTTTTAGGTTTCTTTCCGAATTCCTAAGACTTTCTGTTATACCTTCTTGCCCTTCTTCTAATTTCTGAAGGAGTATTAGAAACAGGTTATTTCCTCCTGAACTAAAATTGTCCTCTATCTTCTTTTTGGCCTGTGGCTGGGTTTTCTTCGGGATTTGAATCACTGTTTCTTCAGTTGATCTCAGTTCTGGTTTTCTGGGTGTTTTCTGATCAGCTACTGCTTCAGATCGTTTAGGCTTTGGTAGTATTTCTGTTTCTACCCTAAGAGCCATCTTAAAAAGTATGTGCGTATATTATCCCTTTTAATTTTAACCTTTTAGGAAGGGGTTAAACGCTATCATAAAAATAATTCCCAATACCTTTAAAAAATATCCCATTAATAATCAACCGCAATATAAACAAGCCACATTTAATACAAGACCATTAAATAGGAGAGTGAAGATTTTTCGATATTAAAAATAGGTTTGACACAAATTATTGAACCGCAGAATCAGCATAGTTTTTAACTCAACGCAGGAAAGAATTTAACTAAATTTTGTAAGTTACAACACTCAATCAAGTTTTACAGTCATTACATTAAACAATCATTTTATATATATTAAATTATCTCAAACTAACCAACTTCATTACATTCAAATAACCAAATTAAATTAAATCAAAGATGTTTCCCTCTTGTACGATTCTTAGTACCAACTTATTACAATGCCACCTTTATTAATCATAGGAATGAAATTCTAAAAAATCAATTATTAATTTAATCTTAGAAACAAATAGTAAATTTAATGATACGTCCTTCACATGGGATGCCATTTTAAATGCTATGTTCCTGGCCTCGCGTTTCTACGGCGAGTAAGGGGTTCCAGGAATCGCATTTATTTGTATTAAAATGTATTTAATACTTATATTTGTATTTAAATGTTAGATACCACAGACCTCCTACTGTAGTATCCTAGATTGAACCATATACTCTTTATTGGATTTCCTTTCTAAAGGTATCATGTTATAAATGTACTATTTGTTTCTATTACTAATTGGTGGCATCCAAGGTAGAATGTAAAAGTACTACGTTGGTTTACGAACTATTATATTTACAAGCTTAAATAAAACCAAAAATATCTATATACAAAATAATAACTAAACCTATATACATAATGAATAGTTAAGAATCATATTAGAGGAGAATGCTTGATGTATTGATTTTATTAATTAATGACGTATGGTTGCCAACACAAATTTACATTATTATAACTAAATGCTTGTTACCACTTAGCTGGTCCTTCATAGTGTTTCTAGCTGTCATATCTGGATTCCCTGTCTCTGCTCTCCTTCAGCGTCTAGTCCGTCCATCTGCTCTCTCCGGCTGTCTTCATCTTCCTCCCTCGACTCCTCCGCTTGAAGTCCCCAGAAGAAGTCCTCTCAGCTCCAAGTTCCCAGAAGAAGTCCTCTCTCCTCCGAGTTCCCAAAAGAAGCGTCCAGTCCAAATTCTCTATCTCCCACCTTTTTTCATCCCCCTCTCTTTTGGCAGCCTTTTTCCTGATTGGCTGAATATTCTCAACCTAAGGGATGACCACGCCCTCTCCCCCAGGCCAAGGTAAAGCAGCAGGTACAGACTTAGGTATTTCTGGTGGAAGGTGTGAAAAGGTCTTTCGGGATCCTGTTTAAACACTTGTCGGTCTTTGTCGGTGGTCCTTAAGGGTTTTTATTACCACTTACAAAAGGTTGTCCTAATGGGTTACCCTCCCTCAGGTACCCAACCGCCAGATGTTGGGTTTATACCTAAATATGTTTATATTTAGGTAATACCTAAATTACCTTAATGTTTATTTGTTTATACCTTTAAACTAATTATTCCACCGACGGTCTTTACAATACATAGCAATATATATATATATATATTTATCATATTAGACTAACACATATTTAAAATTTATTTTATTAAAGTCATTTGTAATATGCTTTTGGAATTACATTATTAATTGAATATTGACCTTTAATTAAATATTTTTCTTTTTTCATTCCTAAGAAATTCTTAGATTAAAGTTTATCCACTCAATCTTAAATTATCTAAAGTTTAATTTCATAAAAAAAGGGACTAATGTTAAATGTAGTGATGATTAAAAAAAAAAATAGAATACATTTAAAAACATACCTCATGGTTGTTAATACATTTAAATTCAATTCAATGACATTTATTTTCGTCAATTTTTTTTTGTTCTAAACTATTAGATAACCTTAATTCCTTTGATGAATCTTTCAGTTGACAGAATGACTAACTCCAATTGCCAATTTTTGAATTAAGTTATTTTAGTGATATTTCTAGTTGGAAAATTCTTAATATCTGTACAGATAGTGAATAAGTTGATTCCAGAGTAGGTGATTGCAGTGTTGAAATATAGAACTGTGAATAAAGGTATAAATTTTCCCACTAGAAATATCATTAAAATTAATAATCAAAATATTGAAATCGGAGTTAGTCATTCTGTCAATTGAAAGCCTCATATTTCCGTTATGTAGTTTTTAATTTTAGTTACACTAGACTCCCGCTTAATCGGCTCTCCGGATTAACCGGCGGTAGCGCTAAAAGAAAAGAAAAATGTCAACATCCTTAAAAACACTTATAACTTTATCAGATTCTTAACTACTATTTCTCAATTTAATTTTTTTTGTGTAAAAAAAATTAAAAATAAATAAGTATATTTCTCTTCATGTTGTACATGCCATGTCACTGTTTTCAGATTTACTTGCTGTATTTGTCACGTAATACAGTTATATAATAAATGGGTATTTACGAGTTTTAGTACCTAATTAAATAGAACAAGTTTGTCGATCTCCAGATTGAAAACGCCGGAATTCCGAGAATTTTCGTAAATGAAATATTTGTAAGTTACGATGAGATGAAGCTATTTACGAAGTTTCAGTCGGATGTTAATAATTTGCTAAAAAGGGGTCTGTACCACGGACTATAAAGTGGTAAATTAATATTGTGTGATACGGGTACCGGTTTTTGTTTTTAAATAATTTTTTATAAACCTTTCTAGTTTTTTGATATTAAAAATTGATATTTAACACATTTGATCAAAATCTTACATATAATACTATCTGAAATCAATACAAATTTTAGAATACTTGAAAAGATTGAAATATTTTTTTCAATATTGTTAGCACTAGTAATTATTTAATTATTTTCAAAATTTCCAGATTAAGATAATTAATTACAATTTCTTTTTAAAAATATTGTTCGATTTTAGGCCCATTATAATAAATTTACGATCGAGTCATCACATTTAAAATGATAGAAATTATCTTATTTTTATGGATAGTTATATTTTCTGAAAGAAATTTTTATAAGTTTATTTTGTTTTTAAATGTATTTCATACATTCATTTACCAATAATGACAAACATTATCATTGCCCATCCTGTGGTCTATCATACGTAACATCCGGTCGAAGAGCTCCGATATCATTGCATCCGATTTTACAGGAAAGTTTTGCGAAAATGTTTTATTATGTTAAATTGTCAGATGACGTGTTAAATAGTTAACTAAAAGCCAAATTCAAATGGATTGAAGGGTTTTACACTGGTGCAATCCATTTAAAAGATATTTTACTTATAAAGGGTGTCTTGTGAGTAGAAGAAAATTAGAAGAAAACTGTTGACCAATCGTAGCGATCGAGTAGTAGGCGACAGGACAATTTGTCTCTTACAGGCCTCGCTTCGTTTCCTAGTCGCCAGAAATTTCCGATCTGGGTCGAACGACGTCTTAGGTAACGGTCATCGAGTCTTGCAGCGGAACTGGAAGTCCAGATTTACGCAAAGATTTTTTATTTTAATTTATTTATTCATGATATTTACAACTGTATTAAAAAATTAAATACATTACGTAAATTTGAAAACAGAAAATGACAACATGAAATGACTTGTTGAGAAACTACCCACTGGTAGCACTCTAAAAACAAAATGTATTTACAATAAGAGATCTCGAGGCCATCTTCTTTTCAGACGCCTCGGAGGGTTATCAGGGATGGAAGAGGAAGCAAGGTTAGAGAAGAGAGGATTCGGATGCTTCTAAAGTGTATTATGGAAGCATAGGTATCTGGATTGGTCCAAATCGGAAACATAAGGAACATTAAGGTCGTTATGGATTATTTTATTGGTGACAAAGTAAGGAGCATTGAGGATTTTGGATTGTAAGGATTGGATACGAGTGGAATTCGATGGCTTAGTGGACCCCCAAAGCTGAACTCCGTAAGTCCAGATAGGTCTTATTATAGTTATGTATATGAGTCTTTTGTAATTAACTGGAAGCTTAGAGCGTTTGTCTAGTAAGTGTTGGAGTAGTCGGAAACGTCGAGCGGTTTCTTGTCGTTTCAGTCTGGTATGAAATAAATATTTAATTTAAGTAATCAATAATAGCTTTATTGAAAAAAGACAAAATTTACTTTGAATGAACATAGAGTTTATCATTGTTAAAACCATTCACGGAGGACTTTTGAGCGGATAAACTAAGCAAAGTTTTTCTTTTTAGAAAAATCAAAATTATTCGCCATTTTTTGTTCATCAACCAACTATACTTTTGTTACCCCATTTTTACAAAAACGTTTTCGTTTAATAAGCTTAAATTTCGTATTAATTAAGTTGAGTTTTGTTAGGCAAAAATTTAAGATTCACCTCAAGTTGTGTTAAGAAATGGCGTGATTTTCTATCCAGTAACCTTAAAGTACCCGTGTTTTCTGCAAAAATGACTGAAATCTTGTTTTCCGTATTATTATAAACATAATTGCCTAAAACACGTTTTATTGATAAATATTAATAATTTAAAAACAATATTTTTTTTAATATTTCGCAAGTGGTGGTGAAACTGTGTTTTTCTCCTAGATTTCTGTCATTGGAATTGATGTGTATTTATAAGTGACAAAGTTAATGTTTCTAGCTTAATATTTAAGTTTTCATTATATGCGAATTATTCGCACGGACCAGCTAGTTTATTTAATTTATATATAGGAAAACTGTAGGTTACGATGATATGAAGTCATACACGAAGTGTTAGACGGTTTATGTTAATAATTTGATAAAAAGATGTCTGCATCGCGGACTAATATACTAACCTACTTGAAGTTTCTGTCTGCTGGTGATGTGTTGAGGAAAATAAATTATGATTCGATCATGCCTTCTCCTTTATCATATCAAAAGATACCAACGGGAAGTAGTTGGGTGACTGTATTCGATATGACATGTATATATATATATATATATATATATACGACTGCAGTCAGTTCTTCATACGACTACTCTTGAATTGATTATTCAGTTCTTCACATGTCTTTTCGCATCTCGGTTCTTGTCATGTCGCTCTCTCTCATCTGTATGCTCTTCTGTCTCTACTACCTCGTTCTTCCTGTAAGTAAATAATGTAATTTTAAATACTAGTAGACCCGTGCGAAAAATTCGCACAGCATATTCTTTTCAAATGCCAAATAATTAAGAAAATAAAATAATGCAACGTATCGAAAGATAAAGAAATCAATTGTTACTTTATCCATAAATATAATCGACAAAGGAAACAAAAATTAATTTAAATCTTCATTAATGTTTGCAACCAACATGTTTACAAATTTCAATAATCTGTATCTTTGCTAAAAATTGTCCGATTTCGATGATTTTTTTTTTCCTTTTGTAGGGAATTTAGTAATCTTTCATATAATCATTGGCATGAGCAAAAAATGTGTAATTTTTTAGTTATTCGCAAATATAGTTTCTTTTCTTTCATAACTTGCTTGTCTGAACTTGCACATTACTTTAGTTTATCTATAAAATTGTACTTAAATCTTTTCTTTGACCAGTTTTCAGGAAAATAAATATAATTAATTTTTTTTTTGTTTCTCAATGAACATATTCAATAATACAAGTGTTCGCCCAGTGGTCAAAATTTGACCACAGTCATTAAAAGTTGGAGGAAAACATATGATTAAATAAAAGATAAATGAAATAAATAAGGAGTAAATCATGATTCAAAAATCATCATGTATTAATATAAAAAAAATTCAATTTCAATTAAAAATCGAGCTTAAATTACTTAAAGTTATTTATAAGTAATAAAAAATAGACTCATTCAAAAATATTTAATTTATGTGTGTTATTATCACAATAAATTAATCTTATGATAAAAATAAATTTAAATTAACAATTTCCATTTTCTTTAAATCCATTTTTATTCAGAACTTCTCTGTAGACATTGTTCTTTTTGAATGTTCAGTTGTTGTTTAGTGCATATCCTTGACCATTGCCATAGAAAATATAAATTTCAATATTTCAAATGAACGTGCTCTACTTGCTGCTAAATATAATTGTCCATGCGAAATTACTAGACGCCGCAATAATACACACATTTTTTCAAATCGTTTATCCTGCGATTGGATTATGGTCATAGCAAATGCAGCTATTAATAGGAACGTTGTTCTTTGAAAGTCGAATGTAAGTATTGTGTCAGGAAATTTTAAATTAATTCTTGGAATTAAAATTCTTTAATTTAAAGTAGCTCCCGTTAGTACTTCACTCTCATTCGTGTTTCATTAACTAATGCTTGTGCAGTATTCAAGTTAAGAATTAGCACAACTTTAGAATTTACTTAAAACATTCCAATAACATCATATCTTCAAATAATATTCCAGATTACTTCATTAAATGTAAAATTTTCGGATTATCAAAAAACAAAATAATGGAAATCGACTTTGCAAAATACAATGTACTAAATGTTTAAAATGAGATATCTCTGTAAAGTCTGGCACCAGGGACTTCTCTTTAAACTCAAGACACATATTACCTCATTCTGCAATCTTTCCTTTTCGACAGATTTTTCTCTGTCCGACAAGGCCTAGAAATTTCCTCAATTCGACCAGTGTTAGCAGGAGTACCTCAAGGATCAATACTGGCTCCTTTACTCTACATTATATATACGCACGACATACCTATCAACTCCGAAACATTGACCGCCACCTACGCTGATGACACACCAATTTTAACAAAACACCATAACCACAGATTAGCCTCAATAAATTTACAAAAACATTTACTGACTTTACAAAATTGGTACTCACTTTGGAAAATAAGATTAAATCATGACAAGTCACAGCATATAACATTTACACTTTGATGAGAAACGTGCCCACCAGTTTATATAGGAGAGAACCAAATTCCTCAGACAAACACAGTACGTCGACAGAAGGATGACCTGGGGCCCATACGTCAAAATGAAACGACACACCTTAAACAAGCGACTGAAAATACTGTACTCACTCTTTTCTAAATCGAAATTGAAAGTTCGACAAAAACTAAATACATACACTTACCTACTCAAAACCATCTGGGCATACGCCTCCTAGATTTACGGTTCGCCAAAAAAGACACACTTACAAAAACTACAGTAATTTCAATAAAAATTTTTACGACTTATAACAGGAGCTCCCTGGTACGTCAACAACAAAACTTTACATAACGACTTGCAACAACCAACTATAGAACAACATATACGTACTCTCTAGTCTCGTTTTCATCTCAAACTACACGGACACACAAGCAGATTTATAACCGGCATGGCTACGACTGACATGTCCATCAGGTAAAGATTAAAAAGAAGCTGGATGAGAGATCTTGTAACCTAAATCAAAAAATAAATAATGACTACGAAGAGGTGCTGCTGGGTACTATCCTTTCTCATGCCTTTAATGCCTATCCTCATCATGAGAACACATCTGCTGATTGTCAACACCATGACAGGTGCGGATAAATAATTAAAGAGAAAAAAAAAAAAAAAAAAATATATATATATATATATATATATATATATATATATATATACAAATAGTTCGATTTCGATGAGTTTTTTAAAAATCATTTTGTAGGAAATCAAGAAAGCCTGCAAATAAATAATGGTATTATCAATAAAAAAATGTGTAGTTTTTGAGTTATTCGCAAATAAAAGTTTGAATTCACCATAAAAATTTATGCAGCTTGTTTTCGGGAAAGTATGTTTTATATATATAAATTATAAATGTTTCAAGGGGAATACTTCAGCCAAGTTTCATTAAAATAGTTAAAGAAGTTTTGGCCGCAATTTCGAAAGGAAAGACCTGATGATAATGAAACGTATACAAAAACACTTCTAAATATTATCGCGACGTTGTGTCAAATGATGACGTGTTAAATAGAATCAACGTAATAGTTCACTAAAAGCCAAATTTAAATGGATTGAAGGGTTTTACACTGGTGCAATCCATTTAAAAAATATTTTACTTATAAAGGGTGTCTTGTGAGTAGAAGAAAATTTCGATAGGAATGATGGCAGATCTCAAGACCTACAAAAAAGTTCATATAAACAATGGACCAATAAAAAATCACCAGTAGAAAAATAAGAAAATCTAAGTTTTGTGTTTTTTCTATAGAGTCGTGTTTTTTGTTGAATACGAAGCGATAACTAAAGAAATATTTTTTAAAATTTTATTTATGACATTTACAACTGTATTAATAAATAAAATACATTTAGTAAATTTGATAACAGAAAATAATAACATGAAATCACTTGTTGAGAAATCGCCTACTGGCAGCACTCTAAAAAAATGTATTTACAATAGGAGATCTCGAGGCCATCTTCTTTTTAGACGCCTCGGAGGGTTATCAGAGATAGAAGAGGAAGCAAAGTTAGAGACGAGAGGATTCGGATGCTTCTGAAGTTTATTATGGAAGCATAGGTATCTGGATTGGTCCAAATCGGAAACAAAAGGAATATTAAGGTCGTTATGGATTATTTTATTGGTGACAATCCATTTCGAAAGGAAAGGCCTGATGATAATGAAACGTATACAAAAACCCTTCTAAATATTATTGCGACGTTGTGTCAAAATATTTCCTAAAGGTATCATACAGTCCTATTTCAGATGAACCATTTGATAATATTTTATTCGTAAATATAGCGCCATCAAATAATTGTAAACAAAAAAATATATTACCATTAATTTACTTTCTATGCTTTCAGGTGGAGAATGATGGAATGGAGATCTCCCGTGAGCAGCTCAATCAGTCCGGTCCTCTCCTGTACCTAGATGGTTGTAGTTCAAAGTTACATGATTTTCTAGTACGTGATAGTGAAGAAAATGCCTATATTGATGAGTTTGATAATCATGGGATTTTTAAAAAATGGAAGAAAATAAATTTAGAATATCTCGGGCCCATAAATATTGACGATGATGCTGCAATCCATACTGCGTTGCGAGAAGAGATTTCCAATATTGCTGAAAAAATAATTTACGACACTGCCGATGTTAATATTAAAGGTCAGCATGGTCAGGCACCTTTACATTTGGCCGTGGCGCGGGGTGAAGAATCTCTTGTGAATTTGTTGTTATCAAAAAACGCAAATATAAACGTTTTGGACGATTGCAAGGACACTCCTACTCATTACGCAGTACGAGGAGGACATGCGAATATAGTTAAGATACTTGTAAATCATGGCGCTAATGTCAATATTAAAAATAATTTTGATATGACACCACTGTTCATCGCAGTTGGTTTCTGCTATGAATCGATAGTAAATTTATTGTTATCAAAGAATGCAAGTGTCAATATAATGGATGTTGATGATCTCTCTCCCTTGTATTTAGCATTATCTAAAAAGAATACAAACATAGTCAAAGCTCTTCTTAATAACGGAGCTGACCCCGATATTCTGGGAAACGACGGACTGACAGCATTGATGAATGCTGTTTGGAATGATGATGAAGCTATGGTAAATTTATTGCTGTCAAAGAATGCAAGTGTGAATATAGAGAACAGGAGTGGTAATACTGCCTTGCATTTAGCAATAACTAAAAAGAACATAAACATAGCCAAAGCTCTTCTTAACAACGGGGCTAACGTCAGTAGCCAGAGGTATGATGGAGAGACACCTTTGATGGCCGCCGTTTCGAATGGTAGCAGAGCTATGGTGAATTTATTGTTATCAAAGAATGCCAGTGTGGATATAAAGAATCAGATTGGTTATTCTGCCTTGCATTTAGCAATAACTGAAAAGAACATAAACATAACCAAAACACTTCTCGATTACGGTGCAGACGTCAATGCCAAGGGAAATAACGGAATGACGCCTCTGATGATTGCTGCTTGGAATGGTGATGAAGGTATGGTGAATTTATTGCTGTCAAAGAATGCAAGTGTGAATATAATGGATGATGAACGTCTCTCTCCATTGCACTTAGCTATAATGAAAGATAATATAAAAATAGTCAAAGCTCTTCTTGATAATGGAACTGACATCAATATCAAGGGAGGTATCAGTGTGACACCTTTGATGATCGCTGTTCGGGAAAGCAATGAAGCTATAGTAAATTTTTTGTTGTCAAAGAATGCAAGTGTGAATATAAAGACCTACCGTGGCGATACTGCCCTGCATTTAGCAATGTATAAACAGAACATAAACATAGCTAAAACTCTTCTTAATAATGGAGCTGACGTCAATGCCCAGGGAAGTCATGAAATTACGCCTCTGATGGAAGCTGCTTCGATTGGTAACGAAGCTATGGTGTATTTATTGTTGTCACAGAATGCAACTCTGGATATAAAGGACACGTATGGTGAAACTGCCTTGAATTACGCAATACAAAAAAATAACATAAAGATAGTCAAAACTCTTCTAGATAACGGGGCTAACGTCAATGGCCAAAGATATGACGGAAAAACACCTTTGATGGACGCTGTTTCGTATGGTGATGAAACTATGGTGTATTTATTGTTGTCAAATAATGCCAGTGTAGATATAAAGAACAGGTATGGTGGTACTGCCTTGTATATAGCAGTGGATGATAAGAGTATAAACAAAGCCAAACTCCTTTTCAATGGCGGGGCTAACGCCAATATCCAGATAAAATACGGAGTGACACCTTTGATGAAAGCTGTTTCGAACAGTGATGAAGCTATGATTAATTTACTTATTTCAAGAAATGCTTCTTTAGAAATAAAGGACGATGTTGGCAATGGCGCAATACACTTTGCAGTTCGTAATGGAAATATTAAAGTCATTAAAATGCTTCTTCATTACGGTGTAGATGTTAACTTTAAAGGAGAAAATGGCAATACACCTTTACATTTTGCAGTTCAGAAGGTGCAGTTCGAAAAAAAATGTGTGGAAATATTATCCAAAGAAGTAAAAATTGTTCGCAATGAAACGTTCGCCATTGAAAATAAAACAGTCCTTATAATGCAGACCCTCCTGGAACACGGAGCCAAAGTCAATTCGCAGAATTATTTTGGACAAACAGTTCTCCATTCAGCTGCTGCTTTAGGTTATAACCGAGTTGTTGCCTACCTGCTTTCACAGAACGCTAGTTTCAGTATCGAAGACTATGTTTGCTTCACACCATTCCAGTGGGCAGCAAATAATGGAAATGTTGATGTGATAAAGACCTTGTTAGATAACGGGGATGATGTCAATCGAAAAGGTTGTAATGGCGTCACAGCTCTGCATCTAGCAATAAAAAGAAATGAAACTGATTTTATTAAATTTCTTCTTTATAATAATGCTGATCCAAATGTGATGAGCGAAGACGGACGAACGCCTTTAGACTTAACTTTTGATCCTTTATCTGAAGAAATTATGAAGTTACTTCTGGTAAGTGGAGCAAAAGTGGAAGATAATAGTTTCTTAGGATCAAAAATTCTTTTCGATGCCGTTTTAAATAAATCTATAGGAATAGCAAGGCTTCTGTTAGATAACAGTAAAAATTTCGATTCCTATCCGACAGTTATTCTTAACCAGGCCATTGGGATGATGTATTCAGAAGGCATCGACCTGCTCATCTCTCACGGAGCAGACGTTGTGGAGAAAGACGTTCATGGAAATCTCCCCCTTACTTTAGCAGTTATACTAAGAAGTACTGAGTTCGTTGAATTAATTTTAGAAACAGGATCGAGGAAAATTGATAAGAAGAATTTTCAAACTTTTTTGGATGCAGATAGTGACGTAAAGGTTCATACATCACTGAACGATGTTATACAGATCCATAATGTGACAGCACTGCACGTTGCTTCCTACTACGGTCTTGTGGATCTGGTCAAACCATTGATATCATACAAAGCTTCTTTAGACGTTAGAGATAGAATGGGATATTCACCACTCCATTACGCATGTGAGAATGATCATGTCGAAGTTGTAAAACTGCTATTGAGTTCTGGATCCAACAAAAGTCCTGCCGATATCAACGGCACCACTCCCCTACACATCGCCTGCAGTAAAGGTCTCCTTCCAATTGTTAAATTACTACTTTCCGATCCACCAGCAGCCATAGACCAAGCAGACAACAGTGGATACACAGCTCTTCATTTCTCAGCTATGAACGGATCTCTAGAAATAACCGAGTTGTTATTGAATCTTAGTGCCAATAAAGAAGCTAAAATTAAAGATTTCAAAACTCCACTGCATTTAGCTTCACGCGAGGGCCATGAGAAAATAGTGGCTATCTTATTAAAGAACGGAGCTGAAAAAAATTCTGCTGACATTGATGGTATGACACCATTGCATTTCGCCGCAAGAGAAAGATACTCTAAAGTAGTTTGGGAGATGACAAAGTTCAATGATTTCGTCGATAGTAGAAACATAAACGGTAGCACCCCATTACATCTGGTATGTGAATGGAGCAACAAATCCAGTGAACAAACAATAAAGATTATTTGGAATCTTTTAGGAAGTGGAGCAGATATCGAAGCAAGGGACAACAACCAAATGACTCCATTACATATTGCATCGAGAGACAACTCCTCAGAAGTCGTAGAACTCCTACTGGAAAAAGGAGCAGACCGATTAAGTAGGGATTTTTTTCTTAATCTACCTATCCATTACGCAGCATTGTTCGGCCATTATGATGTAATACTTCAGTTATTTGAGACAGGATCATTCAAGAGAATTGATTCAAGTCAAAGTATATCTTTGAACATTAATAAAGAAACTCCATTGTTTTTAGCATCGAGAGAAGGGCATTCTAAGGTGGTAGCTTTGCTCTTGCAGGTTGGAGTCGAAATTATTCAGCCCGACATCTATGAAAGGACTGCTTTGCACCGCAGCGCTATCAGAGGTCACTTAGAAGTTGTGAAACTCCTTTGCCAATCCCTTTTAAACAAAGAAAAAGAAGATAAATGGGGATTTACCGGATTAAACTACGCTGCCTCTTGGAAAGGACACCAGGAGGTTATAGGATACCTTTCGGCTACTCAACTAAACATCACGGAGTCGTATTATTTAAAGATATCAAATCCTTTGCAACCTAACTTGGATAAGCAGACTTCAATACAGGTAAAACGGTTACCTGATACGAAGTCGGGAATACGTTATTCTTTTAACGTAAACAAAGGAAAGTTTCGTTACATTTATTCACCTAAAGAAATAGAGTGGTGTGAACTAATCTAACCAGTCTAAGAGTGGTGTGAATAAATACAATTTTTATAAAAATGTCAGTTTAATAAATTAGGTTAAAGGTTTTTTTATAATATTATTTTTTTATTTTATCCTTCGCAGTAAAGCAACAACATCCTGTCCTTTCGTATCCTTTAACAATATTCCACTGATCGCTGTCGAACAAATTCGTTACCTAAGACTCCTTGACAAACGCCTTACTTGGAATTCTCATACTAGATTGAAAAGTCAAGAAACTGCCAACAGATTCCAATTACTTCAACAATCACTCACAAACGCTCTAAACTTTCAGTATTCTACAAAAATCTCATTTACACTACCATCATCAGGCCTATTTGGACTTATGGAATCGAGCTTTGGAGCTGGACAAAAACTTCGAATTCCTCCCGTATACAATCCTTACAATCCAAAATCCTCCGTTAAACCCTAAAAGCTCTTAATTATGTCACAAATAAAATTATCCATAAAGACCTCAATATTCCTTTTGTTGAAGACTTGGCCCGAACTAGATATTCCTCTTTTAATTCCAAACTCTTTGGTCATCCCAATCCTCTAAATAACTTTTCATCCAATACAATTCCTGACCCCCCACCGAAGAGAAAGGGATCTTTTCAATTAATTTAACCTTTGAAGTGTTACCAATCGGTAGCTTATTCACGAGTTTTTATTATTATATATATTCCTGTAACAGATTTACCTACAATTGGAAATTTAAATAAATAAAAAAAATTATTTATTTTTTGTTCATTATACTTTGACATTGCCATAAATTAAAGTAACATTAAATAGAAAAAAGAAATATTTCTGAAACATGGAATGTTAAATTAAATTATCGAAAAATGCAAAGAATTTCAATATTCGAACAATTTTCGCAGATACACTCATTATTTTAGAGTTTATACAATCGCTCTTGATATTAATAGTTCAAAATAAAGACTGTAAGAGATAACAAAGTAATGAAATATGAACAATAAGTAACCACTATTCAGAGGACATAAATACGTAACTTAAAGCAAATGATTGGTCAATTGGCTTGTTAAATGAAAATAACAATCCATTGGTCACAATGACATCATCTCTAAGCCACAGCCAAAGTATTATTATATGAGTGTTTGATTTCATTCACCACGTTTTTAGATATAGGAACAAACATTTCATAAATGTCAATACTTAAAAAGCCTTACGAGAATTTCTTTCTATTTCGTATGTTATTTTATTAGAATATATTTATTTTATTTTGATATTATTTATTTTACCTTTATAACGTATTATTTCATTTTTGCTGAACTAGTATATATTCCAAGTGTCGTTTATTTCCATTTTCGTTTTGATAAATAGATTAACATTTTATTTTGTTTTACTATCAAATAATGAACATATTTTAAACATATACATAGCCATATCATAATTTGTATATTGAATGAATTTGTATATTATATATTTCTGACTGTGTATGGATTTAATTTTTAAAATTTCTTTCATCGTTTTCTTAAATAGACCTTTTGGAAAGAAATAATCTAAGAAAATAATATTTATTTTATGTACAGCTTTGTTAATATAAAGAAAATAAATGTTTTTCCAAATTATTCTGTGTTACTAATAATAAACTTGTTAATATTAGTTGCATTGTAAAATATAACCTAATAATAACTTTCCTATATAACATGTTTTTAATATTAATTATAGAATTACTATGCATTGATTGTATGTATTCAGTTTAAAATAAATAGTGGGGTTAATTAAAGAGAAGATATTATTTAACATTTACAAACAAAACTTGTATTTTCATTATATTTTTTCATATGTATTTCATTATATACTATAAATAAACAATAAAAGAAGAATAAAAATAAAACCTCAATTTTCAACTGAGCTCAAACCTAGTCAATTTTTTAAATAATAATCTTCAAGTGATAATTTGGTAAAAACATGATAAAACACAAAAATATTACTGATTTTAAAATAAGGATATTTCTTCAATGGATATTGTCGACTTAAAAAATATATATATTTTTGCTTGAACCTTTAAATCAAAATAGTATAATTATTATAAATCTATATATTTAAACATTTTTAAGTCAGTTTTTATTTAATAATGTTAAGTTGAGTCATTAGATTTATTTTTATTCAGATTTTTTTTTTAATTTACAGTCATAATGACAAAAACTGGTAAAGCTATCGGTTTACTTTTTATTTCATTCGATTCAGAATAAGAAGATACGTAAATAATGAACACTATTTGAGATTTGAACGATGTTTTTTATCCCAAAATGAAGGTGTTTTACACCACCTTGTGGAGTATTTATATACTTTTTACCTCTAAAGATCCAGTTGTTAGGTAATATGAATCGATTTCAATCCGTGGGCGATGGTCCCGCTAGGAACAGGTATCGATTATAAATTTTACATCCACAGAGCTAATTCATCATCATTCGTCAGATGGCACGATCATTATTTGATCTTTATTTCTATTGGCAAGCCATATGTTCATTTATATATATATTTACACACTATACAAAGGTGCTACATGTATTCAATAATTATTTAAATTTTAACTATGCTTTAAATATACTTTATTGCATTCCGTGGTACAGACCCCTTTTTATCAAATTACTAACATTCGCCTGAAACTTCGTGAAAAGCTTCATCTTATCGTAACGTACAAAATTTTTATTCCCGGAAAGTCGAAAAACAATGGGGCGTTTCCTCATTATATTAATTATGTATTAAACTCCACTTATACCCATCTGTTGAGAAAACTTAAAAACAAAATTATGAGAAAACTTAAAAACAAAATTATGATTTTCGTTTCTATCATCAGAGCCTATAAGAGAAATAACTAAAATCTTCATCCTGTTATCTAAATTTTTACTTTCACTTACATCTATATGTTATATATAATAAGGGTAAGTAATGCAATCGTGTACATTTTTGAATCTGATTTTTCAAAGGAAATACATATTTTGGGGTAACCTGAGTCCAAATGACCAAGTCCCAAAAATGGTTCGTGTGTCTATGTATTTTAGCAGTCTAGCTCAAAAACGAAAAGTCGTACGAAACTGATATTACGTATTTAAGATAGGTATATGGCTTAAATGTGACAGCAACTTTTTATTTAAAATTAGCTAACCGGAAGTGCCACTTTATATCAACGCTGAAACACATTTTTACAATTTTCTCAAAAACGGCTCTAAGGATTTTATATCATTGTATAATTAAGTATATAATTAAGTATGTATAATTATATAATATCATTTAGGTCGTATCCCCGTTGATATCACTTTACAGGGCTTAAATGCCCAATGTTCCTATGCGTCTTTCTCTAAAGTACCTTTAATATGGTTTAATTTAAATAATTAACTATATCTCATTATTATAAGTTACAAAAAAGTGCTAAATATAACTTTTGAAATAATTTGATAATTGAATAAAGGAGAAAAAAAATAAAACCCTTATTCAGGTCGAAAATGAATCTCCGGAAATACTAGTCAGAAGTAATACGTACAATATATCGTTGGAAAGCGGTGAATTTTAGAAAAAACAATTTATAATATAGAAAGTTATAGAACGTAACGGAAAGTGGCAAAAAAATTATAAATCATAATTTTTGAAAACCAATAATTTTAAACGTAAATCACATGTTTTCAAGGAAATTAAATGAAATTTACTTACTAAATTTAAACTTTTAAAATATTTTTAAGCTTGAAAAAAGTATTTCAATTTCCACCTAATCAACGCAATGACATTGTTTAAAAAATTATTTCATTGTACTTTTGTGAAAGAAGAAGTAAAATATAAAACCATTTCATGAATGTGTGAAACATATGTTTATAACCTTAAATACATTTACTACAGTTTAGTAATCCTAGATCCGATATTATATTTAAATAATTAGGTGTCAACGTCCGTTTATTTCGAAATATTGTCATGTAACATTTTAGATAATTAAATTAGTAAATAATCTAATGAATCTTCCCTCTGTGATATTCCAACAGTATCCACTATTATGTCATTGTATTTGTGTGAAAAATATTTCATAGATACGTTTAAAATCTTAAATATATTTAGTAAGGGTTAATAACTAAGGGTTAAATATAATAGGTTAATAACTCTGGATCTGAGATTATATTTAAATATTTAGCTATTTATCGTCCGTTTATTCCGAAAAATCATCATGTAACCTTTTAGAAAAATAAATTAGTGGATAGATTAGTTTGTTGAAATTTTCTTTTGTGATATTCCAACAGTATCCACTTACAATTAGTGTGACAACTTTTGACCTGTATATGACAGACAATGCAAATCTCTTAATTCCGTTTTAGTTCTCTTTGCAATGGAAAATAACAGTTTAATAACTAATAGTCGTACAATCCATAATCAACGGATTGTGCAATCCCTATTCTACCGGTGATTGCTAAATAGGACTTTTGTTATTGTAATGGTAATTATAATTTGTTAGCTATAATATTTTAGCTTTAGCTCGGTTAAAAATGCAATTAAAATTTTTTTTATAGCCCAACATGGCCAGAAAATAATTTCTATTTAAAGATGTGTGTTGAGCGCACCAGATTTTTATAATGAAAACAATCATATGATTAATTTGTAGTCGGAACAATTGAAATAAGTGGTATTAAATTTATACGAATAATAGTAACATTCGTTTTTATACAAAATCGCTGTAACTGATTTAATCAAATGTTAATTATATATATGTTCCCAGTCCTCTGGTGTTCTTCAAGGTAGTATCCTAGGTCCTATCCTCTCTACAGTTTATACAGCTGACACCATAACCTATCCCAACACTGTCATCACCACATATGCCGATGACACATGTATCCTATCAATAAATAATGACCCAGCAATTGCATTCCAAATGCTTCAATCACACATCATAAATCTAGAAGAATGGTGTCAAAACTGGAGAATTAAAATAAACTCAAATAAATCCCACCAAATTACCTTTACCCTTCGTCGTAAACCTACAACTTCCTGTCCTACAGTTTCCTTTAACAATACTCCACTTATCCCTGTTGAGCAACTCCGATACCTAGGACTCCACCTGGACAAACGACTAACTTGGAATCCTCATACCAGACTGAAACGACAAGAAACCGCTCGACGTTTCCGATTACTTTAGCACTTACTAGACAAACGCTCTAATCTTCCAATTAATTACAAAAGACTCATATACTTGACTACAATAAGGCCTATTTGGACTTACGGAGTTGAGCTATGGGGCTCCACTAAACCATCGAATCACTCTCGTATCCAATCCTTAAAATCCAAAATACTCCGTAAAATCCTCAATGCTTCTTACTTTGTTACAAATAAAACCATCCATAATGACCTTAATGTTCCTTTTGTTTCAGATCTGGCCCAATCCAGATACCTATCCTTCCATAATAAACTTCAGAATCATCCCAACCCTCTCGTTTCTAGCCTTGCTTCCTCTTCAATTCCTGATAACCCTCCGATGCGTCTGAAAAGAAGATGGCCCCGTGATCTCCTAATGTAAACATATCATTAGAGTGCTACCATTGTGTGGTTACTCAGCAAGTGTTTTTCATGTCATTATATACATTATGTTCTAATTTACTAGATGTATTTATTTAATACAATTGTAAATGTCTTTAAGAAATTAAAAAAAAAAAATATATATATATATAAAGCCTTAACCATTAGTAAATGCCTCTAAATTACTTATTTTACTTTAAATTATTATCCATTATATCAATTGAATAATGTTATGTGAAATAATGGTAATATTCGTTACGCATAATTTTTGTGACATAGCATTTAAAAGAAAAAAATGTATATTCTCCAGTCAGCTCTTTTATGCATTAAGTTAACACATGGACTTACAGCTGACAGCACAAACAGATTTTTAAAATTATTTTCCGTCATGTTAAATGAGCCTTTTTTAGGGGGCAAATCAATTTTGCTAATTTAAAATCAAAGTATTTGAGACAGCTAAAAAAAGGTATCTATAATTCGAAATATCATCATATAACAGTAAAATTCGCCATGTTTAAAAATTAATGGATACATATTAGGTCAAAGCATGGAGAACTTCGCATCCTCACCTTGGTGACAGTAACATTTGTCATGTTTTTTTTATAATCACGTAGGAATATTTCTTCTTGTGGTTGAGGTCACCAATGCATTACTTAGAAACAATTCAATAAAATAATACCATTAATTTTTGTTTGCAACCTGAAAAACATGTGAAAAACAATTGTAAAGCCCGGGGACATCAAATGGTCAAATAATATAAGAATGACACACATATGTTATATATCAGCTTAATGTAATACCAC
The DNA here is from genome assembly GCA_928085145.1 of Nezara viridula. Classification (NCBI taxonomy): domain Eukaryota; kingdom Metazoa; phylum Arthropoda; class Insecta; order Hemiptera; family Pentatomidae; genus Nezara; species Nezara viridula. Next base: position 11,599,642 of record OV725081.1, read on the forward strand.
GAACGGATCTACGGGGGAGGGGGAGCTTTCCCTCAAAGCCTCCCTCAAAATGGTAAAATATAACCATGTTTTATCTAAAAAAAATATTAAAAAATTATCTCTTAAAACATAATTATTCGTGTAATTACACTTAAAAGGGGTTTAGGAATCACTTAAACACCAGTTCATATAGTTAGTTAGTTTCTTTATTATTTTCCAAAGTAATTATCGTTATTTATATGAGAAAAAAAAAGCTTTCGGGCTGAAGCCCCCCCAAAATTAAATCCTGGATCCGCTAGTGTGTAATACCAAATATAAGTAAAATAGTGTAGATTTGTTTGTTGGGGTTTCAAAGGCGTAAAACATCCAGATCATCAACGCCTGTAAGTTAATCTTGTTTATCTTTGGATTAATTTTTTAAACAATTTTAAATTTTATTTAACAAATTGTTTGATTTTAAGAAATCTAACACTAATTTTATATTATCATCACTTAAAATGTTTAATATTGGCGGTGTAAGTCCTAGACTATTTATATTTGACTAGTAGGCCCGTGCGAAAAATTCGCACAGCGTATTTTTATCATATGCCAAATTAATAACAAAAGAAAAAGGAATCAATTGATACTTTATCGATAAATATAATCGACAAAGGAAACAAAAATTAATTTAAATCTTTATTTTTGATTGGAAACTACATATTTACAAATTTCAGTAAGCGGTATCTTTGCTAAAAATTGTCCTATTTCGATTTTGAGTGGATGCGAACCCTATGCCTTGCGTTATCTCGAAAATAGTACGTTTTTGGGCTTAAAAACGCTGGATCCGATAGTTGCTGTACGCATCAAATTCTACAAGATGAAATTTGTCCCGCATCGATTTACAGACCTACTACCGTTCCAGTATTGAAGCCTAGCAAAATGTGTGTATCGACTTTATTTATTTTAGAAAGAAAAACAAAAGTGGAGAATACGATTCGCTAACCCGCCGCGATTCGCTGAATCCAATGGTACCTCATTTATGGTATTTGAGCATGACAGGAGCTTATATTTGGTACAAAACTGCCTTACTGTAATAATATATGTGAGGATATGTGAAAAGAATATTCCTGTAACATGTGGCTGTCTGTAAGTGTATTATTGCAGTGTTGACATTGTGGTGGTGGCTGCTTGCTGATGAGATGCGAGTGGGTAAGGTTGGTGTGGCCTATTCTCAGTCTGGTTAAGACAACTTCTCTGCGGATAAGGCGATTCGATGTTGACCACGGCTTTACAAAATGGTGTAGATATTATGTATAGTCAGAATATTATATGATTCTTTTGTAGAATATAACTCGAAGGCAAGGTGAATTGCACGCGAGGCTCATCCCTATCTGCATCCATGAGTGGGCGAAACACAGTTGCTCAGAATTATGAGAACAGTTTTGAAATATTTTTACAGGAATGTGTGGGCTGTGGCCAATTAGGATGAATAAAAAACAAGAATTTCCTCGAGTATAATAACTATTAATCGTTTATTGGAAACGATAATATTAAAGCGAGCAGGTTCGAACCCACACACAACCTTGAGGCACCGCGTCGTAGAGGACGCCAACAGGGAAAGTTAAAAGTATATTTTTATTTATTTTCTTTGCATATTTTTTTATATTGCATTTATGAAAAATCATTATATAAATAGACAAAAGAGTTGAGTCTTTAGTTTTTTGTTTAGTTGTTATTGACGAGCCTTAGTAAATATCAATAAAAACAAAATACAGAATATTGAATATTTAATAGTTGACCGTTGCATAAAGGAAGGAGATGGACGGGAGTGGCGGTCATAAATAGGCTAAATAGTGGTAAAGATATTTTATTAAAAGCCAACGTTTCGACCCGACTTTGCAGGTCTTCTGCCGTCAGCTAGAGCGGGCTAAAAAAAAATTTTTTTTAGAACTTTAAAAAGCAGTCTTAAACAATAACGCTCAATAAAGTGATTTAAACTATAAATAAAGTAATGATGGAACTATCTGTCAACTGATGGGACCGAAAGCCTGCTCGCCTAAACCTCCCTCATTCGTACTCTAATGTGAGAGTTTATACGAATTTTGAAAATTTACTAGGCCACTATTTAGGTCAGCAACTATCTATAAAAAGGATGTTATATTATATTTCTCATATTTTGAAAGCTGGTTTTGTCTTAGATTGGCGATCGGCCCCACTCTGCGACGGTATCGGCCTTCTGACCTTTCAACAAGTCATATTATTGATAATTTTATATTATAGTCATATTATTGATAATGATTATTCAATTTACTGAGGAGAGGATTCCCGCCAAGTCGGGAAGGCGATTTCACAGTTGACAAGATTTCGTCGACTTTCCCGCTTTCCCGCCACGGCCCAAATACCGAACAAACACCAGCTGGCTTGGAAAACGCCCCAGTTTCCTAACTCGTTAGTTGTTTATTATAATCGATAATCGGCTCCTGATGCAGAGGTTTCGAAACCCGCTGGCTGTGCATTAGCATAGCCATTCACCCGGAACTCGGATTGCTTCATTGTGTCAAGAAATAATAATTTGCATATTACACCTTATCATAAATAAATAAATTGCTTTACCGACTTTTTAGATATTTCGCCGCCTTAAAACCAATTCCATTGAAATCTTTAGTATTCAATCTTCTTGAATATTTAATATTTGACCGTTGCATTATAAAGAAAGTAGATGGTCCGGGGTGGCGGTCATAAATAGGCTAAATATTGGCAAAACTATTTTATTAAAAGCCAACGTTTCGAACTGACTTTGCAGGTCTTCTTCAGGGCTAGAACGGGCTAATTTAAAATTAGCATTAGGTAAATGCTCAGAAAATGATAATATGTGTCGTTGCTGCATCATATTTTCCAGACCTAATAAAAGATTGATGGAAACCTTCAGTCTTATCGAGGTTTTGAGGGAACAGAGAGGGCGAATAACTTTTTTTGTATGCTTCGAAAAACTAATGTGCAGAAACAACATTTATAATATAGTAGTGGTGTCCTGCATTAAGCAAGTCGCACCCGCAAATTTTGATGAAGCAAATCTTTACGAGATTGTGGATTTTTAAAAGGAGCCCCAGTATTTGCAGACTGTGTAGATTAGCTTCACAAAAATGAAGGAAATAAATAATGAAAGTAATAAAAAAGTTAATATTAAAAATGAAAGTAATACAACAATTAGAAGTTATAATTCATCAATTAATTATAAAAAATGAGTAGTTCAGATCGTAGCTATACTGCTACTCAATCAGCATGGGTGGAAAACAGACAGGTGGTAGGGATGACAACGAGGATGTCAATGGGAAGAGCGCTCTGTGATCTTCGACACGACTGGAGGGTTCATCGGCTTTCGATATATCGATTGTCTCATCGAAGCTGACTTATGTCTCGAATATCTGACCGCTAAATAGGATATAAAAAAAGAACGTACTTATATTAATAAATTATCACACAAATCCTAAAAAGAACATTAAACAATTATGATGTACCAGAATATAATTTTGGACATAAAGTTTATATTATATTATAAATTATATTATATTATAAACCAACAAATAAAATAGCAACTTTATTAAATAAGATGAAAGATAAAATAGACAAACAAAAATTCAGAAGTAGTATACAAAATCAATTGTTTGGACTGCCCAGGGATATATTATGGAGAAGCAGGGCAGTTTATAAAGGACAGAATCTGTCAACATACGAATCACTACACAAATAGAAATAATCTAAAATAAAAAAACTGCTTTAATACAACGTAGTGCAGAGAAAGGATATAAATTCTATTTCGAAAATTTAGAGATTATATATAAAGAAAAAAATAGTTTTAGAAGAAAAATTCTAGAAGCAATAACTATCACGGAAAATTTAGATAATGCAGTAAATTTTTAATCGGATTCAAAAAACCTTAACCAAAATTATGCTGAACTGATAAAAAAGTTAAATAGATAAAATTAATCCTAAAATCTGTTAAGTATGTTAAGCGAGTCAGTCTAGGCTAGAGCTCAATGGAGATAAAATGAGAGTGGTCAAGAGAGAAAAGGAAATTAAGGTAAAAAGTTTATTATTTCCTTTTTTTTTGGTAGTTTTGATTTTTGTCATGTTTTTCAGTAATGAATGCGTCAGTAACCTGTCTGTAATTTGACAGAACGATTCGGTTATCCTACGGTAGATCCTTCTCTCTCAAATCTTTCAATATTTCTTTCCAGGCCCCTTATACTTACACTACTATTGAAATTTCTTAAGATTTTTTTTTCAGTATTATTGAATTCTTTTTCGAATATTGAAAATAATTACCCATAAGTAAATAAATAAATAAAAGACAATTTTTATTTCTCAAGAGCTAATATTGTTCTTTCTGGAAACCAGTAAATATTTCTATCTGTCATAGCCTTCATAATATCGGTGTCACGACATGACACTGCCATCAGTATAGCGGAAGTGCCGAGATGTAGGAGGACAGGGAGATGTGGTGCATGGATAAAAATGGAAGATAGGATGGGATCTTGATACCAACCCTTTTCCAGAGTGTTGCAAGTGCTCCGCAATTGTTGCAAGTTTGGGTCACATGCTCTTGTACCTGACTAATGGGTCTGTTATCTGATGACCCGAATGGGTTGTCTCTTATAGATGTGGTACTTTACTTCCTCGACAATCCAGAGTGAAGAAAGATTGATGAGCAGAAAGCATACTAATCGTTAAAAAAAAAGCTCATTTCATTTATGTGACTTAAGTCTCCTTGAATCCATAAAAGAATATTTTTTCTTTCCTTATTTCAAAAATTAATGTATATATGTTTATTTAAATCAATTAATATATGTGTAATTAATATATATATATATATATATATATATATATATATAACTTATCCTTAATCGACCTTTGAGTATTAAATTTAAACTTAACTATTTATTGGGAATAAGGTCATCCAACTATTATTCAATAAAGTTCATTTCCTCTGTTTATTGACGTTTCGATCCCGGCATTCTCTTTTTACCAGGGATCCTCTTCAAAGCCAGAACCCCCCAAAAATAGAGCTTCGATCAGGTCAGGGACACACCGACAGTCTCAACACCGTCCACTAGCATATATATATATATATATATATATATATATTTTTTTTTTTTTTTTTTTTTTTTTACTTTGAATCTTTTTATTAAGAAATAATACATTTTGCCACAGCACATATATTAAGCTACTGTAGCGTTATCATTTATTTTTGCCTTCTTCTTTGACTGATCACCCCAACTATTCTTGTCTTCATATTGACTATTTAATTTGAAATATTAAAAAATGTTCGAACAATGCTAGCGGTTACCAGCATTACCGCTTTCTGGATTTCTTGAAGTTCCCAACTTAATCCAAATACCTTCATTGATTTTAGAGTATCTTCAGGAATCAGGCCATTGCTGGATACGATAATGGGTAGTACTTTTACTTCCAGCAGCCGGTATAACTGCCTTAACGATACTTCCGAATTTTTCACTTAATGTTTTTTTGCTACATTATCATAAACAGGAACTCCAACTTCGATAATGATGGTTTTCTTTGTTTCTTTGTGAACGAGCAGTATACCTGGTGTATTGTGGGGAATACTATGGTCAGTTATCATAGTTTGATCCCAGTATAGCTTGACATTCCCTATTTCTAATATAGCCTGCGACTGATATCTATAGAATGGCCTGTTATTACCATGTTGTATAATTATCCATATTGTTCATAATGTATAGTAAATAGTGAGTGATACTGATAGGACTGAGTGAATGTATCGTTATGCATTGAGTAATAAAGTAAAAGTGAACAGCCTTGGGGAACACCCACTCAATGTACAATATAACTGTTAGCGCTGTCTTGGCCTTGTTGCGTTGCGGTATCTGTGGTCAGTGCTCAGCCATTGGTCAGTTTAGACGGATATTTTAGTAAAATATTATACTATATATTGTATACAGAGTGTCCCGTAAGTAGAGGGAAATAGTTAAACACAAAAGTATATTAGTTATACCAATTCTTGTAGTTACACATGTTTTAATTAAAACTGTCAAGTATTAGAAAATATTTTTATTCAAATATTAATTTTAGCCTTAATTTTTATTCAAAAAATCGATTTTTTTTTTACCGGCCTTGTTCTTGGTCTTGCAATAATTAGATGGTCTTGGTCTTAGTCTTGCTCTTGCAAGAAAAATACCAAGAGAGATTTAGGGCAACACTAACCATTATGAAAACGATTAGTTCTTTAACAATTAATTTAATTAAGTGAATATTTGACATTTCGTACAACTCGTGTAATTACTGAAGGATTTTCTACCCCAAAGATGATTGGAACTAGGCGTGATCTAAGTATACGTGTGAATGTTGCTGTTAACATTTCTAAGGACGTACAAGCAGGAAATCACTTTAGAATTCCCTTTCTCCAATCATTGTGTGGTCAGCGGCTCGAACCCCTTTTCATCAAATTATTAACACCTGTTCAAAACTTCGTTAATCATAAGCGTTTTACTTAAGAAAATTCTTAAACTTAATAAGATTCATAAACTTTGTCAAATTAATGAGATACTAAACACCCATTAGCTTTTCATTTAAATCGTAAATTGATCAAAGAGTCGAGAAAAAAAAATGGACTACAAAAATATTGGGCCGTTTGGCTTATACAACCTCGTAAATTTATCGTGTTGGGTGTGAAGGTCAGACCAAAAGGCACGATATTTATTATTGGAACCAAAATGGAGCTATAATTTTCAAATTTATCATGCTATATCTCCTCCCCCGTGCTGCGCATAGAATATGCTATCACGAAAGCGCAAGTCCAACTAGAACGAGATGTACTGACTGTTCACCGAACGACTGGTAGCAACTTTTAAATACCTCTTTGGTATAGCAAGCACGTCGAATCAATTGGACGATATCCAATTCCGCTTCAATCTATCTCTACACAGTCTTCTAGATACCTGAAGAGTTAAAATAAGATGCGATAACTACAAAACTAAGCTAAAAAATAAGTTATAACTGCTTAATTAATGGATATTTAGATGGAAACATCGAAAAAAAAAAACAAATGCTTTACAATCTTAACACTCCTTCCCACAACACATATAATAAGATTTTTAATGCTATTTCAAAAAGAATTATGAAATCCTTCATGGATGGTATGTTATAATGGATTCATTCTATTGTTAAGATAGATTTATGAGTCATGGATCGATATTTGTTCATGAGACTCATATGGCATACTCAGCCTCTTTAAATAAACGCTTCTCTGGAGAGCTGGATAAAACTAAGTTGGTTCGGGTATTTAATGAGAAATACGGACAACCGATGGCTCAAAAGAATACTTCAGCATGTACCATTGGAAAAGAGGAAGAGGTCGCTCGGGAAAAGAGATGATTGGAAGGTTTACATGAGGGCACGGGCGGATATACGGGGTTTTCGGGTTGAAGCCCCCCCCAAAATGCTAAAATATAACAATGCATATTAAATATAACCAAGCATTATCTCTTAAAGTATTATTGTTCGTGTAATTACATTTAAAAGGACTTCATGGTGGATTCATTAACGTATATTGTTAAGATAGATTTATGAGCCATGGATCGATACTTGTTCAGGAGACTCATATGGCATACTCAGCCTCTTTAAATAAACGCTTCTCTGCAGAGCTGGATAAAACTAAGTTGGTTCGGGTATTTAATGAGAAATACGGACAACCGATGGCCCAAAAGAATACTTCAGCATGTACCATTGGAAAGGAGGAAGAGGTCGCTCGGAAAAAGAGATGGTTGGAAGGTTTACATGAGGGCACGGGCGGATAATACGGGGTTTTCGGGTTGAAGCCCCCCCAAAATGCTAAAATATAACAATGCATATAAAATATAACCAAACATTATCTCTTAAAGTATTATTGTTCGTGTAATTACATTTAAAAGGACTTAAGGAATCATTTAAACACCATTTCATATAGATAGTTAGTTTCTTTCTTTTTTTCCTAAATAATTATCGCCATTTTTATGAAAAAAAAGCTTTCGGGCTGAAGCCTCCCCCCCCAAAAAAAATTAAATCCTGGATCCGCTAGTACATGAGGGTATAGCAGCAAGGGGACTCAGGGAGGAAAACTGTTCTGATAAAAAGAAATGGCGACAAGGATTAAGTTACGAAATATGGTGTTGTAGATATAATATTTTTAATGTTTTCGAAAAACTAAATTGTATGAGAATAGAGGAAGTTCAGTAAGAAAAAATATTTATGTTCTTCCTAAGGTATGAAATATACCCATTACTACTTAAACGTTCATCTTTGTTATTCTAAGGGGACTTAGTCCCAGAATAAAGTTCTATTTTCTATTCTATTCTATTCTATTCTAAACGCACACTAATGGGTTGTGAGTGATTCATCAATGAATATCGAATATAGGTGTAGTGTTTGAGTTCCTTCCTCCCTAAAACCCAACTCAAAACGCATCGATGGATACTCTGTTTGTTTTCAGATATACTTTTTTACATAATATAATTTTGATTCTTGTTTTTTACTTAGTTATCTTTCTATATTTTTTTAACCATAAATCTTTTGGTATAGTTTATTCCCAGGCGTCTAGCCGGGCAGTTACTCCTCGAAAGGTAAATATTAATATTCCGAGATAGGTTAAATGATTCCTAAATAGCTCACCGAGAGCACATTAGCGGCTCCCTACCGCGCAGGCGTGGAGGAATGCGCGCCAGAAATAACCCGCCATAAACCCGGCAGTTGGGAGCGGGAAATTTAAATGTCTCCAATTAATCTTAGAATGAGGGCCGTAAACAACTTTATGAAGGACCCCAGAGAGCTATTAGTCGAAGACCAGATGTGTCTAAGACGAAGCTTAATACATTTTGTTTTAGATAATTAGGTTGAACTAGTCATACAGACACCGGCACTCCAGCCCACATCTCAAAATGTAACCACGTCTTTAAAAAAAAAAAATATCTCTAAAAATATTTTTGTTTGTGAAATCATATTTTAATAATATTAAAAAATCACTTAAACACCACTTTATGTACGTATTTAGTTTCTTTCTTTTCCTTCCGAAGTAATTATCGTTATATATATATATATATATATATATATACAAAAGAAAAATGCTTCATGACTGAAACCCCCAAAATTAAATCCGGGATCGGCTACTGCAATGACGTCATTCCCTCCCAAAATGTTAAAATTATTTCTTAATCTGTTTTATATTATGTATTATTTGAATAGTATTTCATTCAACAAAATCATTCTTCTGACTAGTAAGATCTGAAAAGACTATGTAATATTAAACTATAATAAATTGGACTGGCAAACAAGTCTTTTCGGGTTTTATTTTTATGTCACTATGATAAACTTCTTATATGACGAATAAATCCCTGAGGTGGGTTGTTTATCCTGCGTCTAATATGTCTACAACTATATCTGTTAACTCTTGTTGAAACTAGGTTAGTATTGTGTTGCTATTGCACTGAGAATATGGAAGAAAATATCATTCATTATCGGCATATTTTGTTGGATTATGTTAAAAAAAGTAAGCATGCTGCAGAAGCTCATAGAAAAATTTGTAGTGTTTATGGAAATGATGTTTTAACCGAACCCACCTGTTTACGCAAATTTTACGCTGGTCTATTTCAGCCCGTTGATCATCCCTTGATTGTTAGGGACCCGAGGTATTTGAATTTTCCTACTCTTGAGAATGGTTTTCCTTCTACGCAGATCCTGTTATTGGAGTATATATAAATATATACCTACATTATTTAAAAAGTCTGGGGCGTGTGTCACTAGTGTTGCCCAAAATCGGTCTTGGTCTTGCACATTGCAATCTACATTATTTAAAAAGTCTGGGGTGTGTGTCACTAGTGTTGCCCAAAATCGGTCGTCTTGCACATTGCAAGATCAAGACCAAGGCCAGGACTGGTAAAAAAAAATCGATTTTTTAAATAAAGATTAACACAAAATAGTTACTAATACTCCACAATCTTAGTTACTATATATTAATAATTGGTATAACTATTATAATTTTGAATTTAACTCCTCAATTTTTTCATTCGGGCTTAGTTAGGTTTCTTCTATCTAAAAAATTATAGTAATATCTCTATAGCAATAAGCTAATAAGTAACTGCAAGACTATTGCGAGACTCTTGCGCAAGACTAAGACCATGACCGTGAGTTTGCAAGACCAAGACTCGCCTCAGTCTCACATTTGGGCAACATTATGTGTCACCCAACTTTCACATACCACTCTAGTTAGAATAGGAATTATTTTATGGCTATGTTGTGCTATTACAAAATTTTTGAAATGCATTTTTAACAAAGCTAAACCTTAAACCATACAGCTAATATGTAACAACTCATTAAGGCAATTAAAAAAAAAATACAATTCTTATTTTTCTTTTCTTCTTTTTTGCTGGGAAGCTGTATAATATTCTCTATTTTCGGCTATGAAAATCCAGGTATTATTACAGGTATACAAACAATTGGTTTATTTGTTAATTTACATGTCAAGTTGACGTTCCGGGCAAATTATTTCCATCTTCATAGCTTAAATTCCATACTTTCATAGCGATTTCTGGCTAGAAAAAAGGTAAATAAAATTTAATGCTACAATACATGTTAAAGTTGTGTTGTCGCATAAAATGTTATAATTACCTAAAGTCTAATGTACTACTTTACAGAACGAATGGACAGAGGAAAAAGAAGTAAACAAGGCGAGAATGTAAGAGAGTTTTTTGGTTGAAATGTTTCGAAAAAAAATACAACTAGGAAGTTTTCCCGTCGGGGGACTGGATTGAGCCTCTTCAAATCGGCGTTCCATTTGGAGACATGGGAGCTCCTGGAAACTCCAAAAATAAATCTAATGAAACGATTCATTAGTCTCTTTAATCTGGTCTCAAGCCAACCAGACAGTCCACCGTATACAATGCAGCCATAATCGAAATGAGGGAAAAGAGGGAAAAAAACATACGTACTGTTTACTCCCGCTTCCATATTGAACTACACCAACACAACCGTAGACTTATAAAAGACATGGTTACGGCTGACATGCTTATCAGAAGACGACTGAAAAGGGATCTGAGATCTCCTTTCCTGATGTAAGGGTGTAAACAGACTAGGGAAGAGGTGCTGCTGGGTACCATTTTTTATTATGCCTATCATGCCATTTTACAAGGTAACATATAATATACTAATTGTCACTATCATGACAGATGTAAATGGAGATTTGGAGATTAAAAAAAAAACTTGGAAACATGCGGTTTACATTAAATAATATTAGTTTTCGTACATTATTATTTATAATGTTTTCGTCAATCTTCATTACCTTATACGATTTTCTATGTTAAATATTGTTTTAAAATTTTCATCTTTCTAACGATATATTATACTTATATCTTCTGACAATTATTTTCAGAAATTCATTTTCAACCTAAATAAACATCTTTCATTTTGTCTCCTTTAGTAAATTATCGAATTCTTCCAAAGGCTATATTTAGCATTTTTTTATTACTGTTAACAATAAAATTTAGTTAATTATTTAAAATAAAACAAATTTAATATACTTGAGAGAAAGCAATTTTGAACATTCGATATTTAAGTCCCGTTAAGCGACATCAATGACGATGAGACCTACCTGATAATTAAGACCATTTACTTATAAATTGATACTCCGAGTTATATCAAAATCGTTGGAGCCATTTTTGAGACAATCGTAAAAATATGGAAAATCGAAGACGTTAAGTGGCACTTCCTTTTAGCCGATTTTCAGGAAAATGTTGCTGTAACATCCCTGGTATAGACATATCTTAAATACGTAATCCCGTTTACAATGTTTACATATTTAATCATACACACAAAATATATAATATATACAAAATATAATATATAATATAACAAACAAAAAATAGCATGCCACGGTACTCACTCGTTTTATGTTTCTTCATATTCGTAATGCTGCTCTGCCGAAATGTCGCTCTCTACTCTCATGTGTACCTAGTTTATCAAATTTTACAATTATTTACGATTTAGAAAAATTTACTTGTAAAGAAAAAAAAAGATTTTCCTAGCTATTGTGAAATGCTAAAATGAATTTATAAAAAATTAGAAAAATATTTATATTTAAAAAGAAAAAAAAAAAAAAAAAAAAAAAAAAAAATATATATATATATATATATATATATATATATATATATATATATATATATACGTTTTATAAATTTGAAAAATATTAATTCAATTAAATTTAATTTAGAAAAAATTATAAATATCCAATAATAAAATTTGTGTGTGTGTAATGAGAGGAGCCCGCTGCTGTGGACTGAAGATCCTGAAACCCTCACTCTCACAAAAAAATAATAAAATTGATAAATAAAAACAACTATTTAATTTTAATATTTAAATAACTATAAATTAAAATATTTTCATTAATTTATTACGATATATTTAACTATAGTTTCTAATTCATTTTTTTTTCTATAATAGTATAATCTCTTAAATGAATCTGATGATGTATATAAATATTTTGAATGATAGTAAGTTAAAGTATACTTTTACAGAAATTTAAAAAAAAGAATTGAATCATAATAAAAATAAATTAGTTAAATTTAAAAATTACTCGTGATAAATAAACCTAGCAATTGTGAGAGGAGGTCGTTGAAGTACAAAGGAAAAATATATAACATGCCCATGCTACATGCCTCAAACACTGCCCACTAAGGAATTCGTCCCCTATCTATCTTACAGAACTATATACTTAATCTATCTTAATCATGAAATAAAAAAATGAAATTAAAAATTTAAAAAATGTAATTATTTTATTTATCTAATATTGAATTTAATTTTAAATTATCTAACAGTTGTAGTGTGTTTTAGATACAAATATTTTTTTAAAAAATGCCTTAACCAGCCTATAGATTAAATATTTATTTATATGTTGTAATTATATAAAAAAAATTTAAATGAAATACCATAAAATAATAAAAACAGTAAAAATATAATTTCAAAATCTTCACACTATAATGATCATGAACATGTAAATTTCCACCCAAAAAAAAAACAAAAACATAAACATGCAATGTCCAAAGTGGGCAGGGACTATGGTCCAGATCAAACATAGTTTTAGAGAGATGAAATTAACTCATAAAAATTTATTGTGCGAGAAATATAGATGTATTGTAAGAGAGTATGGATCATATGGTGAAAAAAATAACTTAATTTCCAAAAAGACCATTTGATAACTTAATATTGTTTGAGCTATGGACCATAGTGCGTGCTTAGAACTTATTTCACTAACCTCTTGACACACGAGGGCTTCAGTTGTTCTCAGCCCTGTAATACCGATAAATATGTATTAAAATTATATAAAAACAATTAGTTATAGAATAGAAAATCAGATGGGACTAGGTCCCTTAAGAATAACAGTATTGTTCATATAAATTAACAATAAAACTGGCCAAAAGATCTATTACAATAAAGAATAACTAAAATACGTGTCATAAAATAAGTATATACATAGCTCTTAGGACATATTAACAGTTGGGTAATAGGTTTGCAATACTACAATATTGGAGCTAAAACAATAACATAATAATCATTAAATGAAATTAGAAAGGAACGCTTAATAAATTTTATAGGCAAAGCATTGTAGTGATGGAATATAAAAAAAAATTGAAAAATAATTGTTGATGTATAAAAAATTAAATACATTTTAACCTTTATAAACATATAAGTTATTTTATTTTCTAGCCGATGATTCCCTTCTTTCATACAGCTCTATTTCGTGGTATTGTCTATTCAGTAGCTGTTAATGAAGTTTTTAACAAAAGATCATTCTCAATACTTAAGGTTACTATAGTTTCTAACCGAAGTTTTTTTTCCAAGTATTATCATTTATATACTATTACAAATAATCCTTACCTCGCTGCCTTTATGACGCAGATGGTTTCGGAGACTGCGTCGAAATCTGACGATCTACGAACTTCTGGAAGACTGCAGTAGTTTTGTTTAGATTTTCTTGAACCTTTAATTAAAACCTTTGAAATATAACAATAACTCACTATATTTTTTTATTATATTATATTATACTATATTACATCATATAATATTATTATATTATTTTATCATACTAGATTGAAACGACAAGAAACCGCTCGACGGTTACGATTACTTCAGTACTTACTAGACAAACCCTTTAAACTTCCACTTTATTACAAAAGAATCATATACATGACTATATTTAGGCCTATTTGGGCTTACGGAGTTGAGCTATGGGGCTCCACCAAACCTTCAAATTCCTCTCTTGTCCAATCCTTACAATCCAAAATCCTCAATGCTCCTTACTTTGTTACAAATAAAATCATCCACAATGATCTTAACGTTTCTTTTGTTTCAGATCTGGCCCAATCCAGATACCTATCCTTCCATAATAAACTTCAGAATCATCCCAACCCTCTGGTTCTAACGTTGCTTCCTCTTCGATTCTTGATAACACTCTGAGGAGTCTGAAAAGAAGATGGCCCCGTGATCTCCTAATGTAGACATATCACTGCTACCATTGCGAAGTTACTCAGCAAGTGTTCTCATTTCATAATATCCATATGTTCAAATTTACTAGATGTATTTATTTAATACAGTTGTAAATATCATTAAGAAATAAAAAATAAATACATTATTTTATATATATATATATATATATATATATATATATATATATATATATATATATTTTTAAACTTTCTTTGAATATTAATACATTCTGCCACATTGAAGGGCATTAATATTAAGGCTACATGATTCATTCACAAAATATGTACATACAATTAATATCAATAATAAAGAAAAAGAAATATTAAAAAAAATAAAATAAGTAAATTGGTATGCCTGTGTATAAAAAAAAATAAAATAAAATAATAGATAAAAGCTAGATGAAATTAAAGTAAATAAATCACATTCACACCTATGTACAATATTTACATTCACCCAGGGGACTCTGAGTCATGCCTTATTCCCCGACGTGGAAGCCAAGGCAGGACTCCAAGAGATCCCAGTGCTTCTCTCTCAGCCGCGTCACTGTTATTTGAAACCAGTGGAAACTGATGGAGGGCACTATAGCAACAGACGCTCATGTATTTTATATATAGTGACCGAAATTTCTGTTTGACTTCAAGGGATGTTTAGTTAGTCTTTGCTGCTAAAATAACAATACCAACCCATGTTGATAATAACTGTAAAGAAATAAAAATGTTATGTTTGATTTACGTTGGAAGAGAAAGGAGGGGACAAGATATATCTGAAGTACACAGTTTTCTTCCCCTCTTTTTTTTTCTCTTAAGTTTATTTAAGTTTCATGGTTGAAATATTTAAGTTTATGACAAGGTAGAACTATTGGCGCCTCGTAAACGCAGCGGAGGAAACCGTCCCGTAAGAGCGAGCTCTGGCGTTGCCCGTCGTAAACTGATCGTTTACGATCCTCCTGCGAAAATAAATTAAGCCCAAGGAGGAGCCTTCGGTTTATAGCTCCGACCGTTAGCTATGTTAGCTCCTTTACGGCTCAGGATCCCAGATAGCCTCTAATATCTCGTTCGGGGTATTCCAAGATGTCAAACTGTCCGAGGAAGATGTCAGATGTCCAAGATGTAAGAAGGAAGATCTCCAAGGCAGTTTTAGTTTAGAATACAGCTCTATTAAATCCTTCTTATTGGAAGTTACCTAGATTTTCATCATATCGAAATTTCAAAGTAAGGGTGTACAATACTATGATAAAGATAGTTCTAATATATGGCTGTGAGACCTGGACACTAACCAGCATCCTAGAAAAAAGTGTTGAAAGATTTGAGAGGAAAATTCTCCTCACGATAACCGAAGCGAACTGGAATCAGAGTTCTAACACACAGAGAAGAAAACCAATAAAGAACCGCTTACAGAAACAGGTCAATCAATATGCCATGATATGAAGGCTGGGAGGTTATGAAGGGCGGGGCATGTAGCTCGTAGCAATCCCTTTGAAAGCTTCTACGTAACAATGAATGCCTCAATAGAAGGCATAATCTGCATGCAGAGTGATGGAAAGAAATAGCCAAAGACAGGCAGAGATATAGCAGGCTTTTTAAGGCAGCAATAGATCTACTATTCTAGGTATACTATCAAAAGATATCCTAAATGAATCTTCGGATTTTCGCTTTTCCAAAACATTTTAGGAAATGCAGAGGTAGATGAAAATAAGGAAATACTATAGAAAATTTTCCAAATTTGTATTCTCTTTTCCTCTTTTATCTCCTAGATGAGTGCTTGGATTTTCAATGTTCTTATCATTTTACAGCATTGATAACAATTTTCCGAGTTTTCCTCATTTTACTCCTGAATGAGTAGTCGGATTTTCACTATTCCAATCATTTTCCCAATGTTAAGAGGTAATCCAAGAGAAACATTATTGGTAAAAACTTTCCGCATTTTCATTCGTTTTACCTCATTTATCTCCAAAATGAGTGCTCGGATTTTCATTTTTCCAAAACATTTTCGGCAATGTAGATGTAGACGAAAATAAGAAAATACCTATATATATATATATATATATATATATATATATATATATATATATATATATATATATACACAAACAGTAGCTCTTCGAAACTATGACTAACATATATATATATATATATATATATATATATATATATATAAGCTTGTATTGGATAGACTTATAATCAGCTTGGTATCGGATACCGTTTGAAGCTAACATCATATCAATCTTAACAACTTCTCCTACTAAAGTCTTATAGTTAGCTTATCCGTTATTATACTTATTTTTATTTTTTAATTTTTTACTTATTTTTTAGTAACAACAATTGGTAAATGGGTGCAGTTTATTGACTATTTAGAATTGGTAAATGGTTGACTGTCGTGGATAATGAAGAGAAGAATAGTTGGGGTGGTCAGTCAAAAAAGAAGGCAAAAATAAATGATAATATTTTTTTTTTTTTTATTATTTTTATTTTTATTTATTTATTTTTTTGGCTGACCACCCCAACTATTCTTCTCTTCATTATTAGTAACAATATTTTTTCCGACTTTTATTCGTCAATATTCATATTTCAACTATATAAATTATTATAAATTCATAAGTCATAGTTTATACTATTTCATTTTATCATAAGTTATCTGTAACACCTGTAAATAGTATGCTAAATGCAAAAATCATATTCATAGAAAAATCCAATTGAAAGTTAGGTATTCCCACACAATTTTCGAGTTACAATCCATGATTCACGAAGGAATGTTCATCTCTTTAATAGCTGTATAAGTTAGCGCATTAGACACAAAGGAAGAGAGAAAACTTACTTTCTGGTGATATACAAAAAAAAAATCACACAAAACTTTTCACACGTGTCAAACATATCTACTTATTTTTCCGTTAATGTAGGATCTACATTACTTAGAATAGAACAGAATAGACAACTGAACTTTATTCTTCGACTAAGTCCCCTTAGAATAACAATTATGAATTAATACAAAATAAAATACAAATCTGCCCAAAAACTAACTTCTAAAAGTTCTAACATTATATACATTATTTAAAAATAATATGTAATCACTAAAAAATAAACAGAAAAATAAACACAAAAAAAAATTAAATGAACATAAGATCTCCTCAAAATTGCTTATTATTGTGATGAAAAAAAGAAAGAAAAGAAATTACATATTTATGTATATACATAACTACACATTTTATAAACAATTGGCTAACTAATAAAAAAATAACTTAATACAAAAAGTAATAATATCTACGGAATTTTATATAGTAATATGCAAACGCTACTTATTATCCTTTCAAGTAACATACTTTAATTTTTGACTGTGAAACTAATTTTCATATTTAAAAACGTTCGTTTTACATGAGTATTTCAAGATGAAAATTAGAAATTATTCTAAATTCAATACTAGCAATTTGCGAGGCCATCATCTTTTCAGATTCTTAGGAGGTTTTTATCAGAGATCGACGAGGAAGCAAGATTAGAAACGAGAGGGTTTGGGTGTTATGGGACATATAATGGAAGAATACGTATCTGGATTGGGTCAAATCGGAAATATATGGAACATTAAGTAATAGAAATTATATAACAATAAACAGCAACAAAATTGTTTTGGTATTAATCTTGTTGAAGAGTATCCTTGAATAGACTTACTCCAACACCTCCGTTTTCAGCAAACTGTTTGCTGATTTAATAGCGACCTATCAAGGTGACATCATGTTCACTTGATAGCGCTATAAAGTCACCTGTTTTATTGCTTAATCACCTGTCTTTCAAGGCCACGATTAAAAGGTGTTAAAAACATCTCGATTCTAAATTTTAGTTTGTTCAGCTAACGTTTATCCAGCTCTTTCCTATTGAATTAGATGCAAAGAGGTTTCGCTTTTACCAAAGAGATATAAATCAAAGATTATAGAGCAATCTAACTCAGGATACACGTCCACATATTTTAACCTCATTGGATTATTTGCTACGATTTATCGAACGTTTGCTCTATGCCTGATTGCCTTCGAAGAGAGATAAATATAAAATTTTTATTGCTTATAAAAAAAAATATTATTTTTAATTTGACCTTTTTTTTTATACTTTTCGATAAGTTTTATTTCCATTATTAGGTTAAATTATAAAAGAAAATTTTAAAAACTTGATATAGTAAGTAATATTTAAAATTATTTGTAATACATTACATCTTTATCTGTAAATGTTGGAAAGGATATTTATAATAAGTAGAACTTATACAGTAATATTATACAAGATGTTCTGGATGTTAAAAATGTGTTAAAGGGTTATTTTAATATTTCGGCCATATTTATCTTCCTGGATTATGAGACTTTGTATTCAACAAACCATGTTCCTATCCTTCAATACCGTCCGGCAGTAAAAGTGATGTAGTAAATATATTATTGTTAGCAATTTATAAATTGTTAGTAGCCCGTAAATAAATGATGGAAGTTACAAAAAAAAATTATCTTACTGGACAGTATTGGAAAAAAAAAATCATAATTGAAAAGAGTTATTTTTTTTTCTTATGACCTCCTCTTTTGGAATCGTGCTTATCCTTTATTGTTTATTCAAAACGTTAATTTTTTTAAATAAAAGAAAATTGAAAAGCTGTTTTCTTACTCCCTGATACTGTCAAAATCCATAATTACCAAGATAAAGAGACATTTCGAATTATTTAATGAAAAGCTCTAAATATTCTTTTGAGAAATAATAGGGTGGATTTTTTATTGAAAAAAAAAAAAACTGGTGTGTCCACTCACACGAATTTCCTACCTATTTTAGAAAAGTGTTTATATCTTTACATATGTCCATCAAGAAACAAACAAAAATTTGAATTAGAATTTTCCTGAAAATTGACGAAAGAAAAGATTTGAGTACGATTTATTTGATAAACTAAAGCAATGTAAACCGGCTTAAGGTAAATCAGGGTAAAAATCTCAATACTCGCTAATATTGCTGATAAAAAACTTTTTGCCATAGTCTAATTTTGTCAAACGATAATTTCTGTTAAAAGTAGAGGAAATAGTAAAGCTTGTGTGTAATGCGGGCAACAGGTTTTCTTACTTTTACTTAGTTATCTTTTTTCTCTCAATCGCTCCTTTCTGACACCAGGATATGAAACCGTAATCTTATATTACAAATTGGATAGCTTTTGGATAGAGTAACTTCGTTAATAGTTGTCCGAAATGAACGATTTTTATATAGTTTTGTAGGGAATTTCATTACCTTAAAAAACAGACTGATAGACAGACCAATGGTTAAAAAGGCGTTTTTGTGACTCAGGGGACTCTGAAACGTATATATCCGTCGAAAACCACATATCGGAAATTTACATAAAACATTTACAGAAAAATACATTCCTTACCTAGTATAGCTAGGGAAGTATAAAAAGCATTGCATAAGATCAGAGAATCCGTTACATTTAATAAATAAAAAATGTAAAGCAGTACGCAAACTATAAATACAATACAATACCAATGAAGCAGTGTTCAAAATATTTAAAACTGAATACAAAACAAATGAATAAAGGTTAATTTTCAAATATGCGAAATTTATTTATCTTTATAGTTATTATATTTATAAGGAATATTAATTTTTTTTTACAGATTATTTTGATGAAGATTTATTCAATTTCAATCGTAGACGAACTTGTTGATGCTGCGTCTCTAATCCGTTCTACTGGAATAGTCCATGTTGGATGGTCTGTAAGTAAATTATTCGGGTTTATTCAATACAGAAATCGTCCATGGGAATATACAGTACGATTTTGGAAACAATATAAGCGGAAACATTACAATCTACAACACATATTTTAAGAATGTGGGGAAACTGATAACCAATACGGGGTGAAAGTGTGTGATTTTTTTACAGTTTCTACACATTGTGAGAAATATTTAGATTGGCTACTATTCGCAATCGACAAAATATTAAATGAAGTGTTTAGTAATGCACTAGTGAAATATAAAATTGTATTAATTATATTGTATAATTTTAATTAGTGGAAGACAATAGCGGATCCAGGATTTTTTTTTTGGGAGGGAGGGGCCTTCGTCCGAAAGTTTTTTTTAATATTTACTAAGGGGTACCGCATATCCGTCTGACGGCGGACCAACCCCCATTTTTTAAATTATGCAACTGTTCATTTAATTGTACTAGTCGTTGCTGAAATTGTATACATTTAATTTACATGTATTCTGTAGTTCAGATTGTATTGTAATCAACATAAAATAAATTGAACGAAACCACAATTCGGACCAATTTTTAATTTCTATTAAAATCTATATTATACATCGCGTCTTATTGTCAATTTATATTATTATGTAATTATAGTTATCCTTATTGACAAATTATAACCATAATATAAATGGAACTGGTCCACCTCCATATCCATCCAACAATAATTTGAGACTTGTATTTATAATATTTTCATTGTATGTTATATTGTGATTTTTTTTATATTTAATAATTTATGTATTGCATTCAAGGCGAAATGTATAGACCGAAAAATAACAGCTATCACCTAGGTAAAATTAAACTACCACCTACAGATAAATAAATAAGATTTTCCCCGTACAAAGTTTTCGTTTTTAAATCTTTATTTTGTACTAGGAAAGTAGGAGGTTACAGGAGTTCAATACATTTGTTGTACCAGGAGGTAGCAAAGCATAAAATAAAATATGACATACACTAACAACTTTTTTATCTAATAGAGATTACGATAATTACTTGGAAAGAAAAATAAAGAAGCAAACTATCAATATAAAACGGTGTTTAAGTGATTCTTGAAAAAAATATTAAGTAGAATCCTTACAATCCAAAATCCTTCGTAAAATCCTCAATGCTCCCTACTTTGTCACAAATAAAATCATCTATAACGACCTTAATGTACAATATTTTTTTTCCCTTAAACTATAAACTTCTGAACCATCCGAACTCTCTTGTTTCCATCCTTGCTTCCTCTTCTATGCCTCATAACCCTCCAAGGCGTCTGAAAAGAACATGGGACCTTCTAATATAGAAATATAATGGGAGTGCTATCAATGTTTCATATTTACTTGTTATATTTATCATTTAATACTGTTGTAAATTTCAATAATATAAATAAAAAATATTTAGAAGCTGTAAATGTATTATAATATAAAAATATAGTAGAAAATTGTTATCGTTAAAGTATGCAGCTAAGATCACGCACAGTGAAAAATATTACACCTTTTTTTCGTTGTAGGAGGGGGCGGGAAAGTAGGCTTAAGAAAACAGCATAAGCAATGGGAAAATACTTTTAAATTCGGTTCGTTGGAGTAAATCCGTGTCCTTAAAAAAAAAAAAAAATCATTTAAAAATAGTTCCGTAAAATATGACTTTTTATTCAGCCGAATCGTTGACAATTAAAGAAAGTCAATCAAAGGATTTCTAGTCCTAGAAATGGACTACTGAAGGCGATCATGTGGTATCGCCTTCGAAAAGTTGCAAACGGTGAAATAAAGAAACGAGTGGAACAAATGAATAACATCCTCTTTACCGTTGAAACTATGAGACAGAAGTGGTATGGCTGTGTAATGAGGACGGAAGAGGGATGATGGCCTAAGCGAATTTGGGATTGAAATCCAGAAAGGAGACGGAAGAAAGGTCGCCCGAAGAGAAACTGGTATGAGGGCGTAAAGGAAGCAATGGTGAAGAGGGGTATGACTGAAGAAGATTGGCAGGATAAAAGAAGATGGCAAAGACTTATTTCTGGTGACAAGAATGAGTAATGTTGTAAAAGTCGTTAATTAAAAAAATAATTCATAAACATTTTGATTTAAAATATTAATGCAGTTTTATAATAATTTTCTTTATCTTGGTCGATTAAAATTAACGAAAAAATAGTAAATATTATCACGAGTTAGCTAGTTTGTATATAAGTAAATACATACATATATACACATATTCAACTTAATTCTATTAATTTTCAAATTTTCGTAATTTAATAATTAAATATTAATTAACTCCAGCGCTAGATTAATGAATACCGCGCAAAAACAAAAGAAAGCCGATGCTAGCTCACAGGTGTACGTGCGGCTTCGATGTCGCAGGTTTCCTACCAGTGCCTTAGGCAATGAGAATTATTAAATGGTAAAATTATACGATAAATCATGTAAAATTATAATCTATTACTATCAGAGGTATTACTAAAGATTGCCTCACTGTAATCTGTCATGATGGCACTATTACAGAGAAATGTACACTTTTCCAAGCCATCATATGTTGCTTCATCTTTGACATTCCTTCAGTTACCTAAATGATTTTATAAGCTTACAATCGATGCTATGTGATTATAATCGATATATCCTTGTAGAGGGATTTATATTTTACAGTAGATGAATTAATATTTTCATTAATTAATTTAAAGAGAAAAATAACATATTTTTCAATACGTCTTTTTGCTATAAAATCAATATTTAGATCAATAGATATTTCAAAAATCTTTCTAATATCGACTATTGGTATTTAAAGTCAGATATTTTGATGGTATCTGTAGCATATTCTAAATTTGATATTTTTGGTGTTTTAGTGAAGTGTATTAGTTAAGTAAATTAGTTCATATTTTCTGTTGCAATTTAATTGTCTAAATCATATGGTTTTAAAAAAGAACATATGTTTTTATTAGTTTGTATGTAAACAAGTTGTTAGTTGAGTTAATAACTGAATTAAAACATTTATTTTGATTTATATGTTAAGAATATAATAGTATCAATAGTTATAGCCTGATATACAATGACAATATCGGTATTGGGCCTTCGATATTCCATTTCCATCACATGGTATCGTTGTGTTTTTTTTAATAGAAAATGTTTGGTAAACCGAATTTCTAAGAATCAGCAGACTCTGATAGACTTGCTTAAGAGTTATTGGTTAAAGGCTTATTTTAGTCTGTTTTCAAGAAAACGTAAAAATTAGCATCATTGGCATAATTGAATGAATAAATATATTTTTTTTTTTGTAAGCACTGAAGCCATTGCCATCCCACATTCACATTGCCTTATGATTTTCTATAACACTGTATATATATAGAAAAAAAAAATTAAAAGTAGATATTTTAAAGAAAACTAAATTTTAAAATATAATTAGATTTTGTAAATCATAATAATCCCTGTTTTCTCAATCTGCTGGTGTTCCACAAGGTCCTATCCTTTACACAGTTTATACAGCTGACATCCCGACCCATTCTAACACTGTCATCACCACATATGCCGATGACACCTGTATCCTATCAGTTAATAACGATCCATCTATTGCATCCCAAACTCTTCAATCAGATATCACAAACCTTGAAGAATGGTGTCAATATGGAGGATAAAAATAAGTTCCAATAAATCCCAACAAATCACTTTACCCTTCGCCGTAAACCTATGATTTCCTGTCCTAGAGTATCCTTTAATAATACCCCACTTATCCCAGTTAAACAAATCCGATACTTAGGATTCCATCTGGACAAACGTCTCGCTTGGGATCCTCATACAAGACTGAAACGACAAGAAACTGCTCGACGTTTCCGCTTACTCCAACACTTACTAGACAAACGCTCTGAACTTCCAATAAATTACAAAAGACTCATTTACATGACTATAACAAGACCTATTTGGAATTACGGAGTTGAGCTATGGAGCTCCACTAAACTGTCAAATTCCTCTCGTATCCAATCCTTACAATCCAAAATCCTTCGTAAAATCCTCAATGCTCCTTAATTTGTCAAATACAAAAATCCATAGAGATCTTAATGTTCCATATGATTCTGATTTGATCCAACCCATATACCCATCCTTCCATAATAAACTTCATAACCATCCGAATCCTCTCGTTTCTAACCATGCTTCCTCTTCAATTCCTAATAACCCTCCGAGGCGTCTTAAAAAAAGATGGTCTCGTGATCTCCTTATATAGAAAATTATCTTTATTTTAATAGAAAACCATCTTTATTCTGGGACTAGGTCCCTTAAGAATAACAATATTGTTCAAACTAATTGCCAATAAATCTGGCCAGATGACCTATTATAATAAAGAGTAACTACAATCTAAGTAATAAAATGAGTATATACATAGTTTTGGATGGTATATTAAGGAAAGCAGATGGGTACAAGGGTTAAAATATTGTAATATTGGTACAAAATAACATCATACTAATAACTAAATAAAATTGGAAAAAACGCTAAATAAGTTTTATAGGGGTGGTCAGTGATGCAATATAAAAAAATAATAAAAAATGACTAGAGTAAATAAATGATTTATATATGTTCCTTAAGACGTTTAAGTGAAAACATATAAAGATATTGTGTAAAAATAGACAAGTTATATATCTAATATATAGACATGTTATTAGAGTGCTACCAGTGGGTAGTTTCTCAACAAGCGTTTTATGTGATTATATTCCTGTGTGCACATTTACTTGGTGTATTCATATTGTAATATAGTTGTAAATATCTTAAATAAATAGTTAAAAAAAAAAGATTTTGAGTTTTATATATCAACCAGTTCTGTGTAGCAGATAATGGGAAAGATCATTTAAAATTTTATGAAATAACACAAATCTAGCTTGTTTTTACAGCTGTCTAATTTAAAATTGAGTTGATATATCGGGAAAATTTCTCATTTTCTCAAGTCTCAACCAATAGAACAAATGTACAAAATTTCAAGATAAAAAATAATTTGATAATAAAGGTAAAAATAATTTGATAAAAAAGGATCCGTGCCGCGGAAAATTATTTTAAGTTATTTGTAAATTTATTCCATGTTGTTGTTCAATATTTATGTCCGAAGATAATCCAATACTGAGAGTATTTCCACGCTTCTAGTTCTTCCCTGGGGAACTATCCACACTAGCTGTTAATGACCAGGTATGTTAAGGACCTTCCAGGAAGCCGCACTAGAGAGTCCTTCTAAAGAGACTTTAACGCAGAAACAGCGAGCCGATGTTGAGGACCCAAAGCCGCAAGGTTTAATAAACCATTGAAACAGGGGCCCTGAATGGAATCTGTCTGCGGTTCCTGGAAGTAGCAATCCTTTCTTCAGTTAATGGCCGCCGTTGCAGAATTGCCTCCAGGACAGCACCCGACCGCTTGGAGAGAAGACCACTGCCTCCGAGAGTTGTAAAGTGCACCATTCTCCATATTATTTACGAGGGAATGACCGTGGAAGTGGAGGGCCTCTGGCGATGGTAATAATAGTGGTAGAGAAGAACCGCTCCAACGCTCCTTTGGCTTCAACTGTACTTGATGGAAAATCCAATTGTAATATAAAATTACAATATAACTTATTGCTTATACATGTTGTTTTAATATTAATATTCAAGCATTACTTTAAACTTAATATACACCACTGGCGGAACCATGGGAGGAGGGATGAGGATTTTCGGGCTGAAGCCCTACCCCAAATGGAAAAAACAAACACACACACACACACACACACACAAACACACACACACACACACATATATATATATATATATATATATATATATATATATATATATATATATATATATATATATATATATATATATATATATACACACAACTTTCTGTGAGTGGTCTGAAATAAATAAATGAGCAATCAATATATGTACTCTTTTTATTTTCACTTACTTATATATATGTATAATATACAGTAAGGGTAAGATAAAGTATTGAGATCGTGAAAATTCTGGAATATGAGATTTTAACGGAAATACACGTTTTGAAGAACCTTAAATCCAAATAAGCAAGTCAAACAAAATGGTATGTGTGTATGATCAGTTTACATCAAAAACGAAAAGTTTTTCTAAACTCTTATAACGTATTTAATATAGGTGTATAACCGGGATGTTACAGCAACATTGAATTCTGAAAATTGCCGGAAGAGCTATTTTATGTTATGGATTTTACACATTTTTACAATTTTATCAAAAACAACTTTAGTTTGCCATTAACAGGGCTTAAATGGCAAAACTTTAAAAAAAGTTCCTCTAAAATTACTTTAAGTTGGTTTATTTTAAATAATTAGCTGTATATCATTGTTATTAATAATAACAGACGGTGAAATATAACCTTTCGAAGAATGTGATATTGAGTAATGGGAAAAAAAATAAAAATGTTATTTTAGACCGAAAATGATTTTTGGAAATCATAGTCAGATGGTAACTTATACGTATAATAATTCGTTAGAAAACTGGCAGTTTAAAAAAAAACATCTCTGCCAATGTTCTGGATGGTAATGGAGAGTGACAAACAAAGTATAAATAATAATTTCTGAGACTAAAGAAGGAAAAACATTTTTTTTTTAATTTGAAAATGAATTTCCGGAAATAATTGTCAGAATATATGTTGTGTATGACATAACGTTGGAAAGGTAAGGATTGAAAAAAATATAATTTCTAATCTTTAAATCAGTGGATTATAAATTAAGAAATTAAAAATAATAAGATTTTTAAAAAAGTATATATAATACACCGAATCAAGGCAAAGAAATAGGTTAAAAAACTATTTATTTTACTTGTATGAAAGAAGAAGTGAAATATATAAATATATCATGGATGAGTAAAACACAGTTTTGTAACATTAAATACATTTACTGTTGTTAGATATATCTAGAACCGATATTATATATAAATAATTATGAATATATTGTTAGTTTTTTCGAAAAATAATGACATAAAATTTAAAAGAAATAAATTAAATCTTAATACACTTACAATTAGTGTGATTATGATGTTTTAAGTGCAGTTACATTACAGTAAATAGAGTTTGTGTTATTTTGATGGTCTCCGAGGGTTTTGCATTGATAAATGTCACCGAAATTACGAATGAATTGTTTAATTTATAGCTCCGCAAAAAATGATCCTCAAAAACTTTGTAATCTCCCAATTTCGCCAAAAAATAATTCTTGTTCATGGTAATAAGTTAAGTTAAGTTGATACTTATGGTAATAAGTATGATTCGCGCACCATTTTTTTCATTTTAAATTAATTTTAATTAAGCTTTCTTATGGTAATAAAACAGTTTAAAAATTAATTAAATTGTTGTATTAATATATTTTGTTAATATAAATGTATACTTATTATTAAAATATCTATACCCGTAAGTTCCATTTCTCGAAATTATTATTTTTCTTTTTTTAATTTCAGACATCCTATTAAAGCTAGAAAGATAGAGATGTGACCTAATCCAACCAATGGAACGATGACTTCTTTGAGTGGTTCAAACCAACAAATCAGTTGTAATGACTAAGTAAAGAGAGAGCCAATCACTTTTTAAGATGATAAGACGACAGCTGTGATTGGCCATTCAGACTCCCCTTACGCAAGGCGAAGCAGCGGTTGGTGGAGAAAGTACATCGCGCGCGGTAGCTGATTTGCACCGACATGCGATTCAGAGGCGATAGTCGACCCTGGACACTGTCGCAATAGCTAGTGGGTGGTCCCCGATTACGCCACGGATTAACGTGCAGCTATTATCGTTTATGACCTCCCTAAGGGGCTCGTTTAGCTTGTGCAAGCGGTGCAATAAATGTCGTGCTTAATTGATTCGATGTCAAGCGGTTAAGATGCAACTTTTATCTTATTACAGATTTCAGAAAGGCGGGATAAACTTGTGCATTCAAAGAAGGCGAATAATAAGGTTGGTAAAAAGTAAACATGTAAAAAACAAAAAAAACGTTTACATCAATTATTAATTTTGGCGCAACATTTTACCTCTAAAAGCTGTGATACACGGTCAAGTTCCTCAAGCAAAGCTTTGACCCAAAAATTGAAATCAAGTACTTCGGTTTTCAACTACCAGAGGAGAACACCACATATTTCATAGACCCATTTATAATTAACATATTTTTTTGCAAGGAGTGCTAGGGAATTACTTTACTGTCTTTTAATTTACTTCAAGTGTTGTGATCAGGGTTCTTTGTTGTTCGGGTTAAAAAATCAATCAAGAATGATTGATTCTATAAATTCAATTAGATGCATGGGGTATTCAGTTAAGTACAAAACACCGCGGGTTCGATTCCGATACCATTCCTACCCAAAGATTCATAGAGAGGTGAGCTACCCCTTTGTCTTACACCATAGCGCCTGGTCTTCCAGGTTGGAGGTTGGGCATAGAGCTAACATGTATCGCGATCGTGAAAATTTTCGAATCTGAGTTTAAACGGAAATACATGTTTCGAGGTATTTTGAGTTCAAATACCACAGAATAGTGCGTGTGGCTTGTGTTACAAAAAAGTTATAAATGTAAACAAAAAAATTGGCACAATTCTCAGCAAAAAGAAGGAAATTAAATATTTGTGATTTTTTTAAAGTGAGTAAAGTTATTTATTGAATAGCAGATTACTTTATTTTAAACGTAAATATTAGGATTGGAAACATTTATTTGGTGATTTATAAATACGGATCAACATCTATTATCTATTATTAAAAAAATAAAATTTTATCACTTTAGATGATAAATACACTAAACACCATTATTTTTAACATTTTTTAAATATAAATAAAAAGTGTACTTGTGCATTTATATTTATTATAATATATCACAGATCATGGAAAACAAAATTAAAGCTTTTGATTAGTAGTAATAATTTTTACTGAAAATATGGTTACTTTTAGAAGAAAGAATATAAAATCAAGTAATTTTTTTAAATAACTTAGAGGTGAATCTCAAAATTTTCCCAAATAAACTTCAACTTAATTATTACAAATGATATGTCTATACTAGGAGATCTTTTCCAACGCCTTGGAGGGTTATCAGGAATTGAAGAGGAAGCAAGGTTAGAAACGAGAGGGTTGGGATGGTTCTGAAGTTTATTATGCAAGGATAGGTATCTGAATTAGGCCAGATCTGAAACAAAAGAAACATTAAGGTCATCATGGATGGTTTTATTTGTAACAAAGTAGGGAGCATTGAGGATTTTACGAAGGATTTTGGATTGTAAGGATTGGATACGATAGGAATTCGATTGTTTCGTGGAGCCCCATTGCTCAACTCCGTAAGTCCAAATAGGTCTTATTGTAGTCATGTATATGAGTCTTTTGTAATTAATTGGAAGTTTAGAGCGTTTGTCTAGTAAGTGCTGAAGTAATCGGAAACGTCGAGCGGTTTCTTGTTCTTTCAGTCTAGTATGACGAAATATTTAAATTATAAACAGAATATAACGAAACGCAGAGTAACACTGAAAATAATACAAAATAAAATTGGCGAGGTATAGAGCATGTTTTGATGAATGATATATTTCCTAAACTCAAGGGGATCTGATATAGTATAATTTCAAGATGTTAGATCAATTTGGTCCCAATACCTAACTTTTGCAATACAACACTTTGCCAGGCAACCTGATAAAATGAATATTACGAATTCGAGTTCCGGAGCTGGATGCATTGATTCTTGCTATCCTCCCTTGCCCGAAAAAACAACAACAACAACACATAGCGAAAAAGACGAAGACAAAAAAAATTGTTAATGCAAATAATTACGATGTTTGAAATATCCGTACCAGATGGTCAGAAAGTAGAACAAAGCCTGCAGAATGAGGAAAACATTGGAAGAATGGATGAGAAAATGCATTCTGAAGATCCGTTATACAAGCCGACGTCACTGAAATTTCAGACGGTGTAAAGCAGGTTAATAAGCTTACATTGTGGTGTCTCACTATTTAAGGTTAGCATTGATCAAGTTTACATACTAGGATTAAGGACCATCGTCTGGTTGTAGTGAAAGAATTATATAAAATAAAAAAATTATGTAGGATATCAAAATAAATAAAATTTAGCACTTATTGTAGATATACGCTTGACTCTTGGGGTTAAAATAGAAGTTGTGTTTACTTTTCCAATTGATGAAATGTTGTTATAACATTCATGACAATATTGAGGTTATTAATACCTAGTTATTGTTAGGCATATCATGTTTTAATTATTTATCATAAAAAAACGTCTAGTAGCCTAAAGATTAATATATTTCTTTAAAGTTTGATAAAGAGTCTTACGAAATAATTTACGTTAATTATAAACGTCAAATAAAGTTTTCAGGCAGATATGGTTGTTTCAAAGATCTATAATCATTAATAGTCTGTGACGTTCATGAGAAATACGTTTTTATAAAATTTGATGTAAGTTACAAAAATGATTATTTCAAATAATGTTTAGAGTCATTTTGAAGTGGAAACGAAGGAATTTATCAGATTTTTGATAAGTTAGTCCGAGTTAGAGAGCTACGAATATATATATATATATATATATATATATATATTTTTTTTTTAACATCATTTATTCACTCACCCCTGTCATAAGCAATGACAATTAGCGGGTCTGCTGTCGGTAAGTGTACAGGTAGTGGCTTGATCGGCGTGATGGAGAGGAGTGCCCAGCGGCACTCTTTTCTGTCTTGATTTTAGCATATTTTTAAGCGAGGAAATCCCTTATCCAGCTCCTTTGGAGACTCCTAAGTGTGTTTTCGGGGGCGTTAAATGTAGCCATACTTTGTATAAGTTTGTTAGTATGTCCATATAAGTTATTGTGGAATCGCTTGTAGTGTGTCCGTATGTGGTGGTTAACTGTTGGCATTTGAAGGTCTTTATGTAATGTAATGTTTGTGACGTACCATAGAGCTTTGGTTATGGTTCTGAAAGTTTTAGACTCAAAAGTTTGTAGTTTTCGTATGTGGGTCGTTTTGGCTATTCCGTAAATTTGTGAAGCGTAGGTCCATATGGGCTTAAGTAGATAATTGTAAGTGTTCAGTTTTTGTTTTAAGTTTAATTTTGAGCGCCTTGAGAGAAGTGAGTATAACAGTCGTAGTCTGAGGTTTAATGTTTTTCTTTTTTTGTTGATATATGGGCCCCATGTCATTCTTCTGTCGAATGTCAGTCCAAGATATTTTATTTTATCTGTTTGAGGAATTTCGGCATTGTCAAGGTAAATAGGAGGGCATGTTCCATGTCGAAGAGTGAAAGTGATGTGTTGTGATTTGTGTTGGTTGAGTTTTTTCCAATTTTTCGAATTTTCCAGAGTTTGCACCGATCGTTTAGTTTTGTTAGACGATGTTGTAAAGTCTTTGAATATTTGAAACCGTAGAACATCCTATGGCTTGAATAAAAAATGAAAACATTGTAATTTATTAACATAAATGTATTTTATAGATACGAGAATGGTTCTAGATAGCTGAAATGGCGAACAAAAATAAATACAAATAAAATTTTATTGGTGAGCGTTGGCCTCTGACCCTAATGAAAAACTATCATGGCTCCAAAGCTATGGAAAACGATTTAAGTTACTGATCACCTACATCCACTTGACCCTTCTATTATAAAGCATATGTTGAATAAAATGAATTTAATTTTTAAATATATTTTTATATGTTGCATAATCGTTATGTGTAATCCCAAACACACATTATCTAAAGAAGAGTTAGTCCTTTCACCAGAGAGAATAACTCGATTTCACACTCGACAAATATTCAGAAGTAAGTTTGGCCAAACATGTACTTTTCGAGTAGGACCAGCATTATCTTAGGTATTTATCATTTAAGTATTAGTTTTGAATCGCTACTCAAAGATGGCACCTGTTTTTTAAAGATCACTTCCAATACAATGTAAATGAAATTCTGAGGAATGGCAATTATAACCGATTATTGACAATAATTTTCATTTACAAATGATAGACATGTCCTAACAACTTATGTTTAGCTAAAGCCCAGTTTAGACATTTCAAAAACACCAGAAACACAAAATACAGGGAGCAGACACATTTATACATTTCCAGAGAAACAAACATGGCGGACGTTAGGAATCATATTTGACATAACCTATTATAGTATAATTAAGAAAAATGAAATAAGGCATACAATTCCTCAGAAGAGATGGTGGATGAAAAAATTTCATTTAAATCGTACCAGGAACTATTAAATTCAACAACACTAACAGTAAAAAAATGTCGAAAAGCGACACTAGCGCTTACTCAAACTCCTTTTGTTTTATCTTGAAAAACTGAAAGCAAATAGAACGGGCACAAACAAGAAACAAATACATTAGCAAAGAGAAAAAAAAAAACGATTTAGACATTTGTGTTTCCCATTTTTTGTGAAATATCTATACATACCTTAAAATGCACATTTTTTTTTTAGTTTATATTTTTCATGAGGGAGATAAAGGCACTCAATTACAGCAATTATATGATGTAGAATATGGAGAATTGCACACGACATATGAATTTAATTTTGAAAGCAGCAAAGTTTCAATCGAATCAGTTATTTAATTCCAGGCTTCATAATTATAGGTTGTGCACAATAATCCAAAATAATACATTGACTCTTGATTATCTTTGTTCGAAGCCATAAAAAAGATGGCCATAAATAAGTATAATGGCCATAAGAGATGAAACCTCACAAACACATGTTTAATGACTCAGCTGTTTTTTCCAAAAAAAAAAAGATTTAAAATCCTCAGTGGTTGCAAAAACCTTTCCAAAATTATTTACTCTTCTAATCCTTGATTCAAAGTATACAACCATAGTCAAAAATTGAGTCAAACGAAGAATATGATATAAAAGAAAAAAAATTTAAAACATTGTAAAAGTTTCGAAAATTAAATTAGAAGAAATATTTAGATGAATCATAGTAATACATTTTTTTTAACAAGATATACGTTGGACACTAAACCATGATATACTGAAACTCATATGAAAATTGGCATATTTTATTAAAATCGATATATTTTAAGAAATCTCAGAATACATTTAAAACCTCAGGGAAATATATAAAAGGCAGGTATAGTATTTTTGAAAATCAATAATGTAATGCTTAACTATTCAATAATCATAAAAAATATATATTAATGATAATTTACAAACAAAAAATAAATTGAAATATTAATAGTCATTATCCTTCCGATGAATTGTTAACAGAGAGAAGTTTTTGATCAGAATATCCGATTCCGTGTTTTATTATAGGTATGATATATCAGATATAATTATTTAGACAGTTGTTATGTATATACAGTTGTATATGTTATTTACTTGTAATTACTATTTTGTTTTATAGACTTTTCCTCTTCTAAAATAAAAAAAAAACATATGAAGAAAGGCATACCATGGTAATCAACCATTACCATGAATTATCTTAATTAGTTTAATTATTTTTTCAATTGTCTTGATTAGATATCGAAGTTAGCTATTCCATCCATGTCAGGTGTGAAATATATTTATTTTCTTCTTAAAATGAAGGTTTGCGTCTATACATAGACAAATACCAGTTGATTTTTAGAGAAATGGGTAGTCTACAACTATTATCTTTTTACATTTACGAAAAGATAATTACTTACGGAAATTTTACTACATATTTAAATTGTATTATGAATTAATAAATAAGTGATTGACAAACGGCATATCTGTTACGTTCTTAAAGGCTTGAATCAAACTTGCATTCAGGAGTATTAATACACAGCCGGCCTTATAATACTTTATTTTTTACAAGTTATTATAAAAAAATAAACATAATAATCACGTTTTAGTAGTTCAGATATTCATAAAAGTGTATCGATGCTGAGGTATCAAATGACGTCACTAAAACAACTAACTCAAGTTAAATACATCATTTCAGATTCAAGGTATTAGCTCTTTGGAACAGTAAACATTGTGAGCCTTCTGGAGATTCCTTCGATTTTGAGTGGTTTTCATTTTTTCTTTTTAAAATGAAGTGTAACAAGTGTTTTTGGAAGACTTTTACTTCAAGAACTACAATAAAGAGATTTGTTAGCACCGAACCAAGCGTGAGTAACAAAGCATTATTACAATTGTAAGTAGATTATGGACTAATATTGTCCTCGTTGTAACCTTATTTCATTTCTTGTAAAAATTTGAGCCTAATTAATTTGTTGTTTTCCATATCAAATGTTATTTGTGTTTTTGTTCGGTTACATGATTTAAAAAAAAATATTTTCACGCTGTGTATTTCTTTTGGTATGATCAAACAATGCTGAAATGAATCATTTATGAAGTTTCCAGTTATTTTCCTAATTTTAAGCCAAAGTGCTGAAGTTATTTTCTAAAGTTTTGAACTTATTTTAGTAACTTCATTTTATTCCAGTTCCTTCCATGGAAAACATACCATAGCTTTCTACGGTTTTCATTCAAATTATTTTATTTTACTGTTTTTATTTGGTTTAAATTTATCCTCTCCCCCCTCCGAAAAAAAAATCATTTTATTATAATTCCCTTTTTCATTACTGTACTAGTATCTCCTGAGGTTGGGTTTGAGTCCGGCTGTTGCATATTATTATTTAATTAGTTACAACAACCGTGCGCCTACCGTTGAACACATCCACCTTATTTACATGGTTATATAGGGTTATATACAGGGTGTCGTAAGTATAGAAATTTTAATAGGGGTGATAAAAGATCTCAAGATCTACAAAAAAGTTCCTATAAACAATGGGCCGATTTTCAACAGAAAAGTAGGAAATCCAAGTTTAGTGTTTTTTTTAAGTCATGTATTTTGTTGAATAGGAAGAGATAGCTAAAGGAATATTAAATTTAAGTAATTAACAATTACTTTAATGTAAACTAGATGAAATTTACTTTAATAGTTTAGGGAGTTTGTCATTATCAAAACCATTCAAAGAGGACATTTGAGCGACTAAACTAATTTAAGGTCTATTTAAAAAAAAAAAAAAATATTCGCGATTTTTTTTCAGATCATCATCCAACTAAACTACAGTTACCCCACTTTTATAAAAACTACCTCGTTTAATAAGATTTAAGTTTATATAAATTAAATTGAGGTTTTTAAGGCAAAAAAATGAGATTCACCACAAGTTGTGTAAAGAAATGTGATTTTCTATCCAGTCTAAAGTGCCCGTGTTTTCCGCAAAAATGAGTACAATTAACTGTTGCGAAGCTTTAATTTCTTGTTTTCCATGATCTGAGATGTGTTGTAATAAATATAATTGCCTAAATACATATTTTATTTATTAAAATAAAAAAATTTAAAATGACGATATTTTAAATATTTTCCATGTAAAATGGTTATGAAATTGTATTTTTTTTTTTTAAATTTCTGTCATAAGAAATGATCCGTGTTTATCAGTGTCAAATATAATGTTTTTATTCCTAAAATTGACTTTCAAAATAAGTAAACCTACTGATTGCTTAAATTATTTTCATGAAAACGTAAATATTAGGGCTAGAAACATGTCAGTTTTAAATATGGATAAACTTCTATGACAGAGATCTGGAATAAAAACACAATTACATAACCACTTTACATGAAAAATATTTTTAAAATCGTTGTTTTTATTATTTTGTTTTAATAAAATATATATTTATATTATTACCATCCGTCTGAAACTGCGTAAATAGCCTAATCCCATAGTAACCTACAACTATTACATTTACGAAAATTCTTGGAATTGGGGCGTTTGACTGTATCATTGTTATAGTCCGCGGTACAGACCCCTTTTTATCGAATTATTAACAACCTCCTCAAACTTCGTAAATAGTTTCATCACATCGTAACCTACAACTATTACATTTACGAAAATTCTTGGAATTGGGGTGTTTTCAATCTGGAGGAGCCACACTTTGTCTATTTAATTTGGTACTAAAAATCGTAAATACACATTTGATTTCTTCTTGGATTCTAAGATAATTTGATCACAAAGTCGAGAAAAAAGGTGGCCTTCAAAAATATTGAGCCGTTTGGCGTGAGTGACCTACACAACCAAATTTTTAAAATAACGAGGTTATATAGGAAAAACATCCCAATATTTTTGTAGGCCACCTTTTTTGTCGATTTTGTGATCAATTTATATTATGATCCAAGTAGAAAGCAAATGGGTATTTACACTTTTTTAGTAACTGATTAAATAGACAAAGCTGGCCTCCCTTCGGATTGAAAACGCCCTAATTCCAAAAGTTTTCGTAAATAAAATAGTTGTAGGTTACGATGAGATGAAACTATTTACGAAGTTTCAGGAGGTTGTTAATAATTCGATAAAAAGGGGTCTGTACCACGGACTAAAACAATGATACAGTTAGTTTTCGTATACTTAATATTTTCTTCCTCTTTAAAGATATTGCATTTACTATTCTACTACACTTTTTTCCTGATATATTAACTTTATTATTTTGTAAAGGTATCTGTTTGTTCTTAAATTTTATTTTTTTGTTTTTAATAATTAAGAAAATTCCATGATTAAGGCTTTATTTTGTCTTTATTACGTTTATTATATTTCCATTCAGCTTTTAAAAATAGGTCCTAGAAAAGAAATTTGTACACATATTTTGGTCTATTATGTTAAATGCTATATTGTAATCGACCAAGAAAAAAATATTGATTCCTTCCTTACATAATACATAGGATCTACTTATTTCCATATTGTTTTGCAATTTCTTCACTAAACAAAATTTTCTGAGAATTATTCACCGTGCGCCAACTAGTTGTTTATATTGTAAATGATATTAGTTTGAGAATGTGGAACAAAAAAAATGTATATTTCGTTTTATTAATCCCGCCTTGTTGATGTTTCACTTCTATCGTGTGGTCTTAAGCACTTTTTTGTTTTGTTTTTTTCTTTGATAAAGATACCCTAAAGGATTTTTTTTACATTTTGTTCTACCTATACATATTTAATTTATCCACATTTACTGAGAAATTCCAGTTTTCTCTGGCTATCAACGTTTATCAAAATTTAGTAAATGTGATCTCATTTTAGTTATTTTAATTTTAGGAGCCAGGGATAGGGAGGCTCGAAAAAAGTTTGCATTTGGGGGGGGGGCAGCCAACCTTAAAATATAATTCTTAAGAAAAAAAAAATCAAAATTGTGTTTTAGAAAATGTTTTCTCACTTCAAGTATAAGATATATTTATATTTATTTTGTTATTTTTAGTATATGTTTGAATGTTTTTGCCTTTATCTCCCAGGTGAGTGACAAACTTCGAAAAAATGAGATCTTCAAGAAGTACGAATCGGGTTTCGCCATCAGCCACCTCTACGCTAACAAGGTCGGAGCGCACACTCCTATTCAGGAGACCTGGGCTGAAGCGCGGAGCCTGCACAACAAGGGTATGTGTAATATATAGTAAGGGAAAGAATTGCGATCGTGAAAATTTTAGAATCTGAGTTTTCAACCGAAATACACGTTTTGAGGTACCCTGAGTCCAAATAACCAAGTCCGGCAAAATTGTCTGTGTGTGTGTATGTTAGCAATCTAGCTCAAAAACGAAAAGTCGTACAAAACTTATATTATGTATATAAGATAGGTATATGCCTTAGATGTGACAGCATTCTTTCTTAAAATCGGCTAACCAGAAGTGACACATTATATCAACGCTGAAACACATTTTTTTTTAATTTTCTCAATAACGAGTCTAACGATTTTGATTAAACTCGGTGTATCATTTTATAATTAAGTGGTCTTTAATATTAATAAGGTCTTATAACCATTGATGTCACTTTACAAAACTTAAATGCACAATGTTCATATACGTCTACCTCTAAAGTACTTTTAATATGGTTTATTTTAAATAATTATCATCTCAAATTATTAAGAGTTACGAAAAAAATGCTAGATATAAAGCTTTTAAAAGAATTTGATAATTGATTATGAGAGAAAAAAGAAAATTACACATCGAGGCCGAAAATTAATACCGGGAAATAATAGTCAGAATGTATACGTATAGTACATATTGGAAAGCGGAGAATTAATAAAAAGACAATATCTAATATAGAAAATTGTAGAAGTTAACAGAGAGTGGCGAAAAAAATATAAATAATAATTTCTAAAAACTGTCATTATTTAACGCAAATCACGTGTTTTCAAGGAACTTAAATGTAATTTTCTCAATAAATGTAAACTTTTAACATTATTTTTTTTAAGTTTGAAAAAGTATTTAAAATCAACGGATTCAAGGCTATGACATTGTTTAAGATACTATTTCATTTTACTTGTGTGAAAGAAGAAGTGAAACATAAAAATATATCATGGATATGTTTATAACCTTAAATATATTAAATATATTTACTGTAGTTTAATAGGTGTTATTAAACTACAGTAATCTAGAGAGATCTGATATTATATTTAAATAATTAGGTATCTATCGTCCGTTTATTCCGAAAAATCATCATGTAACATTTTAGAACATTTAATTAATGAATAATTTGATGAATTTTGCCTTTGTGATATTCCAATAATGTCCACTTCCAGTGAGTGTGACAACTTCTTACCTGTCTATGATATACAATGAAAATCTCTTAATTCCATTTTAGTAAACTTTGTTATGGAAAATAATAGTTTAATAACTAATAATCGTAAAATCCATAATCAACGGATAGTACAACCCGTAATCAACGGGTGATTTAATAAATAGGACTTTTGTTATTTTAATGGTATTTATGATTTGTTAGCTCTAAGCTTTTAGTTTTAGCTCGGTTAAAAATGCAATTCAAAAGTTTTATACTAGACCAACATGGCCAGAAAATAATTTCTATTCAAATTTGGGCAGTACGTGAAAGTTGTGTGTTGCGCGCACCAGATGTTTTAAATAATGAACCATTTTAATCGACCAAGAAAAACAAAAAGTTGACCTACTCTCCCACACAAAAATTGCCTGTCTGCCGTCCGCGGCTTTCCTTCGAAACTCACGGCCGATTGTTTTCAAATTTGGTTTCAAAATGAGAGGTCACTCGAGGATGATCCTCCAAACTAGAACTACCACCCACCCATCGTTTCAGAATGGAGACTGAAATAACTGTGCCGCAATAGACTGCACCGTCGAAACAGTTGTAAAAATTTTAATGGTACTTGTCTAAACTCTTGGCCTTCCCAACTATATTATTTTTAGTCAACTATTCCCACATCATCAATTTGAAATTGACTTTAGTAGAGCGAAGATAAAATTGCAGTTTTGCGATTTGGTTTTAACGATTTCTTATTGAATTTACGGTTTCAGATATAATGTTTGGGGTCTTCGATGGTAACAGTGGTTCTGCTTGCTCTCATGTCGTAGCTAAGCGCCTTTTCGCTTATCTGCAAGCATCACTACTTCCCAAGAGGTTCCTTGAGGAGTGCATCAATTCCATGGCGAAATATGATCAGAAGATCAAGTTCCTAGACTCTTTCCAGGACAGATACTTCTTCTTACAAGATTATCAGAACGTATACGAGGACAGCTACAGAGCCTTCATAAAGGAGCTGGCGGAAGAAGAGCCGATGGACTTGGAGGAATCCTTGAAAAGGGCCTTCGAAAGGCTAGATTTGGACATGTCCAAAGAGGCCATGGACGACAACACGAACGACAAGCGGTTCCTCTGGGTAGCCATGACTGGATCGGGAGCGACGGTGCTGCACCTGTCGGGACTGAAGGCAACCCTGAGCACGGCCGGGGACTCCCTGGTGGTGGTCGGGACGGAGGACGGCAGGAGCAAGGTCCTCACTCCGGAGCACAACGTTGAGAACGAGAAGGAGGTCAAGAGGGTTCTTCTGGAGCATCCCGGCGAGGAAGGGTTGGTGAGGGACGGCCATCTTCTCGGGGCACTCACGGCGCTCAGGTCCTTCGGGAACTTCAGGTAACGCTTCTAAATGTTTTATTATATATAATAATGTTCCTCAAGGTAGTATCTACAGTCCCATTTTGTACACTTTTTATACAGCTGACACTCTAACTGATCCTAACACCATCATTATATGCTGATGGCACATGTGTGTTATCAGTTAATAACCTATTTAATGCATCCAAAAAGGTTCAGTCACATGTTACAAACGTTGAAGAATGGTGCTCAATTTGGAGAATTAAAATAAATCCCAACTAATTCCATTTGGACTTCGTCTAATACCTATGACTCCATGTCATACTGTGTCATTTAACAATATTCCACTCCCTGTTGAATATATCTGCTACTTATAAATGAATATATGAATATCTGCTACCTAGGCCTTCTTCTAGACAAACATCTTATCTGGAATCATAATAGAAGACTATCCAAGGTATGGCGTTTGGCGCGAAAATTCCAACGCCCTTTAGGGAATTGTGATCTCCAATAATCATGGAGAACTCAGTTCGCTTCCAATTGAGAATGGACCAATGTTGTTTCCACTCTCCAATGTCATTCTTTTCCATTTGGATGGATCTTCTGCGATTCTTCCTTGGAGATTTTCTCTAAACGACTTACTGAGAACAGATTTCTCTTAGAACATACTTTGTCTTTTCTTCTCGCTGGTGTATTTCTCATTATTATTATTTTAGTGCATACCCTATTCCATTAGAACTGTTTAATTCAGCAGACCCATCATTACTCGTTCTTCCAACGTGGAGAACTGTATTGGATATTCTTGTTCTGTGGCAGGTACAAGTGGGACAAGGACATGATCACCAGGTTCCTGGTTCCACACTACGGGGAGAGCGTCGTACCCGAGCGCAGCCTGACTCCCCCCTACATCACCGCCAGCCCGGACATCGGCAGTTACACCATCTGTCCTGAGGACAAGTTCATTGTGATCGCGTCCGATGGCATCTGGGACATCTTCCCTCCGGAGAAGGTAAGGAATCCTTTCTGTCATATATTTACTTTCTTATCAAACAGGACTGTTAACAACTGTTAAGGCCTATTTACACGATCAAGTTTCTCGACCAAAGCGTTGTCCTAGAAATTTTAGTTAAGTACTTTGGTTTTCAAACATCTTTTCCTTGCAACTTTACTTCGAGCATTGCCGTCTTCAGTATCTTTGAATCTAAAAATTTATGAATGAATTACCATTTCCATTAATTAAAAAAAAAAAGTTCTAGTTCCGGTTTGCTATCAGATCCAAGCTTTCAAGATCACTGTTAAGCTCCCTATTAGTTTAAATCAACTTCGAATGAAGCCTAACTATTATTCAAATTAAGTCGATTGTAATTTTAAAGAAAGTGGACTGTATTATAAAAACATAAAAAATAAAATCAAATCAATTTTACATTGGTATCAATGGATACAATAAAGTAATAACTCCTAAAATAAAAATAACCATAAGCTGAATACAATGCTAATAATAATTATGAGATATCTAATAAAATAGTTCGATGTTTGATTATGGAAAAATTAACAAATATATATTAACCTAATGTAGGAATTATACAAAACTAAACGAAAACAAAACAATAAAAGTTGAACAAGTTTACGAGGTCGCAAGCAGGTGACGTAGATATGGACGAACCGCTGGCACTCCAATCCTTCTTCAGTGATTGAACGTAGGTTCAATATAAGCGGCGAGCACGACGAGAGAAGTACGTCTCTTCAGAGTAGAACTGCAGTGGGCAATGTTGAAGTTGGCAGTACTCAGCTCAGTGGCCGGCGGAGTCAGACTGTCTCTTGTCAATTCTACCGCCTTAGGACTTGTTTATAGCTAGGGCTACAATCGATAACAATTTAAGTATAAACTTTTTGAATATAAACAAAATAAATAATGGGCCTAAGAATATATATATATATATATATATATATATATATATATATATATATATATATATATATATATATATATATATATATATATATATATAATTATTAATTATTAATCAGGAAATCAAGAAATGAGGAAATAATTCTGTGCCGCCTCCGAATTGGGCACTGCGAATTTTCACACGGTTACTTAATCCACGGTCGAGAGCCAACTACCTACGTCAGATGTGGTTCCCGAGAACTGTGAACCACATACTCGTGAATTGAGAATACTATGCAGCCATCAAAATCTCAACCTACACAGTACTCTTCAGGAAGTATTACAAGATACTGAGGAAGATGTAGAAGCTCTGATGGGCTTTTTGAAAAAAACGGGATTCTACAATTTAATATAGGAGACTGGAGTGAAGAAAGAATTGCCAATGACCCTATCGGGTAGAGGCAAATTCAGATAATAAATAGATTATTAATTGGTTTCATATTATGAGACAAACCAAAATAACAATTAACCAAATATTGTTGATAATAAAAAATAAAATAAATTAACGCTGCGCGTTAACAATAACACACAGCAAGAAGGCGGTCTGTTTCAAAATCACCTAGATCATGAAGGTAACCGGTTTCAAGATCACCCAGAACATGCTTCTCATAGATT
Source organism: Nezara viridula (assembly GCA_928085145.1). Lineage (NCBI taxonomy): Eukaryota > Metazoa > Arthropoda > Insecta > Hemiptera > Pentatomidae > Nezara > Nezara viridula. The sequence goes on from OV725081.1 coordinate 11,642,227, forward strand.
CCGGATAATACCCGAATGCATTCGAAGACGAAGCGGGCCGATTTCCAACTCCTAAACATCGGCTATTAGAATCTTTAAATTCATATTATAGTTCGTTTCTGATGATATTTTTTAAGCAATCTTAGAATATTATTAATATTCTGATATAAAATCATGCTAAAAGCACCGCCATTTGTTCTCACCCATGTTATAATGGCTAGAATTTAATACCCTTTTGGCCTGGTACTTTATTATATTTCTCAAGTTCTTTTTCGACTTGATCCTGATCGACTGTTATTTTATTTCCATCCCTTTATATTGGCAACTTTTCTTCCATGGTTTTCTGCCATCATTAATCAAATCATTGAATAAATGAATGCTACTAAACATATAGCCAGTAGTATTTATGAATGGTAAAAACTCGTTAGAACATAGGACCCTAATAGGTTTAACTATAAAGCTCTATTTGAGCAGAAATAAATATCTGTGCACCGCAGGTAGACACCACTTCCATTTTTTTTTTTTTTTATTAAATAATTTAGTAACTGAGAAATAAATTTTAATAGCTCAAAGTTATGGATAATTGGCTCCCCAAACTAATATAAAAAGAGATATATTGTTCTTTACATCCGGGATAGAAATATTTAATTAGAGTAGTATATCATGGTAAGCGAAAGTTGTGTGATGAACGCATCATTCCCCTTTCCTTTCCTACTCTTGAATCTGTTCATAGTTCTGAAATCAGTAGACAAAGAATAGCCATCTTTGGTGAAGACCAAGAGGTTAGGATGCTGGAGTATTAATTTCCGATGGTTTCGGAAGAAATAATGATTTTGGCCGTATGGCTATGTCTAAAAAATATCAATAACAGTAATATCTACTTTTTCCTGATTTGTAAAGCATTGGACTGTTCTTTAATATGAGTCTAGTGTTCTATATTCTTCGAGAGTTCCATGATAGTTAGTATTTTTAATTTTCTGAATTACTATTCTTATGTTATTTTACAATTCCATTTTTAAAAAAAACTTTTGTATAATTTTTACTTTGCTACCTATATATACTTTTATACTTCCTTTATTGAATATTAATACATTCTGCCACATTGATGGGCATTAATATTAAGGCTACATGATTCATTCACACAATATGTACATACAATTAATATCAATAATAAAGAAAAAGAAATATAAACAAAAATAAAATAAGTAAATTGGTATGTCTGTGTACAAAAAAAAAAAAAAATGAATATAATAGATAAAATTAAAGTAAATAAATCACATTTACACCTATGTACAATATTTACATTCGCCCAGGGGACTCTGAGTCATGCCTTATTCCCCGACGTGGAAGCCAAACTACCTATACATATAAATATTGAGGACGCAGTCTTATTTAATTTTTTTTTTATTTTAGCCAACGTTTCAACCCAAACATGTGGGTCATCTTCAGGGCTGAAAATGTTTTTTTTTTAATTACAATCAGAGATATAATAGTATACGACCGCTAATTATAAATAATGAACTATAGTGATTGATGGCACATGAGTCTTAACTAATATTGTAATGCACATATTAAAATAGTTATACAAATTAAAAATAAAAAATAATGTATATAATCCATTTATATAAATTTGTAATATTTTCTCTTACTAACCGTGCTATCATTTCCATTTTCGTTTTTCGGCGAATATGAATATGATCCATATTACAGCCAATGATAATCTCGCAATTTCATTTTAGCAAACTTTACGATGGAAAATAACACTTTAATAACTAATAGTCCTACAATCTATAATCATTTAATGGTTAAATATTCAGATGTATTTTCAACACTCTAGGTATATATGAGCCTTTCGGTTGACAAAATGACTAACCCCAATTTCAACATTCTTTATTATTAATTTTAGTGATGTTTCTCGTGACAAAATTTATACCTTTATTCTTTTTCTTCTTTTTCTACCTCTTTAGTGCCATCAGAGTGGAGAAACAGCCTCGGCCCATCTCGTCCACTGATTTCTGTCACTGGCCCTCCTCCTCATATCCACCATGGTGCTACCTCCGCTTCGTCCGAGTAAGTAGTTTCAATGAGATTGCCTGGGCCTACCTCGATGTTCTCTTCCCTCTGGTTTTGCTTCTAGGAACCATTTTGCCTATCGCCTATCAACCATCCGGTACACAGAACCAAACCATTTCAGTTGGCGCTCCTCCATGTCTTGTTTTTCAGGCATTATATTCGGTTTTCTCGTTCCTCCACCGATCTCTTCGGGTTTTCTCAAGAATTCTCCTGAGGTATCTCTTTTCTTCATCTTTTACTTTACTTGCATGTTTGTCCAGGACCGTCCAACTCTCTGTACCATACAAAAGGACAGACAGAAATACTATTTTTGTTTTCTTCTTTACCTCCTGTTTTCCTAATATTGTTGTGCGGATAGAGAAAAACACACCATTGGCCTTCTTAACTCTATTTAAAACCTCCTGTTCGATCCTTCCATCGTGCTCAAGTACTGGTAGTTATCTACCATTTCTAATGTCTCATTATTACATTTTATGAGAACTTGGTCTTCCACAGCCGACGAACATCACCTTATTTTTTGTAGGGTTTATTTCCATTCCCTACCAATATAGGTGCATATTTGATTTGAAATAAATTAAATTTATTAATTAAGTGGTGTAAACTACTGGTACACTGATGTCTACTATTGGTTAAACAACATGTTCTCGAAAATTATCTAAAAAACGACCTAAATATCAATGTTTAAGTTATCTCAGAAGGAATTTAGGTCACATAAGAATGTTGTTGGACAAATATAGCAAAAAAAAGGAAGCTTGAGAAGAATCTAACAAGTTTCATTTAAAATTATTGGAAGAGTCTCACAATAGTGTCTACTACTGGTGACTATCCTCAATATTGATAAATTAACTATAGTATATATAAATATGTAAATTGAATTGAGATAAAACCGTTGTGCCATCATTGGTTTAATCAATGAATCAAGAGACGGAAATATTTCCATCAAGATTAGAGACGGTCGGATGGATTAATGGTGGCACCAATGGGTTTAGCAATGAGTTATAAAAATATCCAAATTTTGTTTAAAAAAAAAAATAATAAAGAAAGAAAAATATGCTACGAAAACCATGAAACTATCGCGAGCCAAGCAAAACAACCCTTTTTCACATTCATGTTTGCTATGGTTTGACTAAGTTGAAAACGCGGCATTATTTATTTCGATGGAATTTTCCATTCTGAAGTTGGCGGCTTCTTAATTTCGGTTGTTAACTCATAAATTCTAAAACCTGCTAATCTTATTACGTATTCAATTTTTTTTAAACTTCCTGAACAATTTCAAAAGCTAAATATTTAAGGTTATGAAATATTTTGAAAATTGAAAAATATTTTGAAAGGCGAAATATTTTTTAAAAAATCGAGATTTGTTGAATAGGTTTTATTTTTTTTTTTTTATTGTAATAAGAAAAGTAAGTAAATAATTTAAATGCTACTTTCTGAAGATAAGAATCTATTAACTTTTTATTTAAAAGGCATTTTAAATGAATATGTTAAAACTATTAATATTTAATTGAAAATTAATATGCTTCAAAAAGAAATGCACAGTCAACTGAATATGCAGGTAAATATAGAAGCCATCATTTTCAAGGAAGATATTTCTTTTTAAAATATGTTTTTTATCAAGTTGAAATATATTAATTCTAAAATTTTGAGTTATCTGACTAAAAATATACTTAAAAAATGTGTTCCACTACTTTAAAATTTTTATTCCATTCAATCTTAAGAAAAGTGTGAAATAGAGACTGAATTATATATGCTTATTAGAAACAGAATCAATTCTATTTAAATTTCTAATAAATATATTATAATTTAGCTCTAATTTATTTGTATTTCAAATAAATTACTTATAAATTAAACGTTTATAAATAAAATAGTTATTTAGACTTTAAATAATCGAATAATAAATAAATTTTATAATAGAAATTATTTGAAAAAATTGGCATGCATTATAAAAATAATTCACAACTCACAGCAAAAAGATTTAATGATGACTTGTTCTCGAAGTTCATTATCTTTAAAACAGGCAGATTTGGAAACTGATTGAAGTAAACCACTAATTTAATAAACTTAAAAAAATCAACTATATCACATTTACAACACTATTCACACATTTAAAATAAAATACACCGGTACAGACAGAACGGCGCCAAAGTTAAACTAAAGTAATATGGCGTACAAAGATGTGCATTGATGGGCAGTGACTAATGCCAACTTGATTAGAAGAATACTGTAATCTGATTGGTCGAGATTTAGCGCCAATTCTGACCTAGGCACAGTCAGTGAAATATTGAAAATATTCAAGTTGATAAGGTCTAAAACGATGGTCAGTTTCAACATCTTTAACAGATATTTTATTATTATAAATATTATTACTTATTCAAAATTATTTATCTCTAAACTCTATTTTTTTTATGAACTATTTATTTTTAAAAATATATTAAGATAACATGATCAACAAAATATTCATTTTTTTTTTTTAAATAAAATGTTCTGTTTTAACATGTATAATAATTATATTAAAATTATTAATACCTAGCTATGTTATAAGATATTATTATATAAATATTTTTGGATTTTTAATTTGGTATATCTTCAGTACGAATGCGATTGTAATTGTAATTAAATATTTTCAAAGAACGAATACAAAATCTTTAAATATTTATAAAATCAGATATTAATGAACATTAAAACACCCTTGTTGTTTGGGCTGAATTAATAATGATGAGTGATGATTTTAATATTTAATAGTTAGCATTCGTATCGACGATATCAATAAATTTTTGATTTTTCAATATTTTATAAAATACCTACTACAATGTTTTGATTTCTGTATAACTGATGATGGAATAATGCAATGTTGGAATTATTTAAACTTTATATTACTTTCTTCTCTTATTTAAATTTATGTCTTTAACGATATCCGAAATATTTAAATAATATCTTCTAAATGTTAAATATTTTCACATTTTAACGGATTGTTAAATAATATTTCAAACATTAAAGTAATGATGCCTAGTCATTTGCTGATAAGATACAGTTACTTAAATATGTTAAATGTTCAAGTTGGTACATGAATTTTCTTACTCATTATTGGTTTAAGAATAAGTAAATTTAACTTTTCAATTTTCGTTTTTTTTTAAATCAGTTAACTATTATTTGGTTTAAATGTAATTAAATATGGAATTATAAAATACCAGAGTTTAAAAAAAAAATTATAACTATAAAAAAATTACCTATATTGATTAGAAATTATTCCAGATGCTTGTTATTAAGAGATAAGATGTTAAAACTTTACTGTTCGGTCACCTTCGTGTGCATTCGGATATATCCGGCCGTTTTCTGAATTCCGTATATAATGTGGTGAAGCATGTAAAATATTTCTAAATTTTTTGGCAGAAACAAACGAAATGAACACATCCTATTTAAATATTTAAAAAAAACTAACACTTGAAATATTTTAAAATAATAACAGCACTGGATAAATGTTAACCGAACCGAGGCCAGAACAAGACTGGCAGGCCATATCGAAGAGTGTAAACATCGCTATAGGTAATTCGATTTACGGGCTGGCGACTTTGAGGATATTAGGTTAAGGGAAGGGCTTGGAATATTGCTCTCTTATTTCAAATTATTTTCTCTTCATGTTCAGTCAGTTTTATCTTATCAATTATAAATGACCTGAAGTAGTTATAAATATTCATAGGAACATTGGCAAATATGTATGTATTTATTTATACAGTGGCCAGTAAAAGTTTTGGTTGAAAATAAAAAAAAAAAAAAAATTCTGTGCTGCATTTGTTTTTATTTAAACATCTAAGTATAACTTCAATACCACATTTATAAAGTTGATCAAACATATCTGCTTATAATGAATACATATATTTAAAAAAAAAGTTTAGGGTTTTTTTTTTTTTTTAATTGAGTATTACAACAATCTGTCTCTTGGACATTGGTTATAGTGAGGTAAGATGACATTCATACTATATGTACAAAAACAATAAAATAAATAGAAACAAAATAATAATCAAAAGTATATACAATACATAATAAAATAAAATAACCTAAAAAATAAGAACATTAAAACTAAGAAAAAAAAAAACACATGGATACCTATATACAATCAGGCGAGGGAACTCCAGGAGAACCCTGCGCTACTCTCCCAACCGTGTCACTGGTACTAAAGCCAGCGGAGATTGGAGATTGATTTAGGTATTAAGTAAGGATTTTAATGCAGAACAAGTTTTGATACATATTCATATTATGTAATAATTTATTTATTAATTTTAGTCAAAAAACTTAAATTAATGGCTTGAAAGAAGTCATTTTTATTTGAGTACTATTTTCAAGTCATTTGTGGTCAATTTCGTCAGTTTTAGATCGTAGGTTCCCTAGATAGGACAGTAGTAGATATCTCTCATTCTCATTCTTGGATTAGACCAATAGGTTTCGCTACTGTCGTGCGCTATTTAATGCTCTTTTAATTAAAGCTTGACGTTTACTTAACAATTTTAATTACATTTACGATTAGTTTAAAAGAAATCTTTAAAGGATTTATCATCAGTATTATTTATTTCATCAGTATTATTTATTTACTTCATCAGTATTATTTATTTACTTTTTATTCATCAGTATTACTTATTTACTTTTTATATTTATATTTATTTCTCTATTATTTGTATATATTGTTTGAATGAGAACTCTTAGCCCTAATATTTATAGCCCTCCAGCAGTGGCTGATTGTATTATTATTCAATAAATAGATTCTCTTAAAGGATTTAAGTGCACCTGAATCTTACTTATATACAAGCAGTAACATTTCCCAATAAGAGAAAACTATCGCTGCCATCCACTCATTAATATTATAGTTTTTTAACTGACTGCTGTAAAAAGACTAGTGTTGCCCAAAATCGGTCTTGGTCCAAGACCAACACCGCCTCTCTGTTGCAAGACCAAGACTAAGACTGCTAAAAAAAATCGATTTTTTGAATAAAATTGAAGCAAAATAGTTACTAATACATGACAATTTTAGTTAGTATATGTAAAGAATTGGTGTGAACAATATACTTTTGCATATAACTCTTCTAATTTGTCATTTAGACTTAGTGAGGTTTGTCATATCTAAAAAATTAATGTAATATCTCTCTAGTAATTAGCTAGTAGGTAACTGCAAGACTGTTACGAGAGTTTTGCGCAAGACCAAGACCTGGACCACAACTGAGTTTGCAAGACCAAGACTCGTCTCGGTCTCGCATGTGGGCAACACTAATAAAGACTTATAGAGGTGCTGGTATTTACTTTGTTGTAGGTAGTGAATATCATCCTGAACCACCAACCTGTCCATCAAGCGGTAAAGCTGTTGACGGCGCCGTACAAGAAGTTTCAACAGGTCCGCAGCATCCTCAGGAAGGAAGACTTCAAAGAGGAAGTGGAGGTCATGGACTCTCCTGCTACTCAGCTCATCCTCGAAGGCCTCATCAGCGCCACTAAACTCCTCCAACTTCCGGACAAGTTCGTCAGAAACGTCCGGGACGACATGACGGTCCTCATACTCTACATCGACCAGAACTTCGTCAAGGTCCACGCCAATGAACAAGAATCCGTCAAGTACAAGGATTCGGAATACGTCAAGTCTGAATTCATAATATGAATGTCCATTACCTCTGGTTGTTTACTAACTGGGTGTATGTAATAAAGATTTTTGCAATGTTTACTTGTAATGAGTTGTATTATAATGTATTATTACGTTGTTAAATATTGTTTGACGTTGCTAGGAGATAAACTTCATTCATTAGTTAAAAAAAAAAAAAACTATTGAAATACAGTTAACTATTATATTAGTTCAGCTGCTCAATGCCCTCCATTCATAAAACGCTGATGAAGTACAAAGTAAATTAATTAAAATGTTAATTTTTTCAGTTGGCTTGAAGGTCTTTGCCGTCTTATCCAGCCTTCCTCTCTTCTCCTTATCTTGGGATATTCCTTTCCTGTTATCTGGATGTTGCTCTACAGCAAATCTAGGAAATATTTCATATACAATATTTTAAAACACGAGAAAGAAAATACATTATTGAAATTTCATATTTTAAGAAGAAAAAAATTGTTAGCAACTATCTGTGGCACCGACCGATAGATGTTGTAATTTGGTCGGACCAAATTATAATTACTCGATATTAAACACTAAAAAAAAAAATCTGTTTTTTTTTTTTTCAAACACAATACAATATTACTGTAGAATATTTCAAAATATCCTAAGTTACAAAAAAAAAAAGAAAAAAAAAGTAAGATGTGTGCTTTAGATAGACTAAACAATAGAAGTGAAAACAGCAACCAGGCGAGATTAATGATAAGAAATATAAATTTTAAATAATAGCTCATTACAATGAGGAAGAAATGCTGAACATTTCCCTCGCTTGCAGAATGCATGTCCGATATTTAGTTTCTGAGATATTTTAATCCATATCTCCAATAAAACTCGTTATCAAGTGGTTTTCCACACTATTTCTCTCTTTTCGCCTCTCTATGTGATATACAGTGGCTCACAGTCAAAATGATACAACAGGATAATGATAGACATTTTTGACAACGGTTTAATTTTTTAACGAAAGTAAATTTAATATTTTGGTTCTTATGGACGTTCCTATGTGTAAAGGAAACCAGGAGAAGAGCTGGGAAAAAACAATTTACGCCTGACCGGGAAACATGTGTACAAATCACACATCAGTGTTATGGTGTGGGGTGTATGGCTGCTTCTGATTTAGGAAATCTTCACTTTATGGACGGCTTAAGGAATAAACATGTTAAAACAGACATTTTGAGAACAAACTTAAATAACTTTTTATCAGTATGATGAATCCAAACATTTGCCATGTTAGTTAAGCAATGGCTACTTTATAACTGTCCCAAAGTTATCAAAACTACATGATAGTCACCAGATCTCAATGTAATGTACTAAGAGTGGGAAAAATTGGAGTTAGAAATTTAAAAACACAAAATATCAAGCAAAGAAGACTTGAGGAAACTATTTCTTCGAACAATGGAACGGGCTAAGCCCAGAATTCATCAAAACATTAATCGATTCCATTAAAACGTATTGAAAGAAGTGACAAAAATTATGGCTTGCTTACAAGATATTGAACTAAATTAATAGTATTTAAGAGTTAATAAGAAGTGAGGTGTATCATTTTGACTGGGAGGTAAGATTATTCAGATTTTTTAAAAATAATCCACAAAGTCTAGTATCACAGATTTCTCTTTAAACTCAAAACTATACTCTTTCATGAATACTGCCTCATTCTTCAGTATTTCCTTTTTGAAAGATTTTTCTCTGTCCAACAGGGTTTAGAAATTTCCTCAATTCGACCATTGTCAGCATGAATGCTTTAGGGATGAATATCGACTCCGTTGCTCTACATTATCTATAACCATGACATGGCTAACATTTCCGAAACATTTACTGCTACTTACGCATGATTCAACAATTTTAACAAAAAATTATGATCCTAGACTAGCCTCACTAAATTTATAAAATCATTTACAAAATTCATATTCACATTGGAAAATTAGATTAAATCATGACATTTACACTTCGACAAGACACATGCCCACCAGTTTATATCAGAGACATCCAAATTCCTAAGACGAACACTGTACGTTACCTTGGGCTAATATTCGACAGAAGGATGACCTGGGGCGCACATGTCGAAATGAAACGAAAGACTTCGAACAAGCGACTGAAAATACTGTACTCCCTTTTTTCCAAATCTAAATTGCAAATTAGACAAAAATTAAATAAATACAGTTACCTGCTCAAACCCATCTGAACACAGACGCCTCATAGATTTACGGTTCAGCAAAAAGACTCAGTTATAAAAACTACAATATTTTCAATCTAAAATTTTACGACTTATAACAGGAGTGACCTGGTACGTCAACAACAAAACTTTACATAACGATTTACGACAACACATACGTACTCTCTACTCTCGTTTTCATCTGAAACTACACGGACACACAAACGGACTTATAAACGACATGGCTACGACTGACATGCCCATCAAGAGGAGACTAAAATAGAGCTGGATGAGAGATCTCCTCACCTAAATCAAGAAAGTAAATAATGACCAGGAAGAGGTACTTTTGTGTGCTTCCCTTTCTCATGCATATAATGTCGATCCTTATTTATTACAACACATCTGCTTATTGTCCATACCATGACAGGTGCGGATAAATATATGAAGAAAAAAAAATAAGACTAATAACTGCAGCCGTCTGGTATGCAAATAACAAAACTTTACCGACCTAAGACAACCACCTATTGACCAACAAATATGTACTTTATACTCTCGATTTCCTCTTAAGCTACACGGACATCACAACGGACTTATCAATGACATGGCCACAGCTGACATGCGCTCATAAGGAGGCGACTGAAAAGGAGCTGGACAGATCTCCTTTCCTGATTTAAGGAGGTAAACAGACCAGGGAAGAGATGCTGCTGGATACTATTCTTCATCATGGCTATCATACCATTTTGTACCGTAAACAACGAATCTGCTAATTATCGCTATCATGACAGGTGCGGATGGTGATTTGAAGATAAAATATATACACATATATATATATATATATATATATATATATATATATATATATATATATATATATATATATATAATAGAATAGAAAATAATTTTATTCTGGGAGGAAGTCCCTTTAGAATAACAAAAAATTACAAAATTAAAATGTAAAATCTGACTTAATAAAAACAACCGTAAAAAGTAAAGATAAAGATAAACCAGTAAAGAAAATATTAGTTATAGATACTATATACAAAATAAAATAAAATAAATCTATATACAAAACTCTTGAAACATTTCCAAGACACTTAAAACTGTGTACAATGATAAAATATAAATATACACTTTTAGAAAAAATAAAAAATGCATTACATTCTTCTCAGCAGTAAACTCTGTGTTTCTGTTGAAAAAAAAAAAGAAAGTCGAATCTGATAATAAGTATTTAAGTTATGAGTTATATGTAAATACATTATTATGAATAATATGTACTTTTACATAAAAGGTTAGCGGGTATCTCACTGTTTTTGGGACAGGAATTGGAATAGGAGGGTTTTGAATGTAGATGAAGAATGCCGAATTTTGATAGGAAGGAAATTCTAAAAATTAACAGAGCGAGCAATAAAGGAGTTTTGGAACGAGGCAGATTTAAGAGAAGGAATGTAAAAGTCGGAAGGTCGAGATCTTGTGGAAAGGGAGTGGGCTGAGGACTTGAATTGGAGAAGGTTGTAGGCGTAGGAAGGGTCCACAGTTGAATATTTTAATGTTATTGAGTTAGTAAATGTTTAAACTGAGACGATGAATAAATATTTTGAAGAATTTCTGGTATTATTTGGTTACTGTAACCGTTTAAGATTATTTTTTTAATTTCAATACTGAGTGTATCAATTTCACTGTGAGCCAGTTATATACCACCAATTAAGGAAGAGATTGTGACCTAGAGAAGAAAAGAGGGAACTGAGAAAGTGAGAACGGAGGATTGATAAGGAGTGCAGTTGCACTGATAACAGCTACCTGAGTGGGAGGTACCGGCTAGGTGGGGACCGCTCGGTTCCTCAGTCTGTGCTTGTGTGCTCAGGGGTGAGTGTGTCTCTATCGTTGGAGCTAGTGTAGGATCGACAATATATATACGGTATGTACTCTACGTATATATATATATACATATACATACATTTATATATTATATATAGTCTCGTCCACAGTGTCACCTGTGGGATTATGTAAAATAGAATAGAAAATTGAACTTAAAATAACAATGATGAATTCTTATAGGCTCTTTACCGGCTTAATTTTAGATCGAATTAGCAGCGGTTCGAATATTTAATTTTTGAAGGAATTTTTATTAATTAATTTTTGACTGTTATTATTCTGAAAAAAATAAAGAGAATATTTAAAAATGTTTTGGCTTCCTGTCAAAAAACAAAACAAAAAAAAAAAAACTGTTTATAGGAACAATAACGCTTTTTGAATATTTTTTTTCTTGATTGGTGCTTACATTTAGTAACTGAAGTACACGTGTCATAATTTAATAAAATTCCAGATAATTTTTTTTTTTTTTTTTGTTTAAGTGTTTCGCTGAGTACTCATAGAAACAATGTGGGCCAATTAAAAATTAAATTTTGATAGGCATCAGTCCTAAAAAAAACCAAAAAAAAACCTCCATCCCCCTCCATCGTGGATCCAATCAATATGTACAAATGATAACATTTATGTAAACATTGTAATTTTGGTTCAACTTTTTAATCTACTTCCCACATACAGTAACCCCGTACGCGAGGGACTTATGTTTGTTAATTTATACATGCTTCATGTATTAAGCACAATACATGTATTAGTTTAAGCATATATATTAAATAGTTCTTCTTATTTTTCTTTTTTTATTAGGAAGCTTACGTTTGTAATTTTTTTCATATTTTAGGCAATAATAGAGATGTTGGTTAGTGTATCAATGAATATGTGTAACAACAAAAAATAGTTTTTAAAATATGTGACAAATATTAAATTGTTGACAAATGGTGCCACATCAAAAAAAGAAAGTAAAAATAAAGATTTTTACTTCATAAAGATGATGAGAAAATCGTCCCGAAACGTAAGAGACAACAAACATAATTAAAAAAATATGATGAAAATTGGAAGTTTTATTGCCTTAAATATAAATAAATAGTTCTTATGAAAGTTATAAATGATATTGTGATGGTTACAAAATAAATCCATAATAGATTGTAGGTTTATTGCAACAAGACACTATATGATAACGAAATTTTAAGAATGCTTTTATGAATTTCGACCTTATTTAAAGATAAAAATAGCACAAAACGAAATCCATCAAAATGCTGATTGGTTTATGATCACTTAATGACATTTTTATATATATCTTTTTTCTCATATCATTGCCATGTCAATAATATGAACTTGTAAATAAAAACATTTCAACTAAAAACAAAATATAAAATGAAGTTTTTGATATCAACGAAAATAGTTATGAATATAATAAGCTATGGATATAACGAACGAAAAAATAAGCTGCAAATTCTGCTTTAGTCACATTTTTGATTACTTGACACAACCATTTAAATTATAAATTTAAAACTAATTTCTACATAATATAATTACTTATATGTATCTTGATGTTATGATTTATGGAGTTAATTAAATAAAATTAACAAACGAAGTGTTTAAGACAAAATCGACTTCTAATATTGTACTTAATTTGCAGTTGAAAAGCTCAAATAATTTCAATAAATATAACTTTACTGCCAAGAATTTTATTAGAATATTTAAAAATTTACCTCATGTAAAAAAAATATGAATGCAATAAAAATAAGGACTTATATTTTAAAATATAACTTTCGTTTATTATTTCCTAATTAAAACTTTTATTTATTAGCTAATTTTCTGATAAATTTTATTAATACAGTAATATTTATTTTTAAAATTGAAATTAATATATAAATTTATATGTTAGTTATTTTTATTTTCACCTACGTTTTTATACGTTAAAAAAATATTACATTGTTTGAAATAGTTCAATTTTATATCATAATAAAAAATATAATTCATATTGAGATTAATTATAATTATAATTCTATTCACAGAATGACAGATAAAAAATTGTATCAACATAATTAAAGAAATAAATATGATAAAATAGAATAATTGTTTTCTTAAATGTTTGATTGGTGAATTTAAATGTGGAAGGGGGGGGGGAGAATTATAAAGGGTGTACTTAATAGAACATTTGATTAATGTAATGCTAACTGGAATATGAAGATATAAAACTAAAACCACCATTTCGTGCCCATTTTTCTGCTTTTCTCAGTGCTTTCTAGAGTTTCCACTCAATAAAATCCAGAGATTTGCTACGAACTACAAGTTATTCATCATCGGAAAACATTATGATTTTAATAGGCCATTTGAAATTCGGTGGTTGATCATTCATAGCAACAAAAAACAAGTTTGCACTTAGAGGTGAACCTTGGGGAGTGCCTTTTTGAGAAATATGCATTGACGACAAAGAGGACCGGAAAGAAATTTTTTTCTTTAAGAAAATTTTCAATGTATCTCTTCAATTCTCCCTGGACACCATAATATTCAGCCCAATTCGATTAATTTTCAAATTTTCGTATCCTAAATAATTAAGTATTAATTGAGCCTTTCAGTTGAAAAAAGGACTAATTCCCATTTTAACATATTAGATTATTAATATTAGTGATATTTCTAGTAGAAAAAGTTATATCTTTATTCACAGTTCTATATTTCAACACTGCAACCACCTACCTTGGAATTAACTTACTGTCTGTACGTATGTTATAAATTTTCCAACTATAAATATCACTAAAATGACTTTACTAAAAAAATGTCGAAATTGGAGTTTGTTATTCTGTTAACTGATTCAATGCTCAATTAATTCTAGCTTAATTAATATCCTTTATGAGCCTAGAGGCCTCATGATATATATAGGAATAAACGTTTTGCTGATTTCGCTTGTACGTCGAATGAATCAAGGACAAGGATTGTTATTTAATTTTATATTTCTCGTTGGAGTTCATTAGTTATTTAGAAATATATGCATATTTCAATTATCAATATAGCTTTTTTAATATATATTTTAAAATTTATATAGCTTTATTTATTACTGTTTTAAACGAAACATTAAATAAGTGAATTTTATAAGACGCTTTGATTGTTAAAATAAAATTAAATTAATCTAGAACGATAAATGGCCGCCAGTGGAGTAGTTAACCCCCAAGGTTTATGTTGGGTCGGTTGTGATGCACTGCCCCAATTGGGCGATAAAACTGACGTTAGGATTTCATTGGGCCAATAAAAGCGTGCACTTAGTCTTTGAGTTTTATTCTCAGCCCATTTTTTTTTTTTTTTTCTAAATGGTTCTTTTGAATTATATGGTTTAGATTTCGTGATGGTATTAGCTTTGGTTAAAGAAATAGCCTATCAATACATCAACAAGTGAAATGTACTTTTCAGTTACCTATAATTATTTATTTGTTTGCTAGATTCAGTTTAAGTTACATCCAAAAGTTTTAATTCTGGATTCCCCGAATGTTCTGAATTTGTTTTAAAAAAAAGCAGCAGTTTTTCAAATTTAATTTTAACTTCTTACATGCGTTACAGTCCGTGGTTCAGGCCCCTTTTTATCGAATTGTTAACATCCACCTACAACTTCGTAAATAATTTCATCTCATCATAACCTACAACTATTTTATTTACGAAAACTCTTGGAATTGGGGCTTTTTCAATCTGGAGGCTGTAAACTCTATTTAATTAGGTACTAAAAACATTAATGAACAGTTGCGTGAGATTTGTAATTGGTGCCCAGAGATAATACCATGTCTGTCACCACTACACTGAGTTAGAGTGGCTCTTCCTCTCCATTCGAAGACAATATTTCCTAGGTACATTCCTCTATCATATCGTCAACAATCACCGTCCTTCTTACGCCTACAACCTTCTCCAATTCAAATCCTCAGTCCACTCCCTTTCCACAAGATTTCGACCTTCCGAACTTTACATTCCTTCTTACAGATCTGCCTCGTTCCAAAACTCCTTCATAGCTCTTTCTGTTAAATTTTGGAATTCCCTTCCTATCAAAATTCGGCATTCTTCATCCCTGTATACATTCAAAACCCTCCTATTCTAATTCCTGTCAGAAACCCGCTACTCGTGTATGAAAAACTACATATTATTCATAATAATGTATTTACATATAGCTCATAAGTGAAATACTTATTAGCAGATTCGACTTTTTTTCCTCCTAAAAGTATATATTTATATTTTACGATTGTACAGTTTTAAGTGTCTTGGCAAGGTTCAAGAGTTTTGTATATAGATTTTTTTTTTTAAATTTTATTTTGTATACAGTATGTAAAACGAATGTTTTCTTTACTGATTTAGCTTTACCTTTACTTTTTATGTTTGTTTTTATTTGGCCAGACACAACATTTTAATTTAGTAATTTTTTTGTTATTTTGAAGGGACTTCGTCCCATAGTAAAATTATTTTCTATTCTATTCTATTCTAAAAACTCGTAAATACTCATTTGCTTTCTACTTGGATCGCAAGATAAATTGATCGCAAAATCGATAAAAAAAAGGTGGTCTACAAAAAGTGCAGTTTGTCCTATATAACATCGTTATTTTGAAAACTTGGGAGTGTAGAAATATTTTTGAAGGCTACATTTTTTTCAACTTTTTGATCAAATACTCTTTCGATCTTTGCCCGCAACCTGATAAACCGAAGGTTACGCGTTAAAATCCTGATGTTTGGGATCTTTAAATCTGGCTTTAACCCCCTGACCCGTGAAAACCCTTTATAGCCTAAAAGACGAAGAAAGGGAGAAAACAAATAATAAAAAATATTAAAACTACAAAAGGAGCGGAGTGGCTTAGCGAGCTAACGCGTTTGTAAAATACACGTTGCCTGGAAACCTGATAACCTGAAAATTAGGAATTCGAGTCCCGGTTCTGGCGCAATTAACTCTGATTTTAATCCCACCAAATTTTCCCTATGAGGCGAGGAAGTCAAAAAAAGAAAAAAAAAGTCAAAAATAGGATTTGACTAAAGATTAAGTGCCCAAATTTTTAGTAGTAAGGAAGCTAAGACAAATTTATATCCTTCCAATTGTAAGAAAACAAGGAAATATAATCGTATTATTGAACGAATATGTATATATATGTGAAAAGGAAAAAAAATCTAGTCTAATTAAAACTCCAATTTACTTCTAGACTTTTCCTTATGAAGTGGTTATGTAAAAACGATTGCATATTAGTAGAAATTAATTTTTATTTATAGGTTTGATTGCTAATATTCTTAGAAAGGAATGCACCTTATTTTGCAACAATTGCGTAAATATTTTACGTAATGACAGAGTTAATTCCTTTTACTTCCTTCTTGACATGATTATAAGTCCTACTTATCCTGCAGGTTTGTGTATAATTAATATATGTTATTTATAAATTAATATATTATTAGGTAATCAAGAAACAGCTGTTATTGAGTATGGTCAGTAACTAGGTTAATTAGTTCAGAGAACATAACGCTTCGTTATATTTGAGTATATTGTTACAAAGTATGAGAAAACTCTCCCAGTCTTGGTGATGTAGGTATTAGGTAGGCGATATATTCCCAGGTTCTAATTGGGTACCTAAATTAACCTAAAGGTTATTTTTGCAATAGTTGTTTAATAACTGGATTGTTCTCAGATGGTGTTTGATGTACTCACGATCTCATAGTGTTTGTTAGGTCGCACGCAATCGGTATTGCATAGTTCTTAGTATCCATATTGCATAACTTCTTCTTCACAAGTGTTAAAACAATAACTAATTTGTTCTTTCACCTTTGATATCGTCTTCAACTAATACAAGAATAATATCGTTCTATTTTTTTTTTTTTTTAATGTGGTTTAACTACTTCAAGCTGATTATTTTTATACTTTAAATATTTATTAAGTACTTTAAATTTGTAAAATATTTTTATCTCAGAATATTGGAAAACTCCTCTATATTATTCCTGATGTAATCTAACAGAAATATTTGTTTCATAAAAAGCACACTAAAATTATAAAACCGTTTGAAATTGTATTTCTTTTATATTTAAAAGAAAATATTTGCACTAGTTTGCAGATCCGTTATGACTTGTTTTGATTTCTGTTTAGGCTAGAAGTTTAAATGAAAATGGCGGGAATATTTTCTCGCGCCTGTAAACGGTTCATCATCGGTTAAAGTATTTAGAACACACTGATGCAGCAACCGAACCATCTTAATGCGGGTCTCACTCTCTCTCTCTCTCTCTCTCTCTCTCTCTCTCTATATATATATATATATATATATATATATATATATATATATATATATATATATATATATATATATATTTAGTTAACCATATTTCCTTGGATCTTACCTATTCCAAACGATCAACTGACGGCACCCTTCCTACTTCAAGTCTCCAGCTGTTCGAACTAAGGATGACCATCGATAGTCGACAGTATCGAAATATCGATATTTTCCTTCCAATATTCGATAGTATCTACTTCGACATTATCGGCTGTCGATATCGTCGTTTACATATTTTAATTTAAAAATTAAAATTAAAACTATCGTTTTCAAAAAGCGCTAGAAATCATAGATGAATCTGATCGTTAGAAAATAATTATATTCATCTTGCCTGTTTCATATAGCATAATGTAGTGCGTATTATAGGAAAATATCGATATTTCAATAATATCGATTATCGATTACCATGCTTAAGTAGAGTTGAATATCGCACGTGGGACCTTTCTCAGTAAGTAAACTCAATTTACCAAACTTTGTTTGTTAGAACCTTCTCAAACCAAGGCAACGAATTAGGAGAATAGAAGGCATAATAGGTTGAATGGAAATTTCTGGAAAAAGGTGAGGATGGCGAAAATAGAGATGAATTAAATTAATTAATTTTATCAAGGCTAGTCGAAGAATTAGTTAATTACTTAAAACTAAAAATGCTTTGTATTTAACAAAAAAAGACGTGATTTGCTTTTAATAAAAAATTTTAATTAATTACTTCTCTGCTGAAAATTGGATCATTATTTATATATACTTTTTGTAAATCTTGAGATCTGTCATCACCTTATTTTATATCTTATACAAATATTTCTTTCTATTTAAGAAATATTATAAAAAAATATCAATAGAAATGGTCCTAAAGCCAGCGATGAACTGATACTTCCAGGTTAGAGACGAATCTGATGCCAAAAATTGGCTCAGCGCTGAGTTTAGGAACCTTAACCCCGTATATAGAGTGTGTTGCGGGTTCCACCGCCATATTGGAACTACCTGTTAAATCTACTAGACATATAATTATTTTACAATAGCAACATAAATGAGTTCCAAAAATTAAAAATAATTATTTTCAAAAGTATCGATTAATTTTGTTCGATCTAGGTTTTCTCGACATCCACAGAATTAGCAAGTAATAATAATGCCAAACTAGCAATATCGTTCGTCGAAATACTTTTAATAAATAATTTCACATTACTAATATTAATATTTACAGCAATAAGATTCATTATTTTTCTTATTTATTTATTTTTTTTAATAAAAAAATTTTAAAATTTAATTCAAGATTCATAAGTAAGTTATCAAAAATTAAGATTACCTTTTATTTTCACTCTCAAATCAGCATTGCTTTGATTAAGGAAATGTTAAAATTTGTAAAAATGTTATGAAGTGATATTGAAATAAACCTAAATAAGAAAATATTAAAAACTTCCGTAAAATTACACATTTTTGTCTTTTTCTAAGTTATTATAACATCTAGAGTTATATTATGAATCCCAAATATAGGATAATGAAAATTGTAAATAGAATATGTAAATATATGCAGAGTTATAATTGTAAAACGAAGTACTGCGAGTAACCAGAATAAAATATTTATACAAAAAAAAACCTATTTAAAATTAATCCAAGAAAAAATGTAAGAGAAACAATGATAATTACAAAAACTTAAAAGTCTAACGGTTACATAAAATTTAGTATAATAATAATTTGAGATTTTCAGTATAAAATTGTATATTTTTAAATCAACATGCTTATTTAAAAATAATTAGATATTTCTACAAAAAAAGTTAAATTTAATTAACATACCGTTGATATCTGAGATTTCAGTCTTGAGAAATTCACTATCATTTTTAAATCAATACGTTTCGAAAAACTAAATATATATCTAAAAGAAACAACACTTTCATATATTTAATATTTAATAATAATTTTTAAATCAAGTATTATTTAACCGAACCGCACTAGACCGAGAGTTGAGAATAACTGCAAGATGTCAGAGCTAGTAATTTGATTTTTTGAGAGACGCTTTCTGATTGGCTCTTCCTTTAACCGCCAAGTCGATGTACAATCTGATCTTGTTAAAAATGTAAACATTGAAGTACTACCTTCCTACAAAACTTAACTGTACCTATCTCTTCCTTTCACTTTTATTATTTGGAATCATAACTATTATAATACTTCTTTTTCAAAACTTAAATTTATATTTCTGCTTATATATATATATATATATTAACAGAATACAGAATCAAATGAGCAAATGTTACTGATTATGTCATATTGATGATATAATTCGAATAGAGGAAACAAATCGACAATATAAAATGCCAGTTTTAATAAGAAAATATTCTGGTCACTAGCTCGCATGCCAATCTAATTACCTCTAACAATGTTTACACTTTGCAATATGGCTGAAGGCTTCTCTCTTCCTTAATATCATTCAGTTAGAGCTCTTGCCTTAATGCAGTTCAGTTCGGTTTCTTCTAGCTGTGCTATTATTTAAATATTTTTGAACAGTGTTATATATTTTTCCTATCATTAAACAGTTAACTTATCAAGTTTTTGTTTTGTCAAATTCTAATTTCAAATGTTTGACGTTCTTTTGTGAATAAATAAGTTGTTTCACCTTAAGAAGAGCAAGCCCAAAGTAGAGCTAATTTCTTCGATGGAATTCATCAATCGATTGAATCCAACACCGATGGACAGCAACTGTTAATTGTGACTTTCAGGTTAAATAAAGTTTATTTTTTTAAAGTCATACAAGATCATAAAATGAATTCAATCCAAGTCACTTATATCACTTCAATTTTAATAAAATTGGTTGTGATTTTGAAAAATATTTTATAACTCTAGAATAAAATACATTGAAAGTATATAATGATTGTTTTCTATTTAACATAATAAATAAAATAGGACAAATTCTTTAGCTCTTGGCTTACCGATGGCATCACAAATCGTTCCTAAACTCATCAAGTACTGTTCGTTAACTCAATGAATTTCTACATAATTTTATATATGAAATTTAGCAAGTCTGTTTTATTCATCGATTAAATCACCGATAGCTCACATTAATAATAATGTAACCTCATTATAACCTCAATGTTGTTATTTCTCAATTCACTTTGCATATTTATATTTAATCGTTATATATATTTATTTCTGTTTTGATATTCGATGATCAAGTAGGTAGGTATTTTCTTATTTTATTTTTTTTTCATGTATTTTTAATGTTCGATGTGTGTGTAACTGATTTTCACTGGAATCTAGTATCTCATTTTATGTTGAGTTTTGGAACTTGTCGGATTAAATATCTTTATATTAAATACTTATAAATAAAATAAGTAAGTTAGTTTAACAAAAAAACCGTAATTTTGTAAAAAAAAAACATATTTTATTAAAGTCAAATCAGCACTCTATTGAAATATACAGTAGCGGTGTGTCTGGAACTATTTTAATCAAATCAGCTTCCCTTTCACTTCTACCGTGGAGGTATGTATTCCAACATAATTAGACTGAATATGGTTCGGTTCGGTTCTGTGTTACTTATTTGTTCTATTTTGAATATGTTCTATATTGAAATATGTATTTATAAGTGTGATAATGTTGAATTATTGATATTTCTTTCATGTGTCGGTATTGAATTATTTTATTTCGTTTCGAAATTTGCCTATTTTAAAGAATAATGATGCTTCAGAAAACATAGCCATATTGGAACCTGAGATGTGAGTTTTATAGATTACATATATTTATATAACGCCTTATTTTTTTAAAACATAGTTATAATTCATAGCATGAATATTATGAAAACTTAATTTTATGCATTGAAATTTTCTTTTATCTAATCTGAAAACTCAAAATAGACATTTAATAACTATTATTTTTTAAGTAATAAAACCCACCAATTCTATTCCAACAAATTTTAACAACAATTCAGCTCTGTTTTAATTTAAAAAAATAAAGGTATTTATATGCTATTTTTACAGTGCAGTATGTATAGTTTAGGGATAGAAATGAAAAAGATTTTTTTTTAAAAATTAAAATGGGTACTGCCATTATGTTCTGTATTCAGTATTTTTTTCACTGAATCATGCTTATTTTTCTATTATTAGTTCATTTAATATAATTATTACAATTCTATTTTTAAAAATGTCATTTTATATACCTGAATACAATATAAACTAATTCTCACTTAAATTTTTTTCGATTTGGGTAGTAATAATTTCTTATTCACAACCATGTCTGAGACATTTTTGTGGCTTGTAAATTTTAAAAAATATATAATTCAGAAAATGCAGTAACTAATATGCAACTATTTAAAAATTATTTGAATAGTTTCTAACAGTACCTTTTATTATAATTGTATACTAGCCAACTTAAGAATCCGCCAATTGTTCTGTGGAATTTTCTACTGAAGTTTATGAATTTAAATCTTGACTGCTACTTTTTTTTTCTTTTTCTTTATTTATTAAAACTCGTTTAACCTATATATTAAAAAAATCGGAATCCATATATATATATATATATATATATATATATATATATATATATATTAATTAATAATTAATATTAAATTTTACTTTAATGTAACTATGCCATATTTATCTTCATTTAAATAAAAATGATTTACACATCATACATCATAGTTTTATATGTTACATTTGTTGCTTCAGAACTATTTTTCAGTAATTATACGCTATTGATTTTTTAACAGATAATGAATTATTTGTTTGGTAGTACTAACTTATTTATAATATGATAGAAAAAATTTATATTAATCTGTTCTGTATGACATGTTTCTAAACTCAGCGCTGATCGATAACCATTGCAAATTCATCAGGCCGTTCCCAGGTTCCTATAAATGAAATTTAGCGCGTTCATTTATTCATCGATTGAATCGCCAATAGCTCAGCCGTTCCATTAGATTTTGGTGTCGATGGATCAGCTGGATGTAAATAACCTTCTTATAACCTCAATGTTGTTATTTCTCAATTTACTTTACATATTTTTGTTCAGTTTATTTTCTATCTACATTTATTTCTGTTAACTAAAAATCCAATAGGTAAATATTTCGATATTGTTTAAATAAAGTAAGAGAAATATGGATCTAAAGTAAATTGAATATAAATATATAAAGTAAAGTGACAAATACTGATACTGAGGTTTCATTCAGCAGGATCATCGGTGATAAAATTTGCAATATGATTGATTATGTTTCTTTTTTCGCTATCTCGCTTTGTTTCTTAGATGTCCGCCGACAACTATCGCTAATTTGGAAGAAAAAAATTAACCTCTTTTACTGCATTTGTCTAGCTAACTCTTTATTGCTTTGTTCTGCGCTTCTTTGGTTTCTCAAAAACGCCTCTAATGATTTTGAATAAACTCACTTGGTCAGTGTATTATTAAGTTCTTTTTTAATTTAAGGTTGATTTTATCGTCATTGATGCAATCTTACAGCCCCTAAATACCTAATTAACCATTACATGTTAGAACCTCATATAAAAAATGGTTAAATATAGTGAATGCAGAAAATTTATTGGGACTAAAGGGAAAATAAGTTTAGGAAGCTATGCGGTATAAGCTATGCAGGAAGCTCGGCTGTTTATCCGAGATCGCCCGATCTTTGCCGATCATCTCCCTTTACAGATACCTAATACCCCTATATTTACTTACGTTAAATTTATTTTTTAACGAGTTTCGTGATAAATGTTTCCGATAAAACTCAGAATTATTCTAAAAGAACCGTTTTCCCCACAATCATTAGTATTATTTGATACTATACACAGTTGTAAAAATATATGGAAAGTGTGCAAATGTATAAATTTAACTGATTAGATGGGCGGGAAAAACATGGTAATTAATTGTTTTAAATGAAGTTATATTGTCGTTTCTCTTCAATTTCCTATGATAAAATACTCATCTACCCTAAAGTCGGTAAGTGAAAGTTGAGTTATACGTGCACTGCACCAGATTTTTTTTTAATTTAATGAGAAAACGCTCCAATTCTAAGAATTTTTTAGATAAAAAAGTTGTTGGTTACAATAAGGTGAAACCATTCACGGACCCTCTAAAATTTTTAATTTTTTAAATTTTTTTTTATTTTTTATTGATGATATTTACAACTGTATTGCAAGTAAAAATACATTCAGTAAATGTGAACAAAAGAATATCGTAGCATGAAGTCATTTGTTGAGAAACCACCCACTGGTAGCACTCTAAAAATGTATTTACAAAAGGAGATCTCGAGGCCATCTTCTTTTCAGACGCCTCGGAGGTTATTTTTAAATTAAAATTGTTTTTTTTAAACTGTAACATTATTCGCAGTTGACTTCATATATCGCAATGCTCATCTTGGATTAACTATCAGAACTACCGAACCGAAAAGAAAAACTTTTGTTACGGACTGATTATTTTTCCAGAGTTTCCCCCGTCCATATTTCCCATTTTCTCCCTCCACGTGAGAACAAACGTAACTTACACATTGCTACTTTCACACGTTGGAAAAGTATGTAAGAGTTGGAGGATGTTGCATGCCGAGATGGAAATGAGGCCCAGTTCTCAAACTAACCTACCGTGTCGAGATTATACCATCTTAGTTTGTACTGCACAAGTCGAAAGTTGTTTTAAGTAGAAAGTAATTTTAGTAAATTTTCTACATTTATGAAGTAAGGCAATATATTAAACAACAGTTTTCATCTTAGAAATCTAGATAAAAAACATTAATGTATTATCAATAATGATTCGATGATAATTTGATTTAAAAAAAAAACAATACTTTTAGCATATTTTTAAAATAAATACAAAACCTATTTTTTTGAATTAAGTTTATTATCTGTCATCACCACGTATGCTAATGATACATGTATCCTACAAGTTAATAACGATCCATCTATTGCATCCCAAACTCTTCAATCACACATCACAAGTCTTGAAGAATGGTGTCAAAACTGGAAGATTAAAATAAATTCCAATAAATCCCATGAAATCACCTTTACCTTTCGTCGTAAACCTATGACTTCCTGTCCTACAGTATCCTCTGATAACAACCTACTTATCCCTGTAGAACAAATCCGATACCTAGGACTCCGCCTGGCTAAACGTCTCACTTGGTATCCTCATACAAGACTTCAACTACAAGAAACTGCTCCACTCACAAAAGACTCATATACATGACTATAATAAGGTCTATTTGGACTTACGGAGTTGAGCTCTGTGGTTCCACTGAACCATCAAATTCTTCTCGTATCCAATCCCTACAAATCCTTCGAAAAATCCTCAATGGTCCTTACTTTCTCACAAATAAAATAATCCATAAAGACTTTAATGTCCCATATGTTTCCGATTTGGCCCAATCCATATACTTATCATTCCATAATAAACTCCGCAACCATCCGAATCTTCTTGTTTATAACCTTGCTTCCTCTTCTATTCCTGATAACCCTCCTAGTTGTCTGAAAAGAAGATGGTCTCGTGATCACCTTTTGTAGTCATATTATTAGAGTACTACTAATGGGTTGTTTATCAACAAGCGTTTCCGTGTGATTATATTCCTCTGTACACATTTACTTGATATATTTATACTTATACAGTTGTAAATATCATAACAAAAAAGTTTATTATAATACCTAGCGTTATTAATATATACATAGAGAGTATGGTTGCTCAGTGGTAAAGCACTGTTCTTCTAATGCTCAAGGTCCCAGATTCGAATCCCGCCTGATGTCAGAAAAAATATTTATTCTGTTTCATTGTCCGTGGGGCGACTCTGGGTAGAGAGCCCCACCTGGGGCACACCCAGTCTCGATAAAGTGGGTACTCTTAATAAAATAATTAAGTAAGGGGGGAATACTGGTGGTGGAGCGTGATCTCGGTCAAATCACCTCCTTGCTCAACCGTTGACCTAGAAACAGTACTCTGTAAATAGTACTTAACCCAAGACCCTTCATGAGTTGTAGTGGTACAGATAATATATACCAGAGCATAATTACCATGGCTATTAGTGTTGCCCAAAATCGGTCTTGGTCTTGCACTTTGCAAAACCAAGACCAAGGCCGCCTAAATGTTGCAAGAGCAAGATCAGGACTGATAAAAAAAATTCGTTTTTTTTTAAATAAAATTTTTTTTTTTTTAAATTTCTTTATTGAGTATTATAACAATCTGTCTGTTGGACATTGGTTATAGTGAGGTAGGATGACATTCACACCATATGTACAAAAAAATAAAATAAATAGAACAAAATAATAATCAAAAGTAAAATTAAGGGAAAATAGTTACTAATACTTGACAATCTTAGTTACTATATGTAAATAATTGGTATAACCAATATACTTTTGCATTTAACTCTTCTAATTTTTCATTCGGGCTTAGTTAGGTTTCTCCTATCTAAAAAATTACAGTAATATATCCATACTAACTAGCTAATAAGTAACTGCAAGACTTTTGCGAGACTCTTGCGCAAGACCAAGACCATGACCAAGACTGGGTTTACTAGACCAAGACACGTCTCGGTCTCGCATTTGGGCAACACTAATGGCTATTATAATAAATCCTAAATCAGAGAAGAAATTAAACATTTTCAATAATTTATTGTAGTAATTTTTGTTCAAATTGGATGTTGGATGATTTAAATCACATCTTTTTTTGCTACTTAAAAGAGGAATATTAACTCGTGCTGTAACAAATCTTAACTCAAGGTATACGCATATAAGAAGCACGCAAACACATCACACAGGTAATGGTAAACGGTTAGTATTTTCCGGCATATTCCCTTGCGTAATATTGTAAACGCATTCTGTTGTGTAAACATCGAGATTGAATAACACCGACATGTGCATTCTATGCACTTACATAAATATCTTCGGTGTTGTTAGTTTAGTTCTTTGGATTTGAACTTACTGGAACCGGTAACTTGAAGCACAAGAATGCACGTATTCAAGGTTCTTTTGATATCATCTTGGGAAGGAGATGATTTGATTTATCTTGTCAAGTTTTATCTTAATTAGGAGGTCTATTGAATTCAGTGGTAATAGCTTCTAATAGCTTGATAGTAATTTTCAGAAATAGCAAGGCCACGTGTTGATTTGCTTAACCACAAACTCATTTGCTGCTACAGCATTATCATAGACGTAAAAATTGTCAATGATGGTAAAGGTTGACTTTGGAAATAAACTACTCAATTTTTTTCTCGAACTATGTCAGTAAAGTAATATTTTATGACGTATCTAACATACGTCACATGAAGGAACGGTTGCCATAGTAACATATATTTGTTGTTTTTCTTTACTTTCGAAACAACTATTTTTTTTCCCCTGACAATTACTGTTACATTGTTGTGCTCTACCGTTGTCAAAAATAGCCGAGATAATGGCCCAAATTGCAGGTAATAATGTAATGGCGATAATAATGATCGATCACTTTCTAGAGAAAACAATTTGTGGAATCAGCCACCGGTATTGGCTAGAAAGCTGAACAACCGTGGGTGCGCACACATCTAACCCACATCTCCGCGAGTAATCAAACCAATTTCACTTTGTTTTCTATTGCCATGGCTATGTAATCATGTAATCTACATGTTATGTAAGCTCTCTTGTCATTGCTCGATTGGAATGGTGATAATTAACTCGCCTGTTATTTCGACATGCATGAGAAAGCTTTCTCTTATATAGGTCATAGCCAAGACTTTATGAAAACATTTATATATATATATATACATACAGGATGTCCCGTAAGTAGAGAGAAATATGTATAGGAATGATAGCTGATCTCAAGAGCTAAAAAATGCATATATAAACAATAGACCGATTTCGGCAGAAAATTAGAAAATTTATGTTGTTTATAAGAATCATTTTTCTTATAGACTTACCTATATATTAAATATATAGTAAAGGAAAGTATTGCGATCTTGAAAATTTTCACGTCCACTGAGTCCAAATAACTAAGTCTCGAAAAAAAGTCTGTGTGTGTGTGTGTGTTAACAGTCTAGCTCAAAAGTGAAAAGCTCTTCGAAAGTGAAATTGCATATTTAAGGTTGGTTGTATGCTAGGGATGTTACAGCAACCTTTATGTCAATATCGGCTTACCGGAGTAGCATTTTATATAATGGACTAAACGTATTTTTACAATTTTCTCGAAAACGGCTCTGACCATTTCGATTAAATTCATCATATCAGCGTAAAATTAAGCAGTTTCAAATTAAATGTAATTTTTATTCTGATTGATGTTCTATTTACAGGGTTGAAATAGCTAAATTGATGACCTGGTGTGTGTAGTAATAAATACAAATGCATAAACACACTTTTTATTTTAAAAAAATGATTATTCATCATCTAATGTTATAACGATTTTTAAAAAAAAATATTTTTATTAAAGGAATTAATCCGTATTTTTAAGTCACGAAATAAATGTTTCTAGTTCTAAAATTTATGTTTAGAATAAAGTAACCTGCTGATTGCTTAAATTATTTTCATGTAAACATTAAAACAGAACAGGGTAGTTCAAAACGAACAAATTCCAAGAGTGTTGCAAACAGAAAAATTATTTTTAAAAAACTCAAGTTATTATCTGATTTTGATTGCTTTAAAATTAGGAATTATTAATTTTGATTGACGAGTTACAAATAAACAATATTTAATACACGTTTTAGCATTTCGATTATTGAAATCTTATTTTAATAACTGTTCAAAAATACTTCTACTGTGTTTGGTGTATGGAGGGGTGGCGTTCTCATGTTCCCTGTTTGTACTCCGAGTTGAATTGACTCATTGACATATCCTTTTGGGACTCCTCATCTACCTCCGTACGTTAATCCTCGTCCACAAATTCCTTCAAAAAATTCTTGTTCCACCTCCTATTCCCTATTTAATCTATTACAAACATGTTAAATTTACTTGCGTCTATAGACTGTATAATTCAATCAACAAAACAATTACAATTGCAATTAACAGTTAATTAGGCATCATTTTGTATTTTTCAATGACGAAGGCTCATAATTATATATCTCTGTCCATAGAGGACTGTAGTTTCAAAAGGAAATATTTTTTTTCGTTTCATTTCATTCAAATATACTACCATTGAAGATTTTCGGTTTCGTTTTTGAAAAGCGAGAGTTAGCGACAGTACTGGTCGTGGTAGTCCAATTATTTGGTCTCCGGGATTTCCAGACCTCACAGTACTGTATCATTGTTTATATTCAAAGATGAAGTATACGAAGTATAAGTAGACGCTCGGGATACAGGAATTCAACGTATTAATAAAATTGGACCTGTATACTGTAAGCAAGGGAAATTTTAAGCGTTTCATCTTCTTTGAAATGAGTTATTATTTAATTCATTAATATTCATTAAGGAAATTTTTAGATTGACCTTGTTTTGATGTTTGATGAATATTTAATAAACTTTATGTTATTAACCTTAAAAAATTCTTATTAACGAAATTAAACTAATTAACCCTAACTATAATACACATAGAATACATGAATTATTATCTCAATATCTCAATTCCACATTCAATAATCTAAAATCAGATAGCAACAATGTAAATAAAATCAATGGAGATGGATCAAATGCTTGAAAGAATAAATAAAATAGACAATAGATAAATAATTTTTGGTCTATTTTGATGTACAACATTTATTTACCAATATCAACTGGAAAGATGTAATGAAAATAATTGAAAAAAAAATGGAATAAAATAGAACCGCATATACAAATTAAAGGGTTTTATGAAATATATGGATTAAAATACCTCAGAAGCCAAAAATCGGATTTGCATACTGTAAGCGAGGGAAATTTTCAGCATTTCATCCTTTTTATAATGAGCTATAATTAATAATTTATACTTCATATTATTAATCTCACCTTGTTCACGTTTTCACGTCTACCGTGTGGTCTAAAGCACACGCCTTAGTATTGGTTTATTATATTTAATAATTAACCATTGTGATCAACCAAAACATTCAAAAACTTAACCCCCCTCTCAAAATTTGAGGTTTCACGTTTCAGGATGAGAGAATTCGAAAAACGAATAAAATTTTTTTTTGTCCGTCAGCCCTCCGCCGTCCGCGCATTTTCTTTGAAATTACTTATTTTTTTCAAATTCGGATATAAAATTTGAGGTCATCCGAGGATGATCCTCCTTCATCGACATTACTATCAGCCTTTTACTTTCAAAATGGCGGCCGAAAAACCTGCGTTGCTATAGACTGTAGCTCCTAAACGAATGTACCAATTTCAATGAAAGTTCGCTAAAGTCATTTTCTCGACGCCCCTTAAATTTATCTATATAACATACTTCAACAAAAAGAAGCTGGAAAAAAAGTTACGAGGGATGGTAAAATTAAATTCCGAATAACCCAAAAAATTTACACTTTTTTATCAATATTGTACATAGTTTTTTAAATGTTTACGGGGATTTCCTAAAAAACAAAACAAAAATCCTAATTGGACAGTTACTAGCAAAGATATGGTCTACAGTTTTTTTTTTCGTATGTTCTACTCCAAATGATATATCCTTTGATTTTTTTTTTTTTTTTTTTAGTTTTGAATGTGTTAATAAGGTAATGCTATTTTTTTTATAGCATATTACAAATCATTAAAAAAAAGTTTAGTCCAATAATTGGAATCACCTTTTATTTATTTTTTTTGTAACTAGAAATGTAATGTTACTATTGTTTGGAAATAATAAACCATTGTGAAATAATTTGCAGCTTTTTTTTTTATTATCAATTTTGTTTCTTTAATATCCCATAAAAAATTAAGAGGATTAATTGTATGATTTTTTTTTTCATTATCAACATATTCAAAGCATTATTAAAAAGCGAGCAAGACATTTGGAAACCACAAACAAACAATTTTACAGAGTTGTAAAATGGAAACATAAATAATAAAGGATATAAATATAAAGCTATTTCATTTTTTTTTTTTCGTTAAAGAAATCGAAAGCAGTTTCCGAGTCGGGCATTAAGCGGTAGGCTCGGCAAAAAGGGACAGCTGATCATATATCATCAACTTTACTACTCAACCGACTTTTAATATTTATTTAGAGAAGTAAAATTCTTATCTCTTTTCAATGTCACCATTCGGAGTCAAAGAACCGAGATCTAATATTAGCTTTTACGGTCACGGAGGAACCCCTCCTTCCCCCGCCCTCTCCCTCTCCTCCCCCCCCCCAAAAAAAATAACAAAACACTGCGAAGACGGGTAAGGAAAAGAAAAAGGAAAGTAAGCCTGAAAATAAAATCCCACTTAGCCTTTCAATTTCGTGCCAGCCCTATCTCGGCCTCCATCTTTATTCCGCAGCCGTAGGAATTTTTATAACTTGCGAACCGGCTTCGAACCCGCGGTGGGATACCACCGGCGTGCAATTACCAGAAGATAGCGGAGGCTATATGTTTAGTACCGTCCGCTGACGACGCTTCAACATTTACAAGCGTTAATTAGTTTATTTTACTTCTATAAGCTCCTAGGAAAGGTAATCCTCAACTACCTCCATGGAATTAAATGGCCCCTGGATTCAATTATTGCTGAAGTAGTAAACGTTCTAATCTGATATTTACGCTTTATCTTTATGGAATATGACTCTGGTGGGAACCTTATAAAAGATTCAGTTATGAGAAGGTATGCTTTATGACCAGAGCTCAGATTTTTAGGATTTCCCCTTCTTTTTTTTTTTAAGTGAAAACTTCTTTAGGCGACCATTGCTTTTTTTTTTTTGAGGAGAGTGAATTAGATCGAGCCGTCAGATTTCCGAAGTGTGAAGCTCAAGTAAAGTCGGCTGGAGTCGACTGATTGAAATGTTATAAGAAATTCTCAAAAACGAAAAATTGGACCTGCATATTGTTCGAGAGGGAAATGTTTATCATTTCATCCTCTTTCTAATGAGATATTTTCCAAAATTGTATCTTAACGCGACGCCGTGCTACAGAGGCGAAAATGAAAAAAAAATAATGTCGAAAAGCAAATTATAACCGGTTTTATTTAAGATATTATTTTTTTTTATTACTAATTTCTACTAATAGTGGGATTCCTTAACCTAAACCTTGGATGGCTTCTTTCCATAATATCCTATCTAATGTCCATTCTTGCCCTAGACCATCATCCACCATGGATTCCTCCACTTCGTTATCCCAGGTCTTCCTCGTCTTCTTCTTTCCCTAGTTTTCCATAAGTGGACTTCTTTGGGTAGTCTTCCTCTTATAGTAGAAGATATTATTGAAACGAGAAAAATGTTTAGCATTGATACTTATATTTTTTATTATTAATCTCGCTTTGTTGATGTTTTAACTTCTATCGTGTGATCATACACTTTATTTGTTTTTTATTTTTAGTCATAGTCAATTATCCGTTATAACTTATCCTAGTAATTAAAGTTTATTGATACTATAAAGGACTTTAAATATTTTAGAAAGTTACGTAAAAGCTTCAGGGCAATTTAAAAATAAGCTACTGATGAAATTTTACTGTTAATTAAATTAGCCAATCTAATGTTTAAATATGTGCAATAGGGTGCAAGAAAAGACAATTAAAAAAAAATAATCAAAAAACAAACAGAAATAAAAAAATTCTTTTTTATGTGCACAAAAGTACTATAAAATTATGTTGTTCTATAATTTTATGGTTCCATAAGAGCATAAAAATAAGGTTTATTGCTTTTAATATACATTATATATTAGTTATATATTGTTTTTAATATCTATCAATAGACTCTTCTTTACTATAACAACAATATTATTAAGTTTGGGGGCTCTGAATTTATAGCTACGTATTTCGCAAAAATTAATTAAATCAGCTTTTTAACACAATGTTAATTCTGAATTAATCTAGTACAACAATTTCCTTGAAATTAATCACTTCTTCTATAAAATTGTATGATTTGACGTAATTGTTCCAGCGATATTAATTATTTAAAAAAATACTATATATTTAATACATTAAAATATAATATAATTTAATATTGATGTAAACTATTAAATAACTTACCAAGAGACAATGAAAAAGTCATATTTTGACATCGTTTGCTTGAAGTATTAAACAGACTAAGTAGGGCTTGTATCTTCCTTAGAAAGGATAACAAAATATATTTTCGTAAATTACAGTGGTCTTGAAGGTGACAGTTTCATCTTTATAATATTGATAATATATATATATTTGAATATACCGGAATATTATATAATAGTTTGCAATTGGACGTGCTACTTTAAGTAACTGGTTCCTTTGTTTGTACTATCTTGTTACAACAAAGAGCACTTAAGTTAATGTAGTGCCTTTTATGAGTCAGTAATGAGACTCCAATCAGTCTGGATGAATTATTTGTTTTCTAGCTCCATTATTTGGCGATGAATCTTTTCTAAAAACAAACTGAGCTTCCATATATTTTATAAACTTGCTTGAATACTCATAAATTAATATCCATAAATAAAACGATTAAATGAAGATTTTTTTTTATTAAAAAGTCTCTAAAAATTAATTATGTAATATTGAGGTTGCTTTTTTTTTCGAAAAGTTAAAGAAAAACTTTGGATTACAGCTGATTTTTCTTCTTTGAATTACTTATGAAAGCGCCCCACGTTGTGCCCTATAGCCGATCAAGTAGGGCAAATTCATTGAACATGATTTTCGATTGGTCAAATCATTCATTCATCACAAATACAACTTTTAAGGTTATAATAATGCCGCCAATAGACAAATAATTTATGGCGAAAAATTAACATTAGATATAAAAATTGACATTAATTTAAATAAAAAAACATTATATGGACTCGAAGCTAATTAACTTAATTAATTTCCTTAGCTTTAGGGAGTGGGATAGATCAGTGGTAAGGAGCTGACTTCCAATGGCCAAGATGTTATTTTCGAATCCGGCTGATAGCACATAAATTATTCATTCTGTTTTGTCGATCATGGATAGATACTGGGATCCGGAGATCCTCCTGGGGCACACCCAGTCTATATAAAGTGGGTACCCTTGCGGTTGAGCATGTTCTCGTTCAAATCATCTACTTTTAATACCTTTGAACAAGAAACAGTATTTCCTTCCAAAGTACAGGACCCAAATCCCTACATGGGTTTATGAGTACAGGTTAGGAAATTTCCTTAACGTCCTAATAATCATCATTATAAAGCATATAGTTTGGCTGAAGTTCCTTATAAATTTAACTTTTACTTCCTTCTTATTTTGTGTGTTTTTTTCACATGAAAACTATCAAGGAAAATTTTTATATGGCACCAAATCTGAACGAAAATTTAAAAGACAGCATCATAAAAACAGTTAAAAAACTCTATTACAGAGTTGAATTTGAAGTTCTTGAAGACTCTTGAAGGACAAATGCTACTCTTAGTATTGATTAACAAGTATTTTAGTATTATACTCAAATCAAATAATTTAATTACTTCCTAAGTTGATTTCAAACAATTAACCTGAGTAGTAATTGCATTCTCAATAGTGATTCAATTTTAGTAAAATACTTGGTACTCAGTACTCAGATTAACATTTGCTCATCTCTGCAAGTTATATGGTGTCTTAAAATTAACGCAATATTTAAATTAAATACAAAACACAGTTCATTCTTCTTTTGTTTTCTTTTTATTTGTCAATTTAACAGCTGATAGTTTAGGGTTAATACAAATGGAGCGTTATACGAGCGAACAAAGTGTTTCCATTGTTAAAAAATATTTTTAAAATAATGAAAGTCTTGCGGCCACAGTTCGAAAATTTCGTAGAAAATACGGTCGGAATAGTGATTTAACTTTATCAACTGTGAAGAGAGTAGTTGAGAAAGTTGCGAAAGAACACATCAACAATTGATCAAGTCTGCTTGACTTACTCAACTAATCTCTTCAAAGTTGATAAAGTTAAATCATTATTCCAACCTTTTTATTTTTTCCGAACTGTGGCCGCATGACTTTCATTATTTATTGAAAAATATTTTTCAATACTGAAAACACATTGTTAGCTAGTATATTGCTTTATTTAAATTTTATTTTATTGAGTATTAATACAGTCTGCCACACTGAAGGGCATTAGTACTAGAGCCATAGTATTCATTCACACAATATGTACATAAGAAAGGAAAATAAATAAAAATAATAAGTAAGAAGAATAAAAAAAAAGGATATATATATATATATAAATGAAAATATTAAGTAATATACAAGATAAGGAAAATATCATATTAAAGCAGAATGATAATAAAATAAATAAAACACATTCACAGCTATGTACAATATGGCTAGTATAAAGCACCCTTTTTATTAACCCTAAACTATCAGCTGTTAAATTGTCAAAAAAAAAAAAAAAGGAAACAAAAGAAGAAAGAACTGTGTTTTGTATTTAATTTAAATGTTGCGTTAATTTTGGGAGACACTATAGAACCAACAAAAAAAAAATACATATTTTATTTTTATTATTAAATTATTAT
The DNA here is from genome assembly GCA_928085145.1 of Nezara viridula. Taxonomy (NCBI): domain Eukaryota; kingdom Metazoa; phylum Arthropoda; class Insecta; order Hemiptera; family Pentatomidae; genus Nezara; species Nezara viridula. Next base: position 11,677,587 of record OV725081.1, read on the forward strand.
TTTAATTTTTATGTGAATTATTTTTCATGGAGTCTACAATTTAAATATTCTCGGATAATAGGGCATTATTGAAGATAATGTAGCATAATATCGGATAGAGATCCGACAGACATACAGAGACCAGGGCGCTCTAATGAAGGCTAACATAAGAAAGATAGCCATCGGACTTCCATATGCTAATGTTCTTGCAATTAAAGCTTCCTTGTATCTGATGTGTCCTCTCATGTCGTCCTCGTCTTTATCTTTGGCTTCCAGCTAGTTCCATAGTCCAGGAGGCCTCTTCTTCTGCGACAGGGAACATCCTGATGGCCGGGGTAATGGCTCTTACATTAATGCAAGGGGGTCCTTATCCTTTTGTTACCATCAGCCTCCAAGCTCGAGGAAATGAGATCTGTAAACTCAAGGATAAGAAAACATGGTTGAGCATATTTCTTAGCAATTATATACGGTGAAAATAAAACTGATAAGAAACTCTCTCTTTAAGAGAGAGCATTTTTAATTTTTATGGCGCTGGTATACAAAAACAATATTTTTTAAGTGACGTTCTAGATAGAGGAAATCGTTTTAGGGTCTCTCGATAAAAGTGTAAGATTTTTTTCTTCACGATTTAAACCAAGTCTTTTCTTGTTCTTCCCCATTTCATAAATTATAAGTGAATATTTATTTATACTATTTGGCCATCATTTTATACTAGTTGGCCCGTGGGAAAAATTCGCAGATAATTTTATTTAGTAAAGAAATATTAAAACAATATGAAAATAAGTAGTTCCTATGTATTATGTTAAGAAGGAATTAATATTTTTTCCTTAGTCGATTACAATATTCCATTAAACATAATAGACCAAAATATTTATACAAATTGCTTTGCTAGGACCTATTTTTAAACGCTGACTGGAAAGATAATAAAAGTAATAAAGACAAAATAATGCCCCGATCATAGGATATTCTAAATTATTAAAAAAAAATAAAATGTAAGAACAACCAAATGTCTTTAAGAAATAATAAAGTTAATATAAAAGCCAGGAAAAAAAGTGTAGTAGACTATTCTACTCCTAAATGCAATATCTTTAAACAGGAAGACATTATTGAGTATACCAAAACTAATGGACTGTATCTTTGTTAATAATTGTCCGATTTTAATTTTTTGTTAGTAATTTAGTAATCTGTCTAATATCATGGCAATCAGAAAAAAATGCATACTTTTTGAGTTATTCGCAAATAAACTTTCTTTTCTTCCATAACTTTTTTCCTAAAATTTCGGAGGGATAGGACTATTTTCGCCTGAGAAGGAGCAGAAGCACTTCAAAATGAGTGGTCAATCGTTGGATTTGATGAAGAATTGACCGACAAAAAAATAATATATAGAATTGGCCATATGATTGTAATAACCTCTCAATTGTGTATACAGGTGGATAATTTTAGGCCATTCAGAAAATTGTAAACAGATGTTAATAATTTGATGAAAAGAGGGTTCTGTGCCGCGAACCGTCATATTAAACTGTTATATCATGTTTTAATTTAATAATATAACGGTTTAGTAAAAAAAATATATTTTACCAAACAGATATATCCTTTAGAATATTACTATTAGTATAAAAAACAACACTTTTTACTAAACTAAAATATCGTTTAAGAACATTAGAATTATCAGTAATCAGTGGAATTCTATTTACTGCAACTTTTATGATATTTTAGATTATTATAAGTTTTTTTTAGAGCACTCATTTTCAAGTTACAGGGTCATTTACTGTAATTTGGCTCCGTTTTTGATGATTTTGGTAAAAATCAGCGTTCGTTAACCGCTGTTATCGATGTTATCACTTAAAATTTAAGTACTTGTTGGACGCAAAATTTAACGTTCTTTAATTTCTGAAAAAACAATGTTTTTCCTTTTGAAGCAAGGAGTTATAGGTCAAAAACAAAAATATATTTAAAAAATCTTTTTTTGGCTACAGAAACTTTTCTGTTGGTGGCTTTCATAAGCAATTTTGTTTTTTACATGTCTAAACCAAAAAAACAAACAAAATATATACATATATATACACTAATTAAAAAAATAAAAACTTTTCCTCTTTTTTAGCGATGAATTTCTCGTTGCGATTCTCAAGTTACTGGCCTAATATTCTTTACAGTCAGTCGCCATTTTTACAGGTAGCAATACCTGACTGGCAAGCTCTCATTTTTTCAATATAAATTTAACATTTAAAACTAAAAATGCGTTTAATGTTTTCATCAAATCATTTTTTTTTTTTTTTTTGCCCGGGCTTGATGTGTGGTGGATTTTATAGTATTACGAAGATCCAAAAATAGGCTATGGTTCTTTTTTTCCCCATAATATTTCATTATTTCTCTTTTAAATAATATCTTCTGGCACAGGCAGGTAAAATTCTTTGATCAATCCAATTGTATTTCTCTCTCTCTATATATATATATAAAGTGAAGTGAATAATAAAAACATTGTCCTTAGTCCTATTAAGTAATGTCCTTCTTATGACGTATTTTGTTCTACATTCTAAAACAAATATATCATGATTATGACTATTATGCAGATTTAAAGATTATAACCATTTGTATTAAAAATATACCTTCACCTCGGAGAAAGAGGGAGGAATAAGGCAGTGGCAATCGATAAGCCGGGTGAAAGGTCGGAAGTATCTATCGATCATATCGATTTATAGGTGCTAATGACCGGTTGCTCGAAAACATAACGTTTTCTGGAAATATTTCAGGTTCGTGAGCTTTTGGATATCTCGCTTCCTCCTTGGACACCGACCACGCCTGGCTGGAGGAACAATCTAGTGCAGCCTCATGGTAGACTTTCAGTTCGTGAGCTGAGTTAATTGTTGTGATTTATTTTAGCGGCAATGTTCATCTTTTAGGGCAATACTTTCTATGGAAATAATCCTTCCAAGTATAATATTTTAAAATGGTAACGAGCTGAAAATGTTTACGCGCTATGATTCCGATTGGGAAACGAAATATATTGTTGAGCGGGTTAGAGCCAGAAGCAAGAGTTTTATTTATTATTCTTTTTGGTATAAAATGACGTACATCGAATATTTTTAATAGTTTCTAAACTCTGAGCTCTTCGATGGTATCTATCAGATCGTTCATAAAATCATCGATGGTATTCAGTGATTAAGCAACCGTTGGGTCAGCGGTTCCATCGGCAATTGAAATTAATAAATTTTCATATGAAATTATCATTTTTTTTTTTTTTTTTTTTTTTTTGTCTTCATATTTCCATCCACACCTGTCATGAGCTTGACAATAAGCAGATGTGCTGTAACTAATAAGAAAAAATAACATTTTAGGCATGGGGAAAAAAATATTACCCAGCAGCACTTCTTCCTGGTCTTGATTTATTTCCTTGATTCATTGATTTCCTTGATTCAAGAAATTTATTCCTTGATTCAGCTCCTCTTTAGTTGTCTCCTGATAGGCATGTCAGCTGTGGCCCTCTCGTGAATAAGTCCGTTGTGATGTCCGTGTAGTTTAAGATGAAATCTGGAGTAGAGATCGCGTATGTGTTGGTCGATATGTGTTTACGTACCAAGGAGCTCCTGTTATAAGAAGTAAAATTTTGGATTGGAATAACTGTAGTTTTTGTAAGTGTGTCTTTTTTGCAGAACCGTAAATTTGTGAGGCGTTTATCCATATAGGTTTGAGTAGGTAAGTGTATGTATTGAGTTTTTGTCTGATTTTCGATACGAAATTTAAAGTTAGTTTTCTTAAAGTTAGGTTAACAATTAATTTTCTACTGTTTTATTTTTATTTTTTTACATTCACTCAATAAATATATATATATTTTTTCTTACCCTCCAAAGATATTATTGAACAAACATAATATATACATACACATCTGTTTTCGAAATATATTATCTACAACACTTTTTTCATATGTGCAGACTTTTTATCCATTTTTATTAAGGGAGTGTGGTACAAAAAAAAAAAAAAAAATTCAGGAGTTTATATTATGTGTAAAAATTAAACATGATTATAGTAAAACGAAAAAAATACTGCATTTATAAAAATAAATAAATTTTATATTTTATATGCGTATGAATATACTTAAAAATATCTGAACAAAACAATTGAATTTATTACATATTATTATACGTTAAATATCAGAGGCAGGTAGCCTTAATTACAGAGCTATGATACATTTCTACAACTTTTTTTTAGCTAAAAATAGTTTTAAGAACTGGAAGCAATATTTGATGTCTTATTTTGTACATTCTCAAATTAAAATAATACATTTTCTCATGTCTAATAATTTATATAAAAATGTCTATAAAACATTCACTATAAAATATATTTTTTTATATATCCTCGGACACGGGTCTTATGTTTTTGGACCTAGTATCACCAAAAAATAGTTTGATTGAAATCTGCCATCCTCTCCTTGTCGATTACATTCATTTAACTGGTATGCAGAGAAATTAAGTTTGGTGATGAATTTTTTTTTTGTTCTGCCCATCATACGCTACCATTTCCAGTGCTTCTAAAAAAACTATCTGGTGTGTCCAATCACACGACTTTCCTACCTATTTCAGAAAAGTTTTTATATCTTTACATATGTCCATGAAGAAACAAAAAATAATAGAACTAGATTTATTTTCCTGAAAATTGATCAAACAAAAGATTTGAGCAATGGAAACTGGCTTAAGGTAGATCAGCGTAATAATTTCACTACTCTTGCTGATCATTACTCACTAATATTCCTAATCAAAAACTTTTTGCCACAGCTTAGTATTGTCAAACAATAGTGAAGATTGTGTGATGCGGGCAAAAGATTTTCTTACTTTCACTTAGTCATCTTTATTCTCTCATTCTCCCCTTTCTGATACCAGGATATGAACCCGTAATCTTACATTGGAAATTGAATAGCTGTAACTTCGTTAGTAGTTGTTCAAAATGAACGATTTTTATATAGCTTTGTAGGGAATTTAATTACGACCAGGCTAAAAATAAGCGTTATCATTGCTAATACTGGTTCGATTCCGATGATTTTTTTTTTTTTTTTATGGCATGACCGATGATTAACAGCAGTTCCCGAGAAAATCTTGGCACAGATAGACAGACAGACCAATAGCTAAAAATGTGCTTTTTGGACTCAGGGGGCTCTGAAACGTATAGTTCCGTCGAAAACCGCATATCGGAAATTTGACCAGATTGCAATACTTTTCTTACCTAGTATAGGTAGGAAAGTAAAAATTTAGATAATTTATGGTTAGGCTCATTTATATTATTGAATACCGGTTTTTTGTCTTTCTTTTATTTATGTATTTTTATTGTTCTGTGAATTCATGGTTCAATATAATTAACACTGGCCAATTTGTTTTTAGTCTATTTGTCTATGTTACCATATTTTTCTGGATTTTTTTTCTTATCTGTATCAGGACAAACAATTCAACTAAACTATCGATATCTCCAAAAGTGTAACAGCTTGGAATAGTTGCCTCTATTCAAAGAATCCAGGAAGAAAAGTCAAACGGTTCTGGAAAAGCGGTTGTATAAGAGATGACCAACCGAGAAAGAGCAAAACGCTGGAGGCAAAGAGGCAAAGAGGCGAAGAGGCAAACACATGATAAGCGCAAAAATAGGCCTATCCCATTGATTGGTTCCGGCACAGTTGCCTATTCACTATTCGGTTAACTTCCTTCTAGTCCAGCTGGCCATTATCTTATACCAATACAGCAATGCCATGTAAATATTTCATTTCAGAAAACGCTGCAAATTGTTCCACAATGGTTTATTATTTCCAAAAAAATATACATCTAAAGTAACATTACCTTCCTAGTTAAAAAAATAAATAAATAAAAGGTGATTCCAATTATTGGCATTACTTCAGTAACATAGCATTACTTCAGTAACATATTCAAAATTAAAAAAAACAAACGATATAACATTTGGAGAAGAATACATAAAAAAAAAAAAACGGAGACCATATCTTTGCTCCTAATCGTCTGATTTTAACGATTTTTTTGTTTTTTGTTTTTAGGATATTTCGTAAACTTAAAAAAAAAAAAACCATATACAATATCAGCAAAAAAGTATAAACTTTTTAAGTTGTTCGGGATTTAATCTTACCATCCCACTTAACTTTTTATCCAACTTCTTTTCGTTGAAGTATGTTGTATAGATAAATTTAAAGGGCCTAGAAAAAATGACTTTAGCGAAGTTTCATTGAAATCGGTACATTCTTTTAGGCGCTACAGTCTCTAGCAACGCAGGTTTTTCGGCCGTCATTTTGAAAATAAAAGGCGGATAATAATGCCGATGAAGAAGGATCATCCTCGGGTGACATTTTATATCCAAATTAGAAAAAAATCGGTCCAGTAGTTTCGGAGAAAATGAGAGGAGGGACAAAAAAAATTTTATTCGTTTTTCTAATTCTACTCATCCTGAAACGTGAAACCTCAAATTTTGAGAGGAGGTTAAGTTTTTGACTGGCCAAAATGCATATTACAATAAAAAAAACAAAAACAAAATAAACCGCTTAAAAATAAGGGATAAAAGAAGTATTTACATAACTATACTGATATATTAAATACATAATATGAGCAATAAGGTCCTAATACTGCAAAATAGTTGCTATAAACAATAAGCTATGGAATTATAAATAAGCGACAAATAGCTTTTGTTGACGTGCCATTGTATTAATGAAAAATAAATAAATAAAAGAGTGGATAAATATTTACTTTAGATGATTTACATATGTATCTTAGTATGTTCGAAGAATACAATAATAGTATTGTAAACATTATACAAGTTCTATATAATCTAAATCGTATGATGTTGATTGATTGGAGAAAAGAAAAGATAATATACATATAGACGAGATTATATACACATATAATATACATTATAAATGGCTACCCAGCGTCTGAATGAGTTGTAAGGAGGAATTGGAATAAGAGGGTTTTAAATGTGGATAAGGATGGTGCATGGCGGATTTTAAGTGGGATGGAATTCCAAAATGTGGTGGAGCGGACAATAAAGGAGTGTTGAAATGGGGCCGATTTGTGGAAAGGGGTATAAAGGTCGAAAGGACGAGATCTTGTGGAGAGGGAGTTGATAGATGACTTGAATCGAAGGAGATTGAATGCGTAGGACGGACGATGATTACAGATTATTTGGTAAAGGAATGAACCTAGGAAATATAGTATCGCCTTCCAATCAAAATTATTACGACTTATAACAAGAGCATATTGGTACTAGTCTAAAAAAACTCTACATACTGACTTCCACATGCCAACAGTTGACCAACATATAACAACCCTCTACCAACAAGTAGCTACAGCTGACATATCCCTCAATATGGGGTGGAGACCAAAAAAGACCTGGATGAGACATCTCCTTCCTTAAACAACTAGAGTAATTCAATCAAGCCAGAGAAGAGCTGCGACTGGGTAATGTCCTTCCCGATGCCTGACATGTCATTATTTCCTGGATGATAAATATTCAGGACCCAGTCATTATAAGATTTTTATTAGTGCCGACGTTTCAACCTAAACATGTGGGTCATCATCAGAGCGTGGTTCGAGCACTGATGATGACCTACATGTTTGAACGTTGACACTAAATAAAAAATTTATAATGACTGGGTCCTGAATATTTATAATCCATGATATGTAGAACAGTCGACTAAATTCTTCAATAAGTCATTGTTTCCTGTATAATCAATAATCTAATTTGATGATTGTCAACATATAGTTGACAGTTATAACGATAAATAAATAAAAATATTTATTTTATCTTATGTATTCTCTTTCAAGTAATGGGCTAAGAACGTCGAAACGAATTCATTTAAGTTTGTCTCTTTCACCATCAAGTAATTATTTGTTTATTCTTTTTTTGTAAATAGTTATATTTATTTATGTATTTCACATCCGAATCTAAAATTCAACTAGTAACATTTGGTAATAGAGTAACAAAGGTGAATCAAACTAGATTTTAACAGAGTAGAGAAAAAAAAAAACGTAAACCGAAGGTTGGATAATTTCCGTGTAACTGCTAATTACTGTGACCGCAGTGACAGGTAACCGCTAAGTAACTGTAACCGGACCCTGGAACCGAACCTCGGTATTTTAATTAGTGTATCGTGCAGAGTAGGATTAGTGTGTGAGTACAAGGCAACTCCGTCGGTAATTGGTGCGTGTACTACCTGCTAGCACCCTGTATCTAACCTTTGTGAGCTGGTCACTACATTTTTAGAAGTGCTAAGCAAGTAACTACAAAAGAGCCGCTTGTACAACACAAGAGATTTTAGATAGGACAAGTATTATTCGCTAAAAAACGAACGTCTTACGAGAAACATTCATTAATATACAAACAATTAAATTGTAGAAAAAATGTATTCATAATAAATAAATCTTTCAAATTATGATCGCATAAGAAACTGTTGTATTTATTGGCTTTATTGCCACATCATCAACTTGAGGATATAACAATATCATGAAAGTACATTAAAAAAAACAAATACATAACAACTTTTGTTTTAACTTTATTTGTTAGCCTACTCCTGTCAAAAATACTAACAACCTAATGGGTCTGCTGAAGAGAATAATAACAGTGACTTTGATCGAGGTGAGGTAGGGGAGTGCTCAGCGGCATCCCTTCTTATCATGATTTTATTATGAATTTTTATACGATATCATTCAACCTCTTTTGATCCCCATAAACCTGTTAAGATACGTTAATTATTGAAATCTTTCGTATGAAGGTGTTAGGATGCCCGTGTAAGTTATAGCCAGATCTTGTGTAGTGTTTGTTTAAAGTAAAGTTTACAATGTACCATGGATACCTACCTACTCAAACCAGCAAAAAATCACACCCTAAAAAAAAATTACAATGTTTCTAATTTGATATTTTAATATTAATAGTAGACACATTTTGATACGTAAATAACAAAATTCGACATACAGAAACCAGCTATCTACTAATACATACGTACTATATTTTTCCTTTTCCAATATAAACTGCATGAAGATAATAACAAATTGATTGACGATATAACTGTGAATGACATTAGAATGCGAGTAAAAAGGAGTTGGACGAGAGTCGTCCTTTCACGAACCAAGGATATTAATCGAGACCAGAAAGAAGTTCAGTTCGTTACTATCTATGCTTCCCATGTCTGAAATGACGTAATCATAATTCTTCATCATATTTTTTGAGTCTCACATTTATTTGTGACATGTGTAAACAGAAAAATGTAGCTTTAATATATATATATATATATATATATATATATATATATATATATATATTATCGACTCCGATAGTTAAATGTAATGAAAGTAGATTCTTTTACATAAATGGTTTAAAATACTTCTATTACAAGAATAATTGTTTCAATATTTTAGTGTGACCTAAAAAAAGAAGAAAAAGAAAAAAAAAGCTGTTCATCTATATAACAGAATCTCCAAAATAAGAAACTTATTGTGGTCTTGAACATTCTCCAAATTTCACCAGAACCTTACCCATCATCCAAATCCCCTAGCCCAATCCCTATCTAGTTCCACTCATCCCTACAATTCTCCTCCAAGGTTGAAGCTTCAGTGGCCCAGAGACCTTTTGTGAATAGGTATATACTGCAGTTTTGGCAATGGACAGATTCTCTACTCAAGCCATGTATATGTGGTTATAGAGCCACTTCTCAGCCTCTACTGGTCTTTAATACCAGTAATGGGGCTGAGAGAAGGGCACAGGGATCTCCTAGGGTCCTGTCTTTCCTTCCACGAGTGGAGAGAAAGGCTTGGCTCGGAGATCTTGAGTTAATGATTTTTTATAAAGATATTGTATAGAAGTTTAGCAGCACTTACTGGTATTTGGGTAGTTATTTTCTTTAACTTAGTTTCGTTTTGTTTATTTTATTCTATTTTAGTCTAAAAACATTTATTTTTAGGATTATATTTTGCTGTATTATTTATTGTGAATGGAGTGTGAATATGCCCTTTGAACACTATTATAAATGTCCTTAATTGTTACAGATTGTAATGTCTCAATAAATATGTTTAAAAAAAATAAAACACATTTAAAAAAAAAAAATCATTTTTACTAACCGTAATACTAAGTATTTCATTATTACTAATATATTATACGATTTACAATATTAATTACATAGTTCATTAATTATATATGATGCATGAACTATACAGATTGAGGTATGGGGAGAGATGTGTAGGCGCCGTACAATGGTTTGATACACCACCTCAAGACACAGCCTTCATCGTATGAACTGTTCCTTTGACCGCTATGTTGTAAAGGATTTAACTGTTTCAATATTATTTTGTATTAAAATTATTGATTGTGTTTCAAAAATAACTAATTTAAAAACATTATATTTTAAATATACTTTAAACATTTATTGCTCCAATATATAAATTAAAAAAAAAACAACGATACTAAAACCAAACTAAAAATGATAGATGTATTGTTAAATATTGTCATTTGGGACAGATTGTAATATTTCTTAATAAACAAGTTCTAAAAAAAAAAGTGAAATGAACTTTCTAAGAAAAACAACTCATTCAATTAATATTGTAATAACATTTTTTTTCTTGAATATTACTTAATATAATATTTTTAAAAATTTATCTTGAATCAAGAAAACTTTTATGGACCGTATTATGGAGGCTAGTGTTCTAAATCATGGAGTATTTTGACATGTATATTATCTTATGATCTTATCTAACACATTTTAATCATAAATGTTCTATCGTAAACAAATTATAAAAGCTTTTATATTAGAGCACTTTTTGGAGATGTTTGCTCTGCTCCAAAACAAGAAATTTCAAAAGCTGCAAATTTTGATCATTATTCATTTTTTTCAAAATTTAAGGCACTGCATATAACATAATAATACAAAGGCCCAAATCCACATACATATATACAGTTTAATGCAAAGGTGGTGTGAATAAAAAAATTAACCTTCGATATATTTAACACTTCTACAAAGGTAGAATAATTAAAGATATCACTCGGTATGAAATAAGATCGTATATATTTATTTATATTGCTTTAATAATGTTTTAATTCTATAGCAAGGTAGTTGGTTATATATTATATATATATAAACTATACCCCTCATTTTATAATCCTAAATATACGCAGCAATATCAACATTAATAATTAAAACATCACTTTTGCTGATGTATGATTATTATTTTTATGTACATATATTTATAGAGAATATCAAGGATTAACTACTCAAAACCGAAGAAAAAATATAGAATTTGAAAAAAACAAACAAATCTATTCCTAATAGATTAACTATATAGAGTGGCCGTATTCTGCAAACTGATTGGGCAGGGGAAAAAAGCCCACATGAAAATTAAGCTATTCTTCAATTTTATGAAATTAGTCTAAAACATTACGTCAGATTTAACCATATATAATACATTAATTATTTATTTTTAAATGTATTTTTTAGACTTATTTTTTTCACATTTAATCTATGTTCTTTTCTTTTATTTATTTATTCTTAACATAAATTTATTTATCTTTTTTTTTTATTATTTCAGGTAAGCCAGACATTTTTCCTCAAAGCTTAAATGTAAGTAAATAAGAATTGAATTTTTTAAAAAAAATAACATAACTTAAAGTAAAAATTAATTGTTTTAATGCTATATAAATGTAAATCATTATGCTTTTATTATAGAGTTAACATGTAAATGAACGGATCCATGGTATTTATATAATTCTTTCTAAACTGTAATAAAAGTTATATATTATTATATTGCTATACTACACTCGTATAATGTATGATCTAGTAATAGCTATGGATAACTCATGTACTAGAAAGGCTCTTATTTCTCGAAGGTTCATATATAAACATTCCCAAGGACGTAAGTTGAGTGCTCAAGTTGTAAATAACGCATTCTGCCGGCCTGTTATGATATTTGCTCCAGTGATTACGGACTTTCATAAGTTCTCTTCGTGACCCCGGAGTCGTGATTCGCGGTGAGTCAGTGTTTGAGACTCCGCCGTTCTCGTCAAAAATCTGTCCGAGTACTCAATGCCGGCCAGAGGTTCCAACACTCGCCGAATAAAGTATATCACTATTTTTTTATATGGTATTAATAATATGTATCATATATCAGTTATACTCTTCACAAATTGTAGTATATATGTTTAAAATGTCGAAAGTAGAGGCATCCAACTCTAAGTAGCATCAACATTTTCGAAAAGGAAAATGTTTGGCGGTATGGATATTTTTTTTAGGTCACTTGAATCCAAATAACCAAGTACTGCATTAGGGTCTTCTTGTTTGTGTTAACAAATAACTCAAAAACGAAAAGTCGGGCATATATTACGAATTGAAGGTTGGTACATGCCTGGGATGTTACAGCAAATTTTTCCTGAAAATCGGTTAAATGGAAGTTCCACTTTATATAATAGATTTTACACGTTTTTACAATTTCTTTACAAACACGACTCTAATTTTGATCAAACTCTGTCTATCAATGTATAATCAATTAGTCTTTAATTGGTTTTATCCCCATTGATGTAAAATAACAAGGCTTAAATGCCCAATAATACAATCCATAATCATTTATAGATTTAAATATACAGATATACTTTCAAATCTTCCTAGGCTAATGTTGCCCAAAATCGGTCTTGGTCTTGCACTTTGCAAGACCAAGACCACCACCGCCTTTCTGTTGTAAAATAAAGACCAAGATTGGTAAAAAAAGTCGATTTTTCGAATAAAAATTTAGGAAAAATAGTTACACATACTTGGAAATTTTAGTTATTATATGTAAAGAATTGGTGTAACCAATATATATTTTTGCATTTAACTCTTCTAATTTTTCATTCAGACTTACTTAGGTTTCTCCTATCTAAAAAATTACAGTAATATCTCCCTAGTAATAAGCTAATAGGTAACTGCAAGACTCTTATAAGCGTCTTGCGCAAGACGGAGACCTAGACCAAGACTGAGTTTGCAAGACCGTTTTTATTGCTTACCGTCGATGTAAAAAATTAGGATTGTGTTATTTTAATGGGTTTAATGAATTATTACAGGTTAATTATAAGGTTTAAGGTTTAACTTCGTTAAAAATGCACAACAAAAACTTTGTAATAGCTCAACATTACCAAAAAATCATTCATATTCAAAGTAGAGCGATATGTTAAAGTTCCTGGTAAATGTGATGTGCGCACCAAATTTCTTTTTTAAGATTTATTCGATTATTATTTATTTTATTTTATTTTTTTCATTTGTTTTCTACATCTTTTGTATCAAGACTTATCTATATAATATTAAAGTATCTTTATGTTTTATAAACTCGTTTTCCTTTATTACACGGATTCTAAACGTTCATTTAGTATGTTTACCACTTAATCCGTTCTTGAATATCAATACAGGTTAAAAATAGATGATATACTCGCGAAAGTAGACTGCCAAATCAGGGCGCTCTCATCAATAATACGAAAATCCATCAGGAGGGCTTACAATGGAGGGAGCATTGTCACGCTAATCTAGATGAGAATGTATCGGAAACAAAGGCCCCCTTCATCGCCATTTTAATTAATTATAGCCTGGAGCGCATGCGCCTGGGAGGGAGGGGTCGACGACCGGGGGCAGTGCGCATGCTCGCCCCTAACCTGCCCGCCTTAACCTCCCCATGTTTATTAATCAGGTGTCCCCGGGAGGTTTATTGCTCGGCCGGGGAGAGTAATGGGGCCGATCCCGCCATATTTCATCCTCCATGTATTATGTATCCTTCTTTTATTATATATTTTTCAATTGATACCGTCATTTAATTAACACTATATCACCGCTATAAATAATTATTTTATGGAAGAATTATTTTTTAATAACTGTAGTTTGTAGCAATATTAATTAGACCCGTATGTTTTATCTTTATTCGAAAATCTAAGACTTAATTAGAAATAACATAAGTTATAATCGGAGTTTGAATATATTTCTATGTTTGTAATTATTTTTAATCTTTAGCATATGAAGCAAAGCTTTAGTATATTTGTAAAGATCATATCAGGCCATTTTGATATATATATATATATATATATATATATATATATATATATATATATATATATATATATATATATATATAACCAGCAAATTTATAATTCTCATAATTTTAATTAACAATTGTAAGGGGCGGGAATCGATCCTACGATCTTCACTTTACTAGGAGGTACATGGTTTATATATTGATATATAAAAAAAAATGTGCGATTCTTATTATTTGATATAATAATAGTCAACATTGTAATTCATATAAATCTGATAGATCAATAAGATATTATATTTTTAATATAGGGGAAATTTCCTCTAAACCAAAAGTATAAAAGATTAGTATTATTTTTTCTCCTCAGAATCGAATGTTTATTTGGAAATCTAAGTCTTAAATAGAAGAAACATTAGAAATAAGTGGCGTTTGATTATGTTCCTATGTTTGTAATTATTTTAAATCTCAGTCATACAAAGGAGAAATTTAGTGTGGTTTTGAAGAACAAATCGGGTATGTCTCGTCATATGTCTGGTCAGTTAATTTACATTTATTATATTTTTATTCAACAATTCTGAATTCAAAAGATAAAAATAAATTTATTTCTCCCAAAAAATAACATTTTACAAATTAAAGGGACATATCTTTATAATTTTTCAAGTGAAAACTTGGAGCATTTTGTACTGTTTTTGTGGAGAGTGAATTAAATTGAGCCGTCAGATCTCCGATGTGTAACGCTTGGGTACTTCAGCTCTCATAATTTTATCTTCTTTGTAATGAGCTATAATTCAAAATTGTACATTAAAGCTAAGCAGTCTTTGACAGGGGAAAATGGACAAAAATAGTGTCATAAGATATGGATTAAAATATCTCAGAAACTAAAAATCAGACCTGCATACTGTGTTCAGCAAAATGTTTAGAATTTTATCTTGTTTATAATGAACTATTTTATATATAGATGTTTTCATTTCTACCGTATGGTCAAAAACACAACCTTAGTTTTTTTTTGTTTCTATTGCATTACATATCGACTAAAAAAAATAAAATTATTTATATATATATATATATATATATATATATATATATATATATATATATATATATATATATATATATATATATATATACGATATTCTATTCTATTTAACAGCCTGAGCGTCGAGAAGTGCATTGCCCGCGTCCTGAAAATGATCTGTGAAAAATGAAAGTTGATAACTGTGACTGGATTAGGAACCTAAGATGTCACTAGAGCTCTGTTCTTTCTCTTCTCTTAAATGTTCAAGGAGTTCATTTATTTATTTATTTTAAATTTATATTTAAATAATTTGAATTCTTAAGAAGAATTTGATTTTTATAATAATATATCATAATTATCAACATGTCATGTCGCTGTTGTACTAACGGTAAGTCATTGTCTGTTTTTGACTAATTAGGAAATATGATATTGCATTTACAGCACTATTAGCTCAATGAACAATTCCTCATATGTTTTCCTCTTCACGTTTATATTTTAAAATATAATATTATGCCTTTCATGACATTATATTTAGCAATCGATCTCACATTCACTGGTTGTCATTACCATTATGACAGGTGTGAATAAAACATTAAAGCTAAAAAAAAATATTCAATTTAGGATAAAGTTGAAGAATAATATATTGACGATCTGGTATTAATTTCATCGATTTTGATTTAACATTTAAAATTAATGTAATTATAAATATATAACGGCTGTTAAATGATGTAGATAGTAAATATATTGTAGATACAAATGCTAACTGTCGAATCTGAAAATCCCCATTCAAAATTATATTTAAAAACATTGAACATTTTTTTATTATTTTAAGTATACCATAAAATACTCACTGTAAAAAATATATACTAATGAAAAAGAATCATTTTTATATTTTGAGGGAACATTAGCACCAGAGGCTTCTCCGTAATTTTGTGATAGTTTGTCCACTCAAGTGAGAACCGACTTTTTCATACCGCGATAAAATATTATAAAAATGACATGAGCCTATAAATTTAGAAATGAATTTTCGTTGACTGTTTCGAAGCCAAACCTCATTAGCTTGGTTCGAAACGTTGGCAGCCATAATAAACATATAATGGCTCAAAATGCAGATAATTTAACATCCAAAGCGTAGTTTCAAATAAAAAAGCAGTTACCTGAAGTAGATAAACTTTTTATTGATATGCTATAAATTTAAAAAAAAAATCTGCATAGACCGTTATTCGGTTGAAATCTCCAGTTATCAGATTGAAATTAATTAGCACTCATAAAAATTAATATTTATGATGCTCAATGAACA
This sequence comes from Nezara viridula, assembly GCA_928085145.1. Taxonomy (NCBI): domain Eukaryota; kingdom Metazoa; phylum Arthropoda; class Insecta; order Hemiptera; family Pentatomidae; genus Nezara; species Nezara viridula. The sequence goes on from OV725081.1 coordinate 11,693,890, forward strand.
AGAAATTTTATTAGGTTATTATTTGTAAAAAGAAATATTCGGAGATTCGTTACGCTCTTTAAATCTACTCATGTCTTTAAAAATTAATATTCTCATCCAATAAAGATGCTGTTCGGATGGATTAATTCGAACTATAAAATATAACTTGATAGTTATATAGAGAGATAGTTAGGAACTATATAACAGGTACTTATATATAATGCACCTTTTGCCGACTAGGTAAGTTACAAGCTTTTTCCTCTGTTACAACTGAGTGTGACCTTTCGACAAATATTCACCAGCCTTCTTCTGGTTCTTTGTCCGCTCTTGACGAGCTGCTTCATGCCCATACGAGATCTTTTCAAGTGTCCTCCTCGAGTTCCAAGAGCGCTTTTCACATCTTGAACAAGACGTATGAATGGAGAAAGTGGAAGAAAGCTAGCATGAATGTCAATCAACCCCGGAAAACTTGAACAAAGGGAGCGGGTGAGAAAAGATACTGGTCCTGAGATCGAGGATGTATTGTCTTAATACATCCTTAACATCGATAACATCGATAACATTTTTTTAACTTTAACATCGATAACATTTTTTTTTATTTTTATACATATTAATCACGCCCATTAAAAAGGAAAAAGAAATAATAAATTTATGTCTTAAATACAAATTATTTCGTTTTGATAAGGCCATAATCTTCTATTCTAATGAATTCCAGATAATCTTTGCACGCTTTAGAATAACCTTACATACTGACCTCCATATGCCGACTGTTAACGGACACATACAAACTAATTACAAACGATTCCATGACAACTTACAAGGACATCCTAATACACTTATAAATGACATGGCCACTACGAATATGCCAGGTAACGTCTGTAGAAGACTGAAGAGGAGCTGGATGAGGGACCTCCTCGCCTAAAGTAGATATCACGCCGAGTGAGGTGCCGCTGGGCACTGATCCTCGTAATGCCTTTCATGACATTATTTTTTTCCAATCGACCTCACATTCACTGGTTGTCATTACCATTATGACAGGTAAATAAAAATTTTAAATCGAAAAAAAAGCATAAATTGATAAATAAAAATCTTATATATTGTTTTTCAAAGGCATTTTTCGTCGTTACGCCATTCCTTTGTCAATCATTCATCAAATCCAATGATTGATCCCTCATTTTGAAGATATTCTCCTTCAGGTGAGAAAAATAGTTACATCCTCCGAAATTTCAGTTAAAAAAAAAAAAAAAGTTAATAAGGAAAACAAACTTCATTTCTGAATAACTCAAAGAGTATACATTTTTGTTGTATCTATGATTATTTGAAATTACTGAATTCCTCACAATACAAAAAAACAAAACAAAAAAAAAACATCGAATTCGGGCCATTATTAGCTGAGTTACGTGTTTTGGTAATTCGTAATCATTTTGGTTTAAAGCATGAATGAAATTTTATAATAAATTTATTTTCTTTGATTACAATTACTCGTAAACATTTTTAATGGTTCCTTTATCGTATGATATGTTTAATTATTGAATTGTTTCATTTCCTTATTAAGAAAGGAGATGGTCCGGGATTGCGGTCATAAATAGGCTAAATAGTGGTAAAACTATTTTATTTAAAGCCGACGTTTCGACCTGACTTTGCAGGTCTTCATCAGGAAGGTGTGTTCATTTAGGAGTTTCATTTAGAACTCTGTTTCACTTTTCGAAACGTCGGCTTTAAATATAATAGTTTTACCACTATTTAGCCTATTTATGACCGCAACCCCGGACCATCTCCTTCCTTTATAATGCAACGGTCAACTATTAAAAATTCAATAATTTCCTTATTATTTTGTCATTTGTTCACTATTAAATATTCTCTGCGAATTTTCTTTTAATTTTATTATTGAAAATTTATTTTATAAAAGCATATCCCTCAGATTTCCTTATTATTTTGTCATTTGTTGACTATTAAATATTCTCTGCGAATTTTCTTTTAATTTTATTATTGAAAATTTATTTTATAAAAGCATATCCCTCAAAAAATTGTATATATATATATATATATATATATATATTTATTAAATTTAAATTAAATTAAAAAAATAAATAGGTAATTAATACAAAAATATATAACCTAAGTTTTTAGTTAAAAAGATATTTTGTGGATGTTTTCAATTACAAACTATAAATCTCTGGAATTAAACCTAAGTTGACATTTCGACATTTCATTCATCTTAAAGAACTTAATTAAGTTCTATAGGAACTATAAATATCAAATTATGTACAGAGATCATTTCGATTATATGTTTTATATATAAATTATTTTATAATAAATTTCAATTAGAAAACCATTCCGTTGAATAAAGATCACACGATCACACTTCATTAAAGACTTCAAGGAAGTAATCACTGGGATGGTATGCTATAATTTCTCTTTCCCTTCCCCTCTCCCTTCCCGTCATATCCGGTGATGAGGGTGTTTAGCATCGATGTTGCCCACATCGATAAATCGAAATGATCTCTGCTCATTAAATAATTTATATTTATAGTTCATTAGAGGTAGTTAAAGTTCCTCCAGTCTGTGCATAGGTAATCAATAATGATGACCTTTAGTCTATTAAAAAAGATAATAAAGATTACATTTATTTCCGATCATCTCAATTTACGGCATGGAGTTTCTCATGTTAGAATTGATTAAATAGTAGCCAAGATAATTTTTTTATTTTTTTTTTTATTATTTATTTAGACATATAATATTCTGTCACTGGGACAATAATTATATTGATAAATGAACACATTCACACCGTATATACAAAAAAAAAATTAACAAAAGTAAAATAATAACTAAAACAATAATAAATAAAAACTATATACAATAAAAAAAATAAAATAACCTAAATATAAGTAAATTAAAAACATAAAAACACAGTCATACCTACAATATATACAATCAGGCGGGGATCCCAAATCCCTGCGCTACTCTCTCAACCGTCTCACCGGTGCTAAAGCCGAGTGCGCTTTAGCCACATACACTCATGTATTGAGTGGAGAATCTGGCCATTACCAGAACTCCAAAATAAATACTATAAAAGATCTCTGGGCCACTGCCGCTTCAACCTTCGAGGAGGATTGTAGGGATGAGTGGAACTAGATAGGGATTGGGCTTGGGGATTTGGATGATTTATAAGGTTCTGATGGAATTTTGAAAATTTTTCAGGGATAAGGTCAAGGACAAATGGGATATTAAGGTCATGATGTAGGGTTTTGTTGGTTACATAGAACGGAGCATTGACTATTGTTCAGAGGACTTTGGATTGAAAGGATTGGATGCGTTTGATGTTAGAGAATTTTGCTGTCCCCCAAAATTCAAGTCCGTAGGTCCAAATGGGTTTCAGGATTTTCTTGTAGATCAGTGATTTGTAGTCAATTTAAAGTTGAGATTTTCGGGTCAGTAGTCTGTATAATTGGCCGTATCGTCGGTTAAGTAGCCAAGATAATTAAATAAAATAATTTATTTCATTAATTTTTCGTTTCTTAAATGAATAATTCTTAGTACATTTCCCTTTTTATGAAGTTATTAACATCCGCCCAAAACTTCGTGAATTGCTTCATTTAATCGTAATCTATTGGAGATCGTTAAACGTTGTCTAGTTAATTAAGTACTAAAAACTCTTGAACACTGATCTGCTTTCTACTTGAATCTTAAGATAATTAGATCACAAATTCGAGAATAAAAGTGGCCTACAAAAATATTGGACCGTTTGGTATGACCTCTACCCCCGACATGTCAAAATAACGAGGTTATTTAGGCGAAACTGCCCAGAATTTTCGTAGGCCACTTTTTTTTCTGTTTTGGGACCATATTATCTAACGATTAAAGTGGATAGTGAATGATTACTTATGAGTTTTTACTGCCTCATTAAAGCCATATTTAGAGAACTGGCTACTTTTGATTATTATTTTGCTTCTATTTATTTTATATTTTTTGTACATATAGTGTGAATGTTATCCTACCTCACTATAACCAATGTCCAAGAGACAGATTCTTGTAATACTCAATAAATAAAAAAAAAAAAAAAAAAGGACTGTGGATCTGTTAAAATAATTAAAACTCGCACTTATATAGTATACTGTTGTCCAAAATTGGTCAGTAATATAAAGATATTACTGTCATTTCTCAGATAGAAGAAACCTAACCAAGCCCGAATAAAAAATTGGAATAGTTAAATGCAAAAGTATATTGCTTATATCAATTATTTACATATATTAACTAAAATTGTCAAGTATTATTAACTATTTTGCAAGTATTTAGTAACTAATTTTTATTCACAAAAAAATCTGTTTTTTTATTTTTTTTTCAAACTAATCTTGCACTTTGCAAGACCATGACCAAGATTAGTTTAAAAAAAAAGAAAGAAGTTTTTGTGAATAAAAATTAGTTACTAAATACCTGCAAAATAGTTACTAATACTTAATAATTTTATTTAATATATCTAAGTCATTTATATAATTAATATACTTTTGCATTTAACTCTTTCAATTTTTCATTCGGGCTTAGTTAAGTTTCTCCTATCTGAAAAATGATAGTAATATCTTTATATTAATAAGGTAATAGGTAACTACAAGACTGTTGCAAAATTCTTGCGCAAGACCAAGATTATGTTCACAAAACCAAGACTCTTGTTGGTCTCGCATTTGGACAACACTACTCTTCTGGTTTCTTGGGTTTAACAAAGCTTTTATTCTTTATAAAGCTCCGTAAATCGCCAACAACACTTAAGACAAACGGTATCTGTTACTTCCACTTCGCCGAAGATGGAGTAGCCATCAAAGGATGTTTAGGCGAATCGCCACCCGAGAGATTGGTGAAGTGGTTTTTGCACTCCTGGCGACGTAACGCTATTACCTGACGTGATAACTCTTGGTGAAGTGGTCCAAGTGGCAACAATTGGTCCGATAATGGAAGCTGGAGGAACTGATTTCGGTCATAATAAACGTTTCAATAGTTTTTGGTAATGATCTTTAATTTTACGTTGGGGATCGTTAGGAATCAGTATTACAATTTATGGGGTAGCTTCCAATAAAGATTACGCTATGCGGCAAAAGTTTTCTCAATTGTTTTATAATTTACTTCAAAATCGTTTGAAAAGGGATAAGGTGGTGTCCGAAACGTCGTCAAGTAATAAGTAATAAGAGGTAATAAATAATTTATCTATTATTCATAGATTAATCTGTTTACTGACAGTTTTTGCCATCTCCAGTAATGAATTATTGTTGTCAGATTATAAGAGTTAACGTCCTTCATATAAATGACTTCTATCTTATTTATTGGATAGCAGATTTATGTGTTAAATCATGTTTGGAATCGTTGCCAAATTAGCGATGAGTTTAGAAACTTTTCATTACTATATCCTTATTAAAGTGGTGAATGACTTTGTGTAATATACGTTAGAGGAATGAATAAGCATAAGTAAAAAAGAAACGAGTAGTATATGGGAAGATAATAAATTAAAGTCTTATTAAAAATGAATGTAATATTCGTGACGTAGCCAGTAAGAGATGTGACTTTTTCTTTTACGGTGTCGGTATCCAGCTTATGGCTTCTGATTAGCTGCGTCAGATCATATCGTAGTGATATTATTTACGCCAACATAAATTAAAGTAATGGTAAAAACACAGTTTTAAAACTAATAATTATTTGTCTTATTATAGTAAATTTAATGAAGAACTGTTTTGAAATGATGTATGGATGGTTGACCGTGATATAAATATGAGGAGTTGGTCGGGGGAGGTGGGAGGGGGGAAGGGGAGGGGGTGCGATCAAATAAATACTATAGTTTAAAAAAATAGTATTTTTAATTGTTTCGCAGACGTTTCTACCTTGCAGGTCTTCATCAAGTCTTAAAAATATATAAAATATAAAAGATACATGGTGAAAATAAAATAAATGAATTATAACTAGATATTAAATAAGAAACAGCTGTCTGATGAAGAAATAATCAAATGACATCAGAGATATAGTGGGTGACAGTGTAGTTAAAACATCAATATATATAGAAAATACAAACAAAAGTAGAAAATAAGAATGAATAAAAAGAGAAAACTTACATGCTATATTTTCCTTTGTTTTCTATTTTTATTCATACTTATTTTATATTTTTGTTTGTATCTTCTATATATATAATACTTGATATTTTAACTACACTGTCACCCGCTATATCTCTGATGCCATCTAATTATTTCTTTATCAGACAACTGTTTTTTATTTAATATCTACTTATACAAACAAACTTATAATTCATTTATTTTATTTTCACCATGAACCTATTATATTTTGTATCTTTTGTGGCCCCGATGAAGACCTACAAGGTCGAAACGTCTGTGAAACAATTAAAATACTATTTTTTTTAATTTTAGTATTTATTTGACCGCACCATCCGAACAACTGCTTCTCACTGTTTTGAAAATTTATCAGGCAATTATTTTAAATTGGCTGAATGTATTTTGATTTGTGCGAATTGTTCGTTTTTGTGAATAAATAATTAATAATTAACTGGATAGAAATAAATAAATAATCACTTTTCAATCTATTAAAAAACTTCGTTGAACTTCAATTTAAGTTCAATACAAGAACAAAAACAAAATCCCATGTTTCTGAACTTTACATCCCCTCCTACGAAACTAAAACTTTTGAACGTTCCTTTTAACCCCGTTCTGTTGCCTTCTGTGATGCTTTGCTATCTGATATCCACAATGTTTTTTCCCTGTCATCATTAAAATACTTCTTTTTTCAATTCCTTCATCCCTAACAGAAACTCTGCAATCATGAAATTACATTTGATGAATGAAATTTTATTAGAAGTACATAGCTATACCTACTGTTTATGTTTTAACATACAAAATCAATGCTTTTTCTATACTTATTTTTAATATTTATTTTTCTCTTTTTTAAAATCACAAAAATAAAGATTTTATCGTAATTTTTTGCAAATTATTATTGAAATTACTGAATTTTTGTTAAAATACTTTTTGGCCAGATATGTTATTTTTTCCTTTTTATTATTCTTAGGAGACATTTTTTTTTTCAACACTAAAGATGAATAATTGAGATTTTCACATTTTTCACTTTATGAAATGGTTGGTGTCCCTTGTACTGCATCGTATGCATTTTAAGAGAATTATGAGGAGTTCAAAGGTTTTTAAAATCGGTAAGTGCTGTCGAGTGATGTGGTTCACTAGTTGTCTTGTGTCAGTCCAGTTAGTTAGAAATCCTCACAATGGCTTATTATTATTATTTCCAAACAATCATACATCTAACGTAACATTACTTTCTTATTAACAAAGCAAAAGAGATAAAATGTGATGCCTATCATTGGCTTAAACATTTTTTTCTCATTATTAGTATTTTGCTGAAGAAAATAGCATTACTTCAGTAAAACTTTCAAAAATTAAAAACTGAAACTTTTAACATTTGCAGTAAAACATATAAAAAATATCTAAAGACCATATCTTTGCTCTAAATTGTCCGATTTTAACTTTTTTTGTTTGTTTTTGTTGTTTTTTTAGGGAATTTCGTATCTTTTAAATATTCACAAAAAAGTATACTTTTTGAGTTATTCGGAAATCTGATTTTAACGCTCTTTGTTACTGTTTTTCCAGCTTCTTTTAGTTGAAGTATGCTATATAGGTGAATTTAAAGAGCATCAAGAGGAAGGGTTTAGCCAAATTTGATTGAAATCTATACATTCTTTTAGGCGTTACAGTCTATAGAAATACAGATTTTTCGACCGCGTTCTTGAAAGAAAACGGTGGATAGTATTGTCGATGTAGAATGTTCATCCTCGGATAACCTCTGAGTTTAAATTCTTTTTTATTTTATTTTAATGAAATTTACAACTGTATTACATGAAAAATACAACAAGTAAATGTAACATTGGTAAAATGACATGTACAACATGAAGAGAAGCTACCCATTGGTACAACTCAAATTAAAGTTCTATATTAGAAGATCCCGAGGCCATTTTCTTTTCAGACGCCTCGGAGGATTATCAGGGATCGAGGAGGAAGCAAGGTTTGAAACGAGAGGATTCGGATGGTTCTGCAGTTTGTTATGGAAGGATGGGTATCTGGATTGGGCCAAATCGGAAATATATGGAACATTGAGGGAGTTTAAATTCAAATTTGAAAAAAAAATCGGTCTAGTAGTCTCAGAGAAAATGCGTGGACGCCGGACGGCTTAATTTGAATTTTACGTATTTTTTTTTGTTTAATTTTTTTAATCACCTGTGACAGTGGTAATGACAATCAGTGAATGTGAGATCGGTTGCTAAATATAATGTCATGAAAGGCATGAGGAGGATCAGTGCCCAGCGGCACCTCACTCGGCGTGATATCTACATTAGGCGAGGAGATCCCTCATCCAACTCCTCTTCAGTCTCCTACAGACGTTACCTGGCATATTCGTAGTGGCCATGTCATTTATAAGTGTATTAGGATGTCCTTGTAAGTTGTCATGGAATCGTTTGTAATGTGTTCGTTAACAGTCGGCATATGGAGGTCAGTATGTAACCTGTAAATCTGAACATATTCTGAAACGTAAAACCTCAAATTTTGAAAGGGGAATAAGTTTTTTGAATTTTTCGGTCGTTTGCAATGGTTCATCGTAATAATACAATAACTGGAAATAATACATTCAAATTAATAAAATAATTACTACACTGTAAGAAATAGGTGTTAGGAAAATACTATACCGTTCCAAAGAGCAAACATAGCCTGCTTGTGCATTTTCAATGAAGCCCGGACTTATCAGGACGGCTGACACGTAAGATCTGAGAAGCAGCTAGACATACCTACGTGACTTCCTCTATAAGCTAACCACTTACTCTCTCGTGAACTTCTCCGATTCCGTGATGCAGCCAGCTTCTGTTCCAGACCATGGCTGGAATACGGATCGCTATTTTCCAGGAAATAATGGCTTCTGTTTAGCAACAACTACCTTCTATATTATATGATCAAAAAAAACTTTCAATCGTTCCGAAAAGATAAAATCGGTATGTCTTTTCAATTTTAACTTCCCTAAATTAGAGTGCTACCAATGGGTAGTTTCTCAACAAGCGTGTTTCATGTGATAATATTCCTATGTACACATTTACTTGATGTATTCATACTAATACAGTGGTAAATATCATAATAAAAGTTTAAAAAAAAAAAAACTTCCCTAAATATAAGAAGGAGTTAGTCGAGGGTGCGGTCAAATAAATAAAAAATTAAAATATATTAATTATTTTAATTTTTGCCGACGTTTTTCGACGTTGTTCGACGTTTTTCCCTAAATATATTCACATATAGCTCATAACCTAAATACTTATTATAGATTCGACTTTCTTTTTTTCTTTCTTTTTTTTTTCAACAGAAACAGATTTTACTGTTAAGAAGAATATACATTTATTTTTTCTGTATTTTTTATTTTTTCTAAAAGGGTTTATTTATATTTTAACATTGTACATAGTTTTAAGTATCTTAGTATGGTTTCAAGAGTTTTTTATATAGATTTTTTTTTTAATGACCTATCTTTATCTCAATTTGTTATGTTTGTTTTTATCTGGCCAGATGTAAAATTTTAATTTCTGTACTTTTTTGTTATTCTGAAGGGACTTCGTCCCAGAATAAAATTATTTTTCTATTCTATTCTATAATTTGTAAAGAAAATTAATATCTCAGCAATCCATCAAATCCTTTCTGCCAAAATTCCTTCCAACAAATTCCTTAATATCAAATTTGTCTTGAACCCTATTCCAGAAAAAATCTCGAAATTTTACAAGACTAACTGCAGTTAAGTTCCTGAAGTTTCTTCGATCCCCCTTGATGGTTGAAATGACAATGGCCACGAGTATTTTTAATATGTATTTATTGTAGTAATATACATGCCAAAGATGTGTGTATGTGGCTACAGAGCTTCAATTCAATTTAGAATCATTTGAAATATAATTAGTGGTGTAATAAATGGTAGTTAACGAAACAGTAATGCTTTAAGGAATAATTTGTATTTTTTTTTGCATTTAGTAGCTGTAAGACATGTATCATGTATTAAGCTATTTCGCTCAATTTCCACGTGTTTTAACATTAGAGGTTGGGAGAGTAGCGCGGAGATCTCGTGGAGTTCTGCTTTTTCCTCTACTGTTGAAGGGACAAGAAATTAAAGTTCTCTCGCTTCATTGTAAATAGTGTATATATGTTTGTTTGTATTTAGGGGATGGGGTGGGCTATCTGGGCTACCCGGCAACCAGATGTTAAAACGAAGTTTTGAAGTATAAAATAATTACGAGTTTGCGTCCCAATGCACGAGGGGGGCTTTTAAATCTGGCATTAATCCCCGCCTTCACTCTCTGCACCGGGAAAACACCGTATAGCCTAAAAAATGAGGACAGGAAGGAGCAAAAAAAAAAAAAATGTATTTTTTCTTATTTACTTATCTTTAAGCTATTTTATTTTTATTTATTGTATATACTTTTCTAATTTTATTTAGTTGTTAATGTACTTCTGTTTATTTTACATTTTCTGTTTATATAGTTTGAATGTAATCTTACCGTACCCCCATACCAGACTGAAACGACCAGAAACAGCTCGACGTTTGCGACTTCTGCAGCACTTACTAGACAAACGCTCTAAACTTTCAACTATTTACAAAAGACTCAAATATATTACTATACTAAGGCCTATTTGGACTTACGGGATCGAGCTTTGGGGCTTTACTCAACCATCAAATTCCTCTCGTATCCAATCCCTACAATCCAAAATCCTTCATAAAATCCTTAATGCTCCCTACTATGTCACAAATGAAATCATCCATAGCGACCTTAATGTACCTATTTTTTAGATTTAACTCAATCCAGATACCTATCCTTCCACAAAAAACTTCTGATCCATCCGAACCCTTTTGTTTCCAACCTTGCTTCCTCTTATATCTGAAAAGAACATGTTCTTGGGATCTTCTAATATCAAAATATAATTGGAGTGCTACCAATGGATAGTTTCTCTTCATGTTGTACATAAACATTACTTGTTTCATATTTACTAGTTGTATTTTGTCATTTAGTACAGTTGTAAATTTCAATAATAAAAATTAAACAAAAAAAAAATACTAACCTCATTATGCATATGACAATAAAAAAAAATGCTCAATAAAAAAAGTATATGCTTTATAATTTAAAAAGAAAACATTTTGTTATGTATTTGAATTATATCATTCATATAAATAAATTTAAAAAAATATTTTCCTTAATGAAGAGAGCGTTAACGCCAAAGTCCCTTCCCACTCTTCAATCTGCCATTGTCAAGTAACCGTTTATAAAAAAAATAAATATTTTTTTAATTGTGGGCTAATGGTTGACTGTCGTGAATAACAAACAGAAGGATAGTTGGAGTGATCAGTCAGAAATAAGAAGTCAAAAATAAATAATAATATTTATTTTAAAATTTTCCGACGTTTCGACCTGAAGTTCAGCCCTTCATCAGGGCTAAGAAAAGAACCAGATAACAAGTTATGTGAAACATAAATAATTTAGGTAAAAAAAATTAAAGTAAAATGAAGTGAGTAGAATAATGACAATGGTTAGAAATAAGAGATAAATAATAATAACTGTTACAAAGTCTGGATTGTAAACGTAATCAAAAAAGGTGGCATAAGTATTAAAATGGTAATCATAGAATAAAATGTAAAACGGAAAAAAAGGATATGAAGTTATATAAGAAATGAAAATAAATAGGAAAATTAAGATATTGCAAATAAATTAGTTAGATAGACAATTGAGCTATTGTAAAGTATATCAAAATGTACTGATAACGTATAAAGAGTTAAAACAGAGAAAAACTTAGTTGTTCTTTTTACATTTTATTACATTACCATTTTAATACTTATGTCACCTTTTGTGATTATGTTTACTTCAACATTCCACACTTTGCAACGGTTATTATTATTTATCTCTTAGTTCTTACTATTGTCATTATTCTACTCACTTCATTTTACTTTAATTTTTTTACCTACATTATTTATGTTTCTCATACCTTGTTATCTGGTTCTTTTCTTAGCCCTGATGAAGGCTTGAACTTCAGGTCGAAACGTTGGCGAATGTTAAAATAAATATTATTATTTATTTTTGCCTTCTTATTTCTGTCTGATCACCCCAATCATCCTTCTCTTTATTATTCTCGACAGTCAACCAATTAAAAAAATATTTAACTTTTTTATAAACGGTTACTTGACAATGGCGGATTGAAGAGTGGGAGAGGACTTTGGCGCTAAAGCTCTCTTCATTAAGGAAATATTTTTTTAAATTTATTTATATGAGTTATATAAGAAATGAAAGGAAGGAGAAAAAAAAAGAGACTGAAATAAGAAAGAAAAACCAACCTCTTCCTAGAGTTCGCTGGAATAAATAATTTTTTATCTGTTTCTGAAACAAAAATAGAGTCAAATACCACTTTACTAACGGATATTGGCACCTTACACTTTAAAAAAAAAAATACTTGTGAGATGCCTTCATAAATAAAATACTTGCATTGAACTATAGAATATGACTATTGTTGTATTCCAAAATGAAAGATTTTTATTCAAGTACATCTGCGTATGCCCGTATCTATAGATGAATTATAGTTGGATATCCGAGGTTATTCCTGCCGCGAACATCAATTGGCACTCGCGTGCTCGCCAGCAATCGCTCAGAGACTCAAGGTACACCGAAGGAGCTCGGCACCACTACATCTCTCCTTTATAGCCATTCACACTCCCTCCTCATTATTCTGCCATTTCGCATTCCAACGGTACTCTTTATGCCTCCTTCCGCTAGTAAATATTGCCGCGCGGCGAATCGCCTTACATCTGTCCCTCAGGCCATCTCTCTCTGTTATAACAGTCTTCTTATTTACGTCTGCTAACTTGGAACGATGAGAGTAACCTTTGTAAGAAGTTGATGAATGAACAAGAATTCGATTAATAGGATTATTGGTCTATATTTATATCTTCTTGTAAGCTGGATGTGTTTATAAAGTGTGTTATGCGAACAAGTGCCAATATCTGTGAGATGGGAGAATTCAAAGTACGAAATAACAGGACAAACACAAAAACAAAACAAAGTTTTAGACCACACGATAGAAGTGAAAACATAGAGAAACTATGGTGTTAATTTTTAAATCTCGTAAACAACCATTTACTTTTTATGAGAAGGAGTTAGTCGAGGGTGCGGTCAAATAAATAAAAACATTAAAATATATTAATTATTTTAATTTTTGCCGACGTTTCGACCCACCTTGTAGGTCGTCTTCAGGGCGTAGGATGTGGCACTGCGGCACACTCAACAGTGTTTCAACTGCCTCCCGCAGTGCCACATCCTACGCCCTGAAGACAACCTACAAGGTGGGTCGAAACGTCGGCAAAAATTAAAATAATTAATATATTTTAATTTTTTATTTATTTGACCGCACCCTCGACTAACTCCTTCTCATATTATATCAACGGTCAACCATCTCTACATCATTTACTTTTTACTTTAGAATCGGAAAGTCGTGATGTGATTGGATGCGCATGATTCTTTTTGAAATATAATTGTTAACATCATCTCACCTTTTCACAGTCTCTTACGGTTCACTGTATATTTTCGGACGATTTTCTAATAGCTAATTATACTGAATCCTTGAGTGCCAAAAAAACAGAACCAAGAAAGATTATGCGGAGGGATCGATATTGTAATGAACAGTTATTACCCGACCTCATATGCTTCAATAATTGCCTCTACTGTTAGGGCTCTTTAATATTCAAGGCTAGGGTGTGTTCCTTTTGAGCAAGGTAATGTTCACTCTCAATGTATTTCACTCGATATTTATTTTTACTAAGACTTTAAATAATTTTTCTATTTCACTTATAATTTTTTTATTATTACTTTTACAAGTGTATTAAAGAAATACATTTAGTAAATTTGAAAACACTTGTTGAGTAAGTAGAGTGAGTAGCACTCTAATGATATGTCTACATTAAGAGATCACGGGGCCATCTTCTTTACAGAAGCCTCGTGGGGTTATCAGCAATTGAAGAAGAAGCAAGGTTAGAAACGAGAGGATTCGGATGGTTATGAAGTTTATTATGGAAGGTATCGGTATCTGGATTGGGCCAAGTCAGAAACATAAGAAACATTAAGGTCATTATGGATGGTTTTATTTGTAACAAAGTAGGAAGCATTAAGGATTTTACGAAGGATTTTGGATTGTAGTGTAGGGAGTGGATACGAGAGGAATTCGATGGTTTAGTGGAGCCACATAGCTCAACTCCGTAATTCCAAATAGTCCTTATTATAGTTATGTATATGAGTCTTTTGTAATTAATTGGAAGTTTAGAGCGTTTGTCTAGTAAGTGCTGGGGTGATCGGAAACGTCGAGCGATTTCTTGTCGTTTCAGTCTGGTATGGGGGTTCCAAGTTAGTCGTTTGTCCAGGTGGAGTCATAGGTAACGGATTTGCTCAACAGGGATAATAGGAGTATTGTTTAAGGAAACTGTAGGACAGGAAATCTTTGGTTTACATTTCTAAATTGACATTTATTGATCTATTCATGATTGAGCAATTTTACATCCCTTAGACCTTTGAACAAAAGTCAGTGTTCCATTTCTATGTAACTAACAAAACCCTACACCACGAAATTAATATTACATTTGTCCAAGAAGTTATCTCAGAACAATTCTCCAAATTTCACTATAACTTTACAAATCATCCAAATTCTCTGAAGGTTGAATCGGCAGTGGCTCCACGACCTTTTGTAATACTAATATGTACCTATATATTAGAGTTCCGGCAACGACCAGATTCTCCACTCAAGGCATATATGTATTGCACTCTCGCTTTTAGTAGCATTGACGTGGTTAAACGAGTAGCACTAGGATCTTCTGGAATCCTGTTTTCCCTCCACCTGTGGTGAGATAAGCCTGCTTCACACTTTCCTTTTTTAATTTTAAATAGTACATATAGATATGTCTGTGTTTAAGTTTTTATTTTTATTTACTTATCTTTAAATTTATGTTATTTTTATATATTGTTTATTATTTTACATTTATTTTATGTAAATATGGTGTGAATGAACTATTATTTCACTATATCCATCGTCCTTTTATGACATAATGTTATATTGGAAATAGAAAAATCATATCAAATAAACCAATTGACAATAAATCTGGTCAGATGACCTATTATGATAAAGAGTAACTACAATATAAGTAATAAAATGAGTATATACATAGTTTTGGAGGGTATATTAAGGATAGCAGATGGGTAAAAGGGTTACAATATTATAATATTGGTACAAAAAATAAAAACATACTTATAACTAAATAAAATTGGAAACATATGCTAAATAAGTTTTATAGGTAACCAATTTTAATGCTACAATATAATAAAAATAAGAATAAAAGAAAATAACTAGAGCAAATAAATGATTTATATATGTTCCTTAAGACGTTTAAGTGAAAACATGTGAAGGTATTGTGAAAAAGTAGACAAGTATTGTGATCTACCTATGACGCAATAGATTACGAGCAGAAAAAGAAAAAAACAAACACATACTTATAATAAAACTCAAAGAAGTTCTCCTGAATGTAATTTACAACTCATCTAGTGAAATATTTAAATATTAAATTAAAAAAAAGAAAAGTGTAGGCTACGAAAACAACACCCACAGAAATTCCTTGGAAGTCCGTATTCGTACTGAAAGGAAGTAAATACTTGAACAGGAAAAGAGGGGATTCTGAGAGTTGGAGACACGTAATTGACAAATACAAAATTATTTTTAAACACATTTTTAAAATTTTAACTAAAAAAATAAAATAAATTCAATGTTGTTAATAATAAAATGCCGAGATAAAGTTATTAAATTATTAGAAAGTGAAAATATTAAAGCTGTTTCTGAATGATAAATTATGAAGAATTTACTAAGAGAATATATTTAGTCTGAGTATCTGGCTTTATGATGCATCTGAAATATTTTTTGTTTTAAATCCATGTTCTCCCAACCCCATGGCATCTCATGACATGAAAATGTCAAGATTTTAAAAAATCACATTGTAATATCAACTGTGTAAAATTTGTGTCAATGATATTAAGTTTACATAAAAACTAACTCAGCATAGTGAATTCTTTAAATATTTTTGTTGGTGTTTTCACATCGCTCAACGAAAGCCAGGCTCTTATTTCAAAAAATAGTTCTTTCAATTCAAATGTATTGGACCAATATAACTGAATTTAGTAAAAATATTAAAGATTATTTTACATGAAAATTTTTTGTATATCTATAGTCTCTGGCTGTAACTATTTAACTCGAATAATTAATATCGTGAAGAATTTAGCAACTCACAATACTAAACATTTCATAGGTCTCTAGATAAGAATTGTAAATTTACTGACTTTTTCGTGGTCTTTAGAAGTCTTGTAAGATGATCTCAATTTACAGAACTTGCGCCAATTTACAACATTTTTTGACTTAACTATTTATGACCTAAGACTATGGATGTATACAAAATTTTCATGTGAAATAATCTTTAATATTTTTACTCAAACCAGCCATCTTGGTTCAAAACATTTGAATTTTTTGCCGCCATAATTATTTCATAAGTTCCTGTCTGTTACTATTATTAATTTGTTTCGTATGTTCCTTACATTATTATTTTTTTTTTTTTCATAAGTTAATAGTTTCTCATGTTGTTATCTAGTCTTTTTTTAGCCCTGATGAAGAACTAAACTTTGTGGCCAAACGCTGGAAAATATAAAAATAAATATATTTTATTTATTTTTAGTTCGTTTATTTTATTTTTTTACTGAATACTCCAACCAACTTCTCTTAAATTTAATTTAAAATATTCAATCAGTAAAAAAAAATCTATATATGAAAAAAACCCTCTGAAGGACGTATTTAAAATAAATAAAATCCAATGAAAACTTAAAATATTTAATATTTAAATCTTATATTTATAATTAACCATTAAAATCTTGAATCATCCGATACCTATAAATCCATGCCTTCTTACAATATCTGAGCAAAGCAATCCCATTCTCTCCATTTACATATTCTTTCTATATTTCTTCTCGATTTAAATTACTTTTTGCAAACCATTTTATCCTGAACTAAATTAATAAAAGACAAATAGTCAAAAAATGAACTGAATCCTCCCTCGGTTTCATATTGCAAAGCTTACAGAGCCCATTAGCATGTTCGACATACTTCCTGTAATCAAGGTATAGCAAATCTCCTCTTACCCTAAAAATCCAACCTGTATCCGTTACGCTCAAGTTATTATTTATACTCGTTATATGATGGAATAATATGGAAGAGCAGTTACAAATAAAATAAAACTGGACTGTATATAATGGATGATATGATAGGGCAGTATCTGAGGCCCATAACATGGATAATAGGCTAGACTGATAGGCGCCGTATTAGCAGGGCACAATGTTGTGCCCATTATTGTATATATTATAGTTATATTGTAACTATAGCTATTGTATATATAGTGGTTAGCATGTGATCGACCTTACACAATACCCATTGTAATTATACTCGGAACAGTTTTGTTTTATTTTTTCTGATACTTTCTGATGATAACCTGACACCACTAGCGGATCTAAGATTTCATTTTTGGGGGGGGGGGGGAGGGAGGGAGGAGCATTCAGCTCGAAAGATTTTTTTAAAAAATTTATAACGACAATTACTTCGTAAGAAAAAGAAAGAAACCTATACGAGAGGGTGTTTAAGTGATTTTTTAAATCCCATTAAATGTATAAGGAATAGCCTGAGACGTTTATAAGCAGTTCACACTGTTTTATATCAACTACTATTAATATTTATTTATTTTTGTATAACATTAAAAGTAATTTTTACTATGTAAAGTAATCATTTTGACACCATTATATAAAAGTAGGTGCGCATTAGTGTTTCTTTTCATATTTATTAGTTATATTTGCCATAAAATGAGTGAATATACTGATTGACCTATTTTATTAAAGATCTGAGTAATTATCTACTATTTGGACAGATAATATTGTGTGACATTAAAAATATACCGTCATAATAATATTTTTAATAACATTAATTGTTGTTTTATTAATTAATTATTTCTTTTCAAGTGTTCTAATATTACCCACCGGTTGTTAAAGATACATTATTGTAAAATTAATAATTATGTCATGATATAAAAATATTGCTAGCTCAATCCATTTTGTAATTCTTGTCTTATTTTCTATAAGTTCAGATGAAATCTTATAAGTGTCAGACAAGACTGTCTTATAATGCTTTTGGAGATAATTTTTAAATATTCTTTTAAAATAAGACAAGTTAATATTTTACCATTTTGAGAGGGGGGGAGAGGGCTTCATCCCGGAAGCCTCCCCCCCCCGTATATCCGCCGTGCCTGACACCGATAGGTTATATATAAACTATAATAAATGATAACAATATTTTAGCTATAAAACATTATCTAGTTCAACAATTAATAAATATTATTTTCAATATTATTTTACAATCCAAAATCCTTCGTAAAATCCTCAATGCTCCTTACTTTGTCACTAATAAAATTATCCATAAAGATCTTAATGTTCCTTATGTTTCAGATCTGGCCCAATCCAGATACCTATCCTTCCATAATAAACTTCAGAATCATCCCAACCCTCTCGTTTCTAACCTTGCTTCCTCTTCAATTCCTGATAACCCTCCGAGGGGTCTGAAAAGAAGATGGCCCCGTGATCTCCTAATGTAGTCATATCATTAGAGTGCTACCATTGGGTAGTTACTCAGCAAGTGTATTCATGTCATTATATCAATTATGTCCAAATTTACTTGATGTATTTATGTAATACAGTTGTAAATGTCATAAAGAAATAAAAAATAAAAAAAATATTATTTTATCTTTGTT
Source organism: Nezara viridula (assembly GCA_928085145.1). Classification (NCBI taxonomy): domain Eukaryota; kingdom Metazoa; phylum Arthropoda; class Insecta; order Hemiptera; family Pentatomidae; genus Nezara; species Nezara viridula. The sequence continues at coordinate 11,712,793 of OV725081.1, forward strand.
GCCAATGACCCTACAGGGTAGAGGCAACAAAATACCAAATAAATAAATAAATAAATATTTTATCTTTAGACCAATATTATATATTTAAATCAGGACAAATCTATTTATTGACTGAATAAAATGGCCAAGCAATGATTTAGCACGAGAGTGCTATTTAAAGGTTTTATTTTACGCTGAATACGGTTATATTTTCAACAGAGCGAAGCTGAAATAAGATCACTGAACCGGGCGTTTCGAAACCGACCCTCACTTAATAAAATAATACACTTTATTGCTGCCTGTATGATATATATGACAAATATAAATGAATCGATCTTTTTATATCGATAATATGGCAATACATTGATGTAAAACTTGTTGCAACTAATGCACTCGAAGGCTGTCGCAAAGCTATAAGTCCTCACGGCTGGTTTACCGCTTCAAGGCTCTAGTAATTGCGGGAGAAAGATTTATCGATATGGAATGAGGAGTCGATTGGCGAAGCAGGCGATAACCTTTCGGATTTATATAACCCCGTGGCAAAAGGTATAACCTCTTCGGTGAAAGGTAGACCATCTTCAAGAGAAATAAACGCCGGCCCTTCATAGCCTTGTTCCAGCCAATGAAATATTGACTAATAATTACAATTGTCCGAGGATATTGAACTCTTAAAGTTTTCTATTCTTCTATATTCTATGTATAATAATAATAATACTTTATTTATTCTGGGACGAGTCCCTTTAGAATAATACAGAAAGACATAAATAAGGGCTAAGGAGCCTCAGAGATACATAAATAAAAATACAGAGTAATTAAACAGTCATAGTAAAAATATATAAGTTACTTTATAATTTTAATCAGTTAATAATAAAAAAATTGAAAAAAGGAATAATTAAAAATAATGAAGAACAAAATAATAATTTATATACATATTTTTACATTAGTATCTACTTACAATTTCATGGGGACTGGATGGATAAGAAATGATTGAACAGGCGGGATTTAAAGGTAGGAAGGGTATTAGATTGACAAATGTGATAAGGGATGGAGTTCCAAAGGGACGAGGATCGGATAATGAACGATCTGTCGAAATAGTGTACTGGATGGGATTTTGATACCTCAATCATGGAAGTAGTGATGGCAAATGCTGTTTTATTTATTTGTATTTATTGTAATTGAGTGTGAAATGATCTACTGTATCACTATCAAACAAAATGTAATATTATTCAATAAAGAATTGTCAAAAAAAAAAAAAGAAGGTTACGATAAAATGAAGCTTTCGTTGGTTGTTAACTATTTGATAAAAAGGGGTCTGAAATATGGACTCTTCTAAAAAATTGGCTAAAATAAATCTTTTTTCATTGAGTTTCATAAAAGTATTCCTTTTTTATGGAAAGTTCAAGTGGAGTTAGGGGAACAAATATGAAAACCACCGAAAGCTTTTAGATTAAATTGTTCTGATACCAACTATTTAATCTAAAAGCCCACGGTGGTTTGCATATTTGTTCCTCTAAGTACACTTAAACTTTCCATAAAAAAGGAATACTTTTATGAAACTCAATAAAAGAAGGATTTATTTCAGACAATTTTTTAGAAGAGTCTATATTTCAGACCTTTTTATCAAATTGTTAAGAACCACTGAAAGCTTGATTTTATCCTAACCTTCTTTTTTTTTTGGCAATTCTTTATTAGATAGATAGTTTATTTTATTTGTCTAAGGAAATTCCTGCACAAATAAATATAATGGTATAATTAACAATGTTAGATCTTGAGTCTAGTACTGCATTCAAACATAACATTAACAACGTCCACAGCATTAAGTATGACTAATATAATAACAGATTAGTAAACGATTTATATATATACATAACAATTAGTAAAACATTTTTTATTTTATTTTTTTATTTTATTTTATTTATTTATTTATTTATTTTAAATAATCGAGAGGTATAAGACAAATGACAATATAAATAAGCATTAATATATGTTATATGATTAACTTTACCACTTAACAGTTCAATGAACAGCCCTGTATGAAATAATACAGTTGGTTTATTTTTTTCGTAGTGTCTATTTTCAGTATCTCCTCCACACTAGCATCTTCCCTGGATTCAGTGATAAATGCCTTCAAGTACTTATTTCTCGGCTCGTTGAACTTGATACATTGGATCAGAAAAGATGAGTTACCGGGTCAGTTACAAGACAGTTGCATGCACCACACACCTCACTGGATTTAATAGTCAAAGTAGCATCTTTTAAGTATATTTTCATAAAATCTTTATTTGCTACTCTGAGACGACTAACGGCTCTTAATTTGTTTAAATTCAGAGCCCTGAACAATTCTTTATTGAATAATATTACATTTTGTTTGATAGTGATAGAGTAGCTCATTCACACTCAATTACAGTAAATATAAATAAACAAAACAGCAAAATAATAATATTAAAAGTAAATATATATATGTATGGTTCTCAGATTATGGGCAATTTTCATGTTAAAATTTTAATAATTTTTACAGCATTGAAATGCAATTTTCTAAATACCTTCTATTGTCCTATTTGCTCAGCCATTAAAGTAAGTAAAGCTAATAATTCTACAAAAGATCAACATGGTCTGTAATGCCAACAGAAAAAAAAAAAAAAAATTGTGATTCGGACATCAAGAAACAAATTCGGTTCCGTTCCTGTCTGTAGTCAAATCCAATTTTCATGTAATTTTCAGATATTGTGCTAGCTGGTTCTTAGGTGGTTTGTTATTAATTTAATCGAAATCCACCCACTTCTTTCGCTAATCCACAAGGAGATATATTTTCTTTTCCTATAATATTATTATTTATTTATTTATTTATTTAGACATATAATATTCTGTCACGGGGACAATAATTATATTGATAAATGATTCACATCACATACACACCATATATACAAAAAAAAATTAACAAAAGTAAAACTATATACAATAAAAAAATAAAATAACCTAAATATAAGTAAATTAATAACATAAAAATACAGTCATACCTATAACCCATAATATCAAATTTGGAACCTATAGTACATAAATCATTAATGAAACAATTAGATCATTTTTCATCTGCTTTTAAAAGAAAATACGGTGATCTGTAATTCAGACTTTTTAAATTAATTTTTATATTGCATAAACAATAAGAAAAACACGTATTTATATTGGATTTTTCTATTTTAAGTATCGAGAAATGTATCGTAAACTCAAATTTTAAGATGTGGACAGATAAATTTTCTGTTTTTCTCTGTCAATTATTGGTTCAATGTTTTATTATATAAAATAAATCAGCTTAGAAAGATTAATGTAGTGTAAAGATAAACATATTGTAGCACTACAAAATAGCTCAATCATTGGTTCCGTGCGCTAAATAGATAACAAATAATGATTAAGAACCACTCGCTAGGCCTTAGGCGAATCGCTACCTCAGATTCCCGATGCTGATGTAAACATTAATATTGCTGGAACATTATAATGTTTACGCAATGGCTAGAATGGATTCCTTTTTGTTGAGGGAGAATGTCGTTCAGTAACGACCCCTCGATCTGAAGGATTGGCAACGGCAATTAGGTCTGATACAGATCACTGGGCTGGGTCCTTGCCAAGGAGTTTCACCTGGTCCTCCTATCCTTACAATATTATTTTATTTATTTGTTGAATAATATAACAATCTGTTCCATGTAGCCATTGGTTATATATAGGAAGGTAAGATAACATTCTCACAATATGTACAAAAAATAAACATAAATAAAATAACTAAATAGTAATAAAAAAGTACATACAATAAATAGAGTAAACTAATTTAAAGATAAGTAAATTAAAGAGAAAAAAATGGGCATACATAGCTATTTCCACTAACATTTAATAGTAGATACAATAAGCGGAATTGAGAAAATTCTACTCAAGTTTCCAGAAAAATTAGAAAAAAAATTACTATAATTATTTTTTTTTATTATTTTATTTATTGAGTATTACAACAATCTGTCTCTTGGACATTGGCTATAGTGAGGTAGAATGACATTGACACTATATGTACAAAAAATAAATAAAATAAATAGAAGCAAAATAATAATCAAAATTATATACAATAGATAATAAAATAAAATAACTTAAAAAAATGATAAAATTAAAACTAAGCAAAAAAAAAAACACATGCATACTATATACATTCAGGCGAGGGAACTCCAGGAACTGCTCTCTCAACCGCACCACTGGTACTAAAGCCAACGGAGATTGATCGAGAACACTGACTTAAATTATTAAATTACCAAATTATTTCGAAAAATGTCTATTAATTCTAAGCTGAAGTCATTTACAGAAAAAAATACTGGAAAAATACGACTTTAATTAATAATATCTCTCCCTAATATATAATCAAATTCTATAAGACTTTCATATTATATTTTATTTTAGTATTAGGAAAGTGGAAGATAACAGGAGCTCAACTTATTAGGCAATTACTTTATAAAGTATACAACTATTCATTTAATTACCTGTGTTGAGCTTCTCTTACTCTCCTAATACAAAAAAAAAGATTTTAGTCCAAAATTTGTACGAGAAATGGTATTCATCTGGAGGTGGTGGTTTGCTTTTATCTAGGTGACAGCAGTTATTTTTGATCTAGAAATTTCCTCTTCTATACAATGTATTAATTATTATATTTTATATATATTTAATATTATTTGTACTTTATATTGTGATATAATAATAATAACAAGTGTTGCCTAGATGCGACACCAAGACGTGTCGTGTGTGCATATTCAGTCTTGGTATTGGTCTTGGTTTTGCCCAATACTGTCGCAAAAGTCTTGCAGTTACCTATTACCCTATTACTATAGAGTTATTACTATAATTTTTCAGATAGGGGAAACCTAACTAAGCCCGAATGTAAATTGGAAGAATTAAATACAAAAGTACATTGGTTATACCAATTCTTTACATATAGTAACTAAAATTGTCATTGTATTATTAACTATTTTGCTTCAATTTTTATTCAAAAAAATAATTTTTTTTTACTAGTCTTGGTCTTGGTATTCTGGCACCAAAGTGCAAGACCAAGACCGATTTTGGACAACATTAAATATAACACACAATGATTATATTAGAAATAAAAGAATCAAATTATCGTTGGGCTTATATGAAGCGGGACAAGTTGAATATATATTATAGTTACAAATTGGCAATAAGATGTTTATTATAGATTTTTAAATAAATTAAAAATTTGTCCGAACTGTGGTTTCGCTTAGTTTATATTATATTAATAAAAAGTAATATAATCTGAACTGCATAATACATGTAAATTAAAGTTATACAATTTCAGCAAGAAGTAGTACAATTAAAAAACAGTTTTATAATTTGTATAATTGGGATTCGTTCCCCGTTAGGTCGACAGGGGTTACTCTCCTAGTCTTTCCTTCTTTTTTTCAAATACTTAATGATTCTACCCAAGATTTATATTTATGTTCTTTACTAAGTATTTAAAGTATATTATCTTTTTTTTCAAACTATTCGTCTTTAATTATTATCAATTCGAAACTGGTTTGTGATTAGACCATTTAGCAAAAGGTTACTTTCACACATATTTATTATGAATTAAGAAATCGTAAAAGTTTCGTAGCCTTTCTATTTAGATATCATGATGGGCGAATATTATGCAATCCTTGCACACTCTCCAAGACGACCCCGGGTCATCCTGGCCAGACTGTGAAAGTGTCTTCTTCCTGGTTCTTGGAGGAGCACGAGGAATCTTTCTCAGAGGAGTTTGGGAAAGAACTCATGTAATATCATTTAGATATGTTCTACATATATATTCAACTGTATCTGCATACTTATGGATTTATTTAATATGATTAATTATACAAAAAAAAATTGCAAGTGCCCGATAAATCGGAATTGAAATCGAGAAATCGCTCTATATCAATGAGCATATGATTGAGTATTAAAAACTGTACCACTACAACCCATGTAGAGTCATGGAAGATCATACGTTGTAAGGATGCACTGTTTGAAGGCCAATGGTAGTACAAGGAGGTAATTGGGCCGAGATCACGCTCAACCGACAGATTTTTCGCTTTGATTATTTTTTTCAATTAAGGGTATATATGCGAAGTGACCTTATAGCGAAGAAAACTTAGATTTCGAATTATTTCCTCCGCTGCGCCTTACTCTTGCGATTTCGTTAGGCAGTATTTTTGGCAAGTGAGGAGAAGAGAGAGAGGTAAAATTTCATAATAACATGACAAAAGAATGTTTTATGTCTGTGGTTCTCCCTTTTTAATGGACGCCATTTTAAATAGCCACCATTTTGAGTAATATTCTTGTGAAAATTTAATTGTGTTGATGAATATAATGAATGAAAATTTAAGGAATGTGTAAGGCCATTCACTGTGAACACCTATTTACTTTCGATTTGAATCGTAAGGTAATTTGATCACAAAATCGAGAAACAAAAATGGTCTATAAAAATATTGGACCGTTTAACCTAAATAGCCTAGTTATTTTGACAAGCTGGGGGCGGATTTTACGCAAAACGTTCCAGTATTCATGTAGACTATCTTTAGTCTCAATTTTCTAGTTCCATTATCTTACGATTCAAGTAGAAAGCAGATGGACGTTTATGAATTTTTAGTACAAAGTTTGCCGATCTCTTGATTGAAAATGCTCCGATTACTAGAAATATTGTTAATAAACAAATTATCTTATGATTCAAGTGAAAAGCACATGGGTGTTCGTGAGACTTTATTATTTCATTAAATTAATGAATTTTAAAAGAAATTCATCATTTCTGAGAATTTTCATAGATAAAAAAGTTGTAGGTCACACTAACATGAAGTCTTAAAACACTCACGAAGTTTTAGATGGATATTAATAATTTAATTTAAAAAAAAAGACGTAAACATATGACCTCCTGTCCTATAGTATTCTTTAATAATACCCTCTTATCTCTGTTGAACAAATCCGATACCTTGGACTCCACTTGGACAAACGACTAACTTGGAATCCTCATCCTAGACTGAAACGACTAGAAACCGCTCGATGTTTCCGATTACTGCAACACTTACTAGACAAACGCTCTAAGCTTTCAATTAATTACAAAAGACTCATATACATGACTACAATAAGACCTTTTTGGACTTACGAAGTTGAGCTTTGGGGCTCCACTAAACCATCGAATTCCTCTCGTATGCAATCCTTACAATCCAAAATCCTTCGTAAAATCTTCAAAGCTCCTTACTTTGTCACAAATAATATCATCCATAACGACCTTACTGTACCTTATGTTTCCGATTTGGCCCAATGCAGTTACTCATCCTTCCATAATATACTTCAGAATCATCCGAATCCTCTCGTCTCTAACCTTGCTTCCTCTTCTATCCCTGATAACCCTCTAAGGCGTCTGAAAAGAAGATTTCCTCGAGATCTCCTATTGTAAATACATTTTTTTGGAGTGCAACCAGTGGGTAGTTTCTTAACAAGTGATTTCATGTTATAATTTATATTATCAAATTTACTATATGTATTTTTTTTATTAATACAGTTGTAAATGTTATAAATAAAAAAAAAAGAGGTCTGTACCACGGACTATAAGCTTGGTATTAACAACTTTCGAATTTTTGCTCGCCGGTTTCCGGAATATAAACTATATTTTCACATATTTACTATTGTTGATATAATTTTATCAACATGTTAAACTGAGTTTAGGAGGAAGTTATTAAATCTATTAAAAAATAATTACTGCTATGTAATTACTGTTTAATTAAACGAAATAGCACTTCTCTAAGAAGATAATGCCCGGTTTAAGATGGCCGTTCGAATCCAAGCACGAGTACACGCCATTAAGATAGCAGAGTCCTTAACGTGGCGAATTTCCTCGAGATATTTTACAACAAGGTCCCTCTGAGATAAGGGACATTTACTAGGGAATGCACCGCCATCCTGATTAAGACTGTATTTTAATGCCCTTACTCTCTTCTCTCTCTCAGATTATTTTAATCTCTGATCCTCTAATTATATCTAATTAGTAAGTACTGCAGAGGAAAATAACAGTTCTTAAATAACTACAGGAAAATAACTGTTCTTAGTGCATTACTTAAATACTTAAGTGATTTTATTATTTTTTTTATAATCTAAGCAAATTAGTACATTTATACTTTTATAGCGCAAGAGCGTAGGAATCGAAAATGGCGCTTAGGCCACAGATCAAAATTGCACACCTTAAATTATCTTATTATTATAATTATAAAAAAACAGATACACTAAATAAAAGACTCATAAACATTACAAAACATATTTTAAGAACGTGATACTGTCACACTTACAATTGCACACATACCGATGATGTTTTTAAAATTAGTTTCATTCGTTTCTTCTCGCTTATTTATGCCGTTTTCTGCTCCAATTTATGTATACTTCGATTTCTTCAAGATTGAATGACACATTTATTAACAATAAGAATAATATTACAAGTGATGCTCTACTAATTACGATAAAATAAGATCATAAGGGCGATATTCGGGGTTTTGGTATCTGCTCAAATTTATGATATTTCGATCCTTTTATGATTCACACGTTTACTATCAATAAGTTGAATATTCCAAAATCTAACACATCAAACACTTTTTCACAACACGCATCTTACGATAAACATCAATTTAATTTCAAAAACCCAAATATAATAAAAAAGGAGAAAAAAAAATTATGGAGTCTATATATATTACTAAAAATTTGAATGAGTTTTAGAACAATTTTATTTATTTTATCTTATTTTTTTCCTATTTTAATTAACAATATTGATAGAATATAAAATAATGAAAATTAAAAAAAAAATCTTGTGTGTCCACTTACACGACTTTCCTACCTATTTCAGAAAAGTTTTTATATCTTTAAATATGTCCATCAAGAAACTAAAAAAAAAATTGAATTTGATATATTTTCTTGAAAATTGATAAAAAAAAGATTTGAGTACGATTTATTTTATAAAATAAAGCAATGTTAACCGACTTAAGCTAGATCAATGTAAAAATTTAATACCCTCAGACAGACAGACCAATGCCTAAACGTGTGTTTTTCGGACTCAGGGGACTCAGAAACGAATAGATCTGTCGAAAACCGCATATCAGAAATTTAACCCGATTGCAATATTTTCCTTATTACCTAGTATAGGTAGTAAAAAAATAAAAGTAAAAAAATTAAACCCCAATTTAGATAAAATAATAAACCAATACAATATAATTAAGTAAAACCCATCTCAATTTTACTGTTCCCACCACGACGATAAGAAGTCAGTACCTCCATAGATGACGAACTTGAAATTCTAAAGTGATAGAATACTTCTTCTTCGTTTTCAATCTGGAGATTGGCAAACTTTGTCTATTAAATTATGTACTAAAAACTCGTGAATACCCATTTGCTTTATACTTTAATCGTAAGATGATATCATCTCAAGATGGTCTACAAAAAAATTAGTCCATGGTACAGACCCCTTCTTATCAATTATTAACATCCGCCTGAAACCTCGTAAATAGCTTCATCTCATCGTAACCTACAACTATTATATTTAAGAAAATTTGGAATTGGGGCGTTTTCAATCTGGAGGGAGACAAACTTTTTCTATTTAATTAGGCACTAAAAACTCGTAAATACCCAATTGCTTTCCACCTGAATCGTAAGATAATTTGAAACTTACGTCGGAAAGAAGAAACGTCGGGATAATAATGAAATAATACTATTTCTATAATTTCGTATTTATTTGACCGCACTCCCCGATGAACTCCTTCTCGTAAGATACTTTGACTTTTTGATTGGAAATCGATGAAAATAGTGGCCTAAAAAAATATTGGGCCGTTTATATAAAATATTATAGGCCCTATATAACCTCATTATTTTGACAATGTGGGGGTGTAGATCACGCCAAACGGATCAATATTTTTGAAGGCCACCTTTGTGACCAAGTTATCCTACGATTAAAGTCGAAAGAAAATAGGTATTTACAAGTTTTTAATACCTAAATAAATAGACAAAGTTTGCAACCCTTACAATTGAAAACGCCCTATTTCCGAGAATGTTAGTAAATAAAATATTTGTAGATTACGATGAGATGAAGTTATTTACGAAGTTTCAGGTGAATGTTAATAATAATATCACGGACTAAATCGTAAGATAATATCAAAATCGAAAGAAAAAAAAAAGGTGGTCTACAACAATATTTGTATAGACAACCTTTTTCCTCGGTTTTGAGACCAAATCGTGGTTACGATTCAAGTGGAAAGGAAATGGGTGTTCATGAGTTTTTGTGCCTAATAAATAGGCAAAGTTTGCCACTAATCTGGAAATTGAAAACGGCTTAATCCCGAGACATTTTGAAAATTAAATATTTGTGCTCTAAACTTCCAATTAATTACAAAAGACTTATCTACGTACATACATACGGAGTTGAGCTTTGGGGCTTCACCAAACCATCGAATTCCTATCGCATCCACAATCCAAAATCCTCCGTAAAATCCTTAATGCTTCATACTTTGTCACAAATAAAACCATTCATAAAGATCTTAATGTACCATATGCCGCTGATTTAGCCCGATCTAGATATCTATCCTTTCATGATAAATTCCAGTCCCATTCAAATTCCCTTGTTTCCACCCTTTCTTCTTCCTCGATCCCTGATAATCCCCCTAGGCGTCTGAATATAAGATGAACTCGTGATCTTCTTACTTAGAATTATTTAAGGAGTGATACCACTGGGTATCTCTTCAAGCCTGTTCATGTCATTATTTATAATTTGTGAATATTTACTAGTTGTATTTGTATACAGTTGTAAATTTCATTAAATAAACAAAAAAATATATATATTTGTAGGTTATGATAAGATGAAGCTATTTGCGAAGGTTTAGGCGGATTATAATAATTTGATAAAATGGGGTCTGTACCACGGAATATAAGTATAATTTAAGTAAGAATTTAAAACTTATTTTCCTTGGAACTTAAATAAGTCAGCTGGGCTGCAAGTCCCGGCAAGGGGAATGTCTGCTCTCATCCGTCACTGATATTTTTAGAGCTCGCTCTTCAGGTTTCTCAAGTTCTTTGTTTAAACATCCTCGTCTTCCTTTTGTCATTTAGCGAGTTCCATCAGTTTTATTTTTTCCTCTCTGCCTTTTGTCATTCTGTTCTCGGTAACTCCTTCTAATAGCTTAGGGAAATATTTTGTCTTACGTATTAGCAAAGAGTTATTGTATTTTCCAGTTTTCGAATGAGAGTTCCTTGTACCACAAACTATTTAAATTCTTCTGTGAAATTACTGTATTAAACTTTGTTCTGACTGATTGTCATTTGTATCATACTCTAAAAATGATGCAATATGTTTATGATGACTAAAATATGTGACGGATTCTTTTGATTGAAATCTATTTGCTTAATATTTACCAATTTTTAAATCTAACTTCTGTATCGAATGCAATAGAAAATCGAAACACATAATTTTTTATTTATTATTTCTATAACTAATTTAAAAAAAATATCTGATTTCCGCATATCACTTTCTGAATACTCCATGTTATTTAAATTATGAGATATTTTAGTCTAATAGTTCAAAACAGTTTTTTGGCGTTATCGTTTTCCCTTTTTGACTCTCTCCCACTTGACGTCACGTCAAAATACAATTTTGATTAATAGCTTATAACAAAGATAATGAAACGATGAACATTTACGTCTCTCACAGTATGCAGATCCGATTTTTAGTTTCTGAGATATTTTAATTGATATACAAAACCACTTAAAAAAAAAATCATGAATACAATTATTTAAAACTTAAACTATATACTAGTTAACTGTATTGAAAATGTTTTTATTTTTATTTTAAGATTTTAGTTTCATTTAAGTTTTCATTTAAACCTCTCAATAGCTCAACATCCTATAGACCAATCAGCCTACTCCCAATCCTTTCAAAAATTTTTGAAAAGATCCTTTTGAAACGAATCCTACCCATTATAGAATCCCAAAATATCCCTTCCCATCAGTTTGGTTTTCGCTCTCAACATTCTACTGTTCAACAAGGACTCCGAGTTGTTGATCATATTTCCTCAGCCCTAGAAAACAAGGAATACTGTTCGGGTGCCTTTCTGGACATTGCACAGGCATTTGACCGGGTATGGCACTCCGGACTGCTCTCCAAGCTTAAAATCCATTTACCTCAGTCCTTGTACCTAGTCCTCCGATCCTACCTCTCTGACCGCTCCTTTCGAGTTCGCTGTGGAACAGAATTTTCCAATATCTACTCCGTTAAAGCCGGTGTTCCCCAAGGCAGCGTCTTGGGTCCCGTGCTTTACATCCTCTTTACTGCTGACATCCCTGTTCATCCCGATACTTTTCTTGCAACATTCGCTGACGACACCGCAATCTTATCATCCAACTCTGATCCCGAAATAGCATCCTTAAATCTCCAAAGTCACCTCACCTTGATTGAGCACTGGTGTAATAACTGGCGCATTAAAGTTAATGAAACTAAATGCCAACATATTACCTTCACACTCCGACGCAATTCCTGTCCACCAGTACTCTTTAATTCCATCCAGCTTCCTTGTTCAGACACAGTCCGGTATCTTGGCTTTCATTTAGACCGAAGACTAACTTGGAACCCGCATACTAGACTCAAAAGACAAGAACTCAACCGACGATACGGCCAACTATACCGACTACTAAGCAGAAAATCTAAACTTTCCATTGAAAACAAGCTACTGATCTACAAGACAATACTGAAACCTATTTGGACTTACGGACTAGAACTGTGGGGATCAGCAAAATTTTCTAACATCAAGCGCATCCAATCCTTCCAGTCTAAAGTCCTTCGAACAATAGTCGATGCTCCTTTCTATGTATCCAACAAAACCCTACATCATGACCTTAACATCCCATTTGTCCTAGACCTTATCCCAGAAAAATTCTCCAAATTTCACCAGAACCTTACTTATCACCCAAATCCTCTTGCACAATCACTATCAAGCATCTCCCATCCCTATAATCCTCCAAGAAGGTTGAAACGGGTGTGGCCTCGCGACCTTTTGTAGATTATATAAATTGGAGTTCTGGCAATGGCCAGATTCTTCACTCAAGACATGTGTGTATGTGGCTAAAGTGCTCTCGACCAATCTCCGCTGGCTTTAGTACCAGTGACGCGGTTGGAAGAGTAGCGCAGGGTTCTCGTGGAGTTCCCTCGCCTGATTGTATATAGGTATGCATGTTATTTTTTTTTCCTTAGTTTTAATTTTCTTATTTTTTAGGTTATTTTATTTTATTGTCTATTGTATATACTTTTGATTATTATTTGGTTCTATTTATTTTATTTTTTTGTACATATGGTGTGAATGTCATCCTACCTCACTATAACCAATGTCCAACAGACAGATTGTTATAATACTCAATAAAGAAATTTAAAAAAAAAAAAAAAAAAAAAAAAAGTTTCATTTACTCATATATGGAATGTATAGCAAGGTTTTAGTATCCGGAATGAGAAAAATACTTTCGAATTTGAAATTTCATTGGCAATAAATGTTTCAATGTCTCCTTAGTATATTTAAGAAAATCATGATTTGTGTTAGGTTTTGATAACCTAACACATAAATGACATTTGGCATTTAGACATCCGTAGTGGCCATTTTTATTTATCATTTTGTAATGAATAATTAATAAATTCACATCAAAATTCAAAACTCATGAATTGATAAAAATATGAACGTTTTTGCCGGATAATTAATCTGTAAACCTTTGTTTCATTTCTGTTTCTCATTAATGAATTTGATGATGATTTATAGAGGCATTTGTGTTGAACTGTGGTAGCAAAGTTATTGAAACAGTATTGCAGCATATAACGGCGTGATTACGTTTCTGATCATATTGAAAAAGATTTAAGCAATTAAACACATTAAATTTCAAACGTTTTGCTAAAAATTTTGCTAATTGTATCTACTTGAACTATATTCTAAGCAGATTTTGTTGTTGGCTTAAAATTCATAATATTAAATAAAAAATGATAATCATTGCAGTAAAAGAATATTTGAGTAAACATCTATATTAAATGGAATAATGTTTACCAAAATGTATATTTTTTTCATAAACTGTAGAATTTAATGAATAATTCGTTCAAGCGTTTTCGGTAAAACATGAATATCAAAATAATAAAAACATTTACATATTTTTTTTTACTGAATGGAAAATCACAAAGAAATGTATTACAATTTGAAAATTTTACTGAAGACATCAGTTTGAACATCTTTTTAGTGTAACTTATAATATAATTCTAAAAAGGATGATGAAAAAAGATGGTTGTTTTTTTTAGAAATAAAATATTATAAACATAGAATTGATTGTCTTACTATATCGTTTATATATATATTTTTTTAAATCTCAATGATAATAGGGTATTCGTTAGCACTAGCGGATCCAGGATTTAATTTTGGGAGGGCTTCAGCCCGAAAGCATTTTTTTCATAAAAATAACGATAATTACTTTGGAAAAAAAGAAAGAAAGTACCTACCTATATGAAATGATGTTTAAGTGATTTCTAAAGTCCTATTTACATGTAATTACATACAATAATACTTTAAGAGATAATTTTTTTATATTTTTTTCCATAACACATGGTTATATTTTACCATTTTTTGGGGGGGGGGGGAGAGGAGCTTCAGCCTCAAAATCTCTCCCCTCTCTCCATAGATTCGCCCGTGGTCGTTAGGAAAGGAAACACGCACTTAAAACCATCCAAAATTGTTTCTGTATTATTTTTTATTTTTTAGTTGAATAATTCAACTGTCAAAAATATTTCAGTTCCTTCTTCAGAATTGGCTTATTAAATTAGAAGAGACATTGATCAGTGGTCGTTTCAAGGTTCGAGGTCCAAGGTTTTGACAAAAACCAACACGTCTTCACGAGTTGATATCCTCATCGGCAATAATCCAATTTACGCCATATTATCTGAAAAAGTGAAAATACCGACTGAAAGGGGATCTTGTTAAATCAACAAGAAGAAGAAAAGTAGCTCTATGTAAGACGGGAGCGGTGGACCGTGATCATGAAGGCTTCGTTATTGAATTAACTCAAGCCAAGGATTAGCGTGTGTGGACGCTTCTATAGCAAGGTCTATGTATATATTAATTGAAGATAAATTAAAATTAAAACAGTATTTTATCTAATGGAATTTATAATTAAATTTTTAACATCATTAAATTCTATTTTTTATTAAAATAAGTATATACAGAGAATCCCGTAAGTAGATGAAAATATTTAATAGGTTAACAGTAGACATCATGATATAAAAAAACAAACACATATAAACAATTACCTAATATCCAGCAGAAAAGTCATTACAGATTTTTGTTTCTAGCATGCCACGTTTTTTGTTGAAAAGAAAGCTGTGAGGAAGCTATACTGACCTTACTTGCAATACGTTTTTTATTTAATTTTTTAGGGAACCAGATAAGAGTCCGTGGTACAGATCACTTTTTGCCAAATTATTAACACCCGATTGAAACTTCGTAAATAGCTTCATCTCATCGTAGCCTACAAATATATATATTATTTTTTGTTTATTTAATGAAATTTACAGCTGTATACACATACAACTAGTAAATATCCACAAATTATAAATAATGACATGAACATGCTTGAAGAGAAACTACCCAGTGGTAGCACTCAATAAATAATTCTAAGTAAGAAGATCACGAGGCCATCTCCTTTTCAGTCTTTCGTAAAACTCACAATGCTTCTTACTTTGTCACTAATAAAATCATCCATAAGTGACCTTAATGTTCTATATGTTTCCGATTTAGTCCAATCCAGATACCAATCCTTCCATAATAGAATTCTAAACTATCCGAACTATCTCGTTTCTAATTTTGTTTTCTTTTCGATTCCTGATAACCCTCTGAGGCGTCTGAAAAGAAGATGACCTCATGATCTCCTAATTTAAATATATTATTAGAATGCTACCAATGGATAGTTTCTCAACAAGTCTTATCAAGCCATCATATTCGTTTGTTAACATTTACTAACATTAATACAGTTGTAATTATGAATAAAAAATAATATGATGATCTTGTATTCAGTGTAGCCCGTGGTACAGACACATGTTTATCAAATTATTAATATCCGCCTAAATCTTCATGAATGGCTTCATCATATCGTAAACTATAACTTTTTTATTTACGAAAAATCTCGGAATTGGGGCGTTTTAAATCTATAGATCGGCATACTTTGTCTATTTAATTAGGTACTAAGAACTCGTAAATAACCATTTTCTTTTCATTTTAATCATAACATGGCTTGTGAAAAAAGCGGTGAAAAAAGGTTACCTTCAAAAATATTGAGCCATTTGGCGTGTCCTACAACCCAAATTGTCAAAATAACGAGATTATATAGGCCAAACGGCTCAATAATTTTGTAGGTCACATTTTTTCTCGATTTGTGATCAAATTATCTTACGAGACAAGTGGAAAGCAAATGGATATTTATCAGTTTTTATTACCTAAGTAAATAGACAAAGTTTGCCGATCTCCAGATTGAAAACACTCCAATTCCAAGAGATTTCGTAAATAAAATAGTTGTGGGTTACGATGAGATTAAACTATTTAAGAAGTTTCAGGTGGATGTTAATAATTCGATAAAAAGGGGTCTATACCATGGACTAATATTTTTTTCGATTTTGTGATGATATTATATTACGATTAAAGTGAAAAGCAAATGGATGTTCACGAGTTTTTAGTAAATAATTTAATAGGAAAAATTTGGCGATCTCCAGATTGAAAACGAAGAAGAAATTAAATATTCTATTATTTTAGAGTTTCGACTACGCCATCTATGGAAGACTTATTATCGTCATGGTGGGAACGGTAAAATGCAGATGGGTTTTACTTCATTATATTATCAATATTGTTAATTATATTAGCATAGAAGGTATTTATGCTGTTTATATCGGTCTGGTTATTTACAGAATTCTTCAATTTAAAAAATAAAATTTTTATTTTAATGTGTATTTATTGAACATTAAGACAATCTGCTACACTCAAGGGCAACAAGCAGTACATCTACGATGAGATGAAGCTATTTACGAATTGTCTGTAGGATGTTAATAATTTGATAAAAAGGGGTCTGTACCAAGGACTATAAACTTATAATTGATATAAGTATATCTATGCGTCGTCAATCTGCATGATCATTCTTTGTCATCCTTGTTTAAAACATATTAAAAAAACAGACTTTTCAGCTAATATATCTCCGAAAATCGGATATCCTCGTGATCTCTGCTACCAAAACCACATGTCACGAGATTCTTCAAGTTATGGATGACCGTCTAGTTTTAATTTTTCCACCTAGAGACACCACAAAACAATTTCATTAATACGTTCTGGGAAACAGAGCCATTTCCATTCAGTACCTCGTCAGTCAACATATTTTTTTTTCTTGTTCGGATTTTCAGGAGTTCAGATTATAGAGACTGCTCAGTACTAAAAAATTTTTGTTCCGAATTTTCTCCATGGAGGTTCAAAGGAAATGAGAAAATTTTGAGCAAAGTAGTTTTACTTTAGTAATTTATGCTTCTCATTCCTTGACAACACTTTAGATACAACTTCATTCTGTAGACCCTCTGATCCGTTGAAGATAGACGTTTCTTCGAGGAGTTGGTTCCCATGGCAGAGCTACCGGGATCGACCTACATTCTTCTCATTCGTGACTAACTTACTGCGATTTCCAAGTCATCCCCCGCGTTTGTCATTCGGTGTCGTGTCAGGGTTTCCTACCGCTGAGAGGAAAATGGAGAAAAAATTTGGGAACGTTAAGAAAGTTTTTGTATGGTTAAGGCATCATAATCGGTAAAGCTTACGATTATAACGGGCCTTTTAAAGGGGCGAATAATCTCTATCTACGAAACCTAGCAACTGATAAAGTAGCTTTAAATTATTATATAAGTATCTTAAAACACAAAACGTTCAATTTTTATGGTGGTTAATTTTTACTTTCACTTAGCTATATATGATAAGGGAAAATGTTGCGATCGTCAAAATTTTCGAATCTGAGTTTTCAACGGAAATACTCGTTTTGAGGTATGTGTGTGTATTTTGACAGTCTAGATTTTTTTGACAAGTGTGTAGCACTCAGGCAAAGTCGACTAATTCAAGTGTTTTTGTATATGGATTAAAATATCTCGAAAACTAAAAATCATACCTACGTATTGTAAGCGAGAAAAATGTTAATCGTTTCATCCTCTTTGTAATCAGCTATTTATCAAAATTTTATCTCAATACGGCACCGTGTTAGCGAGACGAAAAGGAAAAAAATATTGTCGAAAACCAATTAAATGGATTAAAATATCTCGAAAACTAAAAGACGGACCTGCATTTTATAAGGAAAGAAACTGTTCAGCATTTCATTCACTTTATAATGAACTATTATTTATAATTTATATTTCATATTATTTATCTCACCTTTTTGATATTTTCACTTCTATTGTGTGGTCTAAAGGACACACCTTATTTTTTTTTATATGGTTGGGATTTTACAGCAACTTTTTCGTTAAAATCGGCTATACGGAAGTGCCTTTTTATAATATCGATTTTACAAATTTTTTCAATTTTCTCGGGATATTTTGAAAATGGCTCTGACTATTTTAATTAAAATCGTTATGTCGATGTATAATTAAATGGTCTTCAATATAAGGTAGGTCTAATTAAATGCATTATTTTCGAAGTTTTCTCCTCTAAATTACTTTTATTTTTGTTTATTTTAAATAATTAACTCTCTCTCATTGTCACAAGCAATAAAAAAAATGGCTGAATGTAAACTATGAAAGAATTTGATAATTGACTAAAGGATAAAAAGAACTAAATGTTTTTTAGATAGAAAATGAATATATAAAAACCTGAAGATTTTTTAAAATAATAATATCTAATATTATAAGTTGTAGCTAGGAAATGATAATGGCGAAAAAATCATAAATGATAATTTCTAAAAAATAATAATATTGAACAAAAACCAAATGTTTCGATGGTTAAATTTTTAAAAGTTAAATGAAATTTCCTAACTAAATTTATATAATCTACCGAATCAAGGCAATGACATGGTTATAAAAATTATTTTATTATGCTTGTGTGAAAAATATTTCATGGATGAGTGAAACATATATTTTTATAATTTGTACATTAAATACACGTGTTGTAGTTTAATAACTTTAGATATAATATAATATTAAAATAATTATGTGTTTAGCATCTGCTTATTCCCAAAAATTGTTATCTAACATTACAGAAAAAACAAATTAATGAGTAATTTGATGAATTTTTCCTCTATGAAAAAACTTTTCATCTTTCGTTAGAAGAATATGAAAATCTAATAACTACATTTTATACAATAGAAAAATCTAATAATGTTTTTCAAATTTATTTTTTTAAGTTTTACAATGTAGTTGCCCAAAATCGGTTGGCAAAGTACAAGACCAAGACCAACACTGCGTCACTGTTGCAAGACCAAGACCAGGAGTGGTACAAAAAATCGATTTTTTTAATAATAATTTAGGCGAAATAGTTACTAATACTTGACAATCTTAGTAATCTTTAATTTTTCATTCGGGCTTAGTTAGGCCTCTCCTATCTAAAAAATTACAGTAACATCTCTATAGTAATAAGCTAATAGTAACTGCGAGACTCTTGCGCAAGACCAAGACCATGACCAAGACTGAGTTGGCAAGACCAAGACTTGTCTCGGTCTTAGGTTTGGGCAACACTACTATGTAGTACAACCCTTACTCATTTAAAGGTTAAATAAACAGATTTACTTTCAAAATTTTCCTTTGTATATAGAGCTCAGAGACTGGAGTTATGTGGTTCAAAAACACAGTTGGAGCTATTTTTGCGATTTCAATGCTCTTAATGGATTTGTGCAAGTTAGTAGTAAGGTTTAAAGTTAAAAATTGCACTTCAAAAACTTTCTAATAGTCCAACATTGTCAGAAAATATTTTCTGTTCAAAGTAGAATGGTAGAATAGAATAGAAGAGAAAATTGAACTTCATTCTGGGACTAAGTCCACTTAGAGTAATAATGATGAA
This sequence comes from Nezara viridula, assembly GCA_928085145.1. Taxonomy (NCBI): domain Eukaryota; kingdom Metazoa; phylum Arthropoda; class Insecta; order Hemiptera; family Pentatomidae; genus Nezara; species Nezara viridula. Next base: position 11,732,874 of record OV725081.1, read on the forward strand.
TTAATACAAAATAAAACACAAATCTGGCCAAAAACTAACTTATGAAAGTTCTAACATTATATGCATTATTTAAAAAGTAGTATGTAACCACTAAGAAAAAATAATAAATATATATAAATATATAATATATAATATATATATAAAATGAACATAAAATCTTCTCAAAATTACTTATTATTGTGATGAAAAAAAAAAGAAAAGAAATTACATATTTATATATACATAACTACACAATTTATAAACAATAGGCTATCTAATAGAAAAATAACTTAATACAAAATGTAATAATATCTACAGTGATTTATATAATAATATGCAAACACTAAGATAAAATAAAATCTCAGGATTACTTGTGGTGTAATGGAAAAAAAAAAGAACTATGTATACATACATACTCATATTGGTACACAGAGAGACAAAAAGTATAAAATATAAACATATATACCCGAAAGAAAAATCACAACCTGAGGCGAAGAGAAAAACAAATAAATAGTAAAAATAATAGTCAAACTAGGTGACAAAGATCATTGCTGTTTTATATTTAAACTTAAACAGTAGGCACCACCATTTACTTCTCACAAATTCAGTTCATAAAATGAAATTTATGGTTGTAAATCTTCTGTTTGGGATGTGAGGAGATATTGGAAAAGGAGGTATTTGAAGGTTGACAGTGAAGAGGCATGACGGATGTTATGTGGCAAAGAATTCCAATAGGAGACGGAGCGGGCTAAGAAGGAACGTTCATAGGTTTTTGTCCTGTGGAATGGAATATAGAGGTCAGAAACACGTGGTAAATGAAATTTGTGTGATGCGCGCACCAGATTAGTTATTATTGTCTTAAGTTAAGGTTCGTTCAGTTTCAAAGCTGTTTTTAATATAATATTTCTTTACTACAAACTCTTGCCTGTTACTCGAGCGTTGTCCTGTTTATCCTGCGGGCATACATTCATAACATACCCGTTAGCCCCGAATAGGAAGAGGCGGGAATGTGGATCAGATGCCGGCCCAGCTGAGAGAACTATGAAAAGGTTTGCTGTGGCACCGTAGCAGATCTGTGATTGTCGTGTAGCACCGTGCCCTTCAACTGTTGTGCCTGAGCACTGCATGGGAACTACCTGCTCCAGAATGCAGCCACTCTATGCTAGGCTTTAAAAAAAAAAAAAGGCTGAGTGAACCCATTCCTAACGAGGTGATTGGTAACACCTTAAGTAGTACAAGGCTTACGGCTCGATTCTCCGTAGAGTTAACGTATAGGGGGCAGTGATTCATTAGTAACACTTTTATTCATAGTGTCTATTACAAATGTCATCGTAAGAAATAGAATTATATTGTAAATATATAAAGGAAGGAGATGGTGGCGGTCATAAATAGGCTAAATAGTGGCAAAACTATTTTATTAAAAGCCAACGTTTCGACCCGACTTTGCAGGTATTCTTCAGAGAGGTGTGTTCAGATAGGAGTTTCAGTTAAAACTGAGTTGCTCCTGATACTTAAAATAGTCTCCAATGCAACAACCACATCTCATACTCTCCACAGACAGCTTCGCATCATTCGCCTACTCCGTCTACATAACCTTCATCTCCTATTATACCAAACACGAGGCATCACATTGACTTAACAGAACCCTAGGTACCAGTCTAGGTATCTTCAATTTCCTTAAAACGAAATCCCATGCATTTAAATTTAATTTCATAATTTAATAATTTGTGCAACCTCCATAAACAGCTCATTATAAAAAAAGAGTTTTACCTGAAACTCCTAGCTGAACACACCTTTCTGAAGAAGACCTGCAAAGTCGGGTCGAAACGTTGACTTTTAATAAAATATTTTTGTCACTATTTAGCCTATTTATGACCGCCACCCCGGACCATCTCCTTCCTTCATATATTTATAATATAATTCTATTTGTTAAGATGACATTTGAAAAGTATGATTGTAGCTTTGATAATTAGAAAGATTACTAAATTACCTAAAAAATCGTAAAAATCGGACAATTATTAACAAAGATACAGTCCATTAGTTTTGGTATACTTGATAATGCCTCCCTCTTTAAAGATATTGGTTGTCTCCCTCTTGATTAACTATTCTACTACACTATTTTTCCTAGCTGATATATTAATTTTATTATTTCTTAAAGACATTTGGTTGTTCTTACATTTTATTTTTTTTTAATAAGTTTGAAAATCCCATGATTGGGGATTTTTATGTTTATTATCTTTCCAGTCAGTCTTTAAAATTAGATCCTAGCAAAGCAATTTGTACAAATATTTTGGTCTATTATGTTTAATGGAATATTCTAATCGACCAAGGAAAATATTTTAATCCCTTCCCTAAATAATACATACGAACTACTTATTTTCATATTGTTTTGCTATTTTTTCACTAAACTAAATTTTCTGCAAATTATTCGCAAGGGCCAACTAGTAATATATAAAAATATTTTTAAAAATATATAAATGTTGGACTCGATTTTATTGGATTTTTTTTCCATACTGCCCAGAGTTTTCTCCAAATTCAACATTACAATCGTTGGAAATCTGAATTACTGTTATTTCAAACTATATTAATAAATAATAAATTTTAGCTCTTTATGAAAAATAAATAAATAAAGATTTTTAGAAAAGAACATTCCAGCAGAAAATGTTTAAGTTATTAGAAATAAGTAAGAAATAAGAAACAGACAAACTTCTTCTGCTCTTTAAACTTTAAATCATATACAACTTTAACTTAGGTAGTAAATACTATGTAATTTTCTGGTTCGGGGATAATTCAATAGAATACAGGTTGTGAGATATTGTTTCTAAAAATCGTTTTTATTGATAAATTATTATCGATTTATGTGCTTTATTAATCAATGAAGCACGGAAAAATTCAGTAATTATTACCAAAATAACGTTTTTTTTGCTCTTTTTCTACAATAAAATAACTACAAATATTTCATATCTCTTTGGAATGGCCGAGGGTTGTTAAGCCCACTTATTCCCTCCCGATGGCTATATTTGGCTCCGCTGTGAGGTAACCATTTCGTAAAGCTCGCTGTATTGGTAAGAGGCAACCGGACCGGTCGGTAAACATATTACGGAGGCTGTGACCGACTTAATGTATCTGAATATATTTATCTCAGATTTATTTATTGGCAAGGATACATAAATCGCTGGTGATCTATATGGCACTGGATATCTTATGTACATTAAGATTAGATCCCACGCTACATACCTCTGAGGTTTCTAGTTTAGAAAAAAAAATTAATAGTTTCTTGTAAAATATGTTTATAATCTGGTGCCTATTTTTATATATAATTTTTACGGCTTTGAAGGCTGTTAATTTATCAAATGACTATAGTTTTGGATTGTCTAGCTAATGTATTTTTGAAATTCACCTGTAAGCACTCCTACTTTCAGAAAGCGAATAGCGAACCAACCATATTGATTGGTTATAAAAAAAAAAAATCAAAAAAATCTAGCAGTTACTCCATGCAAATATATTTTTTTAAAACGTATTTAGTATTAGGTTATTATTTTGTTTAATGATGGGGTCATGAAATGTATTTATTTTGCATCGCATTTATAATTTTACTATATGTTTTGTTTTTTTTGGTTTCAGGTAAGATGAATAAGTATCTACTATGCTTTATTCTTTTCACAATCTGTGAGTATATATTTAATTTAAATTTATTATAAATAAATAATTTTTTTTTATACGTCTGAAGATGGCAATAATATATGCAGAAGTGTAACGTTGGTTCATTATTTTTATTGATGTTTCCACCTTTCTAGCTGAATCTTTCATCCAATTGTTTTAATCAATCCATATTTGTTTCTGTGAGTGCTCTGAGCTAAATATTTACCTAATCATTTCTGTTTTTAAATTTTATACCATACAAAAGCTCCTTATGTAAGTACGTTTCCAGAAAAAAAAAAAAAAAAAAAAAACATTCCTAAAATCATTATTTTTCTTTTATTAAAAGGCATACAAGAACTATTTAAGCATCATATGATATAGTTTTTATTTTCTTCCAGAGTGATGACCGTTATAAAAATATATATAAATAAATAAAATAATTTCCAAAATTAAATCCTAAATCACATACTTTATTATAGTGTGTTGATTTAAAAAAGAAATTTATTTTTCTTTCTTTTTTTTCACGTTTCCATTATTCTCAGACTCCAGCTGATTTACTTTGATTTTTTTTTTTAGTACAATATATCATCAGCTGTAGATCAAGTGGGAGTTTTTAAACTCAGCGCAGATGTTATCGATGACATCGTTTAGTCCAGTTTAAAGATGCGTCCAAGCTCATCTATGAGCTCAGCGCTGAGTTTAAGAACATTTCATCATTGAAAGATAGCATAGGGTTTCATTTGAGTTAATGTTTTCGGAGAAAATTTTATTGTGAGCTTGCATTGCGTTGGCATTGTGTTACAAGAATATTGAGTTAGCCAAAACGACATTGTTGGATTACTCACACGTAGTGTTGGACTAACCAGATGGCCGGAACATCCACGCGACCGGACTAGTGGAAATTAACAAGATTTTTCATCCATGTTGCCGGTCTTCTTATACACCATTTTCTAAAAAAAAAAAACATTAATTTTTATTTTGAACTCATACATTTTGAACATATTTTAGTGTTATGAACTCTACTATATACAATCTAAGTGAATAGTCTTTATATACTTCTCTTAATAAAGTTAAAGTTATAGAGAGAGCTGTAAAGCTGCCTGTCATATAGAGTCTACAATAAGGTACTAATGTTCTCTGCAGGCCCTGTGGGACTCCCGCCATTTGTCGGTTTACATAAAAAAAAAAAAAAGTGGCGCTGATCATCGCTATCACTAATGGAGTCCTCAGGTAGGCCTCGGAGAAAATTAAATCAAATAAAAGGAAAAAAATGTCGTTAAAAGATCGTTACAGGAGCAACGGGATTGTTTGTTGCGCATTAAGGCCTGTCTCTGTCATTGTGTGAAAGTTATTTAATTTTAGTTTGATGTGAAAGGCTGTGGATGGTAAGGTGAGTGGAGAGGGGACATATTTTAGTTGATTACTCAGTCCTCGTCAGATTTTTATTTTTTATTTTTTTGTTTATTTATAAGATACATATATCTGTCATAATACATTTGCTATCTGTAATAGTAATGAGGAAATATGATAATAAGGAGTATGTATGATGTAAATGAGAACCGAACGGAAAAAAACAAAACAAAAACGCACCCCCGAACGCACACATACACACACAAAATCCTAACTATAACTTTTGTTAAATAAAAATATATCACTATTTAAAACTGATTTACTTATTATCAATAGTACCGACCGATAGAAGTTCCCATCTGGTCTGACCAAATCGTTATTATTGTTGCAATAAACTCTGTACACTAAATTTGTGTTATATTTTTTATTTCAATGAATGCTAACATTGTATTTAATGTCTTATACCAAAACCCTTACATTCCACCTAAGGTGAACACTATCTATCTTGACAATGTCTTTAAAGTATGTATATTCAAGTAAATTTGGTTAAACTTTGCTATGTCTATGTCAAAAGATAGGCTCCAATGTCTCTATTCTTTTGTGTCGTTCTAAGACATAAATTAACGTGTTTAATAAATAACAATAGGGTAATAGGTAATTGCAAGACTTGCGAGACTCATGCTGCAAGACCAAGACCAAAACTAGCCAAGTCTTGCGCAGGTCTTGCATTTGGGCAACACTAATGGTTATGCATCACCCTCCCAACTAGACATTAACATCCGCTATTTCCTTACGAAATGGCGATTAAAAAACTTGTGGTTCAATAGCGTATACCACCAAAAACTCTATAACGATTTAAATTAAACTTGCCTGAAATCCCTCGGAGTCCTTTATAGTCCGTGGTACAGACAACTTTTTATAAAATTATTAACATCCACCTGAATCTTTGTAAATAGCTTCATTTAATCGTAACGCACAAATATTTTATTTACAAAAAATCACAGAATAGAAGTGTTTTCAATCTGGAGATCGGCAAACTTTGTCTATTTCATTAGGTACTAAAACAAATGAATACCTATTTGTTTTCAATTGGGCTCAAAATCTCGTTATTTTATCTTTTTCGGGGTGGAAGTCCAAACGGACCGATATTTTTGTAGGCCACTTTTTTTTCGACTTTGTCATCTTATGAATCAAGTGGAAAGTAAATGGGTTTTTAGTACCTAATTAAGTAGACACAGTTTTCCAATCTCCAGATTGAAAACGCCCCATTTTCAAAAAGTTTCGTAAAAAAAAGAAGGTTTTTACGATAAAATGAACGAAGTTTTAGACGGGTGTTAATAATTTGATAAAAATGAGCCTGTACCACGGACTATTAGATTTATGTGTATATGATAACATCCCAAAAAGAAGCTAGATGAAAGTAGAGATCATACCGGAATTTTATTTGCGAATCCCTAAAAAACTAACCACTATATGGGTATTTTCAAGTGTAGGTATGCTTATTTGAAAAATAAATAAATTATCTTTAAAACAATTATCAAATCGGACTATTTGGAGTAGAGATATAGCGCTTTTAACTTTTTGCTTATGTCAAAATTCAAAGTTGATTTCTTTTGTTTGGTTCTGATAAATCGATAAATATTTATCTATATAAAGTTTCAATTTTCTGCAAAACTCACACACATAAACGAAATTCAAACCACACATAAACAAAATTCAAACCACACAATCCAAAATACTTCGTAAAATCGTCAATGTTCCTTGGTTTATTTCAAATCACACCATACACACAGACATGAACATACGAAAAGTAAAATCCTACATACATAACATTTCATTCTTCTGCTCTCAATCATCTAAATCCACTCGTTCTATCTCTATCTTTCTCGCTGTTATCTGGTGAGCCTCAAAGACGACTAAGAAGGCAGTGACCTAGAGATCGAGAAAAGCTAAGAAAATATCAAGAATTCAAGAAGATAGAATAAACTCCAACACATTTGCTTGATGCGTTACAACGCAGTGACAAATTTAATACAAGATAAATAAAATATAAACTTTCAAGATTGTTATTTGGAGAATAAACTAATTTTCTAAAACTTTGAACAAGAAAAAAATGAAACAATTCTTAAGGAGACAATTTATGTATATAATTATTTCCAGATGTACTAAGGAAAGTAATGACACGGCAAACACATTAGATATATAACTATTCGAAAATAATATACCATTATGTAACAATTTGATTGTTACCTAAAAAAAATCTTTCAAATGTTCGAAGATTCAATTAATTAAATAAATTACATATCTTTATTAATTTTTTATTATATTAGAATTTGAATATTGTATATTAGGAACAGAAAACGAAGATAATGTTGGACTGAAAGTCATTTCTTCAGACTCCAACTCAGACTAGATCTGAGTCAAGGCTAGACTAAGAATTATTACCCAATAGTCAGCCACCTTTACACACAGTAAAAGTTTACTAAGACCTGCTTTGTCTTTATCGAAAGATATATCTTATGAATATTCACTGTCTCATTTAGAAACTGTAAAATATATTGATAAGTACCAAACGAACTTCTAAATAAGATTGTTTAATTCTATTTTTAAATTTAATCTAGAAGAATGGTGTCAAAACTGGAGAATTAAAATAAACTCCAATAAATCCCACCAAATTACCTTTACCCTTCGTCGTAAACCAACGACTTCCTGTCCTACAGTTTCCTTTAACAATACTCCACTTATCCCTCTTGAGCAAATCCGATACCTAGGACTCCACCTGGACAAACGACCAACTTGGAATCCTCATACTAGACTGAAACGACAAGAAACCGCTAGACGTTTCCGATTACTTCAGCGCTTACTAGACAAACGCTCTAAACTTCCCATTAATTACAAAAGACTTATATACTTGACTATAATAAGACCTATTTGGACTTACGGAGTTGAGCTATGGGGCTCCACTAAACCATCGAATTCCTCTCGCATCCAATCCTTACAATCCAAAATCCTTCGTAAAATCCTCAATGCTCCTTACTTTGTCACTAATAAAATTATCCATAAAGATCTTAATGTTCCTTATGTTTCAGATCTGGCCCAATCCAGATACCTATCCTTCCATAATAAACTTCAGAATCATCCCAATCCTCTCGTTTCTAACCTTGCTTCCTCTTCAATTCCTGATAACCCTCCGAGGCGTCTGAAAAGAAGATGGCCCCGTGATCTCCTAATGTAGTCATATCATTAGAGTGCTACCATTGGGTAGTTACTCAGCAAGTGTATTCATGTCATTATATCAATTATGTCCAAATTTACTTGATGTATTTATGTAATACAGTTGTAAATGTCATAAAGAAATAAAAAAAAAAATAATAAAAATTTTTTTAAATTTATTTTCTGAAATGGATATATTTTACTTTGTTGTTCTCCGTGAGAGAACAGGTGGAAGAGAACTGTTGGGATTTCCCGTAGCCCTTATTTGCCATTCACATAGGGGCGGAAAAGCTTGATTAAGAATCCGAGGTTAGAAATATTTGTTAATATAATTTATTTTATTTTTACAATTTTTGAAAGTGAAAGTGAAAACTTCTGTGCGGCGCATTTTGCATTTTCTTTTTTGTGGAGAGTGATTTAGATTGATCCGTCAGATTTCCGAAGTATTAACGCTCGGGTAAAGTCGGTTAGAGTCGACAATTGAAATGTTTTTACGTATGAATTAAGATATCTTAGGAACTAAAATGATAACGACTTTATGATAATATATAGTACAAATGGTAATATTATTTCAACACTTAAATGTTATTTTGACAACATTATTAACGATTTATAAAAAAATAAGAACAGAAATAATATAAATGATAATAATAGCAGACATTCTTAGGCATAATGGAAAAATATATAATAGTATAACCTTACATAACCTTCCAATTGGAGACATCCACATAAATATTATACAGTCGTTGGATACAACTCTTTACAATGAGCTATTATTTATAATTTATAAGATTCACATTATTAATCTCGCCTTGTTGATGATTTCACATCTATCATCTGGTCTTATTTCAGTTATTTATTTTTTCTGTTATTGTTTGATTTTTATTTATTCTTATTAATGTACAATACAAACATTACTTTGCTCATTGAAGTGTAAACTTCTTTATGCGAATTTTGCACTTTTTTTAAATTAGGCTGGAGTCGATGAATTTAAGTGTTTTTGCATATAGATTAGAATACCTCAAATTCTAAAAATCGTACCTGCATATAAATAGGAGTAAGCGAGGAAAGTATTCGTTGTTTCATCCTGTTTGTAATGAGCTATCTAAAAAAGTTATCTTAACGCGAAGTCGTGTTAGAGACACGAAAAGGAAAAAAGTGTCGAAGTTTTATTGAGTTTTATTGAAGATATGGATTACAATATCTCAGAAACTAAAATTCAGACCTGCATACTGTAAATGAGGGAAATGTTTAGTATTTCATGTTATTGTTCAGTATAATGAGCTATTATTTATAATTAATTTATATCATATTATTAATCTTGCCTTGTTAATGTTTTCACTTCTATTGTGTGGTCTAAGGCCCGCACCTTATTTTATTCTTTAAAGCATGTTTTTTAATCTTATTGATCTGAAACATGCCAAAATAGAATCGATACCATAGTCTTCGTCCCTCGTCCAATTATAATACAAATATAAAATTAAAATTAAATTTTGGATTCATATTTAAAGAATTCTTTATTTTTTGTCATTTATTGTGATTATCGGATCTTCTTCATTTTGTAAATGATAGTTTCTTGTAAAATCAAAAAAACGACTACTGGTTTTAAAGGTGCTGTATGCATTTAACGCTTCCTAGTACGGTTTGAAGTAATCCAAGCCTGAAATACGAAGAGGGTAGATTAAATTTTAAAACCATATCTTATATCAATGCTCTTTGTCCGGTATGAGATCATGATGAATTGAAAATGTTATAGTACGTAAATAATAGTATATTGTATTTACAATTATTTGTTCCCAATAAATTTGGATTGTTCTTTATTGATTTTAAGAACCATCATTTAAGTTTTTTGTTTTAATTCTAAATTAAAAAAAAACATAAAAATGATTTTACTTTTTTCAAAAATTTCTTTTATTTTTTTAATTATTGGTGACTCTAGTGTCGGGAGACCCTTCTATGGCACACCTTATATAGGCAATGATTTTAATAAAATAATTAATTAAGGCGGTAAACCTGATCTAGGCCCAATTACCTCCATAATATATATACATAATTTAAAATGGAACTCAAAATATTAAAATCTTTCTAGTATTCGTCTATTTAAAAGGCATATTAAACTACAAAATTGTTTGTTCAACGCCTTCAAATAAATGGGAGTTATCATCAGAACACTATATTCATAATTACTCATCAGATTTTAAGTATCATAACATTTTATTTTATACCCATGTTGACCTCCCTAACAAATACAAATCGATGCCAGGTAATTTCATAATATTAATGACGTATTTTCGAAATATCTATGTTTTTATTTTGGAAATCTTACATCGATATTACTGATTTTTTTTTCAAAATTAATATAGATTTTATTTATTTATTTAAATACCTAGTTTTTTTCTGTATCATTACCATTATATATTTTTTACATAATTTTAATTCTTAATTTAATTCTTCTTTTTCTTTGTTTTTAATTTTATTGTTATTGTTATAATTGTTTTTTACCTACCTGTATTATTGTATTAATGGTATTATTTTGTTGATCCGGTTCTGATGAGTAAGATATGTTGTGCCTATAACATCAAAACAACTAACCAAAACATTAATGATTTAACATGTATAATTTTAATGAAACCTGTATTTTTCTTTTGAATATTTTTTTTTCTTTCAAAATTTATTATTTTGATATTCTTAATTTAATAATATATATATATAAAGATCACTATGTTGTTGAAAAATATTCTCATCAGAAAAAAGAAGGTATACTATTCGACATGAGTCATTAGCGCTGGGCCGGGCTGGGAACACAAAGGCTAGCCGGAAGTTGAGGGGACCTTGCCCCACATCAATTCACTGTCACCTTCCCTCTTATAGAGCAATAACCTGTTGGCTTTTAGGTAGGAAACGTATTTTGTATTAAAGTTGTATATTGAAAAAAAAAAAAAATAATAACAGTATCGTTCAAGTCGGTTACTTTGATCATTATAAGATAACATTACTCCAAACACGTAAACACAATTCGTGTTGTTGCCTGTGGCCTACGGTGGTAATATTTGGAACGAAAGAGGAGAAAAATGTCTTCAAGTCGTAAGTGTAAAATTAAGTGGAAGCATCAATTTAAGTTATTTGAAGTTGACCAGTTTCGTTACTGAAGAACTACGTGTTTCGTATTGTAATTAAGCATTTTGACGAACCACCTACGTGAGTAAGGCACTGTGTTTATCCTATGTTCCAGGTCCCGTAGGACGAACCTGCTGTCGAAAGACACTCCAGAGACACAATTTTCCTCTATAAAGTGGGAACTCTGAACTAAATAATTAATTAACAGAAAGAACTGGGGGTTAAACATGATTAAGTTCAAACAATCTCATTCTACGACCGTTGGTAATTGCTTGCAAAGTACTGAATCCAAGACTTTCCATGGATTGTACAGGTAAATGTAAGTTATAAAGAAAAATAGGTATATTTTTTTTTTTTAGTAATGTGATTATATTCATATATCCAGAAAAAAAAAATGTATTTAACGGATGGTATGGTCTACTTCGGAGAAACACTTCGGCTTCATCAAAAAATTTAAATTTTAATAATTTATCCTCTCATTAGTCTCAGAAAAAAACCCAAACGGCATATTATACACATCATGAATCATAAAACTTCAAATGTTGTGATATAATACATTATTGAAAATAATAAAGTGAATGTACTGTATCAGTTCAATCCATGAACTATTTTGTGTTCAATACTATGTAAGAAAGTATCCGAGAACGTTGTGGAAGGTATTAATTTATAGAGGCTGGTTGTCCCCAGACTTCATAATCAATAATAATAAATAAGCCACTTCAATACTTGAATCTGAACCTTTGAGTGTATGAGCACAGTGCCTTGCTCACTGAGCTACCCAATTCCCAAATTTAGCTCCTAAAAACTATTATTTTGTATTTATTAAAATAAAATTGTTCAATACTTTTTATAGAGAAAGAAGATGGTCCGGGGTGGGGTTCTTAAAGAAAATAAAATAGTGGAAGAACTAATTTATTTAAAACTAACGTTTCGACCCGACTTTGTATGTCTTCTTCAGAGGGGTGCATGCTGCACGGAGTTTAAGTTAAAACTCCTAAATTAAACTTGAGTTTTAACTGAAACTCCATGCTGCATACACTGGCCTGAAGAAGACCTGTAAATTTGGGTCGAAACGTTGGCTTTAAATAAAATAGTTTGTTTTTACTATGTTAGTCTCTTTATGACCACCACCCGGACCATCTCCTTCCTCTAAAATAAACGGTCAACCATTCAGTATTCATTATTTTTTTTATAGATATCATATAAGTAAACTTATTTAAACCTTCATTTTTTAATTTTTTATAAGTATGTGTGTATTTATATTTGAAACTTCATCTTTAATATCTTCTCAGTTAAGTGCAAAATTCAATCCATAAGGTAACCTTCTGTTTAAATGATCCTTTCTAGCTATAAATCCTTTCCAGCTGTTTATTTCACTGAATTAATTTCTGCATTTACTTTCCATTCACTCAGCACCTAGCGCATAACCATAATAGCTAAGTGATCTAGACATTTCCTCAAGCCTGTTAAAGACAAGCACTCGAGGAACAAGAGTCTTCCTTCAGGCTTAGTGTCCTTCGTGATCCTTACTGGTCATCACACCTCCATATTGTGTCATCTTCCTTATAGCCCTTGTCTTCCTGGAACGCTATCTGACCTTCTTTTATGTCCCGCTGTAAGATATTGTCGTCTTGAAATGGTATTGTAAGAAAATATTTCTTAGTTGTTTGGCAATGATTACTTCCAATTAACAACAATTAAATATATTTGTTGTATTATCAAAATTGCATAGGCAGACACCCAATAATTAGTCTAAAAGCAAGATGTTGCTCTAGATGTTACCTAGATTTATTGTAACATGGATTAGAAACTGACGATGGAGCATATTAGTTTTAAGCCATGTATCCACAAGATCATTGGTATTGTGGTTCTGAAGAAGGGAGTAAATAATCCGAAATATAAACTTGTAAACATACAATTTTGATAATACAACAAATATATTCAATTGTTGTTAATTGGAAGTAATCATTGCCAAATAACTAAGAATATCATACAACCTCCCAGAAAAAAGAAAATATTTATACTTAAATAATGTGCTTTCCGGTGAAGCTTGTAAAAAAAATCGTTTAAAGTTTTTTTCTTGTTTCTAATTCCGCTAGTAGGATACGGCTTATTTCTGAAAAATGTTGTTAATTTTGTTTCAGAAACGCAGCTGCCAAGCAATTATTTAATTTTTAGCGAAGTTTCGATACTTAATTGTTCTCATAGTCATGACCGATAAAAAAAAAAGCTAAAGTGTGTGCAAATAACAGTTGATTATAACCAGAGTAAAATGCTGAATATTACTCTTGCTTAACAGTATGCAGGTCCGATTTTTAGGTTCTAAGATTTTTTTTTTAACTTTTATTATGATATTTACAACTGTATTAGTATAAATTGATCAAGTAAATATGTAAAGAGGAATATAATCACATGAAACACGCTTGTTGAGAAACTACCCATTGGTAGCACTCTAATAATTTGTCTACATGAGGAGATCACAAGTCATCTTCTTGTCAGACTCCTCGGAGGGTTATCAGGAATCGAAGAGGAAGTAAGGCTAGAAACCAGAGGATTCGGATGGTTATGAAGTTTATTATGGAAGGATAGGTATCTGGATTTGGCCAAATCGAAAACATATGGAACGTTGAGGTTCTTATGGATTATTTTATTTATGACAAAGGAGCATTAAGGATTTTACGAAGGATTTTGGATTGTAAAGATTGGATACATGTATACATTAACTGACAGGATACATGTGTCATCAGCATACATAGTAGTGATGACAGTATTGGGATGGGTTGGGATATCAGCTGTATAAACTGTGTAAAGGATAGGACCAAGGATACTACCTTCAGGAACTCCCTCCGGCAGATTGAGAAAAGAGGGATGAATAGGTATTATTGTGATTTACTTTGAAGTGTCTATCATTAAGATAGGGACTGATGATAAGAAAATATGTAGGGGGAAGGAATTTACGGAGTTTGTAAAGCAATCCCGGTAAGAAATTTTAATCCATATCTTCCATAAAACCGTTGGATATGCGGTTCTATTTCATCTCAGTATTTTTCAATTATTTTTATTACATCTTTCCAGTTGATATTGGTTAATAAATAGTCTTCATCAAAACAGATCAAACAGTATTTACCAATTGTATATTTTATTTTTTCTTTCATGCATTTGCTTCACCTCCATTGAGTTTTTTATATCACTGTTACTAACTGATTTTAGCTTATTGAGTGTGGAATTGAGATGTTTACCCAAATGTTTCAGTTTTCCCATTGATATTATTAATGATAAAGTGGAGAGCCACTTTTATGTAGCTTTACTAATCAATGTATTCTAGATGTATTGTAGTTAGGGTTAATTTCGTTTAATGAGAAATTTTTAAAGTTAATAACGAAGTTCTATTTCATAAAATATAGACATCAAAGCAAAGTCAATCTAAAAATGTCTTTAATTATTAATGATTTACTTTTTTTTAATTTGTTTATTCAGCCTCTACCCCTAAGGTTCATTGGCTTAATGTTTCCATTCTTTCATTTCCGTTCCCATTTGAAATTTTTTCCTTATATTATTATGCCTTTTACAGTCTAATAATATATATTTTACTGTTCTGGGTATTAGGCAATGTGTGCAAGTTGGAGCTTCTAATCCTCGCAGGAGGTATCCATGGGAAAACTCACAGTGCCCAATTCTTAGGAGACATAATATCACTTCTTCTCGTCTAAACTTTCTGTTCCTAGATTTACTTATTTAAATTAGTGGTATTTAATAGTTTATGTTGTATGAATGTATTTATGTAGAAATCTCCAGTTGTAAGGTTATGTAATGCTATATTATTATTTATTTTCCATCATACCTAAGAATTTATGCTATTATTATCATATATATTATTTCTCTCCTTATTTCTTATATATTGTTAATAATTTTGTCAATTATTTCAATGTTTCAATAATATTATGATTTTTACTATATATTAGCATAAACTCTAGGAACTGATGATGGAGCACATTATTATTATTTTTAAGGTAATTACAAATTTATTGTAACAACAAAATTCTGACATGTAAAGTAACATACACTATATTTTAACTCAAAAAATTGTTTAGCCATGCATCCACAGGATCATTGGGATTGTGTTTCTGAAGATGGGAGTAAATATCCCGAAACGTAAACTTGTTAACATGTAACTTTGATAATACAAGAAATATATTCAATTGTTGCTAATTGGAAGTAATTATTGCCAAGTAACTAAGAACGTTATCATTTGGTTTTGGAAACCATATTTTTTTCTCTCCTATTCCCTTACACGGTGTTCGGTTAAGATACAATTTTGAATTATCTCTCATTACTAAGAAGACAAAATGCTGAACATTTCCTTCTCTTACAGTATAAAGGTCCGATTTTCAGTATCTGAAATATTTTAATCCATATATTCAACTAACCTCGTTATCATTTGATTTTCGACACCATTTTTTTCCTCTTCGCTTCCTTGACACGGCGTCCAGCAAAGACACAATTTTGAAATATAGCTTATTGCAGATAGGATGAAATGATGAACAATTACCTTGCTTATTGTATGCAGGCCCGATTTTCAGTTTCTGAGATATTTTAATCCATATGAAAAAACATTTCAGTTAGTCGGCTCTAGCCGACTTTACCCGAGCTTTAAAATCTGACGGATCAATCTAATTCAATCTCCACAAGAAAGTGCAAAACGTGCCTAAAGAACTTTTCACTTAAAAAAAAAAAAAATAAAAATTTTAAATACAAAGTATTGGCTTATCCATTTCAGAATCTTTACAAGTAGAAGAAACAAAATGGCGGAGAGAATTGCTAATGATGTAATTGTAGGCGAAGAGGAAGTGAATCTTTAGATATTTACGATAGGCTCAGGGATATTAAGAAACAATTGAAGATACCATGACTGGCAAGAATATCGCCATTATAACAAATGTTCAATCGAGTCCGGTTTGATCTAACGAACTGACACCGCATTATAAATGGTTATATATTTAATATAGACTCATCTACACTATATGACTCTTTTTCGGCCCTCAGGAGCGATGGATATTGATGAATGAGGTATCCAATGAAAGGAAATTTCATTGAGAAATGACTAATTAAAATTCATACTGTTGTAAAAGATTGGACGGATTGAGACGGGATAAATTATGTTTTAAAGATTCTTTTAGAACTATACCAGTCTCTGAATTTTAAAAATCCAACATTTTTTGTAGATAAATCGTGATTCTTGCCAAAAGTCTCCCAAGTACTATGATCACCTTTGGACCACTTCTTTTTATGAAGTTAATAACATCCATTAAAAACTTTATGAATGGCTTAATCTTATCGTATCCTACAACATTTTTATCCATTATAATTCTTAGGAATGAGGCGTTTCTTCTGAAGACTCTTGAATATCCAATTGCATTCCACTTAATTTAATTTAAGATATAATATTAATATAAGATAATATTTTTGTGGGCAACTTTTTTTTTTCCGATATTGCGATCAAACTATCTTACGATTCAAGCGGAAAGGGAATGACTGTTCAGTAGTTTTTAGTGAATCATTAAATAGAAAACTTTACCGTGAGATTGAAAACGCCACATTTTCAGAATTTACGTAAATAGAAACGTTGTTATGATAAAATGAAGCCATTTATGAAGTTTTAGACGGGTGTTAATATTTTTTTTAAAAAAGAAAAAGGTTCTCTACCGGAGAATAGATACTTATCACATATTTGGGTTTTACAGATTTAAATATGTTTATTCATGAATCTTCGATGAATTAAAAATCTATTTGAAAAGTAAATGGAGGAGAATATTACTAATACTCCTTGGAAATCTCTGATAATACTGAAAGAAACATTTAGTTAACTATTAGTAAGTGAAAGGACCACAAACCAAGACTGTTCTGCACTAAACCAATAAATAGGTCTTGAGGGAGTACAAATGGATTAGTATAAGTTAAGGGAGAGCTGTATCATGTTGCTTAACTAATAAACTGAAGGAGCATTTTCCAGTGGGACAAGCTAACCACTTATTAAATAAATAGTTATTTTAACATTCGTGATAAAGAACGAAGATTTATCAATTGCATATGTTGAATAGACTATCATACTAATATTATATTGTATATAAGAATAAAAACGTTTCGTTAATGTGGCTATATGTCGAATACATTAAGGAGAATGGTAAATAGAGAGTTCTCGTTGGGGCAGACCAGTATTTTATATAATTCATCATAAAAAAAGAGAGGCATTTTAATTGCGCCAAGAATTATATAAAAGGCATGAGGCTGAGGCGTTAGGAGACTGGTTCTTCACCGTCTGTTCAACTTGACCCTATTTCGACACCGATGACGCAATGCTAAATATCGAAAGGAACATCGACTTTATGGGACCTGTCGATTTGGTCCCCACAAAATGACACTCAAACACACTTTCGACCACATTCTTACTTATGTAAAATATATTTATGTATACACTCGTATATATTTTTACAAATTTTCTTCAATCGACCTTTGAGTATTACATTTTAACATAATTATTTAATGGGGAATAAGGTCCCTTATTAATTAATAAGTTTAATTATGTTAATATATATATATATATATATATATATATATATATATATATATATATACAGAGTGTCCCGTAAGCAGAGGGACATATTTCAATAGTTGATAGTAGATACCAAAACCTACAAAAAAGTTTATATAAACACTTGCTCAATTTCCAGCAGAATAGTAGGAAATTTAAGATTTCTGTTTTTTTAATCGAGTCAATTTTTTTGTTGAATTGGAAGCGATAACATAAAAACTATTTTATTTAAGTAACTCAACATTGCTCCATAGTAAACTAGACAAAGTTTACTTTAAAGAATAGTAGAATTTGTCAGTGTCAAAAATATTTAAACAGTACTATTGGGCGGACAACTAACTTCCGTTAAAAAAATCAATAAATTATTTGTAATTATAGTACAATATCTTTATATATATATATATATATATATATATATATATATATATATATATATATATATATATATATATATATTTTTTTTGGGGGGGGGGGGAGGGAGAGGGGCCGGGGTACTTCAAAATCGAAGTACAAATCTTTCCCCGGTGCGTTTCCTCAATGGTGGGGAGTAAAATTAAAAATGTTGGGAAAGAAAGGAAAAAAGGAGTGAATAATAATGAGACCTGTAAAGCGTGAAAAATGCATGCATAAGATAATAATGTTAAATAGAAATATTCAATTAATTAAAAAATGGAAAATGAAAAATCCCCTTCTAAATGCTTACGACATTTATTGAGATAAAAGATAAAAAAACAAATGAGAAGAAAACAAATTATTCAAATGCAGTGAAATAAAATAAAACATAAATACAATATTTAGTGAAAGATAAAAAAATTGTCCATCAAAACAAAACATAAATAAAAAACTTCTATAATAAAGATTAAATTAAGAGAGAAAAAAAATAATTTCAAGAAAACAAAATCAAATTTCGAGAATAAAATTAATCAAAAGGAAAAAAAATAACTTGAGAGTTCATTAAAGTTTAAATAATAATTTAGAGAGGAAACCCAAATTAATATTTAAATGTCCCATGGTGATGGTGAGAATAAAAAACGTTCCAAGTTGGAGAATCTTCTTCCAAAGAGGTTTACCTACGAATAAGGAACTTTATTATGAGTAGACGCTTGCAATTCGCATAAGTGAAAATGACAGGTACATGATGGGTATTTTAGGTATATAATAAGAATCTTTATAATTTGAAATATGTTAAAGTTAATATATGATTGTAAATTGAAAAAAAATGTAGACTTGAAAATGGCTCGACGAGTCGAAACGTCGTAATTGTGATGAGTAGTCAATAAGTTGACATTTTTAAAAAATTTTGTAAATATAGCTGATAATAAATTAACTTGAAAATTTTAAATTTTTATTTCACTTAATTTAAATCCTTTTACACAAATTTATTAAAATAATGAACTGCTTACATAATATGCCACAGAATTGGGAACATTCTAGGTACCAATAAGATTTTAGATAGCTATAAGGTTAATGATCAAACGATCAACTAAAAATATTAAAGTAAACTTAGGATTAGAGAGAGACTAATTACTAAACTTATTTTAATTTAATGTATCAGCGATGAACTTCAAATCTTCATTTAAGTTTGTTTGTTTTAAATATTTTTTTTTATGTATTCTCATTTATTTTTATCCACCGCCTGTTTTATCAACATCTATAAAATCCAGACCTGCACGTTGTTAGCGGTTCCAATGCCTTCACAATGTCAGAAAGACATGCATGCTCTAACTACTTCGATGTGAACTAGTATCCATGTTCCACTTCTCCACTCGGAATAGGATAACGCAGAAGAAAAAGAATAAAGAAACATGAGGAAGGGAATAAAACTCGTCGGCAGGACAGTGAAATGTCGGCCCCTTTCATCTGATGTAAATATCATGGAACAGCTGGGAGAGGATAATCTGCCGTAACGGGAACTAGGGTCGGTTGTACTCCCAGTTCGTCGGGAGTCTGTCATGGTCCCTTAGGAAGATGATTGGGAACCGATGGTGAGAGGGAGAAACCTAATGTACTGGGTTCAACATCAATGATCAGGCTTAGTGATGTCTGAGTGGTCTCTCCATTTGGGAGAAGTTCAGGAAGTCCATTCCTAGCTGCACGCAAGAATTTCTAAGAGCGTTCGATCTTTTACACAAAAGCATTTAATATTGTATTTTATTTTTATTTGGGTTATGTTTTTTACTGTCTTATAATATACTAAACAATTTATTTACTTTTTCACTACTTTTATTTTATTCGTTAGATAATAATGTTCTTAGTTATTGGTTTATTATTTTCAATAATGAACCATAGTAATCGTCCAAAAAAAAATGTAAAACTTAACCCCCCTCAAAATTTGAGATTTTACGTTTCAGCATACATAGATGAGCTATGGGGCTTCACCAAACCTTCAAATTCCTCTTGTATCCAACCCTTACAATCCAAAACCCTTTGTAAAATCCTCAATGCTCCTTACTTTGTTACAAATAAAATCATCCACAATGACCTTAATGTTCCTTATGTGTCAGATTTGGCCCAATCCAGATATCTGTCCTTCCATGATAAACTTCATAACTATCCCAACCCTCTTGTCTCTAACCTTGCTTCCTATTCAATTCCGGATAACCCTCCGAGGCGTCTGAAAAGAAGATGGCCACGTGATCTCCTAATATAGACATATTATTAGGGTGCTACCAATGGGTAGTTTTTCAACCTGGTTTCATGGCATTATATCCATGTGCAAATTTACTAGATGTATTTTTTGTATACAACTGTAAATATTATATAAATAATTATTTTTTAAATACATAGAAATCGAAAATACAATAAAAAAAATGTTGTTCGTCCGCCGTCCTTGCATATTCTCCAAGATTACTGGATAGATTTCTTTCATATTTGGAATAAAAGTCTGAGGTAAATTTACATAAACAAAACTAAACTAAGCAAAAAGGAACCAAACTATTTAATTTTTTTTACAAGGAACAAAACTATTAAATTTAAATTTATAAAAACTAGTTAAATATACACATGCTTTTTCTCCAAATATAGCCAAGCCTTTTCCGCCACTCATGGAAGGACTCAGGACTCTAGTAGATCCCAGCGCCTCTCACTTCGCCGTATTACTGGCATTATAAACCAGTGGAGGCTGAGCAGAGGTGCTATAACCAGATAAGTAATAAAATAAGAATCCATTCACTGTCTACAGTTTTCTGATCGACACCTAGACCGATAATATTCAGATTTGATATCAAAATTAGATGTAACCTGAAGATGATCCTTCAATCTCTCCCATGTACTCAACTACTGCTCATTTGATTGGACTAGTATGAATCTATTCTTCTCAAATTAGAAGGATATTGTTGTACTTTTTTAGTTCTTCGGCATCTGATATTTCTTACGGAATATACTACATGGAACTTCTTGACCGGTTGAACCCTGTTGTACCCCTTGGGGTACCGTTGTATACCCAGCAATCTGAAAGGCAGTTCACCTTTTCCTCAAGATCTGCAAGATGACTAGCACCTTCGCAGAGCGAAGGAGATTGCGGTCTTCTCGTCCAGAGATAATCTCTTTTCTAAATCGCTCTTCCTCAGAGCAGTTATTAGATAAGTGACAAATGGCTTCGTTTACCCAAGCGGTATGAGTAGCTACTCCAAAGTAACGGAGACCCATCTCAGATAGCGTCACTGTACTGTTAATAAATGGAGATAGGGCGCGGTGCTGCTACCTGTCAGGGAATAAGCCAACTTATCCGCTAGGTGTCACAGCATCCTTTCATCTCGATTTAGTTCATTTTTTTTTTTTATCTGTAATTAATTATTACATTTCAAATATTATGAAAACAAGTTCAATTTCACCTCGCTACTTGTACCTGTCTGTTTCGACTTAGTGTCAATTTATATTTCCAGAGGAAGTAGTTAAGTTCGACAAGGATATTATAAGATTATTATTTAGATTAAAATTATCGATTCGTTGATCTCCCATATTTTTAATTTAGAAATTAATATATACGTGTATAAAAAAATGCCGGCCATTTATTGAATTCTAAAAGATTTATACAGAACGAGGGATCTATTTCTTTCTTTTTCTTTTTTTTTATAAATTACTCTCATGCATATTTGCAATAAACAAAATCATGAGAAGTTATAGCAATTTTAAAATACATATATTTTATCTATGGATGTTTTATCTTTAAAACTAAAGTGCGTCTTTAGTTATTTCCTTCTCTGAACGGTGCTCGAAAACTTCTAAAATAATTGAAATATTATTGTTGGTACATGAAGATTCTTTTTTTTTTTCTTCTTTTTAACGCATTTTACACACTCACACAACAGAATACTTGATAGGCAGTTTTTTGTTAGGTATAGACAAGTTCCTAAACTCTGTGCGTAGTACATCTATGTCAATGGAAATCCATCAAACCGTTCCTAAACCGGTAAAATGGAATTCTGCCCATTCCTTTATTTAAAGATTGAATCAATGATTGGTCAATGGTTCCATTGGCATCTGGAGTGAATGGTACCTCTGGATTTCACCTCATTATATCTTCAGTTTTTTGTTGTTTTTTTCTTAATTTACTTTACATATTTATATTCAGTTTACATTATTTATTCATTTAATTTTGAAATTAAAGAATTCAGTAAATAGGGGTCCCCTCAATTTTTTTTTTATTCTTCATGTATTTTTTAACCTTCAAGCAGTGCTTTGGAGCCAGGCGATTCGGGCAGCTGCTCGTGTATGGGTACTATAACTGCAACAGTACAACGGCCATATTAGATCTCCTGAAAGTTCTTTTTTGTCATTGATCTTACTTAATTTATTCACGGGTTTCTCAAAAACATTATGTCTACTTTACGATGGTGTACATAGAAGTTAATTATCTTGAACAGCTGTTGAGTAATTCCTCCTTATTAAATAAAAACCGTGACCACTTTTAACTCCTTTTTTTCGGTCTATATCGGCCCAATGTACTCTTTTATTGGAAATTTTGTCTAGAATCACCCGCAAGAGTGTGACCGTTAAAATCTGAGACACTCCATCGATTTAGATGTCGATGATCTTTTTTTTTTTATTTTCAATCATTCATTAATTATCTTACTTTTTATTAAAAATATATTGTTGGAGGAGAGAGGACTTCTTCCATCCTTACCGATTATTAATAGGGCACAAAACGTCCTCTCTCCTCCAACAATATATTTTTAATAAGTACTATTCAATGGTCATTCAATGAATAGTTGAGAAGAAAAAAAAAGTTAAAGAACAACAGCCCCCTTACTCATCCTCCGCTGGTTTTAATACCAGTGAAGTGGTTAAGGAAGAAACGCAGAGATCTCCAGAAGCCTCGCTTTTCCCTCCACAAGTGGAGGACTAGACTGGTTTGGAGTTCCCCCCGGCTGATTGTAAACAGTCTATATAGGTATGCCTGCATCTAAGATGTTTATTCTGTTCATTTTTCCTAAACTTGGTGTCTTGAGGTTTTATTTTTTACATAAATTAGGCATATTATCGCCAACATTTTATTGATAACCTATTAATTAGGACGTTTCGAATATACTAAGGCCCATTTTCAAGTCTTGCTGAGTCCTCCGTTATATATTCATTATTAATGTCGCAATAATTTGTTCTGTGAACATTAAATTGTCCTGCTATTTAGGGGTTTCGCCTACGTCATTTCTGGAGGGACTGAATGTAAAAAAATAAAACTAAGATGTTTATTTTTTAAGAACATTTTATTCTGTTTAATTTATTTATTTATTTTTGTTTAATTAATATTATTATTACTTTATTTTCTCATTATGATATTTTATTTTGTTCTTATTTCGTTGTATATTATTTTGTTATTACCTTATTCGTTTATGATTCTGTAAATATGGTGTGAATGCGCTCTCCGAACTCTATTATAAGTGTCCTTAATTGAGACATATTGTAATATTTATCAATAAACAAGTAAAAAAAAAAAAAAAAAAATGGATGGAGACTGAATTTAAGGGAATTTTTCTATATTTCATAAATGATTTTTTTTTTTTTGGAGTTCGAGAGAGGAGCATTTGCGTCATTTCCTGGGGGCACCAAATGTCTTAGACCGCTCCTCCCCCTTCAGCAGTGTTATCCTATCTCTAAAATCCACCAAACTCAACATAAATCATTGCCCATTGATATTAGATTCAATCGATTTATAAATTCCTAAGATAGAATTAGCGCTGAGTTTAGGAACTGATCCAATACTTGAATTCAAAACTATCATCTCAGATAAAAATATTGTGTTCATCTTAATTTGTTTTCTTAGTAAATCTTAATGATAGTTCCTCTTTCTGATATTTTCCAGGTTTTATATATGATTAATAGCCATTTTTTATTACCATAATTAACCTTAATAAAAAGTATTGAATATTAAATTAACTGTATATATATATTTTGTTTAAATTATGTATTTGTTTTTTTTTTCAGGTGAGTTATCTGTTATTGGTGTAAATTCCTGAGAAAATTCCTGACTTTTCGTTCAACCAGGCTAATAGAAAAACAGAACGGTATGATCATATTTTATTAGTTTGTGTTAGTTTGTGAAACCGAAGTGGTGTGTAAAATTATCAGGGTATACAATTATTAGAATACAATTAGAATTTCAAGCATCATTAGGACTAAATAACATATGATTACGTTCATCCACATCATAAATAGGGTTCACTACTATTTAGGGAAAGTACTGTTTCAAGCCCAACGGTTGTGCAGGGAGGGGATCGGGCTAGGATCACGCTCAACCACTAGGTTTTCAATCTTAACTATTTGATTGAGGATACATACTTTATAGAGGCTGGGTGTGCCTCAGAATGGTCTCCCTACCTCAGGGTCACCCCACAGCCAATGAAACAGAAGAAATAATTTTTCTGCCATGAGTCGGGATTCGAACCTGGGACCTTGAACATTAGAAGCTGAGTGCCCTACCACTGAGCTACCCCATTCTCTCTAATCTCACAAAAGCAATCTAAAAAAAAGATAAAAAAGAAATAATAAATTACTTCAATACGAAATAATCAAGGAATAATAATATAATTGTAAGAGATAGTACAAGCATTTCCTAATTTCGACGTAGGAATTTAAATACATCTATTTTTTTTTTAATCCAATTATAACTAACTTTTTATGAGTATATATGTATATATGTGTATATTTGTATGTGTATATGCGAGAGAATTACTTTATTATCATAAAAGGGTGCTGCCCAATTACATTGGGTTGCTTTAAACACAGCATACTTATTAATCGCTACAGACAATTTTCCAAAACTAAAATACAATTATATAGTATTAACAACATATATGAGCATAATAGACATTTTTTTTTTTTTTATCTATATATATATTTTTTTTTATCATAATTTTTTCTCCTATATTTTTATTTATTTATTTTTGTATTTATTTTATTTTTACTATTTCTTTAATTCATTCATTAGCAATATACATCCCTTTCTGTTCCTTCTCACACTCTACACTCTATACTCTTTTCCTAACCTAATTCATAACATGCATACAAAGTATTAATATAAAAGTAAAGATTTTTTTAAGAAATTATTCTATCTCTTGTTCGTTCTTCATTTCTCAAAGTGTATATTTATATTGTTCAACCATTATATATACTTTTGTTCATAGTTTTAAATGATTTGATCGTAGTTTGAAGTGTTTCGTTCATAGTTTTAAAAGTTTTGTACATAGTTTTATCTGTATTATATATAGCTTGTTCACCTAAGGTTTTCTTTCCTTTTTTGTTTATTTTATGAATTTTATTTATTGTTTCAAACCTTTAGGTCAGTAATATTCTATTATTTTGTTATTCTAAAGGGACTTAGTCCCAGAATAAAGTTTTTTTTCTATCTATAATAGTTGAAAATGGCGTAATCATACGCTCCGCATTTTAAAATGAAAATTTTTATTTTTGAGTTAATTTTATGTTGTTTTTTTTTGTCACCAAAGTCACAAGTTACTTCCTGATGAATTGAATATATATACATATATATAATGCCTACTATATTAGCCATGGAACCGTACTTTCAGAGCTAAGGCGTGATTCAGAGGTAGAATCAGATTAATAGCACTCATTTGCACACAGAGCCCTCCACATCCCCTCTCCTCTACTTATTCAAATTGTTCACTTACCGATGATGGCACCAGCGAGCTGGAACCAAAGGAAGAAATATCTGTGTCAGTGAATTAATTACCTCACTAATGATCTTAAGTACCTGTTCTGTCTTCATGAATCCTTTTATGAGTAGCAGGTATCGTTGCTCCTCTAACATGTGTAATCTTAACAGTATCATTCATCATAATCATATTCTGGTATGATATATAATTCCTTTGATATTACATTGATAATTGTAATTATGTAATAATTTATTTAAGAAATTCATTCGTAAAAACTCGTTGTTATGGTCTGTTAAACCTCGTTTACATAGTGACAGTTTTTATAGTGATAATTTGTCATGGCACAGTAATAATATTGTAGTGGCAGTGAAACAGCTGACAATAAAATTTGTGATAATTCTAAAAGAACAGGTGGTGTCATGATTATTTAAACTACGTATAAATTAATTTCTACTTTATAACTTTTTTTTTTTATTTATTGAGTATTACAACAATCTGTCACATGGACACTAGTTATAGTGAAGTAGGATGATAACATTCACACTATACGTACAAAAAATATAAAATAAATAGAAGCAAAATAACAATAAATAATAATCAAAAAATATATACAACAGATAAAATAAAATAACCTAAAAATAAGAAAATTAAAACTCAGCAAAAAACACATGCATACCTATATACACTATTTACAATCAGGCGAGGAAACTCCAGGAGAACCCTGCGTTACTCTCTCAACCGCATCACTGATATGCATATTTTAAAAAATAAAGACTTTCTTATTTTATTATTTCCAAAATATTGGTTTTTATATCTCTGAACTAAGTACATGATAATAAGCCGAAAATTTCACTCCAATAACAGGATCTGCGTAAAGGAAAATCATTCCCTACAGTAGAAACATTTAAATACCTCGGCTCCACAATAACCTAAATGAATGATAACCACAATGACCAACGGGCAGAAATAGACCAGCTTATAACACAATCGCAAACATAGCTTTCTTCTCCCTCAAATTAAGGGTGTAAAATTCTATGATAAAGTCCGTTCTAATAGTAAAAACCCTAGAAAAAACTGTTGACGAATTTGAGAGAAGAATTATCCATATTTTTAGTGAGTTAAGCCTACTTTCTGGTTTATTGTCTAATATGTCAACGCATAAAGCCACAAAACAAAAAGAAACAAAAAACCTACATTCACTCTATGTTTACAGAAAGTATAATAAACAGAAGCAGAATAACAACTAGATAATAATGAATGATATTAATTATTTATTTCGTAATAAATAAACTACTCATATTGTATTATTATTACACATTCTTACATCGACGTTTCAGGTTCTTGCATTGAACATTGAATTTTTTTTTCCTTTATTCCTTTTCTCTAACCGCATCCCTATAATTGCTACCTAGCACTTAAAGTATTTTCTCTATGCGGCCAACAGATGTCCAGCCAGTGTTTTACATTTCTGTCCATTAATCGCCTATCATTACGATGTTGCTCAACGTCCGGGATGTCGCGGCAATAGTTTTTCGCACAGATGATTCAACTGTTTTCCAATGCAGTTGCTTTCCGCATAGTTGTCGACTTTTACTTGCGGTAAAGTCTTGCATATTCTTCAACGAGGTTTTAGAAACACCTACATCTCGACTAGTCCCGGAACGAAACCAAGGCTACGTAGTTTTATTTCGTATTTATTTTTATGTCACTTATTTGACTAAAACATTGATTTTATTATATATTGAAAACGTTTTCTAATTTCTTATTTCTCATACGGGTGGGTTTGTTCGATTGTCGTACCTATCTTAAAATTTAAGCCATCCTTAAACTTCAGAACTATCCTAATATTCTTGTTTCTGACCTTGCTTCCTCTTCGATCCCTGGTCTGAAACGTTTGTAAGGATGCCCTCGTGATCTCCTAATTTTGAAATCATATTAGAGTACTAGTCAATGGATAGTTTTTTTACAAATCTTTTTATTGCCATTGTATTTCTCTGTATTACATTTAGTGGATGTATATTTATTTATACCCAGTTGTAAATTTAAAAAAGTTTAATTTTTTTTTGTTGCGGGTTCCTGATATTGTTCCAGTAATGTGAATTATGACTCAAGTCCTGAACATGCAAGATTAAAGAATAGTTTATTGTATTAAAGAAAATTATTATTTTCTGTAGCTGTGCGTTATAGTATTTGAGGAAATAATTGCTGTTTGATGTTTTTCGTTTATTTTTTATTCCTTCTCCGTTGTACATTCCTGAACACTTCGTTCAACGCTCGAACTTATCGATAATGATCGGAAGTCGAGGAGGGCCGGCAATACCCGGAGGAGCTGGGACAATTAGTGCGTAGCATTCCGCTTATTAAAGTCTCCTGCAGTGGAGATAAGGACCCATTGTCCGCTCTCGCAATTTATTCTTGAGAGTCGAGGCTCCCACGTTTTGTCCAAGGACCCCTCTACGTCATCGGTACAGGATCTGAAGGAGATCTTAAGCTCTCTTAGAGTTTTCAATATTATATATATATATATATATATATATATATATATATACAGAACTATTCAGTAATTATATTCAGGGTCATGAGTGAAATCGAGGATCCCAAGATTAATTTTCCCGAGTCCCCTCAAATGTTATATTTACTAATAAAACTAAACCGAAAGCTTTTATGAAGTATGTAACAATAATGAAGATATTACGTAATTATTTTATAAATTATGCAATATTATCAATATATACTTTGTTTTAATATGAATCTAGAAGTTAAAAATAAAACCTTATTGGCCCAGGACCTGCGATTCCGACAACCCTCCGATTCTCGTAGAACCAACTAAATAAATAAAAAATTATGATTTTAAACTACCAAGTATTTTCAGTTTTTAAATATAGCCCTCCTATTTACCTTGACAATGCCGTAATTTTGCAAACAGATAAAATACAATATCTTGGACTAACATTCGACAGAACAATGACGTGGAGTCCACTTCTCAACAAAAAAAATAAAAACGTTAAACCTCAGATTATGACTATCATACTCACTTCTCACAAGACGCCCAAAATTACGACCAAAACAAAAACTGAACACTTAAATTTACCTACGTAAGCCCTTATGCACCTATGCCTCACAAATTTATGAGACAGCCAGTACGACCCATATACGAAAACTACAAACTTTTCTGTCAAAAACGTTCAGCACTATATATATAAAACTAAAGCTAAATGGTTCGTCAAAAATATTACTTTACATAAAAATCTAAACATGTCAACAGTGAACGACTAGACACTACAAAAGATTTCACAATAACTTACTTGGACATACTAACACAATTATACAAAGTATGGCTACATTTAACATGCACGAAAACACAGTTAGGAGACTCAAAAGGAGCTGAATGAGGTATTATCAAGACAATAAGGGATGCCGCTGGACACTCCTCTCCCTCATACCGATCAAACCACTACCAGCATTCTTCCCAAAAATGCAAAATACAAAACTAGCTGATTGATTATAAGATAGATATACTCAGATGGCCAAAAAAAGGTCTCTTACACAACCCGGGGTATAGAAAGACGACGGCCTAAAAAGAAGGGGACCCTTTTTAACATTTTATATATGGATCGTAAAGTGGATTCAGAATAGATTAATTCTGTAAAATTAAAAAGTAATAAATGCTTTCTTTCATAAATACATTCCTTATTTATATGATTAAAACCGCGTAATTTTCCTTGTTTATATGATAACGTGCGTTCAAATATATGTTAGATCAAACCTCAGGTCTCATCCACACTGAACACATCGCAAGTATAATCCACAAACATACCTTTTAACTTTTCGTTCTATGATGTAAAAATGGTTTCATTACATTTTGTAAATGTGGAACTGGGAACTTTAATAGTCTTTTGAAATTTTCATTTTTTGTGAATATTTGGTTATTAGGGTGGGTATATCATTATTTTATCTAGGATAAAGAAAGATGTCTTGTTTTTAAACGTGTTAAAAGAAATTCGCTTTATCGAGATGTTTTGATTAAAAAATATTATATTATTTATAATTGTCAATAAACAACTTAAGAAGAAAAAAAGCCAGAAGGTTTCTAAAGAAAACAACCAGGAAGCGGTATATGAATATAGAAAATTACTGTAGAGTCGCCAAGGTTGGTGTCATTGTCAACTCGCTATTGTTTATTTTTCTAGGTCGGGCCCCGCCTCTCGGGTGATGGTGCTGTTAACCTTCGCGTGGTTTGCGTATCCACTTAGCTCTCTATATCGTGGAGGCTGTTATCTGGCGGAGATCCTGAGAGCAGGACTGTGTAACAGTTGATGGCCGCCTTTAGTGGAAGTCCTCAAGGACCAGACTCTTCTCCTAGGTCCTTGCATTCATAGGAATGACAAGGAAAAAGTATTAACGTAAACGACTTCAAAAAATATTAATATTTTAGAATTTCATTCTTTCTTAGCTTTTAATATTCATAATATGAATATTAAATTCAAATATATTAAATATTGGACCAGAAACATTCACCTACCGGTATCAATATCCTGAGTTAGCCTCAGATGTTAAACTATAATCAAAAAACTTCCAGACAATGTTCTCGATGACCAGGGGGATTGATTTTTGTTCTTAAATTAATTTTTCTGGAAGATTCACATTCTCAAGAGATTGGATGATATCGTCTGGGATGAGACCATTGCGGGTAATCACTACCTGAAATTGTCCTCTCTGGTATGTGATGTATGTAAGACTACTGGAGGCAACTCCCACCGACTGGGTATAGAAGTAATGATCTTGTGTAACTCAATCGGGAATCGCGATGGTGTTATCCAGTATGATAGTAACGCACCCAGACATGTTTCCATGGATGGTTTGTTGCAAGGAAAGTCATAGGAAAGTAAGTGAGCAGCCATCATCCATGAATCTAGTCCGATTTGTCAATGTCTTTGAAACTGAGTGAGCCGGTGGGGGCCTGCCACTACGCAAGGAGACCATGGTCCGTAGCAACGGGAGATTGGGTGACACCCTCCAGACTATCTGTGCTTCTGGAACTGATTTACATCTGAAAGAAGAACACATCACGCAAAAATCTTCTTGGTATCTAGTTCCAACCGAACAAACAATAAAATAAAGTAAACATGCCTGTATATGATCTTGTCTCTGTCTCTGAAGCACAAATCTTCATATTTTCTGATATCGGTTAGGAAAGGAATATCGATAATATACCAATTTTTGTCTTTCAATCTATGCCTCAACAACATCAATATCATTATTCAATTTTTATATATGATAGGCGACATCGGTCATTCTTACCTTCTCCGCATTGATGGAAACTACCTGGCTCTGAATTGTCAAAATTAATTCTTCCATTCGGTGAATAGATATTTTTTTTATAAGCGAACTGATATATGTATCCAATCAATTCACGATTAAAAAATGGCATTGTAAAAGCAATCATGCAATGTTTTGCTTTTGCAATCTTCGATCGCTATTTCTTAGATAAGGATCTCTTTATGATCCGTTCAAACCAAATTCAAATCGTTATAGACATCATTGCTCACGATATAGGAGAGTTACTTTGTAAAAAAGAGCATCTTAAATTATTTTCTTTCTCTGCCTTGTTATTATTATTATTGAAAATATATTATAACAAACCTCATATGTACATAAATTGTATATGAAAATGTTTTCTATTGTATGTGAAGGCTATAATCAGCTGTGAGAAGATTCAGTTATACGAGATGTTGCCATTCTGATTCCTGGCTATCGAGCAGCCAGTGAATAACATTAATCAGGAATAGTCAGTGGTAACACAACAGGTAGCAGCTATCTGCTCAGTGAATGACAATGGCTCCAAGCTCTTTCCCAGAAGCACATTCCACTGCAACCCCAGCATGAGGAATAACTTATACTTTCTTCGGTTTATCTCCTATGATCATATATTCTATTTTTAGCACAAAAATGACACACTAACTGCTGGGTTTTTTCCTCAGAAATCAATCAAAGGAAAAAAAAATAATAGAGGTATTTTTGAGAATTTCCATTGAATTAACAATAAGTAAGTTCTTCGAATTGCCATCAAAGAGAATAATTTTTAGATAGATTTTTCAAATAGTATGAAATTATTTTCGATAGTAGCTGAACGTTTATATATTGAAATGATCCAGATAATCTGATTCACTCTTCTTTTTATACCATATTATTTATTTAAAAATTGTATATTATCACTAACAAACGATAATAACACATTGATTTCGAAACATGTTACCGAGCAAAAAATTATTTGTCTTCTTTTCTTGTTTAAGGCTTTGGCATAAAGATTTCAAAAATCTTATTATTCTTCGTCCATCTTCATAGATGCCTTAGATATGACCTATGAAACCTCAAAGATCGTCATTTTGAAACAAAATGGAGGATGATAATAGCCAGTTCTAAGGATGATCTGTAGTCATTGGCGGATCTACGGGGAGGGGTGAAAGACTTTGGGGCTGAAGTCCCTCCCCCCTGTTTCATGGAAAAAGAATATTAAAAAATTATCTCTTAAAGTATTATTGTTCGTATGATTACATTTAAAAGGACTTTAGAAATCACTTAAACACCATTTCATATAGGTAGTTAGTTTCTTTCCTTTTTTCCGTATCGTAAAAGTAATTACTGTTATTTTTATGAATGAAGCTCCGTTAGTGTCTGTAGTGGCCTTTAACAACCATACAAAATCTGAAATAATAAAAAATCTGCTCAGAAATCTCAAAGAAAAGATTATGTAATTTTTCCTTATTTATAAAATTAATTTAGCTCCGAATAATTATGTCATTAAATTGAATTATATCTTTACTTTTATGAAATAGTTTCCTTTATTAATATAATAATTACGCCAGCTGTTTTTCGGTATGTATTTTCAGTCAGCTGATTTGTATTCGCCATTTTTCTAATTTACTGTCACAGTCTAAACTAGACTTTAGTCTGTTTATAAAAATAAAAATAAAAAATTGTGTAATCTTAATTTTAGTAAGATTTTTTCTACATTAAGATTTTTAATTTCTTTTTGTAATTACACTTTAATACGTAACTATTACTTTCACTATGGAATTTAGCAATAGAGTACCCTAGTTATTACGTAATATAATTAATCGGATGGTTCATTTAAATCGATACTAAAATGGAGATCATTATGATGAAAACGAGATTACTTTCTCAGATAAAAACTGCAAAAACTGCACTGAAACGGATCCGAGTTAAATAGATGTAGATAATCGAGTTAGTAGGCGCAATCGATGCTCAAAGTCAACAAGAGTCGATTGTGCCGGAGCGGTTGGATGCCGATTGCAGGAGTCGGTTGGTTAACTTCAGCTTTGCCCCTGCCCAGTTTTTTCTTGTCTTTTGCATCGATTATTAGACAACTGTTGTTATGTAAAGTGTACCTTTTTTTCTCTAGTTGTTCTATCAGCCATTTTTCCGCTTTCTGAATTATATCCATATTACGGTTTGTTAAATGCGAAACGGTGCCTTGCTTTCAAATCAAGTTTTTTTTTAAACATACTTAACGAGTTTATCCTACGATATGTCGAACAGAAATAAGGATAGCCAAATTAATTTATAAAATTGATGACTGAGAAAATTTTTAAGTGGATTTGTAGAACTGAATTGAAATATTTATTGAGTAAAAATATATACTAACTGAGATATTTTTTATTGAAACCAGAACTTTTTTTTAAAATTCTAGTGTTTTTAAAAATCTTATGGTCCTCATTTTTTTTTTTTTTAGTAGCCACAAAAATATATTCCAACCGAGCTCCAACCGGCTTAGGTACGGCATGCATAATATCGACGAATTTCAAAAAATATTTTCATAATTTGTAAATGGTTGACTGTCGTGGATAATGAAGAGAAGAATAGTTGGGGTGGTGTAAGATACAAATCATGGTGAAAATAAAATAAATTTTGTACTTGTTTAATTTAGTATTAATTTGATACAAATATACTACTTGCTTAATTTAGTATTAATTTTACCGCACCCCTCGATCAACTCCTTCTCATATTATATCAACGATCAACCATCACTGAAAATATTTTTTGTATCTTTTGTAGCCCTGAAGAAGACCTACAAAGTGGGTCGAACCGTCAGCTGAGTCGAAAAATTAAATAATTCTACTTGTTTAATTTAGTATCAATTTGACCGCACCCCCCGATCAACTCCTTCTCAAAAGATATTTTCGTACTTTTGAAGGTACGAAATGTTTCATTCAATATACATTTCTAAATCAGCTGTTATTTTTTTTGTAAATATAAACAATTAATTGAAAAACGAAAAATTTCCAAAAATTATAGAGTACATTTTGACGATTCCTGTAATATTTTCGGAAAAATACATCTGAAAAATGCTTTAGTGCATTTTGAATTGTTTTGGTAAGAATTTCAACCACATCGTTTATAATGTGAATATTTTGCCAAATGCTTTGTTTTTAAGAATCTTTAAACAATAGAGATAGTTCCTGCTGCTTTTTAGACATCATTGTTTAATCTATTGTATTTTTAATCCATCGTCTAAGTTCATTGTTTCAATCTACAAATATTTGCTAATTTGTTGCAATACAATGCTATCTAGACTGCCATGCAATGGTAAAAGACGGTTAATATGACAATGGTATACGTTTCCATAAAAAAACATTCAAAGAACTTCTGCTTAATTATAGTATAATAAAAACATCAGTTAAATCCACCCAATAAATATACTTACCACATAATATTGTTATTGTTATTAATATTTTGTCCTTTCTGGGTTTAAGTATAATATTATAATAATCACAAATATGAAGGAATGGTTATAAAATAGCAAAGATCTAAACTCGTGTTCGTGTATGTTATATATCGTTCCTAATCTTCTTGTCAAAAATGTTCTGAGTTTAACTTCTATACTTAGACCGATAAGTAGAAGTTCGAGGTGTTATCATGGCTAATGAAAGCTCGTGGATAGCAGGCTTTAAATATCTTCCTTTTGGTTGGTGTGCAAAATCGTGATATCCAAGATTGATGCTTCGCGTCAAAGTCACCTCCAACTACGAAAGATTGCCCCGGGCTTTGGAAGAAATTGCACCACACAGATGTAGGATTTCAAAGTACCAATGAATGGTTGAGTGATGTTCCGTTTAAAGTGTAAAGTTGGTGAATCGCGTGACAGGTGTATTGAATAAATTGAGGTGGTTTCGTGATAGTCGTAATTTTTTTTTTTGGTTTCATTTCCAATTGTTCTGTATACCATGTAGCTATAAATAGGAAATTTATGTCTATTAAATTATTTTATTTATTTATATAATATTTACAACTGTATACAAAAAATACATCTGGTAAATTCGCACATGGATATAAAGACATGAAACACATGTTGAGAAACTACCCATTGGTAGCACTCTAATAATATGTCTATATCAGGAGATCACATGGCCATCTTCTTTTCAGACGCCTCGGAGGATTATCAGGAATTGAATAGGAAGCAAGATTAGAAACAAGAGAGTTGGGATGGTTATGAAGTTTATTATGGAAGGACAGATATCTGGATTGGGCCAAATCTGATACATAAGGAACATTAAGGTCATTGTGGATGATTTTATTTTTAACAAAGTAAGGAGCATTGAGGATTTTACGAAGGATTTTGGATTGTAAGGATTGGATGCGAGAGAAATTTGAAGGTTTGGTGGAGTCCCATAGCTCAATCTATTAAATTATAAAATTTAAATCTATCAACACAATAAGTTTTTAGGTCATCTCAAAATTTCGTTTACATTTGGGAATCAATTTTTATAAAAATAAACTTTAAAAACTTACCGACCTCTTAGTTATGTTCATACTAACTACGAAAATCTGGGTAAAAAATACCCAGAATCGAACGTTACGTCCAACCGTGGTTTATTGTGCCTATAAAGTTGACGAAATTTTGTCATAAGCTATAAGCTGTAATGCAGACGATGATAAAATGTGATATGATGATAAAGTGTGATATGATTCAATATAAAATATCGATGGGGAGAGATCTGACATCGGAGTCGAAATACTGCGAAATTTTGCGAAATAACGGCACTTGTTGGCCAATAAACCTCTGCAAAAAAGACAAAAAAAAATTCTCTCTGCAACGGTCTCTATCCGGCTTCTTATCTCCGAATTTTATTTTTTATTTTTCGTCATAAGATAGATATGAATCTCGGAACAAGGTTCCATTGTCCACTTGATGTATTGCTTCTTTAACCCCTACAATGTTTCCCCTCAACAAGGCATAATAATTTTCTAGACATCTGAGTACTTCGGGCGAAATAACTATAATTAATCATAAACTTAATTGTTAAACAAAACATACTGCCAAGATATTATTTTAGATAATACAACAAATATCAAGTTCAACAAACAGTTATCAAGTTCAAACAGATCCGATTTTTTTATAACCCTTAATACATTGTAGATCCTTAACCTTTGTTGATTCGATCTATCTATATGTTTTTTGGTATTCGACGTGGTCTTTTGCTACTATTGAGGCATTAATTGTTGTTTCGAGGCTTTCAGATGGATTGCTTCCATCTTAACTTCATAGCCTCCATACCATCAGATATCTATTGACCAGTTTCTGTAAGCAACTCTTCATTGGTCTTTCTCCTTCATGTCTTAGTACTCCCAAATCTTTGTTGTTATCGTGGATAGGATTTTTCTTCTAAATCTTTCAATACTTCATTCTAGGTTGATGGTTAATGCCCAGGTTACGAAGCAATATTAAATCCCATTTTCTCGGTAATCAATTTTTTATATATTTCCACTCAAAATTGGATAATGTGTAGTTCGATCTATGTTGCAGAAAATAAGGTAGCTTTGCAGCTAACGCCTTCTTATTTCAGGTACCAAGTCAGGCAAAGAAAAAAAAAATTGTGGTCTGAGGAAGAAAAAATTTTATTACCGTGCTTGTGGATTGCCAAGCAGTTTGAAAACTAAATGTTGCCAAGAATATTGAAAGAGTTATTGCTTGTAAATGTATAAAAGCATTCTTTAAAGACAAGAGTCGCCAAGGCCGAAGCACGGAACGACGTTTTTTATAATTGAAAATTCACCCATAATTAAATCGACATCGATTACATAACTTGAATTAACAAGCAATAGAGGATGATTAATTGTACAAGATCCAAGAAAGATTGAATAAATTTCACAGACGATTGAGCTGACATATACATAAGGAATGGATCGGAGGTTAGGAAATCACTTTGGTTTACTTTCCCTTTCAGAGCGTTGGTAAGTAGTTCTTTGCCGACACGCCTCTTTCTACCTCTTTGTTTATCGAGTGCACTAGCTCTACTCTGCGGTTGCATCTAGGTTAGGTTTTGCGTATACATACCTGCTTCAAAGACATGATTTTTATTCTTTTTACAGGTAATTAACTGGTTAATGATTTTTATTCATTATACTGATGTTTAATTGAATAACAACCGAATATACTTGATAATCAAAAAGACAAAACCAAAACAATAATATGTTTTGTTTTTTGTAATAGTTCGTAAATACTGTTCTTTGTTGTCACAATCAATAGGCTCGTTTGCCAGTTGACCACTATTCTTAAACTCAATTTTGTGAATGTCTAAAATTTATGTAAACCTCCTGATCATATACACCAAGACATCATTAAAATATCAGCTGTATTTTTTCACATGTCGACAGCTGTTCCAAATTAAATTAAAGAGTTGCAAATTTGTATGTATGTATGTTTGTACCAGAGAGTACTTTTTGAGGGTAACAACATAAATCTACCATCTCAGCCGTGTTTTGCATGCATTTTTCAACTCTACAGCTAACCAATTGAGTTAATTTTAAAATGTGATAACTATAGGGGTATCAAATTTTCTCAACAATCCTCCAATCAACAATCTTCATCTCTTCAATTAAGTTTAATATGTGATTTGATTTTCAGGTAAAATTAAATGAGACAAATTTTCAAAAATTAGGATTCTTAAGTACAACCATAGTGATATTGTTCTGTTGTTACCTTTTGTGTTTTTTTTTTGAAGTGAAAACTTCTTCTAGCATGTTTTTTCACTTTTTTCGTAAAGAGTGCATTTAGATTGAGTCGTCTGATCTCCGATATGTATCGCTCGGGTAAAATCGGCTGCAGTTGACACATTGAAGTGTTTTTGCATATGCTATAAAATATCTCAATAACTAAAAATCGGACCTGAATATTGTTAGTGTGGAAAATGTGCATCATTTCATTCTCTTTGTAATGAGCTATTGTTCAAAATTGTACCTTAAATCTCGTCTTGGTCTTACATTTGGACAACACTAGTGAATCAGGATAAGCAGAATTCAAAAAACAAATACAATTTTTTTTGTCCGACCACCGTCCGCGCATTTTCTCCGAAACTACTGGACCGATTTTTTTCAAATTTAGATATAAAATCAGAGCTCACCGGAGGTTGATCCTCCTTCATCGACATTACTATCCGCCTTTTCCTTTCAAAATGGCGGCCGAAAAACCTGCGTTGCTATAGACTATAGCGCCTAAACGAATGTACAGATTTCAAAGAAACTTCGCTAGGCATTTTCTCGACGCCCTTTAAATTTATCTATATAACGTACTTCCACGAAAAGAAGCTGGAAAAAAGTGACGAGGTATGGTAAAATTAAATTCCGAAGAACTCAAAAAGTATATACACTTTGTTGTGAATATCGTATGATTTTTTAAAAGTTTACGGAATTTCCTAAAAAAAAAAAAATGTAAAATCGGATCAATTAGGAGCAAAGATATGGTCTCTGTTTTTTTTTTGTGTGTGTTCTACTGGAAAAGTTATATTCTTTGTTTTTGGTTTTTGAATTTTGAATGTGTTGCTGAAGTAGCGTTAGTTTTTTTAGCATATTACTAATGATTAAAAAAATAAGTTTAGTCCAATAATTGAATTCACATTTTATTTATTTTTCTTTGTAATTAGGAAGGTAATGTTACTTTAGATGTATAATTGTTTGGTAATAATAAACCATTGTGAAATAATTTGCAGCGTTTTTACATAATCTTGGCATATAACGTTTTTAATAATAACGGATGTTTTAAAAAATGCAAATAAATTAATGAGGATTTCGAACCTAATGACGATTCTTGCAGTTGCTAAAGGATAGCGGATCGTATCGATGACAGGGCGTTAAACTGTCTACTGAAGGCCACTGGGGCAGGATGGCAAGATGTCAGCCTCTTCTTCTACCACCGATAGAAGAAATCCTCCAGATCTTTGGAGGATATCTACGAGCGGTGACTGGACCATCCTGGATCCGCCGACTCACCTGAATAATCTTGCGGTTTAGCCAGTCTGGTGGATGACAGCATGAGCGGGCTTGATGGCTCAAAAGCGCCTCTCTTTCCTCGGATAGCTACATATTCATTTTATTTTTTTAAAAAATTGTATTATTATTATGTTTATAAATGCATATAAATAATAAATATAATTTTTATAAATGCATATATAGAATAATTATAATTTTTATATACCAATAGATAAAGATGCAATGTTTTATAAACCTTTTAAAATAACTTAATAAGTAAGAAACCTTAGTAGCAGGGGTACCAAAATGATTTCTGTGCAGTTTCAATATTGAGGAACTTCCAAACCAGGTAACTAGGAGAACAATAGGAACTTCATTAATGCATATTTATATTGCGAGTTTATTAATTATATTTTTTTAAACATAAATGGGTAAGAAGCTAAACTGAC
This sequence comes from Nezara viridula, assembly GCA_928085145.1. Classification (NCBI taxonomy): domain Eukaryota; kingdom Metazoa; phylum Arthropoda; class Insecta; order Hemiptera; family Pentatomidae; genus Nezara; species Nezara viridula. Next base: position 11,772,590 of record OV725081.1, read on the forward strand.
CTATTTGGATTTTTTCTGATTTCCTCAAGAAAATGATTAGTCCAGTCAATGAATGATTATAGAATGAAATTCTCGTGATTAACGTATACACTTATAATTGATCTAACATTTGAATCGTTGAAGATTAATTTGTAAAGTAATATATATATATGCGTTCTAATTTTCTGGTTTTAAAACTTTGGCATTCGAATACCATCTTTTTTTTCCCTATAAATTTCAGAAATTGTCTTATATCGGTTTTACCGAAATATGTATATATTGTATAATTGTAATTGTGTGTATTAGTATATTATAGTATTGATATTGTTTATGCTGTGTGATATGAAAAAGAATTTGTATATAAACATATGATTAAGTATAATTAAGTGCTATGTCCAAAAAAAAAAGATTGATGAGTATGCTGTGTATCGAGCAACCCTATATAGTAGGGCAGCACTGCTTTAAATAAAATATTTCTCTCTTGAAGAAAATTTAATTATTAAAAACTTTGCATGTGTTAATCGTAGAAAGAAGCAATCGAGATTTGGCTGGTCTGGAGTAGAAAATATGAGATAGATTTTGTTTTCCATATTAGCGACAGTTGAGGATGGATATCTTGGAAGCTAAATGAGAGAGCGATAAAATGTATATAATCAATCATATTGAAAATTTTATCAGCTTTAATTTTGTTCAGAACTTCATTGTCGATGCGATGAATAGATATGAGCGAAAACCCTGATATGAGCGAAAACCCAAAAGACAGCATTAAAAACATGAGGCAACATTTTTTTTTTTTAATTAGCCATAATTGACGATGGATATCTTGGAAACTAAGCGAAGTAGCGAAAAAAGTTATACAATCAATAATATTTAAAGAAGAGAAGAATAGTTGGGGTGGTCAGTCAAAAAAAGGCAAAAATAAATGATAATATTTATTTTTACATATGCCGACGTTTCGACCTGAAGTTCAGGCCATCATCAGGGCTAAGAATAAACTATTCTTCTCTTCATTATCCACCACAGTCAACCATTTACCAATTATGAATAATATTTAAAATTTTATCAGCTTTAATTTTGTATAAAACGTCTTTGTCGATGCAATATATAGTTTTCCTGATGTAAGCAAAAACCCTGAAAAAAGAGATCTACTAGCCCTTCCCCCCCCCCCATCCAACATCTGTCTCACCACCTAGAAGGCTAGACTTTTAGTATATTTAAATAAAAAATTGTGTCTTCGCCATTTCCTTCTATACCAACTTTTCTAGCATTCATTGACTGGACTAAATCAAATCGAACTGTGATAAAATATAAATATATATATGACCTATTTTTTTATACTTTCTTTCCTTATTTATTTTACATAACAATTTAGTTGTCGGCCTCACACCAATAACATCACTTTTATATCTAAAAATAGTTATTTAAAAATAATAACTCAATTTAAATAATGTTACCCGTCACCGTTAGTCACTTGGAATTTTCCAGTGTGGAAATGACCCAGCATGTTTTAAAAGACAAATGTTGTTAACGAGTTTGCTCAGCTGCTTTTGAATCCAGTAGTGAATCATTTAATTTTATTTTTTATTATATATTTTCTAAACAGTTGCTTTGTTTTTTACACTTTGAAGAAACAAATCTTAAATTAGTTCTTTGCACAATAGAACTGTTTATGCTCCAATCATCTTCCTATTTAGGGAAGGCCAATATTCTTCGCGAGAGTTTGGTTTCGAAATAATATCTAAAAGCTACTTTCTGCCTTGGAACTCTCTGCCTCGGTCCTTGCAAGATACATACTCCTTTCCTAAGATGGTTGGAAACCATTCCGATATTGTCTTAGCAGTAAAGGATTCGGTACGCATACTTTGTTTAGCCATTGGTTGGAAAAAACTTTCCCATTTCAGGTCTGCTGCTCCCCATCCGTGGCGGAAACACTTGTTGCCCAACCCCCACCTTCTTTCGTCAAAATTTTTTACGCCGTTTACGTAGGCATACTTCTCTTCTAGTTTGAATAAAACATCTATTACAATGTGGTGCAAAAAAAAAATTGTTTTCTTCGTTGAGAAACTTTTTCCCGATTTTTGTATTTTCATATGTGCTGAGTTCGAATCTGCAGCCCGGAAAATTCTACCAGCTACCGTTTTTAAAAAAATTGAGATTGTTTTTTAAGAGAACTGCAATAAATGTTTTTTCTACTTCAATTGTTTATTTATTTGTTTATGAATAATAATATATAAAATATTCAATCCTTAACATAATATAATTTTGCGTATTATATACTATAATTTTATAGTGTTCATAAGCTGTATCTCGTTTAAGTGTCCAACAGTAGTCAGCACAAGCCATTTGGGCTACACTTGATAAAACCGTTTTCCTTGTTCATCTGAAACTGTTCCTAAGTTTAAAGGGAAGAAATCCAAATGAGAGTGCAAAAATAATTATTAAGGAGATGTTGTATGTTACTCATATGATAAAATTCTTTAACAGTTTCTAATTTTTTAAGATTTGTAGCTGTTTTTTTTTGCCAAGAATTGTTGAAACAATTCAAGAGCAGGCTATTTTTTCATTTTCATTGAATTCCAGATATACGGTGTGAATGTGTTCATTTATCAATATAATTATTGTCTCTGTGACAGAATATTATATGTCTAAATAAATAAATAAAAAAAATATATATACATATTGCACGGATATGTGACCAAACAAATTTTTGAAGCCATTGGATTCGTGTTCAGCATACCTCAAAATATAAAAAAAAAAAAATTTTAAAGTGAGAATTTTGATGCAGAACAGTGTTATCTATAGTAATTTTTGTTCTTTATTTTAATATAGTGCAATATTTGAGGTGAGCTCATCGTGTTTAATAAAACCCAGATTCAAAGCGAAAGAAAGGGGAATAGAAGGATGAAGAAAATAGCATTAGAAAACATTTATTTTATTTAATTCATTCACGCTATTCACAATTGCATTGTAATTGTGCAGTAGCTTATCTAGAAAATTTTATGTGACTCTTTAATTTCTTTGTTTTTTGCTTTTACTTGATAATGGGCATACTTTTGTCACTGATAAAGCAACTGATCTCGGAGACATTTTTTGTCAATGAGGTAACAAACAGGGAGGAGAAAATAACAGAACAAGTGGATTGGGTGATTTCGAATTCAAAAGTGCATGCACGGCAACCGAAGTTCAAGATAGAAAAACAATTACGAGTTCAAATCCCAGTCCCTGATGGGACTTCTAACCCGGCAGAATTCCTCACCCTCTTTCCCGCTCGGGAAAACATCGTGTAGCTTAAGGAGAAGAGCTTAAAGAAAAGAAAGGAGAGACAAAAACAAAAAAAAAGTTAGAGTATTTGTGTATAACTGTGATTTGAAATATACCATGGTAGCATTTTGAATAGTGTGGTTTTCTTTTTGTTTATGTGCTATTGTTTATGTCTGAACCCTAAGGTTCTGTTCTGTATGTCCACAGTGGTCTCAGTGTAGTGTGTATAGAGTAAATGTGGTTCAGAAGATGTCAGAGTTGGTTATAACTTCTTGTCCTTTCTTATTTTATTAATTTCGTTTGAATGTCCCAAATAACCCTGTAAGTAGAGTCCGAGATAGAGTTCATAGTTTTCGTAGAAGTACAATACTTTAAAAACGTATCAATATCTAACTTTATAGGAACCGGTTCCGGTTACCACGATAGTACTATCACGTAACCGGTGACATGAGTACTTTAATCCTGGCCAGCTAATGGTGGGGTACGGACAAGGGCTGTTACGTACTATCCTGCACGAATTGCTAAATCTGAATACAACCACTCCTGTCTGGAGTCCCATTGTCGACTTTCACCGATGGTAGATATCGATTGTAAGGATCGATTCCAATTCATTAGCCGTCCAGGCGATTAATGCACTTGCCCCGTTCCTGGTCTGGAATTGTGTCAGCTTTCGTCATCAGCTTAAGGATATATTTTTTCAATCAAGAATTAATTCCAATTTTGAGTTGCATTTTTGAAGTCAAAACTTCATTGGACGCGTTTTGCACTTTTTTGTGGAGAGTGAATTAGATTGATCCGTCAGATTTCCGAAGTGTTAACGCTCGGATAAAGTCGATTAGAGTCGACTAACTGAAATGTTTTTTCATATGGATTAAAATATCTCAGAAACTAAAACCCGAGCCTGCATACTGTAAGCGAAGAAATTGTTCATCATTTCATCCTCTCTGTAATGGGCTATAATTGAAAATTGTATCTTAACGCGACGCCGTGTTAGGGAGGCGAAAAGGAAAAAAATTGAAACCAAATGAAAACGGGTTTAGTTGAACATTGGATTAAAATATTTCAGATACTAAAAATCGGACCTGTATCCTTTAAACGAGAGAACTGTTCAGTATTTCATCCTCTTTATAATGAGATATTATTTATAATTCATATTTCATATTATTAATCTCGCTTTGATAATTTTTTCACTTCTATTGTGTAGTCTAAAGCACACATCTTAGTTTTTTTTTTTAACATGCTTAAATTCATTGTATATCATTTGAAAGTTGAAAAAATTCCTTAGAAAACCAGAAAAATTGAAATGGGATGATTACGTGCAAAGATATAGCATTCTAAATGTTAAGCACTTTTTAACTGATCTTCTTGCTATTGGTTCTTGATTACTCACAAACTAAACATCTACCACAGAAATCTAGTTTGTCTTTCGAAGAATGATTTACTCTATATTTTGTAACATGTTTGAAAATAATAAACCATTGTATAGCTATATTAGTTTTTTTTTTAGATTTAAAAAAGAAATTATTTAACGCCCAATATAATACATTTTGAAGAAAGAATGGCTCAAAATGAACCTATAAAAACTTAAATGCCGCTAGTACGAGAATTTCAATGGTTTTATCCGTATTCGCGTGTTTGAATATCCGAAATCGGGGTTGCCCTCATTATTTCGGATATTGGAGATTTTACTGTAATATATATATATATTTATATACGGATAAAGTCAGGAGAGAAACATGTAGAATGAGATGGTATAGAATTCACTTTCCCAGTGTGTTTCCACGTTTCAGCTCTGGTTTATGTCTTTAAAGGTCAGAAAAAGGATACAATAATGATAGAAATGGCAAGAATAGTAGGACAGAATAATATGATCACTCCTCATCATTTCCTAATATAAGCAAAATAAAATACAGAATTTACACAAATATTAGATGAAAAATAGAGATATGAAATATAAACAATAATAAGCAAAATACAAAGTCTAATATTCATTTAACATGTCGCAGATATTTCCGATTAATGTTTGTAAAAATATTGTGATTTCAGATAGTGATTTATTTTCAAAAATTTATAGAAAAGAAGCATTTGTACAAAAAAAAAAAAAAATCTATGTGATATATATTTTAGTTTTTCAAAGTAATTCTGGTGATAAGTCTGTCAGGAATTCACCAATAACCACGCACATCCTACCTCCGAAGTATCGATAAAGGAAGGGAAAAAAAACCGGAAAAAATCACTCTCCAGCGTAACTAATCGATTTTCTCACTATAAAAGGGGTCTTTTTTGGTGGGATACCGAAGCGCTCCTGTTGTATGTTAGCGGGTCATAAGGCCTTACTGGGTCGTCCCGCGAAGTAGAGGACGTCCTAGGATATCCTCGCCTAAACGACATTACGTGCGGATCAGGGATATATGGTCGCTTCCAGGGAGTCACGTCTTCGAGAAGAAGCCCGTTTCTTGTAAACTCTGGAGGTTCCAGTGACCCGCAAACACATATAGTGTCTGTCCATGGTCAGTGCGTGGTGAGGTGTCCTTCTGGAAGTGTCTTCTGGAATCTTCCTTCCTCGGTTTGTATTCCGAACTTATATATAAATTTCTTTTTAAAAAACGATTTTTTTTTTTTTTTTTTTTTTTAATTCTCCCGATTACCTCCGGCTATACACTTTGGGTAATAGGAAATCTATCATTCGATTGGTATTGTTATGTAGGGTAGCTGAAAATAAAAAAAAATCTCATAAATTTCTGTTAAGGCAGTTAAAATCTGTATGAGTTATGACTAAACTTAACAACAGTTATATTCTTCGTGCTTTTTGACTAATCATATTTTTAGCTGTTTTCTGTTTATAGTAGGCACTTAAATGGGAAATTTATTTTCTTTAAATAAATCCCATGTCTTTAGAAACTTACATATATTGATTGTTTACACATATGTAATTATTTTTTTTAAATCCAATCAGATCATATTAAAAACGCTGCAATACACTACAATTTATGATTTTCAAATAGTTATAAATCAAATGTAACAATACTTACCTTGTCACTTATAGAAAAAATAATAAAAGGTGATTTCTAATATTGGCCTGATTTTTTTTTTATCATTAGTGATTTTCTAAAAATATAGATACCAATCTGGATTGCTTCAGTCGATTTTAGATTTTTCAAAAAATCAAAACAACGTGCATCAGCTTTGCGGTATCTTGAAATGTAGAACCTTAAATTTTGATTGTTTTTTTTTTCTCGGTCGATTGCAAAGTTTGATAATTAAAAAAAAAAAAACTAAACTATTTCTAAAAACTTTTACATATTCATTATTAATAGTACAACAAGAATTCAGGTTGCTTTTCTGTAGTCACCTAGTTGGTTGAAAGCGATTTGTTCATAAAGTTCAGTTTAAAAGTGTTTTTTTTTTTTAATTTAAGAAAAATAGTATGCGTTTTGTATTAATCAATAAGCACGATCAACAAAACCCAGTTACTTACACTGCATTAGATAGATGATCTTCAATCTAAACGAAATATTATATTGTTCACCAGATGTAAATTGAAAACGATCCAAATATATAGAAGAGGCACTTTAAATAATTAATTTTTTTTTTAATTTTGCTGTGCTAAAGGAATTAATTTCATTGAACAAAGAAACTATTGCACTGCCCATCTTTAAAGGAAGTACTATTTAAAATAATCATACACGAGGTTATAAATCCTACCTCTGATTCTAATAGGCTTCTATTTCTGTCTTTGAAATTATTTATTCCCGTTGTGACAAAATTAATGGGAAAGGCAGGTTTATAAATCAGAAAGCGATAATGAGTCATTGTAGCTGCCATATTGGGAGTGTACGGCAGTAGCCTATGTGTCGAGATATCCAGTCTGGACGAGATAAAGATATCTGCGAGGAAGCGGTCTCAGGACCTAATGGACAAGAAGGATCAGGACGATCCAAATATGGCTAGGAAGGATAAGCCAGGACGAAGGACTCATTTTTATTTATAAAGGACTCCTTGCGTAGGAGTCTTCCACCTCTTCACTACCTCCCGCTTCGGTACTGTTAGAATAGTCAAGATGCAAATAGACTTCGCAGCAGAGTATTGTGGGAAAATTCCTGTTATGTTCTTGAATTTAGCAAATATTGAAACTTTTTTTTTTAACAATAATTAGGTAGGTGATTAGATCAATCAGAAAAACAACACTTAGAATAATTATTATATAAAATGTATTTAATCTGCCCGTTAAAAAGGTATGTAATGAGTTTTTCGGTGAACAACTCTTTTTTGTTGGTTTTTACATCCTTATCTTATGTAAGTGAACGAATCTTTGGAAATAAATTGACATAAAATCTATCTATATCTCTAAAATACATGTAAGGAATAAAGTTTCAGCAATTAAGGTTTCATTAGGACAGAAAAGTGAAACGAACCAAAGATGACATAAAATCATTCTGAAGAATGTTGAGGGTAATTATTTAGATGAGGGTTACGCGTGGTTCAAAATCACTTCGGTCACACTTGTTCACAATACGTTGAAAACAGTTTATCGGATAGACCCGGATGCATTCGGTACTCCATGAACAAGTGTGATAACTACTAAGTTGGGGTTAGGAAGCTCATAATAAAAAAAAAAAAGAGAGATGAAAAATATGAAATTATGTTTTATGCACAACCAGAAATGTTTTGATGATAACTTTTCTATAATGTTCAATTTTCTTTTGTATTTTTAGGAAAATTATTATTTGTATTTCTTATATGTTTCGGTTATATAGCAAAAAATATGAGATAACACATTTGAGGAAGGTTATAATTAGTGTTTCCCAAATGCAAGAACGAGACGAGTCTTGGTCTTGCGCAAGACTCTCGCAACTGTCTTGCAGTTACTTATTAGCTTATTACTAAAGAGATATTACTGTATTTTTTTAGATATGAGAAACCTATATAAGCCCGAATGAAAAATTAGAGGAGTTAAAAGCAAAAGAATATTGGTTATAATAATTATCAACATATAGTAACTAAAATTGTCAAGTATTAGTAAGTATTTTGCCTTAAGTTTTACTTAAAAAGTCGTTTTTTTTTTGTTTTTTTTTAACCATTCGTGGTCTTGCCCAAGACTTATTTTGGGCAACACTAGTTATAATCAAACAGCTGATCAACAAAAAAAAAGATAGACGAAAAACATTCTATAGCCAACCTAAATACATGAATATGCCATAATCAAAAAACATATTTTGGCTGATAATTAGATGTTTTTCATCTCTCAAAATGTTTTTCTTGCTGATCAGCTGTTTGATTATAAACTTTTTCAGCTGTGTTACCTCACCTTGCTTCTAGTATCCGATTGGATGCCATTGAGTGTAGTGATCTTGAGTTTGTTTTCTTTTCTATCCTTATGATGCCTAGATTTTATTCTTAACTTGAATTTTAAAGACTCTAGAGTCTGTGCTTATAATTTTCCAATTGTGTAATTTCCAATCGATTTTCTATTTCTTAGTGAATTTTTAGTTGTTTACATTGAACTATATTTATTCTTAGTATTATAAAAAAGTTAAATTAAGTAATGGTTATATCCCAGCTGATATTTATATTCCAGCTATACTTATAACAAATTCCTCTAACTTACTAAAATAAATTTCTCCTTTCTGCGGTTTTTTCATACTTTGTTTACTCGTAACAGTTCATTCTCTTTGAAAACGAGAAAGAACGTAATAGAATAAACGTAAGAAACAAGAGAACAGTTAAAACAATTCATCGCATTATCAGCCATGCATTGCGCATCTGTTGTCTTGAATTTCTGTGCAATGTGTTGGTTCAGCCAAGCTTTCATAAATAACGAATGCTTAGGAAAGCTACACCTAATGAAGGGTTTAGTGATTCTAAGTCTATATATCACGATATACTTAGAGTATTATATTTTATCGATAAAGTGTTATATTTACATTGGGGGGCTCGCCGAAAGCCCCCCGAGATCATGTGTTTTCAAATGCTCCAAGTATATATATATTTAAAGTGAATATATTGTTTCAAAGGAATAATAATTATAAGTTAGAATGAATAATATATTAACTAAACCAAATATTAATTATTTAATTGAAGTATAATTATCTTTCATGTTATGTAGATATAAATCGACAACATATAAAACAATAATTTATGTTGTTAAATAAACATAATTGTCACTAAATCTTTTTAATTTTCTGGGGTATTTTATATATATTTTGTTAAATATTAGCAACTAGATATTCTTCAAACATAACAATTATTGTATATCAAAAGCAATTTACATTACCTTTCTTTTTAACGTTATGGAGAATATTGAAAAAAAAATTAAAATATATTAAATATAAAAAACATAGACGAAAATGTTTCATCCAATTAATGAATGAAATAATACAGTAGTAAATAAAAGATAATAATTTAAATAAATAAATAATCATAGAGACATAATCCAGTCATGGTAACAGTAGTTGCTAACCAGTAGCCATGGGAAAATGTGATTTTGACAAAAGGAGTATGTCACTGGATATTTTTATAAAGGTAAATAAAAAAAAAAATAATAATATAAGAAATTTAGTTTTAAACGTATTAAAAATAATATAAATTTCTTATGACTCATAAAACGAATTTAAATAAAGTCTTGATGCTAAAATATAATGAAGTAATTATTGCTTTTAATCCTTTAAAATTAACAAAAGGAAATTGAACTTTTAAATGAATAGAATTGGATTTAATAATAGATTTTAAAAATAGACGAAAATGTGATTTATTTAATAAAATCTTATTAATCGATTTAAACATTAAATAAAAAGTTATTATGTGGCATAAATATAAAAAAAATATATCAAAGAATATAATTGGGTAATTTACGGTTTTATTTGAAATTAAAACTATCAGATGGACTGATATTTGGAAAAAATGGTTTCTCACAAATTCTATCAAACCTTTAAGATTTTTTATTTCACGTTGAAGATTTAAATTTTTCTTCCATAAGTGAATTTTTATAATTCAACGGGTTTTGATAATAAAAAATCTCTTCCATGGCTTGGTTTAGTTATCCTAATTAGTGAAGGAAAGAGATCTTACATCCAGCGCCTTTTTATTTAATCTCCTCCTTGTACTCATGGGTATGTCAGCTGTAGCTATATCTTTTATTGGTCTGTTGGTATAGTTTTGTAAATTTTTATGAAATTGTTGTTAGATTCCTTATGTATTGTTTAATTATTATCAGGTAGAATTCAGTATGTACGGTTTTATTGGCCACGTACCCAGGTGCTTTCGTTAAAAGTAATGCTTTGTGTATATGTGAGTAATATGTCCATATTAGTAACTATGTACATATTTCAGGATTAGTAATAGGTACGAAGAATTCGAGAAAAGTAAATAAGTAGTCTTTCATTACATTTAACATTTGGGCCTCGTCATACTTTTGTCAAAGGTAAGTCCAAGATATTGTGTAGTGCTCTTCACAGAAATTTGATGATTTTCTGTATTTCTGTAAGTAATTTTGAAGAGGAAGAATTTATTAGAATATTAAGTTATCAATATAAGTTATTTCTAACACATTAAATATATATTTAAATACTGAGATCGCGAAAATAAAATTGAAGAAGATTATCTCATCAAATATTAAGGCAGCCTCTAACACGAAAACCTCATCAGTATACATTTGAATATCTAAAAATCTATTCAATTTAAAAGAAAAAAAAGAACTAATCCTTTTATAAACTGTGAGAAATTGGAAAGGACAGAAGAATAAATTAGAAATAAACGGAAAGAGACCAAGTGGAAATTATGAAATAGACTCCTGCTAGAGATTAACATAACTTGATGTCACTACCTCTTAGCCAATGGATTAATATATATAATATTTATCTATACATTTCGGTTTAATTTAATCATCTGCTTATTCGATTTATAAATAAACCAATTATTTATCTATTATATTATTAATTAATGGTATTTTAAAAGCATCATTACTATTTATGTATATATTATTGATCATCACAGGCACTCCATTCTGGCAGGAGGGGAGGAAGAGGGGATGGCCTTCCAAAAAAAAGTCTATTTCTCTAATAAATACAGTCGCCTTATTGATAGGCTAAAATTAATTACTTTAATACGTTATGTATTTTTTTTTTAATTTGTTACAAGTGGCGAGCGCCCCGTGGTAATAGCAGTGGTTACCCCTCCCCTATAAATATATTAATAACAAAATAAATATAAATATTTGAATAAAGTAAAATAAATGAATCACAAAATCTGGGATGTGTTGCTACATATAGTGTTATCTTTTACTCTAAACTAATATTTAAATACTAGAAAAAACGAAATTGAAGAGGAGATTAAGGTTAGACTGAAGGCGGGAAATTCTTGCTATTTTTCTGTGACAAAACTACTCAGTTCGCGCCTCTTGTACCGGAACTTAAAAATTAGAATCTATAAAACAATAATCTTGCCTACAGTTCTTTATGGATGCGAAACTTGGCCGCTTACATTAAGCGATGAGCAGCGTCTTAAGGTTTTTGAAAATAAAGTATTGCGTAGAATATTCGGACCGAAGAAGGATGAGTTAACCGGAGAGTTCAGACGGTTACACAACGCCGAATTGCGTGAATTGTATCCGGGTAATATAATTGAGGTAATTTCGTCGCGGCGAATCAAATAGGCTTGTAAAGTTGTTGGGCTTAATAACGAGAGAATTCCTAAAAGATTAATATTTCCTGTGCCGAATGGTATGCGTCCGAGGGGTAGACCGAAGCGAAGGTGGGAAGATTGCATTAAAGCCGATCTGAAGGGACTGGGTTTGGACGGCGAACGGTGGAGGGATGTGTGTAATAAGCGATTGGTGGTATCGGCATCGAACCTTCGGGTTCGCTAAGCCTTTTATTATTTAATATTATTTAAATAATAGGAACATTAGGCGTGGTAAAATACTTGCTTACCAACTTCTGGGGCTTAGCTCGGCCATCTTGTCGACTTTTCATATTTTCTTAATTGTTTTAATCTTTCATATTTTATTTATTCGTTTGTAGTTTTGAATATTGAATATAATATTGATTCCTTAGATGAAAGATTCTCTTGTTCTCTTGTTAAAAACCGAATGGGCGATACTTCACGGTTTAGGCACCAGAAGAGAAGGAAATGCCAAAGAGCTGTTATTTTTTGAGCGAGCTTATTGCAGTGATTACGCCTTTGCCAACTCACCATTTATCTCTGTACTAAATTACAGTGTAGTCTCAAACATTTTTTTTTTCTTCTTACAAGATATGGTACCAATTTACTGGATTTGGTACTATAATGGTGTATTAATTTAAAAATACTCCATTGCACATTTACCTGTACAATTACCTGTAATGTATATTCAAAATGAGATAATTTGATACTAAGCACCTAATCATTTTTAGAATCGCGAATAGATACGACCTGGGTCCTGGCAGTATCGGAGATTCTCTCGAGAATATTGGTATCCGTGCAATTAAGACTTTTCTTAATGGAATAAACGTTTTCGTCTAATCCTTTTTACGTGCCTGTCGGACTGGTGAACGGGCAGAAGGAAAAATATATACTTCTTTTTTCCACGTCCCATCAGTAAACAATGACCCCTCAATTGCATCCGAAACTCTTCGAGCTTCATAAACCTTAAAGACTAGTGTCAAAACTAGAGGGTTAAAAATAAATCTCTTTTGTGTATATAATAAATATATAAATTCTCAGCGTTCTCCTGGAGTCCAGCTTTTCCCTCCATAGTTGGAGGAACAAGCCGGTTTGAGAGTTCCCTCGCCTGATTGTAAATAGTCCATATAGGTATGCATGTGTTTTTGTTGTGTTTTAATTTTCTTATTTTTAAGTTATTTTATTATATTTATTGTATAAACTTTTTAGTTATTATTTATTGTCATTTTTCTTATTTTTCCCCTGACCGCTTTAACATTTTTCATGACAGACTGACTCTAAATTCCAATCCACTTATTCATGCTCTATCTACTGCTACAACTCCATATAATCCGCCCAGAAGACTGCTGAGGCGCTGGCCAAGAGACTTATTTAATTGAGCGGCTTGCTGTATCATCTTTTTTGTATGTTATTATGTGTTATTTTACTACTGTTGTAATACTCAATAAATAAATTAAAAAAAATATTCTGTCCTATAGAGTCCTGTAATAACTTGGAAGACTAAAACGACAAGAAACTGCTCGACTTTTTCAACTACTCCAACACTTACTAGATAAACGCTCTAAGCTTCCAATTAATTACAACAAACTAGTATATGCATCTATAATAAGACTTACGGAGTTGTGGTTTGTGAATTCACTAAATCTTCGAATTCCTCTCTTATCCCATCCTTACAATCCCAAAATCCTCAATGCATCTTACGTATTGACAAATAAAACCCTCTATTTTAAAATGGCCTTAATATTCCAAATTTGCCGATTTAACTGAGTTCAGTACCTAAAACAAAAACTTTACCACTAGTACAAAAGAAGATTTGTTTCAAAGCCAATGGTAGTAGGGGATTAGGCCGGTATCACACCTCACCACCAGGTTTTCTTCCTTATTTAATTAAGATTCATTGATTTTATACAGGCTGGGTGTGCCCCAGGAAAGTCTTCTGATCGCAGGATCGAACCATTCTATCATTCTATAATAAACTTCATATCCATCCGAATCCTCTCGTTAAAAAGATTTATTTTTCTTCGATGACGGATAACACTTTCAGGTGTCTGAAAAATGACCTGATAAACATTGTTTTAGTTGAATATACAAAATTTAAAAAAAATTAATAGTTACTTTTTTTTAATTCAAGTAAATTAAATTTTCCTTTGTTCGTGATAATTATTGAACAAAACTATATCAATGAATACTTAATTGATCTAAGGAGAAGACTTTGGCAGAGAAGGACAAAGAGTTACACAAGAGGAAACGATATATTACGGAGTTTACATAAAACGGTCGTTCTTCGGCAGAGGTCCTTCACTGTCCAAGGACCTCATTATCGGGCTGAATACATAATATAGTTCTATTTTTATTAATCATAATAAATAATTTTAATAGCTGAATTGGATTACAAGCAATAAAATAATTATTAGAATTGAACCCTCCTTCGAACGAAATGGTGCCGTATTCGTTTTGCATTTTTATTAGAGGGTTTGGAGCGTTCCGAAGTTTATTATGGAAGAATAGGTATTTGGGTGTATCAATGGGTAAGGTACTGGACTTCTAAGCTCAAGAATTCGATCAAGGCTGTAGCAGACAATTATTTTTTCTGTTACGTCAGTGATAATTCGACCCAGTGATCGGGAAATCTTCCTGAGGCTCACCTTGCCTTTGTTAAAATAATAAAAATGAAATAAACTTCTTTTTCAATTAAAAACGATAAATATTTATTGGCTTGGCAAATAAGTCCTTTCGATTTTTCAGGATGAAATAAAACTCAATGTATTATAGACATACAATTTATTTTAATCTACAATATATTGACCATTATTTAATATGACTTTTTCCCATCTCTCCACTAACTGCATAATGCCATGTTCATAGAATGTCTGGAGTTTGTTAAACAACTGATCCAAGTAGTTTTTTATGTCCTCTTCCTTTTGTAATTTATTTCTATTCATGGAATTCCGCAGAGACCGGAATAAGTAGTAGTCACTTGGAGCTAGGTCTGGTGAATGGTGATGGTGGGGCTAAAGGTCCCATCCAGGGCTCAGTAATGTATTGCGAGTGACCAATGAGGTGTGGGGCCTAGCCTTGTCTTGGTGGAACACAACACCCTTCCGATCATTCATAACTCTTCAGGATGTTTTCCAAATTCGATGTTACTATATCCGTTGGAAAGCTGAATTATTTTTCTGCAAAGCCGTATGAATGTTTTATTGATTTAATGATCACATCAGGAATAAATAAACAAACACTCCTAATAGGTTTTTATTTTTTATCTCTACTTATAGTTTGTTTATGAAGTTCCTGTTGGTGTCAATTTGTGTAGTTTATATGGCCCTAAATTCCTGTTTAATTTCTCTTACATAGCTAAAGTCGTATTTAAGTTATAACATTTTTTGTGATTTTCGATAAAAAAATCAATTGAGGGGCCCAAACATTAAGCCTGGAAACATAGCTGAGCTTGCGCAGATGGTTTTCTAGGCTTGTCTGCGACATATTTAGGGTCATAGCAATATTTCGCATTGATTGGGTGGGATTTTAATCAACAATGGCCTCAACATTGCTTGTTTCAATTACATATGGGCGAACAGACAGTTGTGTATCTCTGATAAATAAAATTTGGCAAACCAATTTTGACAGGTTCGCTTAAGGTATCATTCTCATAAACATAAAACATAAATTTACTATGAGTTTCTGCACGCTTACCTTATTTAGAATAATACAACAAAATATGCCTATAAAGAATGATTTTTTCCGTCAAATTCACAGTGCAATAGCAAACACAATACTAATAAATATAAGCTAGTTTCAACAAAAGTTGACAGATTTAGTTGTTGACATATTACAAACAGGATAAACAATCCAGCTTAGGGCTTAATTCATGATATAAGAAGTGTATCATAGTTTCATAAAAAAAACAACAGAAAACCCGAAAGAACTTATTTGCCAACCCAATAGATGTGATTTTTTTTTTTTTTTTTGAAATGTACTTTTTCATCTGACTTAGATTTTGATTCTGATAATTGTTTTATTTTTAATATTTTTTTTCAGGTAAGTGTCCATGGATATTAAAGGAAGTCAATTAAGAACAAAACAGTAGTAAGTTTCATTTCCAATTAACTTTTCTTTTTTTCTTCTCGTAAATTCCTTATTAGATATGACAATTCATGAAAAATCAAAACTAAATTTGTATCTGTTCTTTTTATCGTTTGATATTTTTATATAAGTTTACTTTTCATGCTTTGTTAAATAATAATTATTATTACTAATGATAGCATAGTCAAAATGACCATAATCATTATTGAAAATTTTAGGAAAACATATACAAAATTGCTTGTTTCCAACACTTTTTTTTTCTAATTTTAAAATTTGTACGTTGTGTATACTTACAACACACATCAGTTAAGTACCATTTGTGGAATTTTTGAATTGTTGGCAATTAAAATGTAGAATCCATCGTTATTTTTTTCCAACCTCTTTTCATGTTAGCAAATTATTTATATGAATTAAAAGTCTTCGAGGAAAAGACTGATTGAAGTATTTTTGAATATGGATTAAAAATTTCAAAAACTAAAAATCAGATCTCCATATTGTTAAAATGGCTATTAAAAGCTATTATTGAAAATTTTATGTTGATCGCTGCCTTGTTAAGGAGGCGAAAACGGGGAAAATAGTGTCAAAAACCATATTATAACGAGAAGAAGAAGTTTTTTTTAGATTGAATTAGATTGAGTCGTTAGATCTCCGATGTGTAACGCTCGGATAAAGTCGGAAAGAGTCGACAAATTGAAGGTTTTTTTTTCATATGGATTAAAATATCTAAAAATCGGACCTGCATATTGCTAGAAAGGGAAATGTTCATCATTTCGTGCTCTTTGTAATGAGGTATTATTGAAAAATGTATGTTGATGCGCCGTCTTGTTAACGAGTGCGAAAAAGGGAAAAATAGTGTCGAAAACCATATTATAACGTGAAGAAGTTTTTTTTAGATTGAATTAGATTGAGTCGTTAGATCTCCGATGTGTAACGCTCGGGTAAAGTCGGATAGAGTCGACAAATTGAAGGGTTTTTTTTCACATGGATTAAAATATCTCAAAATCTAAAAATCGGACCTGCATATTGCTAGAAAGGGAAATGTTCATCATTTCATGCTCTTTGTAATGAGGTATTATTTAAAATCATATCTTAATGCGGCGGTGTGTTAGGGAGGCAAAAACGGAAAAAAAAATACTGTCGAAAACCATATTATAATGAGAAGAATTAATCGATGATGAATTTTTCGAGATTAGCGGTTCTAAAGAAACGAACATTAACAATTTTTTTTTATACACTTTGTTAAGTGAAAACTTCTTTAGGCGAGTTTTGCACTTTTTTTTTAGATTGAATTAGATTAAGCTGTTAGCTCTCCGATGTGTAACGCTCGGGTAAAGTCGGATGAAGGGTTTGAAGTGTTTTTTCATATGGATTAAAATATCTCAAAATCTAAAAATTGGACCTGCATATTGCTAGAGAGGGAAATGTTCATCATTTCATCCTCTTTGTAATGAGCTATGATTCAAAATTATATCTTTACGCGACGCCGTGTAAGAGAGACCAAAAGGGAAAAATAAGTGTCGAAAACCAAATGATACTTAGTTTTACTAAAAATATGGATTAAAATATCTCAGGAACTAAAAATCGGATCTGCACACAGTAAGCGGGGAAAATGTTCAACATTTCATCCTCTTTGTTGAACTATTATTGTTGAACTGATAATTTATATTTTATATTATTAATCTCACCTTCTTGATGTTTTCACTTCTATGACGTGGTCTAAAGCACACTCTTCAGTTTTTTTTTTATTGATAATACTAAAAATCGTCAATAGCAACTGAATAAAACATAGAAAAACGGTTGATAAATAGAGGAGAAAATAGTACTTTACTGTTTTATCTTCACCAATTTATATAATGATTTATATTATTTTTAATAATACTTACTTTATATAAGATAATAACTCTAAATATAAACCATTAACTCGAAATTTCCGATCATCCTCGCTGATTAGGGACCGACGTGCAAAAATTCAAAGAAAGAAATTGATCACTTTTCTTTTTTTCACGGCTGGTTAGATAAGGCAGGGTGATAATTGATGAAGAGGCCGCCGGTGAACGGACAAAGACTCTGAGGACACAACAGCTGAGGGAAACAATGGCTAATGACGAAGAGGTTGAGGAACAATGAGGAGTAAAAAGGCACAGATCAGCCTTGACACTCGACCGGGCCTTCACCTCCCGCTTAGCGAGGGAGAAAAGAAGTTGGACACGTTAGATCGCTCTATCCTTATTTATAATCCATTCGAGGCATACCATGTTTATTATTATTTACAATATAGTATTATCAAGACAGTTTATTAATATACATTCTTGGTATAGCTTTATACTTTACTATGAATATTAAAGTAACAATTTACTAAACTTAAATTGATCCGTTATTGTACTCACTAAATATCTATTTTCTCGTGCTAAGAAATAAAAATATCAACTTTATTCTGGGACAACGTCCCTTAAAAAAACGATATTGTTCATCCAATTTAGCAATACATCTGGCCAAAAGATCTAATATATAAAAGAATAACTGAAACATAAGTTATAAATATAAAGAGGAGAAAATGCTGAAAATTTCCTTCGCTTACAGAATGTAGGTCCGATTTTTAATTGCTGAGATATTTTCATCCATATCTTCAATAAAAGTCGTTATCATTCGATTTTCGACACTATATTTTCTCTTTTCGCCTCGCTGACACGGTGATATAGTTTTGAATAACAGCCCATTGCAAACAGGATGAAATGATGAACATTTCCTTCGCTTACATTATACAGATTCGATTTTTAGTTTTCGAGATATAACAGTTCAATTAGTCGACTCCAGCCGACTTTAACAGAGCGTTACACATTGGAGATCTGACGGCTCAATATAATTCACTCTCCCCGAAAAAAAAGTCTAAAGAAGTTTTCACTTTAAAAAAATTTAAAGCTGAAGTTTTAATATTTAACTCTCATTATTGAACAATAATATAAATTAAAATTACAAACATTTATTCAAATAAATAATTTTTTTTTTATTAATTGTGCGTGGATGGTTGACTGTCGTGAATAATGAAGAGAAGAATGGTTGGGGTGATCAGTCAGAAATAAAAAGGCAAAGTAAATAATAATATTTATTTTAACATTTGCCGACGTTTCGACCTGAAGTTCAGGCCTTCATCAGGTCATAGAAGAATAGAACCAGATAACTAGGTATGAAAGACATAAACAATGCAGGTAAAAAAATAACAAGAACAAGAAATAAATAATAATAACCGTTACAAAGTATGGACTAATGAAGTCAACATAATCAAAATAAGGTGACATAAGTATTAAAATGGTAATCTTAGAATAAAATATAAAACAGAAAAAAGGAGTATGAATTTATATAAGAAATAAAAATAAATAGTAAAATTAAGATATTTTAAATAGAATAGTTAGATAGAAAATTGAGAAAAGTCTATCAAGATATACTGACAACGTGTAATATAATAAAGAGTTAAAATAGAGAAAAGGAATGAAAGGAAGGAGGAAAAAAAAAACGAGAAGGCTGAAATAAGAAAGAAACAAAATTTATTTATTTCATCTTTTTATTTCTGACTGATCACCCCAACCATCCTTCTCTTAATTTTTTTTTTGTATTTCTACATAAAAAGTTTTTTATAAAACTCTTTTTTAACTATTCTTTATTTAGTATGTCCTCTTTAGGAAGTTTGGCAATATAATTTAATAATTTATGATTATTAACTGTAGTATATAGAACTTCTTCTAATTTAAATAATATCTACATAATAAAACTCCAGGCTTGTAGTGTCCAACTTACAGAGCTCTTATCTAACCAAGTGAGTGTAGACTGCGCTAGGTCACTCGGGTTAGTACTTTCACTACTCAGCCAGTCAACACCGTTTCAGCGCCATTCTAATCTTACAACTTCATTTATATGTAAATATATATATATATATATACATATATATATATATATATATATATATATATATATATATATATATATAATATATATTCATTTGAAAAATTCATATATCATTTGAATGTTCAGTTTACATTTATAATTATGTAATTACTACGTATAGCTTGAATACTAATGAAAATAAATAAATAAGGTAATGACCAAAGCTACAATCCTAACTTAATAGTAAAGAAGTCTATTGCTGAGCGTACAAGGTGCAAAATTTAAAAAAAAAAATGTCTTTATATATTATCCCAAGGCTACGACAGAGCTGTTCTCATCCATTCATCTTTTCAAGAGATTTTAGTTCGCGGAACAGTACCATAAATAGCAACATATTAATTCTTAAAATCTACACGTGCATTCATAGAAACCACAATATCATAGAGGCTTGAGGCAAAAATTATCATTTATCTCGAAAACAGGAGATACATCGCCTTTTAATCGCACTTAAACATCTAAACACAATTTATTCGCTCTGGATACGTTGAATTTTCAAATCTGCTTTTTTTTTCTTTTAGTCTTGAAATCTTCCAATTTCGGTTTACTATTTTCAATAATGAACCATTGCAATCTTCCAGAAAATTAAAAAACTTAATCCCATTCAAAATTTGAGGTTTTACGTTTCAGGATACGTAGCATTGGAAAATCGAATACAAATTTGTACTTTTCGTCCGCTATCCACTGTCCTCACATTTTCTCCGAGACTATTGGACCAGTTTTTTTTTTTTTTTTTTAATTAGGATTTAAAGTCAGAGGTCACCCGAGGATGATTCTTCTACATTGACATTACTGTTTGCTATTTTCCTTTCAATATGGCGGCCGAAAAACTTGTGTTACTATAAACTGGAGCGCCTAAATAAATGTACATATTTCAATGAAATTTGGCTAAAGCCTTCTTCTCGATGCCCTTTAAATTTTTCTATTTAACATACTTCAACAAAAACAAGCTGGAAAAATATTACGGGGGGTGGTTAGATTAGATTTTCGAATAACTCGAAAAGTATACACTTTTTTGTTGATGTATAGTTATTTAAAATTTTACGAATTTTCCTTAAAAAATCATCGAAATCTTTGGATAATTAGGAGCAAAGTCATGGTGTCTAGATTTTTATTATATATTCTACTGCAAAGGTTATATTTTTTTATTTGTTTTTTAATTTTTGAAAGTGTTACTGAAGCAATGCTGTTTTTTTTTCTTTAGAAAATTACTGATGATGAAAAAACAATGCTTAGGCCAATAATAGGAATAACGTTTTAGTTTTATTAATGTTACCAAGAAGGTAACATTACTTTAGATGTATATTTAATCATTGTGTATATTTAATCATAATTTATAGCGAATTTTATTGCAGTTTATGTTTTATGACATGAAATTGGTATTCTGCATTTATCAATGAAATTCCTTATCATTTAATACTTCATTCATCAAAATCCATCGGTGCTGAGAGGCAGAAAATGGATTTATACTATAGTATTGTATTATATGTAGTGTATATTGCTCTCATAAATGATAAAACTAGGCCTGTTCTCAGCATTATATATAGTGTAGCCTCTATCTTATAGACAAAGAGTATTATATCGACCCGACGAAATCGAACCCAGAACGGAAGCCACGTACGTGCAAGAACCTGCCGCGTCGCCCACAATGCGGTCGGCTACATTTCTCAATATCCCAGTCTCCTATATAGTATCGATTTTATATATTATTATCGATGGTATTGCCTATAACTCGATTAATGAGTGAAACACTGCTTCGTTTCTCACTATCCGATTTTCCTATGGCGTGTAAGGGGTTCCAGAAACGGCATTTAGAATAGAATAGAATAGAATTTTATTCTGGGTCGAAGTACCTTTAGAATAACAAAAAAGTACAAAATAAAAGTATTATATCTGGCCTAAGTAAAAACAAACATAAAAAGTAAAATTAAAGAAAAAAAAGTAAAGAAAATATTAGTTAAAGATACTATGTACAAAATAAAAAATGCGGTAAAATATAAGTATATACTTTTACAAAATAAAAAATACGTTACATTCTTCTTAGCAATAAACTCTGTGTTTCTGCATAAAAGAAAAAAGGAAAAGAAGACGAATCTGATATTAAGTATTTAAATGATGAATTATATATGAATATATCATTATGTGAATCATTTTAAATAATATGTAAATTTACATAGTAGATTAGGGGGGGGGATGTCTGACTGTTTTGGGGATAGAAATTGGAATAGGAGGGTTTTAAATGTAGATAGGGAGGAAGAATGCCGAATTTTGATAGGAAGGGAATTCCAGGGGGCGGGGTGGCCGAATAGGCTAAAGCGTGTGTAACAGCACCGCTAGTTGCCTGGCAACCGGATAACAGAGATTTGAGATGATATAAAAAGTACGAGTTCGCGTCCCGGTGCCGGAGGGGATTTTAAATTCCCCGCCCTCACCCCCCGGGCCCGGGAAAATCCCGTATAGCCTAAAAGGCGAGGTAGGGAAGAACGAAAAAAAAAAAAAAAAAAAAAAAAAAAAAAAAAAAAAAAAAAGGAAGGGAATTCCAGAAATTAAGAAATTAACAGAGCGAGCAATAAAGGAGTTTTGGAACGAGGCAGATCTGTGAGAAGAAATGTAAAGGTCGGAAGGTCGAGATCTTGTGAAAAGGGAGTGGACTGAGGACTTATATTGTAGAAGGACGATGATTGTATTATATTTGTATTTGTATTCTGTATTTTATTTGTATATTCTGTATTTCTACTTTATGCCAGTCAATGCCATATTAAAGTATTAATATTAATATTCAATACTTCAAATAAAGTAATTTAAATTATCAAACAGAGAAGGGAACCTTGATGATAATATCGCCAATATGTTAAAGTAACGAATGGTGACCTATCCTGTGTACAACATGTACATGACGAATGTACATTCGTTACATTAACATGTTGCTGACGATCGTTCACTAGAAACTATTTTATATTTTTTTTTATTAAACAATATAATTTTAATCTTCATAATTTTGGATTGATGGTTGACTGTATTGAATAATTGAAGAGAAGAATGAAGAATGAAGAGAAGAATAGTTGGGGTGATCAGTCAAATAAGAAGGCAAAAATTAATGATAATATTTATTTTGACATTTGCCGACGTTTCGACCTGAAGTTCAGGCCTTCATCAGGGCTAAGAAACTTCCACACTTTGTAACGGTTATTATTATTTATCTCTTAGGTCTTACTATTGTCATTATTCTACCAACTTCATTTTTCTTTAATTTTTTTTACCTACATTATTTATATTTCTCATACCTTGTTATCTGGTTCTTTTCTTAGGCCTCTGAAGATGAACTTCAGGTTGAAACGTCGGCAAATGTCAAAATAAATATTATCATCACCCCAACTATTCTTCTCTTCATTATTCACGACACTCCCACAATTAAAATTATAGTCCCACATTTACCCACAATTATGAAGAGAAGAATGGTTGGGGTGATCAGTTAAAAAAAAAAATAATAAAATAATTTGGTATTAAAATAAATAAATTTATTAATAAATTAATATAAAATAGTTAAAATAAATAAATTTTTTGACTGATCACACCAACCATTATTCTCTTCAATTTTAATATTTTTTATTTAAAATACATTGTCGAAAAACAGTTTAAATGCTTTGTAATTAAAATACTCTCCATTCGATATTTTACAATCTATAGAGTCTGTCTGATTCGATGTTATTTTGACTATCGAATCGTCCCTTAAAAAATTTAAATAAAACTATCGATTGCGGGAAGCTCTAGAATTTTAATATGAGTCTGATTGTCAGAAAAAAATTATATTCATTTTGCCTCTTTCATATAGAATATAGTGATTAGTAGAGGAAAAAATCGATATTTCGATACTATCGACTACCGCTATAACCCTAAGTCGAGTTGAATTGCCCTTCTTACTCAACAAACTCAATTTCTCCAACTTTGTTTGTTAGAACCTTCTCCAACCAATGCCACGAATTGTCAAAGAAATATGTGTATGATGCAAATAAATTAGCATTTCGCTGAATCTATGGATGAATGGAAAGCACTTAAGTTGAATGAAAATATCTGTAAAACAGCTGAGAATGACGAAACTAGACAGGAACTAACAAATTAATTTTACTAAGGAGAATAAAAGAATTGATATTTTCATTGATTAATTTAAAATGGAAAATAACATCTTTTTTGATGCGCCTGCGCTCTAGAGAATCAATGTTTATATTGATATTCATATTTCAGTATTGTTCAAAATATCAATGAAGATATCGATTGTTGATAATTCAAGTCCGATATTTAGATGGTATCGATAGTTATAGGAAGATATTAATATCGATTTGAGCCTTTGATATCCAATGCAATCAAAATAATTATGAATGGAGCATAAGGCTGTAATAGGCCTTATGCCCCATTCATAAATATTTTCATCTAAATTTCCTCCTCTCTTCGTTTTCAGCCTTTCCTATTTGTCGAAGTTTCCTTGTAGGATAATTTTTTAGGAACTTTGCTGCATAGCAACAGTGGCTAATGTAAAATGGTGATTTTAAAATCTCATGTCATAATCGTGTGGGTTGTGCAGTCATTTAAGTCATGCATGAGTTAGTAGTATGACTTTAAATGGTATGCCATCGGAAAGTGCAGGTCGCCTTACATACGTAAATTTATACGACTGTCACCCGTTTTGGAATGAGTACCCGCTATATTTATGATAGATAATTGTAGTTCCGATTTAAGCCGAGTTTATATAGCCTAACCCTCATGGTTGGCAGGAAACAATTAATTTCGTATCTCTATTGACGTATTTTTTTTTTTTAAATTAGATAGATAGAATTTATTTTTTGTATAAAGCAGTATTGCATGCTTGTTACATTGGGTTGGACCTTTAAATATAACATTAAATAATATTTATAACATTTGTATAAGAAGTAATTCCTTTCTTAATTTTTTTTTTTAAATTGCGTTGGCAAAGATAGTATAACATTCATGATTTAAGATTTCATAACAATAAATATACTAATACATTATTTTTTTAATATTTATGAAAAAATAAATATTCCTATAATGGGTAATAAATATTCAGAACGCAGTCATTATACAATTTTTTTTATTAATGCCGACGTTTCAACCCAAACATGGGGTCATGATCAGGGCGTGGTTCGAGCACTGAAAGTTTTCAAGTACACAAGTTGATTACTTGAAATTTTCAGTGCTAGAACCACTCCCTGATGGTGAACCACATGTTTGGGTTGAAACGTCGGCACTAATAATAAAAAAAAATTTATAATGACTGCGTCCTGAATATTTATCACCCATGATATGGTAGAACAGTCGACTAGCTTTCTTCAATAAATATGCCCTACTTTGCACATTATAATACAATCACAAGGAAGATGCACATACATAAATATACTGCGAATAATATATAATACATATTATACTTATAACAAATGAAAAAAATAGTAAATAATATCTATAAATACTATATGATAATTTAGATTTTTTCATGAATATGGCCCCATCAAGAAGTTTTGAGCTGGTTAATCTGTAGAGAATTAGGGTTGTTCATAATTGATGCGAGGAACAGAAATACATGATTCGTTTTATTTAGATTGTAATAATGTAAAATGTATTATAGTGAAGGGAGAGCATCATTTTCAAATGTATATAATTCCTTAAAAATTGTTCTCTGTATGACTTACAAGAGGAGCAGTCCAGTGTAGGAGGAGATTGTTCAGAGTGTCATCAATACAATCCGGCAGAGTTCGCATGGTTCGCTGGTCTTTAAAATCAGGTGTTTATTTTGTAGAGTAATTTGTAGATATAATGAGCTTGCGTGGTTTGTTTTTCTGAAAATTAAGGAAGGTATATACATTTAAGATAACTATACTTTTAATCAAAATAGGCTCCATTAATTCTGATATATTTCTTCGTTGGTAAGTTTTTCATTCTTCTTGAACGGAATGAACCGTTATTATCAAGAAATAATGAAAATGCATTTTATGATAAACATTGATCAGTACAATTTTGGGTGAATGAAGTAAGTAATATACATAATGAGTAATAGAGGAATGTGTAAGGTGCTCTAGGAGAGGATTTTTGG
The DNA here is from genome assembly GCA_928085145.1 of Nezara viridula. Classification (NCBI taxonomy): domain Eukaryota; kingdom Metazoa; phylum Arthropoda; class Insecta; order Hemiptera; family Pentatomidae; genus Nezara; species Nezara viridula. The sequence goes on from OV725081.1 coordinate 11,798,607, forward strand.
TCCTGAGAACTGTGAAAGGAAAACTAGGATAGACAGCCACTTCAACCAGCATAGAATATAAGAACACCTGGGAATCCCAGAGATGTATCTTATAAAATAATTCATGAGTCTCTTCAGTCTCACCTCCAGCCTTGCAGACAGCCATACTCCAGCATATGCGTCGGAATGGGGAAAACAATTGAGACTAATATGCATATAGTCCTATTGTTGTAATTATTTTTATTTTACATTTTATTGTTGTAATTATTCGTAGAGAAATTTACTCAAAGATTTAATTTATTTTTTTTAGTGAAAACTTTTTTAGGCGTATTTTGCAGTTTTTTTGAGAATAGTGAATTAGATTGAGCCGTCAGATTTCTGATCTGTAACGCTCAGGTAAAGTCAGCAGGAGTCGACTAATTGTTTTTGCATATTGATTAAAATACTCCAAAAACTGAGAATCGGACCTGCATATTGTTAGATGAAATTTTAAGCATTGCATCCTCTTCATAATTAGCTATTATTTATAATTTATATTACATATTATTAATTGCGCCTTGTTCATGTCTTCACTTCTATCGTGTGGTCTATAGCGCATACCTTAGTGTATTTTTTAATTATATTTAATTACTCAATGTTTAGTTAAGTAATGAATAAAAAATTCTTCGGAAAACGAATGACCTATTTCTCAAAAGGAAATGACAAATAACTAAACCAGTTCGACCATTAAGTTGGAATATGGGGAACCAGGTTTCGAAGCATTGCATAACTTCGCCCTGAATCCATTCCCTGGCGTAGTGGCCTTTCTACCTCCTCGAAAAGGAAATGCAACTTTTCGATAATTATTACAATCTACTTACCCGTTGACCGTTCCTGCGAACCCTTTTCGCATACGAACAGTTAGATTGTGTCGTTTCTGCAATGGTGTAGGACCGTTGGAATGTTACTTTTGTAAGTTTGTGTTAATTAATTCTTTATGCCAGTTGAATTACTAAAATATTACTGCTATCTGTTGATAGTAATCTTTTTTTTTATTTCTGTTAGTGTTGAAGTAGTTCGCGATATAAGCGGGTGAGAGGAGAGTGATCACACCCCACAATACAAATTTTGAGAGATGATATCGTTTCCCTCCCCCCCTCACCAATAATTTCTAATAAAAATTAAAATTGATAACAAATAAGATAAAATATCTATACTAAAATCTGCTAGGAAAATAAAAAAAAATCGACTGGATTACCTTAAGGCCTATAAGTAGATGGTACATAACTATTTTATTACGTCATACTTATTCCTATTTTTTATTTATTTATTTATTTAGAAATATTACAATCTGTCAAATTAAGGACATTTATAATAATGTTCAGAGAGCATATTCACGCTCTATTTACAATAAATAAAAATAAATAATACATAAACTAATAATAATAAAAGTAAATTAATAAAATCAAAAGAACTAAACTAATTCCTATTATTTAAATTTTAATTTATATTCAGATATCGGACCTCCATATTGCTAGCATACTCTTTATAATGAGCCATTAATTATAATTTATATTGCATATTATTATTAATCCCGGCTTGTTGATGTTTTCACTTTTATCGTGTGATCTAAAGAGCACACTTTAGTTGTTTTGTTTTTTTTTTCATTTGATTTTAATTCTACTTAATTACTCAATTTTTAGTTAACTAATGAATATAAGTAGTAAAATAAAAAATTCTTCGAAAAATGAATGACCTATTTCTCAAAAGGAAATGACAAATAACAAAACCAGTTGGAACGTTACTTCTGTAAGTTTGTGTTAATTAATTGTTTATGCCAGTTGAATAACTAATGGCTGCTATCTGTTGATAGTAATCTTTTTTTTATTTCTGTTAGTATTAAAGTAGTTAGGAGCAGGCTACGGGTTGGAAGGTAGTGATCGCACCAACAAACGACTGAAAATACTATACTCCCTTTTTTCCAAATAAAAATTGAAAATCAGACAAAAACTAAATACGTACACTTATCTACTCCAACCCATATGGACAAACGCCTCACAAATTAACGGTTCTGCAAAAAAAGACGCATTTACAAAAACTACAATCATTTCAATCCAAAATTTTAAAACTAATAACATCAGCTCCCAGCCAGGTAAACAACAAAACTTTACACACTGACTTAGAACAACCAACTATCGACCAACACGTACGTACTCTCTACGCCCGATTTCATCTTAAACTGCATGGACCACAGCTGACATGCCTATCAGAAGCCGTCTAAAGAGGAGCTGGATGAGAGATCCCTTTTCCTAAATTATAAAGTAGACCAAGACCAGGAAGAGGTACTGCTGGGTTCTTCCTCATGCCTTAAATGCCAATTTTCAATATTAAGACAGGTGTGGCTAGATGTATGAAGAGAGAGAAAAAAAATGTATACAATCAAAAGAACTAAACTAATTCCTATTATTTAAATTTTAATTTATATTCAGGTATAATAATACAGAAACACATCCTAGGATTTTACGAATGACTCACCTCTTTTGTGGTCACCTCAATTTTCTCGTAATTTTCTTATAAATTTTCTGCGATAAAGTTAGACAAAATATTTTTAATAACTACAAGTATATTTTGTAGGAAATGTTTTTATAGACATTTTTACATAACTACTTAGACTGTAAAAACATTATATATTTTTAATGATGTAGAGATGGTTGACAATGATATAATATGAGAAGGAGTTGGTCGGGGGGAGGGGAGGGGGGTGCGATCCTTAAAGGATGGAAAGGCGTTCCTTAAAGGACGTCTGGATTAATTATTATTTTATTTTATTATGTTGAATGTGCTCTCTGAATACTGTTATAAATGTCCTTAATTGAGACAAATTGTAATATTTCTCAATATATAAGTTAAATAGGAATTTTTTAAAAACTAAAATGGTTAGATTCAATCAAAGTTCGCCAGTATTTCTATATAATTTTCATTAGTTGACATTTTTCACGCATGCTCATACACTCCAAATGCTTTATATTAGAAATCTAAAGTCTTTTATAAATGTGTACGTATCAGGATGATAAAGTCAAATGAAATCAAAAGTATTGTGTTGCCCGTAAAGGCGGATCTACGTGGGGAGGGGAGGAGGGGCTTTCGGGCTCAAATACTAATTTTTTAAAAAACAGTATTTTTATTTGTTTCGACTCACCTTGCAGGTCTTCATCAGGGCTACAAAAGATACAAACTATAAAAGGTACATGGTGAAAATAAAGTAAATGAATTATAAGTAGTGTTAACCTATTGTCAGATGTCCTAAAACAACTCATTAATAATAAAACTGTTTATCTTTTTTCATCACAGTCTAATATTTTAGAAGATAACGATCGCAGGATATTATTTTCTGAGAATTATGCATAAATAAACTAATAAGACATATATTATGCATTATTATGACACTTTAGATAAATTTATTTTTCCAGCGAAAGAATATCTTTCACAGAATATGAGAACGAGGCGAGATAGAAGACCCTATAGGTTGGAGATATGTAAAACAGTTTCACAAGAACCGACTAAAGGTTAGATCCACTGAGAGCTCTGTGTCGAAACAACAACTCATCGGAGCATATGTGGTGCGCGATCAATCACAACATGTGCCTGTGCGAGGAGCCTTGCGCAACTCCCTTTGGTGTCCGCTTTCATCCGGTCCTCCTGATCGGGCTATGGCTGCGTAGGCGTTCCTTAAAGGACATCTGGATTATTTTATTTTATAATGTGGAAAGTGCTCTCTGAATACTATTATAAATGTCCTTAATTGAGACACATTGTAATATTTCTCAATAAATAAATAGGATTTTTTAAAAAACTAAAATAGTATTTCTATATTACTATTCATTAGTTGATATTTTGCACGCAGGCTCATGGACTCCTAATGCTCTTTATTAAGTTTTAAAGAGTATCATTTCCATCTAAAATCTTTTATAAATTTCTACGTATCAGGATGCTTAACTCAAATGTAATCAAAAGTTTTCCCGCAAAGGCCGATCTACGGGGGGGGGGAGGAAGGGCTTTCGGGCTGAAGCCCTCCTCCCCAAAAATAGTAAAATATAATATTTTTTATGAAAAAAAATATCTCTAAATGTTCTATTGCTCGTCTTATTACATTTAATAGGACTTAAAGAACCACTCAAACACTATTTCATATAGATAGTTTCTTTCTTTCTTCTGAAGTAATTATCCTAATATATAAATACAAAAAAACCTTTCGGGCTGAGGCCACTCCAAAATTAAACCCAGTATCCGTTAGTGGTTGCTCGGAAAAATATTGCAGGATTTTGATTTTTTTTAAATCATTCGTTTGTATGAATGTCAATGCTTATCAATTCTTTTCCAAACGATAATGTTTGTTTACCTCTGTAATATTTCGTTGCTTGGAAATAATTCAGTCTTTGCTAAGATGTAAACGGCTGATTTTCGCATGATTTTGTTTTACGCTTTTAAACTCGACCGGAATCGGGCTCAGACGACAAGAAACATATATCAAGTCGGGGGCGAGAGCAGCATGAATGAGTTCAACAACAATATTCAACAGTGGGTAAAAATTTAGGAGGGAGACTTAAGCCATGAAGACAAAGAAGTTCGTGGAAGGACTTCCTCTCTTGATGACGATGTTCTGCGTGCTTTTGTGGTAGAAAACCGCAGAACAGCTGTTCGAGAACATGCAGGGAAACTTAACCTAAGCAAATCGAACATCGATGACAACCTCAAGGCGATTAGAAAGGTAACAAAGTTGGAAAGTTGGGTTCCACACACATTAAACGAAAAAACCAGCGTTATGAAGTTTGTGCTACACTTTTTTGTCAAAACAAAAAGGACTCTTTTCTGTGTGAATTTTTACTTGTGATGAAAAGTGAATAATTTACAGTAGATGTTAGCTGTTACAGTAGATGTAGATGTTAGCTGAATAGATTACAGTAGACGTTTTAGACAGTGGCTTAACAAAGGAGAAACCACCAGGTCATTAAAAAAAGGTGAGGGTTACTGTTTGGTTGGCTTCATTTTGTTTGATCGAATCGTATTTTAACCAAATTAATGCAACCTATCTTTGGTCAATCGGAAGGGGTCAATTTTGTTGCATGATAACGTCCAACCACATGGACAATAATTATAGTGAGATATGAACACATTCACACCATACGTACAGAAAACATAAAATAAACAAAAGCTAAATAATAATCAAGTTGAATATTTAATAGTTGACCGTTGCCATTATAAAGGAAGGAGATGGTCCTGGGTGGCGGTCATAAATAGGTTAAATAGTGGCAAAACTATTTTATTAAAAGCCAACATTTTGACCCGACTTTGCAGGTCTTCTTCAGGAAGGTATGTTCAGGTAGGAGTTTCACTTCAAACTTAGAGTTTTAAGTGAAATTCCTAGCTGAACACAACTCCCTGAAGAAGATCTGCAAAATCAGGTCGAAACGTTGGCTTTTAATAAAATAGTTTTGCCACTAGCCTATTTATGACCCTCACCCCGGTCCATCTCCTTCCTAAATAATAATCAAAATGTATAAACAATAAAAAATAAAATAACTTAAAGATAAATAAATTAAAAACTCAGTCATATCTATAAACAATATATACCACCGGACAGGCTACTCCAAGCCAGACCTGTCCCTCCAACTATAAAGAGAGAAAAGCAGGGCTCCAAAAGATCGTTGCGCTACTCCCTCAACCGCGTCACTTGTGCTAAAGCCAGTGAAGTTTGAGCGAGAGCACTTTAGCCATTTATTAATAACATATAAAATTAATTACTGCCAGGGGCAATATTTTCCATAATTAGAGATATCGTTCATCGAAATAGCACATTTTTCAGTTATTTAAATGGATTTATGATATATTTAGTTATTATATATACAGTGAATTTCACTTTAGCATTAGAGCGGCTAATGAATTGCACTTTTATAAACGGCTTTGGAAACGAAGCGCCCTATGCCTACGACGGAGTGGGCCCGGAGAAAACAAATTGTCATCAGTCGCTTGGGCCAATCGATTTCGTGACACACGAAGCAAACATTTCGTAACGCCGGATTAAGATACGAGCCGGATTAACTCATCAGTTCAACAGGCGGACCCTTCACCCCAGTAAAGAGCTACGGGAGAGAGGGCTCAGCTACAATACCTTGCGGAACTCCCACACTACAATCCTAGGCCTTTCGTCATTGTTACCGGAGAAAGTAACGTTCTGCAAGTCAGCTCGTCCGTATCACTTTTCCGGACATAGGAAAACAAAGGGAACAATGAGATCGGAAGTATTTATTATTATTTTTCTGAAGCAGTATTAAAATGAAAAATCCGGCGGCAATCTTTCCTTCTTCATTTTTTTTGTTCCTTTTTGTTAGGTAAAACAGTTGATAACTTTCAATTCTTCTTAAGTAATGTTTCTCTATCTTTTACTTTTTCTAATTTAAAGCATTTCGCTTGATGGTATTCAGTCCAGAAGCAAAACGACTTATTTTAACTTGAAAGAATTAATTTGAAAAGTAAATGAAGACAAAACAAAATATATCATAATAAGCCTAAAGTTCCACCCCATCAACAGGATCTGCGTAGAAAGAAAATCATTCCTGAGAGTAGAAAAATTCAAATATCTATTCAAAAATCCATAATAACCTCAATGAATGACCAACGGACAGAAATAGACCAACGTATAACCAGAGCATTTTCCCTCTTTCAAAGCTATTGAAATCCCTAAAAATTTCAAGAAATATCAAATTAAGGGTCTGCAATGCTATGATAAAACCAGTTGTAATATATGGCTGTGATACCTGGACACTAACCAGCACCAAAGAAAAAAAAGTGTTGAAAGATTCGAGAGAAAAATCCTTCGCACATTAACTGGAGCGATTTTATATCAGAGTACTAACACACTAGAAGAAGAAATACCAATAAAGAACTGTTTACAGAAACTGGTCAATCAATATTATATGATATGAAGGCATGGAGGTTAAGATGGGCGGGGTATGTAACTAGTAGCAATCCATCTGGAAGCCTAAACGTAACAATTAATGCCTCAATAGAATGGAAAACATCACGTGGAAGTCCGTAAAACAAGTGGATAGATAGAATGAACTAAGATGCAATGGATCTGCGTGCAGATAAATGGAAAGAAATAGCCCAAGACAGGCAGAGATGGAGCAGGCTTTTTAAGGCGATAAAAGATCTACATGGTCTGTAATACCAACAGAAAAAATTAAAAAAAAAAATGAAAGAAAGAAAAGAGTCCATGATATTTTGATGCTTTGCATCCTGAAATATTTCCTCAATTTACGGCTACTTCTGTAAATATATATTATACATATGATTTATTTATGTCCCTTTATGTTTCTTTCTAGAAAGAAAGAAAAGTTAATTTTATTCTGATTTATTGTTTGATAATGAATATTTTTGATAATTGCTCATAAAAATAATGAAAATTAACAATAGAAATTACATTGGTGTGGGACAAAATAACTGCCCATTTAATGAAAAGATAATTAAATTTCGAAGATAAGAAACATTATAAATGAAATAAAAGACAAGCATACGTAAAATAGAATAAAAATAATAAAATCATTGATAAATAAATCTTTGTTCTCTGACCATAAACTAATTAAGTCAAAAAATAGTCCTTACCAGTTCTGTCAATTGCGATAATCTTGCAAGCCTTCTAAACATCCTGAAGAAGTTTGTAAATTCACAGTTTTCATTAGACCTCTAAAATTTGTGAGTTACCAACTTCTTAACGGTATTTTGAAGTCTTGCAAGATGATCTCAATTTACACTATTCGTAAGGAAGATTTTTCGAATTAATTATTTATGGCCGGAGACCGTAGAAATGTCAGTACGTTTGCATATTTGCGCTTGTAAGTACAGTAAAATAAGGATGGCAACAATTAAGTGTGAAAAATATAATTATTACATATATTTGGAAGATTGATACCTGAGGAAATTGGTTTTTAAATGTAGTTAAAGATAAGTTTTTGCGTATGGATGTGGATAAGGAATTTCAAAACAATGTAGCATGCGGGACAAAGGAATTATTTAATGGAACAATTCCTCGAGAAGGTATAGACAAGAATAAAGCTAATGAAATAATTCATGTCTCTTCAGTCTAACTATATGTTAGTAACAAAAATATAATAATAAATAATGAAAAATTTTACTGTCATAATTATACTCATTCGCCCAAATTCAAATTCGGTTGTGTGCAAAAAAAAATATTTTTAGGTATGTGATAGTATATAGACTCAGAATTTTGGAATTCCATCATAGTAAGATAGTTACCTGGCTTAGTTCATCGGTTGGTTGAGAAGATCTGTCGGTTGATTACTTAGCTAGTTACTATTTTAACTGATTACTAAATGGTTAACCAAACTACTATTTTCTACAGCCTTTGGTAAAAAAAAAACTTGCTAGAAAAAAAAAGGTGGTAAGAAAAAAAGGATCTTATCAACATATTTATTTTTAATTTTTAATTTGATCAATGTAAATTTATCCAAAAGTTTAATAGGATAATCTGTTAGCATTTTTTTTTTTTACGTGAAACAGAGCCTATGCCTACAAACATTATATATTATTAAAAAAAAATAGTTTTTATACAATAATAATAGCGATAATAGCGATAACTATTATTAAATCATATAATAAGTACAATATTTTCAGATATCGAACTTACAATCGTTATGCAAATGAGATGGAACGAATTGGGAATAGTGAATTTGGAAAGCGTAAAATAGGACGAACTGTATGCGCGAAAGTGGGAAATCTTCGGAATGGGAGATTATTTCCGGTCAGTTGTGACATAATACTTCCATTTCCTACTAGAATAGGAAACAACACTGCCTCTTGAATATTTTACCGCAGGCCATCTTATCTATCTATCACAGTTTGTTGTACTTTACAGGAATGTATATTAGTCTTATGTCTTTTGTCGTTGGCTACTTGTGTGGATGGGATATTTACCAATATTGGTGTATTGTTGAAAGTATTGTAAGTTGTTAGCGTCAGTATTTGAGTTGGTCGTTCACAGATTGTTTTCTTTCACGTATTAAAGAGATATGCCATTCTCATTGTCCAATAGCTGACACCGAAGGTTAATTAATGTTCATTTTTTTATTTGTTCAATGGAACCAATGTTCCATAACTTTGTGCTATTTAAATTTACTTCTTAGCTACTAAATTATGTAATTGTCATTCACACATGTGACGCGCCAATTGCTCATCGGGTTTTGTATGTTACTCGACAAAAGTTATTTAACTTTTTTTTTTCATTTTAGAGTTGATATGAGAATTATCCCTAATACATATTTGATAAGTTTTGGTTGTTAACTAACGCTTAGTAGATTCTATGGTTATCAGAATATACCTTGAACACCAGAATGTATATATATATATATATATATATATATAAAAATATAAGTTTATTTTTGATATTTTTAATGAATGACAAATATACTCATGTGCCAGTATAATCTCAGCAATAGCAAAAATAAACATTCAAACTGGAGGGATATTTTCCATTCGTACATGCTAATCTCTAATTAAGTAAATTTTCGCCTTAAAAGTCGTGGTAAAGTCATTGAATTTGTTTATTAGATGGTCTGTTTTGATAATATCATATTTCGGATCTCCACTTTAGTGTAAACATTCAATATTTTTGGAAATTCCAATGTTGGTAGGGAAAAAAAAGATAATTTTTTTATCAATCAAAGTCTAATCTGCACACATTTTAATTATTTTTTAAAAATTATATTTATATGTTGTATAAGTAAAACAAACATAAAACTATTGGTTACATATAATATTAGGTATTATTCTGTACATATGTTAGAGAAAGGGATTATTAAGTTCCTTTTGAGGTAAAAAGGAGAACATTTGTCTGACTAAAAAGGGATTTAAAAAATATGATGGATACGTTAATTACATGTAGAAATAAATATGTTTTGCTCAACGTCATATGCATTTGGAAAAGCATAGCTATATAATGTGAGCTTTCACACTAGTTTATATTTATTTATTTATTTATATACTTATTTATTTATATGTAATTCACCTACTGTTCTTATCGTAGACATATATATATATATATATATATATATAGTTCATATTGGCAGGAAAGAAGAAAGCCAGCAGGATAAACATGGAAGAACAAAAGGACATTTTGTGATTCCTGCCAGGACAAGAGTGCCCTGGAAGTCCTTCACAACTTGCACGGCCTCCATAATTTAAACCGTACCCACACACCTCTTTGCTCTATACTTCCGCAATCTTATCCTTCTCCTGTTCCTACGTCGTCAGTTGGCGGATTTATTCGTGAAAAACACATAAATATAACCCCACGCACCGAAAGTTTTCCCTTCACCACGTAGGGGAGAACAGTTACGCAACAGTTACAAGTTTATTACCTCTTTGGAAATATTAGCAGTCGCCACCTGGCGATATGGCGTTGCGTAACGAAACGTTCAATTATCCACTAATTCAGCAAACCATTTCGGGATGGATCATTTGCCGTTTCGCATTCTAACTGAGATAAACTCCCTCCGTTACAAAACCGGATTTTTTATTTCTGTAATAAGTTGTTATTTAGATTTTATATATTGTATATATATGTGTATATATATACATATTGTATTAAGTATATATATATATGTATATATATATACCGAAGAAACAAAAAATCTAGTCTATTCCAGACAGAAAAAGATTAGATAACAAATATATAGCGCATCTCACTTCATAAAAGTCTGTTAAATATCTATTAAATTAGAATATTATATTAAATATAGTATATTACTCTAAAACCGATCAACATTAAAATTAAATTGATTATATTGACTCTGATTTTCACCTTTTATTTGGTTAATCACTTTCAACCTAAATATATTATGTATTATATAAAAATGAGATATAAAAATGCTAATTTACAATGCTGATAAATAAAAAAAATACTGCCTTAAAAATCAAAAATAAAAATAGAAATGAAATATATTTATATATATTGTTTCAAGTCAAGAATACTATTGTTATTATGTTTTTTACTTATTTAATTTTTGGAAATATGTATGCAGAATATTCTGTAAGTAGCGGACATTTTTTATAGTAGTGATTGCTGACTTCAAGAGCTACAAAAAATCATATAAACAATGTTCTTGTTAAATAGGAAGTTATACCTGAAAAAAAAATTATTTAAATGATTAATGATAGTTTCACTGTAAACTAGACAAAATTCAATTCAAATGAAGATAGAGTTTGATATTATTAAAACTATTTAAAGAGAACTTTTAAGCGGCTGGAGTGATCTACATCCCCAAAATTTCAAAATAACTAGGTTGTATAGCACAAACGGTCCAATATTTTTGTAGGTCACTATTTTATCGATTTTGTGCTCAAATTATCTTACGATTCAAGTAGAAAGTAAATGTGCATTTACAAGTTTTTAGTACCTAATTAAATTGACAAAGTTTGTCCCCCTCCAGATTCGAAACGCCCCAATTCCAAGAGTTTTCGTTAATTAAATAGTTTTAGGTTACGATGAGATGAAAGTATTTACGATGTTTCAGGCTGATGTTAATAATTCGATAAAAAAGGGGTCTGTACCACGGACTAATATATATATATATATATATATATATATATATATATATATATATATATATATATATATATATATATATATATATATATATATATAGTTTTATATATATATATATATTTTTTTTTTTTTTTCCCTACGTGGTAACCCCACACAAGGATCGTTTATTTGATTTTCCTTCATGCTCCATGCCTTAAAGACATACTACATGAATTACATTTGTTTACAATTGTTTTTTTTTTCTAGTTTCACATGATTTACATTTTTAGTTCAAATTTATATACATTAACAAAAAAAAACACAAAGAATAAACACACAAAAATTAAATCGGAAAATTAAATATTAAACACACAAAGTCAATCCAACAAAGCCAAAAAGAAATCACCCACGCTGCCCATCCCTGGTTAGTAAGTCGAAGTCGATCGATCTAATAAATCTAAGAAAGTCTGTCTTGAATTCAGTAAATAACTTTTGTTCCGTCTCAGGCCAATTTCCTCTTTTGATAATTATGCTTTTTATTAACTCAAATCGCTGTCTGTCAAATCGTTTACATTCATATATTATATGTTTAAAATTTTGAACCTGTCCGTCTTCAGCACATAAGTCTGTTTGTATAATGTTGAATCTTTTAAGATATTGTTTTGTATTCCCATGTTCCGTAAGTACTTGCGTAAGTTTGTAGTCATTACTGTGAATGTGTCTGTAATTGTGAATTGAAATGTGTGGTATAAATCTGTGTAAGCTTGGTGACTTAGCTGAGGTCACCCATATGTGATCCCATCTTTTGATGAAATCCAACTTTAAATTCATATTAATATACGATAAAGGAGCTTGATGATACGATGGCGGCAAATCGCTTTTAGCTGCTTCTTTTGCAAGGCAATCGGCTCGTTCATTGCCCTCAATCCCACAATGTGCTTTTACCCATTTTAGAGTCACTACTTTCCCTACAGTTCTCATCATTAACAATTTGTTTCTAATTTGGTCAGTCAAGAAATCATGACAGTCCCAATTATTAACAGAGTCTAGCAGAACTTTGTTGTCTGTATTTATAGTAACGTGAGTATTCGTTTGTAGAGGGTATTCATATATGTATTCAGTAACCTTTAAAACAGCGAATTTTTCTGCCTGATTATTTGAGCAATATGATTCTAATTTATATTGATGTTCTATATTCCTACCATCTTGAGCTCTGAACAACCATGCACATCCAACATTCTCGCCGTCCTTACTACCATCAGTGAAAACATCAGTATTTTCAGAAGTAATTCCCGGTCCAGTCCATAAACTTGTTGCAGGGTGTAACCAAGATTTACAGTCAGTAATTCTTTCTATTTTGTCTAGGGTCAGGTCTTTGTATCCTCTCTTTCCTTTTCTAATGTTATACAAGGTCGTTCGTTCTTCAATCTTCATTTGGATTGGCAACAGCCCTGCCAATAATATTGTGGCCTCGAATGATATTGTACGATAGCCCTTACATATCTTAATCGCAATTAACCTCTGAAGCCTTTCCAACTTCACCAAATTTTTCTTACGTTCAATGGCCGGATGCCAGACATGCACAGCGTAGAGCATCTTAGGATATATATATATATATATATATATATATATATATATATATATATATATATATATATATATATATATATATATATAAAACTAAATATATTATATATATTTAGTTTTATATATATATATATATATATTAAATATATATATATATATATTTTTTTATAATATATATATATATATATATATATATATATATATATATATATATATATAATATATATATATATATATATAACTAAATAAATGTTTTAAAAAATGGCTACTAAGTTGTTAATTATTGGTTAATCAACTTTTTATGTATTGACTATATTTTTTAGTACATGAAATCGGCTCCATATTTATATAGTAGGTTGGAAATCCAATCATGAGTAAGGTCATACAAAATTTTTTTGTCGTAACGAAAATAATGTTTATACCGTATTAGAACGTATAATAATAATAATAATAATAATATAAGAAATACAAAAACCTTTTGTAAAAATTAAATTATTAAACGACTCGATGCCCTACTATAAATATTGCCCTAAAGGTATTCGCCAGAAAGATGGCATAAAATTATATTGGAATCAATCGTTTATAACAGACCATCTCGTGATCCACAACAGACCTGATATTGTGTTAATTGACGGCAATAGTAAGGTGCCTGAAATTATAGATATTGCTGTGCCAAATGACGAAAACATTAACTCAGTCTGTGCAGAATTCGGAAGTATCAAGATCTAGCAGCTGAGTTAAAAAGTTTGTATAAACTTAATAAAGTAACCGTTAGGGGCATCGTGATCTCCAGCAATGGCCTGATACCGGTGTCTACTGTGGAAGCTACTGACAGGCTGGGCCTCCCAACTCATGTAATAAAGGAAGCTCAGAAAGCGGTGCTGCTGAATACTGCCAGAATTGAAAGAAGCTTTCTCAACATTCAATAGAAATTAAAATTGAACATACCTGAGGTGGTTTTAGTTGATTCTCCCCCTCTCAAGTAAACAAAAAAAAAACCTTTTGTAAAAGTGTTGACAAATAAAAAATAATATAGTAGAACAATAAAAGAAAATGAGTAAGTAATTGGAATATGGACTGGAATTATCTTACTTTTATGACTACCACTGAAATGAATGAGAAGTTTTTCATTTGTTTGAAAGGCCTACATCTTGGGGGGAAAAGACTGGATGTATGTACCGGTGCATGGCGAGGTACTTATGCATACATTGTTTTTACGACTAGTAAATAATAAATACTCACAGATTGCTTAACCTCAATAATACTCGACATAAAGTTAAGTGTACGTACCTCAATGCGCACTATTAAAGCAAAGTACGTCGGTCGCTGGATCGTAAAATAAAAACAGATAAGGCCTAAGTAGGTCGAGTTCTAGTTAGTCTGTGGTACAGATCTCTTTTTATCAAATTATTAATATCCTTCGAAAACTTCGTGAATGGCTATCTCTTATCCTACTACTTTTTCACCTAGTTTACGATAAGTCATTCGCGAAGTTTTATCTGAATGTTAATAATTTGGTGAAAAGGTGTTTTTATTCGATTCACTTAAATTTAATATTTAAGTTTTGAAGCTGGAAACAAAATTATATACCAATAAGTATAAGATAATCAATGGTATTATCTCGGTACTGACAAGTCATGAATAATTATCATAAAGCATAATTATCATAAAGCATAATCTGCTGACATATAACAGAAAAATTTGGAACTTTCTGGAACTTGGAATTGGAAATTTAGGAAAAAAAAGTTATAGAGAAAAGAAAAATGTTTCGGGGCCTAACTCGCTAAATATATATTGTATGGTAAAATTTATATTCACAAATTTGAAAGGTAATTAAATGTTCTAAAAAAAAAAAAAAAAAAATCGGAATGGAGCAGTATTAGCGATGATACAGCGTATTTTATTTTTTACACATGTTTTTATTTATTAATTTCCGACCTATACTAGGTAAGGAAAGTATTGCGACCGGATCAAATTTCCTATGTAAGGTTTTCGATGGGTCTTTACATTTTAAAACCAGCAGAGGCACTTAAAATGACGAGTTTTTATATAGGCAATAAGACCTAATATTTTTGTAGGCCACGTTTTTTCTCGATTTTGTGATGCAATTATAATATTATTCAAGCAGAAAGCAAATGGGTGCTCTTCAGTTTTTATAACTGCATTAAACTAATTAATTTGATTATTGAATGTCACTCTTAATAAGAGAACTTTCTTAGTTTAAAAAATAGTATGTGGTACAAACGCCTTTTTATAGAATTATTAACATCCGCCTGAAAAATTGTAAATAGTTTCTCCATATATTACTCCATGTTACAGACCCCATTTTATCGAATTATTAACATCCGCCTGAAACTTCGTAAATACTTTCATCTCATCGTAACCTACAACTATTTAATTAACGAAAACTCTCAGAATTGGGGCATTTTCAATCTGGAGGAGAGCAAACTTTGTCTATTTAATTAGGTACTAAAACTGTTGTTCGATCGTAAGATAATTTGATCACAAAATCGATAAAAAATGTGGCCTATAAAAATATTGGGCCGTTTGTCCTATATAACCTCGTTATTTTGAAAATTTGGGAGTGTAGGTCACGCCAAACGGCTCAATATTTTTGTATTTTTTATCGATTTTGTGACCAAATTATCTTACGATACAAGTAGAAAGCAAATGGGTATTTACGAGTTTTTAGTACCTAATTAAATAGACAAAGTTTGCCCTCCAGATTGAAAACGCCCGAAATCCGAGAATTTTCGTAAATAAAATATTTGTAGGTTACGATGAGATGAAGCTATTTACGAAGTTTCAGCCAGATGTTAATAATTTGATAAAAAGGGGTCTGTACCACAGACTATAAGGTCCAATTTTTAGTTTCTGAGGTATTTTAATCCATAAAACTCGTTATCATATGGTTTTCGGCATTTTTTTTTTCATTTTGTTTCTCTATCATGGCGTCGCATTAAGATACAAATTTGAATAATATACCATTATAGAGAGGATCAAATGATGAACAATCCCCTCGCTTACGGTATACAGATCCGATTTGTTGTAACTGAGATATTTTAATCTATATGAAAAAACACTTCAATTAGTTAACTTTGTTAGACCAAGACCAGGATTAGTAAAGAAAATATATTTTCTTAATAAAAATTAAAGGAAAATAGTTATTAATACATGACAATCTTAGTTACTATACATTAATAAATGGTATAACCAATATAAAGTTGCGTTCAAATCCTCTAATTTTTCATTCGGAATTAGTTAGGTTTCTTCTATCTAAAAAATAAAGTAATATTTATATAGCAATAAGCTTATAAGTAACTGCAAGACTGTTGCGCGACTCTTGCGCAAGACCAAGACCATGACCAAGACTGAGTTTGCAAGACCAAGACTCCTCTCGGTCTCCCATTTGGACAACACTAACTTCAGCCAACTTTACCCGAGCTTTACGCGTCAGAGATCTGACGGTTCAATCTTATTCAATTCCCACAAACGCGCCTAATGAAGTTTTCACTTAAACAAATTCTTGCTATGTCCTGACTTTTCACCTGTTCTCTTGTTTTGTCCGGGTTGAAAGTAGCAGCTATGAAGTATAGAATACTAAATAAAGAAGCGATGGCTATTTCGGTATTGGGAACGTACAGGTAGAAAGCATGTTACTGACACACACATCGAGCGGCCGACACACAGCTAGGAAAGTAGAACGTTTTGCCGACTGCCAAGTCACAGCTGTAGCCTGCCCAATGTCCTTTCTATTTTCGATTTCTTTATCCTTCTGCTCCGTCATCTAATATCCGGCATCGGCTTACAGTTAGGGCATTAACATATATCCAGTATGTTTTTAACACTCCGGAGTTCGCTAGCCTTTGAGTAACATGGAAGGTTGCTATATATCTGTGAGATATAGTGAAGTGGATTCTAAATCAATTTATCCAAAAACTATAAGTAATAAGATATTTATATTGTGCATTTAAGATAGATATATGATTGGAATGTTACAAAATATTTTTCAAATCAATTTATCGTTGGTGGTACTTTACATAAACAATTTTAATTTGTTTTATGATTCTCTCAAAAGCGGTTTTCAAGATGTAAATTTGATTCTTCATGATATCGATGAATCATTAAATGATCCTAAACCTCATTTATGTGTTATCTTCTTTGAAATAAGGACTTAAATTCTGAATTTTCAAGGTGGCTCATCAATGATTTATTAGTAATAATTAATCGTCTCTCATTGATTAAATATAAATTATAAAAGAAAAAAAAAAACAATTTTCTAGGTCGAAAACATATTTCTGGAAATAATCGTTGCAATATATTACTGAAAAGGTCAGGAATTAGGAAAATTAAATTGTTTCATATAAAGTCATAAAGATGCATAGAGTATAGTAGTATACAAAATTAATTGTTTGGACTGTCCAGGGATATATTATGTAGAATTAGGACAATTTTAAAAGGATATAATATAGCAATATACCAATGACTACAAAAATACAAATAAATGGCATTAATTTAACATAATGTAGAGAAAGGGCACAGAGTCGATTTCAAAGATGTATAGATTCTAGAACCAATAACTATAACAGAAGATTTAGAAAATGCAGTCAATTACAAATCGGATTCAAAAAACATAGACCAAAATTATTCAGCATTGTTAAAAAAATTAAATAAATAGAATTTTTTCTAAGACATGATAAGCAGAATAAATGGAAATTGGGCACATTAGAGGGCGCCATAGTATGTGTAGTGAGTCTAGGCTACAGCACGGGAAAATTAAAATGAGGATTGTAGAGAGAGAAGAAATTAAGGTAAAAAGTTTTTCATTTCTCATTTTTATTTTGTTATTGTCATGTTTGTTCAATAATGAAATAAATTTTGGCCAAAAAAAGATAAAAAATGAAATATTGTATTTATTTTTTATAAAAAATGTTTGTTTTTAGTTTTTATATTAAAGGGTAGGGTTAAATCACAGGAACAAATTTTTGATTAAATGAAAAAAAAGGAAGAAAATTTGTGGATTATTGGAAGAAAAAGGAAAAGAAAAACAAAGCATTTTATATATAATAAAACAACTACTACCATAGAGTAGTAGTATTCTATATACGGATATATTTTAAAGGAAAACCTTTTTAGTAATAATATTACTTTAATGTCGATTAATGTTTTGTTTTGTGGTTTTTAAAAAAGAAAAAGAATTTTCGAAAATGTCTTCTGGAGCCGCAACTTTAAAAAATAATAATTTTTAAATAATGTATTAATGTTTTATGGGTGATAAATATTCAGGACGCAGTAATGATAAGGTTTTAATTAGTGCCAACGTTTCAACCCAAACATCTGGATCATCGTCAAGGCGTGGTTCGAGCACTGAAGATATTCAAGTACTCTGAAGATACTTCAAGTACTATATCCATTGCTTATAATGACTGCGTCCTGAATATTTATCACAAATGATATGTAGAACAGTCGACTAACTTCCTTCAATTATTAATGTTTTAAAATTGTGAGTATGGACTGTGATATTATATAAAGGATTTATAAAAAATGATGTTATATAGATTAAATATAAAAAGAAAAACTATTTTCTTAGTCGAAAACGTATTCCTGGAAATAATTGTTGCAATATATTTTAGAAAAAGTGAAGATTTTAGGAAAATTAATGTGTTTCATATAAAGAAAGGCATAAAGCTGATGTAGAATGACAAATAATTTAAGATACAATTTGTTAAAACTATTGTTATTTTATGAAAAATAATGAACACGTAAGCCAATATGGAACTGAATAATGAATGTATTTATAGAAAACACATCTGCCCCCCCGCAAAAAAAAAATTAAAATAAATTAATCTCTCGGTAAGGTTTCGAGGCTAAGCTCCTTAAATGATTGCTAAGCCCAGAATCTCGAAGTGGTTCACCTTTATACTTTCCAATATGCAACCCAGCGAATTAACCAGTCCTTATTCAACTGTTGAGTCAAAAGGTCGGAGCTAAGGTCATTTTTCTTCATTCTGCCTTCTGAATATTAAAATTACTAACTGTATATTCAAGTGTTTAGATCTGTTCTAATACTTTTTTGTTCAATAATACTCTCGATTTAATTTTTAAAATTTAATAGATACACCAATAGAAAACGTGACTAAAACAAATATAAAATTAAATAACATTCGTTTAAGTATCTAGTAACGTTGTCTTCCGTTGCAGTGTTCAAGAGCAGTCACCACAAGCATCTCCTACCGCTATATCTCTTCTCCATTTGGACTATATCTTGATAAAAACAGTTTTCCGAGTTCATCTGAAAATGCTCCTAAGTTAAAAGATAAGAAATCCAAATGAGAGTACAAAAAGGTTCATAAAAAACGAGGTTCACGCCCCATCGACTTAGAGGGGGGGGCACCCCTGTATGAGTAAAATAATCCTTCAGAAAGAAACTATTTTGTACTATTCCTTCTGCTTCAAAAATGGGTCTTCAAGGTACTTCTTAATTACGAAAGCCTTAAGATAAAACGTTGTAGTATTAACATGATAGTTTCAGAAACCAGCTACAAAATATTTTATAATATATATATATATATATTATAAAATATTGATTGAGATAAAAGATTGAGTCTGGCCAGAGACAGCAACCAGTCAACATATCTCTGTGTTATTAAGTATTCTATTTTGTTAAAATTGCTTTGATTTCTGCCGTTTTTTTTTTCTTTTTAATATTTTTTATTAAAAGAAATTATAGACATTTCATATTTCCTCTCTACTCATCGAAAAGTAAAAGTATCGAAGTTTTTATACTATTGCGAGCTACGGGACAGTGGTAAACAACTGAGCTCTAGAGGATTAAGCGCAGCTGTTGCTATTACGCATCATAACAACCCGGCTTGTTATTGTAAGTACGATCTATTTACTAAATAACAATATGGCACAATGCCCGCTATGCAGCAGCACCATCAGCCGAGAAGAGAAAAATATTTTATGTTGTGTTAAATGCAAACTTTTATTTCACAGCAGGTGCGGTAAACTCACTGATAAAGAGTTTGAAGCTCAAAAATCCTCAAAAAAAGGATGGATATGCGCTAGTTGCGATCAGCCTAAAAAGATTCCACCAGGTGGTGAAAACCCAGATCAAAGTCACAATACTGAGCCTACACCATCAGAAATTCTGGCAGCAGTAAAGCGGCTAGATATTTTTTTCAACCAGGAATTAAAAAATATTAAAGTAGCGCTAGACAAGTACGGAGATCTGAGCTTCGAAGTAAACACTAGGCTATCTAAAATTGAAAACCACTTAGAGGGACAATCTAAAAAGCTTGAAGAAATAATTTCAGAAAATAAAGCCCTCAAATCTAAAGTCGGTGAACTGGAGGTCAGGCTGAATAAAGCCGAACAGGGCTTGCTTAGTAGATCGCTCGAGATACGGGGCATCCCGGTTCGAGCAGGTGAGACTCCCGCAGCCCTGGTTACAAGTATTGGGGCCGGTCTGGGAATTAAAATCAATGTCGAAGATATAGATACTGTGCTGCGCCGAAGAGCAAGAAAAGATGACCCTCGACCACCGCCTATAATCGCGAAATTCGTCAGGCAGTCAGTGAGAGACGACCTGGTGCAGAAGCGAAAAGTAAAAAGGGACTTCTCGACGCGGGAAATCGGTTGGCAGGAAAATGACTGCCACCGTATTTATCTCAGCGAGGAAATGACCCCGACGAACAGGTACCTCTACTGGCTCGCTCGGCAGAAGAAATCAGCAGGGAAAATAAAATATATATGGTTCTCCGGCGGCAGACTGCGGTGTCGAAAGGATGACGGTCATCAGGTTGTCTTTATCGACCAGAGTCAAGACCTAGACGTCTTCGGCTGACTCTTCGATCCCTGTTTACTCCTCAACATCGATAAACAATTTGGCGTAGTTCACAGGACTTACACTGAAAATCTGAAATGTATGTTATGTTACTACCGGAAATTTTTGATTAATTTATTTCTATTGATTATTGCATTCAAAATTTTTTTTCTTTTTAATGGTTTTTTTTCTTATATTTTTATTTTTACATTAT
This sequence comes from Nezara viridula, assembly GCA_928085145.1. Taxonomy (NCBI): domain Eukaryota; kingdom Metazoa; phylum Arthropoda; class Insecta; order Hemiptera; family Pentatomidae; genus Nezara; species Nezara viridula. The sequence goes on from OV725081.1 coordinate 11,819,793, forward strand.
TTCATCTAATGTATCATATCCGATCCAGCGTCTGCTCACCAAATTCTGACTTTATTTTCCTCAAGCCTAATCATGTCTAGCATCCTTAATACCTGTCACGTCAACTCCCAATCCCTCCCTGCCCACTATGATGAATTCCTTGAATACTTTACCCATAATTGTTACCATATCATTGCAATTTCCGAAACCTGGCTCAAGCCTTACATCCCTTCCTCATCTGTTTCCCTTCCTAACTACACACTAATCCGCCACGACCGGACGAGCCGGACTGGCGGAGGTGTAGCGTTGTATGTTCACGAATGCATGAAGACCCGAATACTCCACTGCTCTCCACCATCCGATCACCCACATGTAGAGTTCCTAATCGCTGAAATTTCCTTTGATACATCTCCTATCCTTTATGTCGTAGTGTATAGACCTCCTCTTGTTCCCTTTGATCCATCATTTGAATCATCCCTCTTCAACTTTGTTCCTCTTTATACCAAAATAATCATCTCCGGAGACCTAAACACTAATTTCCTTTCCGATTCCAGCGATAAATCATACCTCGAAAACCTTTTTTTCTCTCTTCATCTTTTCATTGTTCCTTTTTCGCCCACTCATCACACCCCCAGGTCCGATACCTGGTTGGACCATTACATTATCGACTCCGCTCAGAACCTCCTTTCCTCCTCACAAGTACCGGTCTCCTTTTTATCCTCTCATGACCTAATTCAAATTTCATATAATATCCATACTCCTCCGATCCTACCTAGAACCATAACTTTCCGTAATATTGATGTCCTCACTCGTGAAAAAATCTTACCCTACCTGGAAACCCTTGATTGGAATGGAATATATTCCTGTTCATGTATTGACGCTATGGTTGATATTTTAACTTCCAACCTCCGTAATATCCTTGATTCCCATGCTCCCATCAAAACCTCTACCTTTCGTCGCCCCCCTGCTCCCTGGATGTGTCAGCAAATTAAAGATCTTCAGAAGAGACGCGATGCAGCCCGCAGACGCTTTAGACGCACTAGACTCGCTGACGACTACCAAGCGTTTAGGGTGCTCCGTAACCTGACACAAACCAATATCCGAAGAGCCAAATCCTCCTATTTCCACGAAGCCCTTTCAGCAGCTCCTGATTCCAAAACCAAATGGCAACTCCTTCGTAAACTCTCCCTCTGTGACTCTTCCAGATCACCTTCCTCAGCAGCCTTTCCAGTCAAACCTGATGATTTAAATTCATATTTTATATCAGCTTCCTCCTGCATTCCTCCATCAACCTTTTCCTTCTTTACTCCTGGAATATCATTTAACGACGACAACTTTTATTTTTCAGATATTTCTCCTACAGACCTCATATCCGCCGTCATGAAATCTCATTCCAATTCCATTGGTCCAGATGGTATTCCCGTCAAATTAATCAAATTATGCCTACCTGAAATCCTTCCCGCTCTACTTTTCATCTACAATTTCTCCCTTCAGAACGCAATATTCCCTTCCTCATGGAAAAAAGCCATTGTCCGTCCTTTACTTAAAAATCCTAACCCTTCTTCCCCTGAAGATTACCGTCCAATTTCAATTCTGTCTAACCTTGCAAAACCTCTAGAACGAATAGTCCAATCCCAAATTTCCAACTTCCTAGAACAATCCAATCAACTTGACCCTTACCAGTCTGGTTTTCGACCAGGCTACTCCACACAATCCGCCCTAATCAAAATCGTTAGTGATGTTCAGTCAGCCATAGATGATAAAAAACTAACGGTCCTTATCCTCCTGGACTTTTCCAAAGCCTTTGATACCATTAACCATTCCATCCTTTTCTCCAAATTGAAATCGTTATCCTTTTCCAACAGCTCTATCCTTTGGTTTCAATCATTCCTCTCTCAACGTACCCAAGCAGTCTCTATCCCGAACCAACCTTTATCATCCTATCTAACTCTGTCCTCAGGAGTGGCACAGGGCTCCAGCATATCTCCTCTCCTTTTTAGTTCATATATTAACGACCTTCATAAATCAATCCTTCACTGTTCACATCACCTTTATGCCGATGATTCCCAAATTTACCTCTCCTTCGCTCCCTCTGAATGGCATGATGCGTTTGCCAAAATACAAGAAGACCTAAATCGGATTTGTGCCTGGGCAAGTGAAAATGGATTAAGGTTAAACGTTGCTAAAACCCAAGCCATTGTCCTCGGTTCCAAACCCCTTCTCAGATCAAATACCAACATTCCTCTCCTGTACCTGAATGACCAACCCATCACCTTCAACACTTCAGTTAAAAACTTAGGTGTTATCATAGATCAAACCCTCTCCTGGAATCACCATATTTCCCTCATATCCCGACGTTCAATTTCCATCCTGAAACTCTTCCATCGCTTCCGCCATCTCCTACCCATATCCACACGTAGACTCCTAGTATCCGCCCTCATCTTCCCCCACATTGACTACGGCTGTGTAGTGTACGGTGGCCTCTCATCGGAACTTGGAGTCAGACTGAAAAGAATAATGAATGGCTTAGTACGATTTGTCAATGGGACCCCGAGACGTTCTCATGTTTCCCACTACTACGCCGAGTCAGGGTGGCTCTTCCCCTCCTTCAGAAGACAGTACTTCCTAGGTACATTCCTTTACCAAATAATCTATAATCATCGTCCTTCCTACGCATTCAATCTCCTTCAATTCAAGTCATCTATCCACTCCCTCTCCACAAGATCTCGTCCTTCCGACCTTTATACCCCTTTCCACAAATCGGCCTCATTTCAACACTCCTTTATTGTCCGATCCACAACATTTTGGAATTCCATCCCACTTAAAATCCGCCATGCACCATCCTTATCCACATTTAAAACCCTCCTTTTCCAATTCCTCCTTACAATTCAATCAGACGCTGGGTAGCCTATATTGTATTATTATACTATTGTTGCATTGTATGTATGTATATGTATATATATATTAATATATGTATATTGTATATATACTATTGTACTATTATTGTATTCTCACTATTATTGTATTATTGGGTGTATATATTGTGTATGTACGATTACACTATTATTGTATTTCGATTATACTATTATGTTCTACGAACATACTACTATTACTATAACATCTTTATTATTATCTGTCGCTCATTTATAATTTCATAGCGTATTGTGTATAGCAACTATTTTGCAGTATTAGGACATTATTTCTCATATTATGGCTTCCGATATCTGTACAGTTATGTAAACACTTCTTTTATCCCTTATTTTTTAGTTGTTTTTTTTGTTTGTTTGTTTGTTTTTGTTTATTGTAATATACATTTTGGCCAGATGTAATGTTTAATTTCATGTACAATATTGTTATTCTCAAGGGACGTAGTCCCAGAATAAAGTTGATTCTTCTATCTATCTATATATATATATATATATATATAATATATATATATATATATATATATTATATATATATTATATTTATATTATTTCTGTTGGTATTACAGATCATATAGATCTTATGCCGCCTTAACAAGCCTGCTGCATCCCTGCCTGTCTTGGGATATTTCTTTCCATTTATCTGCTCGTACCTCTATAGCATGTTAGTTGATTCTATCTATCCATTTGCTTTTTGGCCTTCCACGTGGTCTTTTGCCTTCTATTGTGGCATTCATTGTTACATAGAGGCTTCCAGATGGTTGCTACGAGCTACATGCTCCGCCCATCTTAACCTCCGTGCCTTCATATATGGAATATGAATTGAACAGTTTCTTCAGAAGTTGTTTATTGGTCTTTCTTCTCCATGTGTTATAACTTGATAACAGATCGATCTGATTATCGTGCGGAGGATTCAATATGTTTTTCTGGGATTAATGTCCACGTCTCACACAAATATATTAGAACTGTCTTCATCATAACATTATAATTATATATATATATATATATATATATTCATTAATAAAGTTAATCTGGCCTTCTGGTGTCCACTTCACTCTTATTATTCTTGCTTGAATTTTTTTTTAATCTATGTTAGGTAGGTTCCTAAAGGCATTGATAAAATTCAGCGCATTCCTTTTTTCATTGATTGAGTCACCGATGGCGGTTCTATCGGCTTTTATTAACCCCTTATTGATGCAACGCCATTGCTGTCATCTCTCAATTTGATTTACAAATTTATATCCAGTTTACTTTCTATTTATAATTATTTGTTTTGAAATTCACCAATTCTGAAAGTAGTTATTTCATTATAATGGATCATTTTCCTACTGACCTCAACTTTTCTGCAGCTTTGTGTCTAATTTAACGTCTCATTTCTTTATATACTTAGATTCATAATCATATAATCATAATACATTTTTTCTTAAATAGAATTTGCAAGTATATGGAATTTTTTGAAATTTATATAGGACCATCTATATACAAATTTGATTAACAGTAATCATTAGTTTTTAATTGTTTTTAAGATAATTATTTTTTTAGAAATTAATTTTTTATAGAAGGAAGAACCGAGTTTTGATTTTATTACTTTTTTAATGTTTTATGAAATATTATATCATAATTTTATCAATATTACCTTTTTTTCACTGATTAATATGCTATTCGCCCTTGCCAACTATTATATATATATTCCTTAGAATATATAGAAATAGATCCTTGGACAAGAAAACTATATGGAGTACAAAGCGAAGGAAGGAGGCACCTGCCAGGGCATGAATGAAGTAAGGTCGCTCCGGTCATAATTCATCCTCACCTTAAATGATCCTGCTTCTACCACTCTCTTCTAATTGTCCTGGCCTTCAGCATCTTCAGCGTCTAGCCGATTACAAGGATTCTTAATGAATTCTGTCCTTTCTTAAATATAACAAATATCCTGGCCGCATAAACGGAACCAGGATTCAATTTTGGAGGCAGGGGATAGGTTTTTTTTTATAACAGTAATTAATCTAGAGGAAAAATAACGAAACTAAATAAAATAACATAACAGTGGCCCTTAAAGGATTGTTATAAAAAAAGAAAAAAAAATACAGGAGCATTAATGCTTTTAGGAATATATTTTTTTATCTTTATTTCTTGTCATGTGCTTAGATTTAGAAAATGAAATACATTTTTAGTAATGCCGCAATAATTTGTGAGACCGTAAGAGAAATTTACCACAATGCCTATGTTAATGTTACCAATGTTTCTACTGATTTATCAATAAGTAATTTGATTATATAAATTTGTTTTATTCAAATTTAACTAAAATAATTTATAATTACGGGCTGTAAATGGACTTACAACACTTTCAGAATTAGTCAATTGTAAAAATGGTTTAATTTTAATTTTGAAAAATCAAATACCACTTAATATATATTTCATATTAATCCAATTTTTCTTACTAATAATAACAAATAAAAAATCTGGTGCGCGCAACATAACTTTCACTTACCGCTATACTTTGAATAGAAATTATCTAGAATCTAGGGGACTATTATAATATTTTTGAAAGGCATTTTAGCCGAGCTAAAGCTTAAAGCTTACATCTAACAAATCATTAATACTATTAAAATAACATAATTCCTATTAATTATATCTATGGTTGACTATGGATTGTACAATCTGTTGATTATGGATCGTACGAATACTCAGTAACCCACACCTGAGATAAATCAATTATTTTTTCATTTTTATATATTAATACTCTTATAATTTTCTTTATTATTTAATAACCTCTTATTTATTTAGGAATTATCCAAACGGTAATAAGTGAGCTCCCGAGGTTATATTATTATTATTTGTAAAATATAAGAGAGATATTACAACGTATTCCTTCTGACTAGTATTTTCGGAGATTCATTTTCGACCTGGATAAGCATTTTTCTTTTTTTCTCTGGTATTAAATTATCAAATTCTTTGAAAAGTTATATTCAGCCTTCTTTCAAACATTACCAAATGCCTGCTGTGTTCAACTGGAGATAAATCTCTCTGAAAAATTCCAGATTTCAAAAGTAGGGAAAACATCAATTATATGTTCAGAAAAGTTGTCGAGAGTTATGAGAAGTGGGGGTTGACTATTAACTTCCTGAAAACAGAGCATATTGGCATTTCATCTGATGACACGTCCATTAAAAAGACAAGTATATAAACTGTCGAGAACTTGAGAACTTTAAGTACCTAGGATCAATATGTCATAGAGTAGGCGCATCCACCAATGATATCCACAGAAGGAAGGAAAAAAGGTCACAGCAATACTCAGCAGTATCCTTTGGAGCTCGAATATACAAAGGAGGCTAATATTCAAAGCTATATATTCGATTCAATAACGACATATGGCTCGGATACATGTTTCGTCAACACCAGGCAACTAAAAAGAATGTTAGTAGTAGAGATGTACTTTTGGAGAAGATCAACAAGAAAACCCAGAACTGAAACTGAAGTAGAAGGAAGAAAAAAAAAAGGAAGACCAAAGGTTGAATGGAAATACGTGGCGGAAAGAAAACCAGGCGAGACATGGCATCAGGGAAGAACAAGCCTTATAGAGAAGGATGAAGAATTTCTTAAAAGATACTTAGGTCAAGGATAATCGCAGTAGTGGAAGTTCTTAAAAAAAATAAATTTGTAATAATTTAAAAATTGTTAATATTTAGATTGTTAAAGTATTTGGCTCACAATATCTCACAGGACCAATGAATAAAAATATATTTTAATTTTTAGGGGTTATGATATTATATGATATGAAATATAACAAAAATTATATTTTGCAAGCTATAAAGAGTTAGGTACCATGTAATGAATAAATTTAGAAGTATTAATATGTTCTATGTGAGGAAATATCACGAGATTTAATTACAAAATGTTAAAAATTAATTAAAAAAAAAAAGCGTGAGGAAATGCAATATTTCAAATATATCGCAGTACTGTACTTAGTTAATTAATTGTTACAGGACTGTAGAGCTTTAACTGCAAAGCGAAAATTATAAATATATATATATATTTATACATGTACATCGATTGGCGCCGTCGACCTATTAGATCTTCTCTCATACGTGTGTGAATACATATTGATTCTCAACTTGTATATTGCACGACCCTTCTATTAGCTTACAATAAAACGAAATAAAAAATACTTGTTCTTTATTATATAAACGTGTTATAATAATACCACCTATCGCCCTTCAAACCAACAAAAAAAAAATATTTTCTGAGATCGATCTGTTAATAGAATTAATAGAATTTGTTTAGGAATTATTAGAAGAAATCAGGATTTGAAATCTATAATAAAAACAATACAATATGATCAAAATTTTTATCTTGATTTTTTAAAAAGCATTTGATGAAAAGCAATTTTTATTTTTGATCATAAGTAATAAAAATCAGATCCTTATCATTATTTTTTAATGAAATATTTACAATTAACAATAATAATGATTCGTGAGTAGTACTTGTTCTGATTGAAAAATCAGAAATATAATGTTTTTGTTATTTCTAACATATATTTCGGGTTTGGAGTAGCAGGTGGAGAATATTGTTGTCAACTTTTAGCAAAACGTCTTTATTTCAGAAATTAAAAATTTTGGCTTAAAAAAAAAGGAATGTATACATATATATTTTACAGGTACCGCGTGCACAATTAAAGCGATATCAGAAATATGATATTCAAGAAGTATATGTGAGTACATCAATAAAGTATACATACGTATTAACATTTTATTTAATTTGTGTGTAAAATGTAATCTTTATTTTTTGATCAACAATTTTTTGAACATCAGTAAATAATCACCTATCAGTTAATAATCACCTAACAATTGCATCCCAAATTCTTCAATCACAAACCTTGAAGAATAGTGTAAAACCTGGAGAATTGAAATAAATTCCAATAAATCCAATCAAATCATCTTTACTCTTCGTCGTAAACCTATGACTTCCTGTCCTACATTACCCTTAAACAATACCTCACTTGTTCCTGTTGAACAAATCCGATACCTAGGACTCCGCCTGAACAAACATCTAACTTGGAATGCTCATACCAGACTGAAACGACAAGAAACCGCCCGACGTTTTCGACTACTGCACTTACTAGAAAACTCTCTAAACTTCCAACTATTTACAAAAGACTCATATATATTACTATAATAATTTCTATTTGAACTTATAAACTTGGGCTTTGGGGCTCCACTAAGCCAGCGAATTCCTCTCGTATCCTTACAATCCATAGTCCTTAGAAAAATCCTCAATGCTTTGTCATAAATAAAGTAATCCATAACGACCATAATGCTCCTTATGTTTCTTGCCCGATCCAGACACCTATCCTTCCATAACAAACTTCATAACCATCCAAACTATCTCGTTTCTAACCTTACTTCCTCTTCGATCCCTGATAACCCTCCGAGGAGTCTAGGAAAAGAAGATCGTTTCGAGATCTACTATTATAAATACATTTTTAGAGTGTTACACCAGTGGGTAGTTTCTAAACAAGTGGTTTCATGTTATTATATTTTTGTGTTCATAGTTACTGAATGTAGTTTTATTTCTAATACAATTGTAAATATCATTGATAAATAAATAAAAAATGGAGATTTCAATCAATTTCTTAATTGATGAGTAAGGTTCCGTGTGCCAATTTCAAGTTAGGTTCTATCAAATTATCAAAAGATGAAGGCCCCCCCTCCCAAAAAATTGTTGCACTAACCACAGGACCTGAGTCACGTTTGCAAATAAGCTGCGACCATATGGTTGTAATGTTAGCGTTTAAGGTCTCTCAGCTCTGGGCGAATCGGCGCAATCATGGCGTCTTAAAGCGACATTATTTGTCTCTTAATCAACAGTAAAACTACATCACGATCCGTTTATTACGTATTAACTAAGTGATTTGAGAGCTGTATTGCTCTCTAAGTTAAGTTAGAGGACAATAAAAAAACTATAAAAACTTTTAATGGATCATTTCAATTAAAACTACAATTAACCGTTATTTCAAAACTATTTCCAATCACCATTGCATGATTTAAATTAAAATTTATAATTTAAAAAAATTGTTTTCACAGAAAAAATAAATTTTTATACAATTGGTATTTCGATGAAGTCAATAATAATCTTGTTCACCTTTAGACTTTCCAACTTACAATGTAATTTCGACTTGACATATTTCAAAAACCATTATGACCGGGAGTTGAGTAAATAGGTCGAAAGTTAATAGAGAAATTTGACATGTTTTTATCGTCAAGTTCCTTCACACATGACTTTTTGAGTAGTTTATTTATTTTTGTTTGCTGTTTTTAAGAGCTTAGAGGCGTAAAACCCCGATGTCATCAAACCCTATATAATCTTTGTTTCAATTACCTCAATACTAAATTATTTTTTTTGGGAGACGAAAAAAAGTAAATAAAATTATATAAATAAAAAAACAACTCAATTTTAAATTTTGTTTAGCAAATCATTAACTTTAAGAAAATGTATTACCAACTTTACTTTACCTTCATTATTATTTAAAATATGTGATAATTTTGTTATGATTCCTAATTTGATTAAAATTAATACGTAATAGAAACACTCTTGAAGAATTTTTTTTTTTTGTATTTAGTAAAAATGATAATTTTATAAATGAGTGTAACGCTTTACAACATTATGTAACATGCTAGATATGTATATTGCAGTACAATTGCAGATTTAGTATTTAATTTAGACTAGCCTATTTTTTTTTTATAACAGTGTTTATTTTCTGTTGAAAATTTAATATTTTTATTGGTAAAATTAATGTGTAAACTAACAGTATATATCTTATATCTTAATTCGATATATCGTAACTTTTATCCTCAGTATTCTAAAGTAGAGTTCTCTTATCCTGCCCGCAAATGTTTCTGTGATAACACAGTAAAAAGTTTAAAAAATATTTAATTTAGTAAATCACTTAAACACGAGGTTACTACTACGGTATGCAATAACTTCTATGTAAATAGAAATGACAACACAATAATGATCATAAAGTATATACAATAAATAAAAATAAAATAAATTACAGTTAAGTTAAATTAAAAAAAAAAAAAAAAACAGAGGTACCTATATAAATTATTTACAAGTCCCTCTAACTAAAGACGAAAAACTAAGACTCCAGGAATTCCCTGTGTTATTCTGTCAATCGCATTATTTCTGCTAAAGCCATTTGAGGTTGAGCGAGAGTGCTTTAGCCACATACACTCAGTGTACATACACTTGAATGCAGAAACTGGAAATTACCAGAACTCCAAAATATCTATTTTAACCGTTTATGGGGATGAGTGGAGCTAAATAGGGATTGTGCACGATACGTAAGGTTCTGGTGAAATTTGGAGAATTTTTCTGAGATTAGATCTAGACTAAATGGAATATTGAGGTCATGGTGTAGGGTTTTGTTGGTTACATAGAACGGAGCATCGAGTATTGTTCGAAGGAATACTTAGCTTTTACATCCCTGTAAGTTAACTCCGCTTGCTTTTCTATTATTTATTTCAATCTGCTAATTTTCTTTATTTATTAGACCCAGTCTTGTAAGGTAACATTTTTCACTCTAGTCACCTCTTTTCTTTTCTACTTCTAGCCAAATGGACAGGAATATCAGCTGTTTCATTTCCCGCAATGACGCAGTGACGAAGACTACCAACACACCTTTATATTTTACTTTACACCATACCTTTATTATTTCTCTAATTTAAGAATTATTTTTCTGATAAGATGTTTTCAGCTCTTCGGTAAATATATTCGGCAATCTTTTTGTATTCATTTTCTAATGCAACTTCAATTGTGTTATTTTATTAATAGACAATTTTGACATCTACAAAAGCAGTCAAGATCAATTAATTTGATTGTTGAATAGAATAATTTGATTTTATAAATTGTTTTTACAAAAATATAAAAAAAAAAAAAACTAAAAAACTTGAGGATGCAATGGTAATTTCTTTTCCTGAAAAATGTTAATAAAAAAATAAAAGAGTCTGGTGGCTCTCAAATATATGATATATAACTATTTGGAAATAGTATACCATTTTGTAATAAAATCAATTAGCTTATTAATAAGGTGGTATAAATTGGTGCAACGCTACATTTCCTTTTGTTTTTGTTATATCATCTTAAGATAAACAAATATGATTCGAAAATATACCAAGAACAGTTCCCAGGGCTGCCAACTGTGATGAGGCCCAAGAAGCCACACACGAAGATGGCGGCTGGTAGCCCTGTAATTAGAGGAGCCTCCTGTCCAAGATCTACTTCTGCAGATATCCTCCTGAGTCCTGGGAAATACCGGCGCCTCTGGCTAATATTTCAGGATTATCCTCCAGGATATTAAGGATATCTTCAGTCCATAGATTTTGTAATTAGCTTATTAGGCATTAATAATCCGTCCAAATGAGCTCATTATGTGGATGGACTATTAATTCAAGATTTTTTTCTCTTGTAATATTGAATGAAAAAAAATGCTCATTAAAATATATATTTTACTGCAAGATAGCACCTGAAATCCACACGGATATGATAAGTAAAAATGAAAAATATTTTAATTATTTTCATCTGTCATTATGTTTTCTTATATAAGCGTATAATAAAATATATGATATATCCCAAAAAATATTTGGCGACAACAAAATTTGTTATTAACAATAAGAAGTTATATCACACATCTATCCATATGTGACTTTTCTGCCCTTTTGACCATTTTCAAACTTTTTTTTTAGAAATTTTAACACCTATAGGTGGTACCTATTATAATTAAAATGAATTATTTTTGGTTCTTTTTTCATAATAAACGTATTTTTTTTCTTTAGACAACATTTTTTTTTTAAATCAATCTTTGTTGGTATTATACTGTTTTATTATCTAATTCATATTCTAAAAATGAAGTCATGAATCAAAATGGAAAAAAACAAAACAAATAGCAATAAATTCTTTAGCTATAACAAATAAAAGTTTTTGATGGTTAACAAAGAATTTTATTGCGTTTGTATATTTTTTTTGGAATGAAAAAAGGGTATTAATTGTTGACTAACTAATTAACGTTTCAGGAAAAAAAATGTCGCTATTATTTTTTTTTCACAACAGAAACATTTGTAAAAAATGTTTATCTCTTATGATAATACGGTTATATAACCATTGAACTGTTAACGACATTTTTTTTTTCATCTTTTAAGTTTAATTAGCACCTGTAAATTGTTTTTAGTTCACAATTAGCATTTGAGCTGACTATACAGGGAAAAACAATATGTCAGACATGGGGAAGGACTGTATCTAATAGCTCCTCTTCCCTGGCTTGATTTAGTTATGTACTTGAGTTATTTGAAGAAAGAGATCTCTCATCCAACGCCTTTTTAGTCTCCTCATCATATTCATAGCTATATGAGTCAGAAGGCCATATTGAATTAAACTGTTCGAATGTCCTTTAAGATTTGTATAAAATATTTGGTAAATAGTCGTTATGTATTGGTCAACTGTTGGCTAGTAAGGTTTGTTTATAAGGTTTTGTTGGACACGTTCCAATGTGCATTTGTTTTGATTTGAAATATTTTGATTGGTAAGCTTGAAGAGTAGGTGAATCTTTTTAGCGATACCGTATATCTGTCGAGAGAATAAGTAAGTATATATGTCTAATCAGTTTCTGTTTATATCCCTTTTCTTTTTAGAATGTGGACCCCATACTTTGTCGAAAGTAAATTTTATTTTCTTCTCTTTCTAGAATTTTCGGCCATACGAGTTTTTTTCTGGAGGCCTGAGGAGAGGGTAGGAGAATAATACCAGAGTTAAAAATCTTCTCGGCATCGGTATTCGAACTCGCAATCTTCGGTTTATATGGTGCCATCCCGCCCCCTTTAAGTCCAAGATAGATCCATTTTTCTGTCTGAGAGATTGGTTTGTTGCTTAATAAATTGTTGTATAGGATTTTAAAAATATAATTTAAGACGCCGTAGCCTTGAGATTCCTAAAAAAAAAATCAACAAGGCCCATGATATCCGATTCCAGTTACTTTACTATGGTTTCAGGCTAGGCTCGTGTTTAAAAAAATATTTTTTTTTTATTTTTGACTTCATTATTTGCATTTTGTTATATATTTAAAAAAATTAAATTGAGCAAAAAATATAAAATACTATTTATAGATTTTTTTTTTTTTAAACACTATTGAGAAATATTACAATTTGTCACAGTTAAGGACACTTATAATAGAGTTCAGAGAGTACATTCATATCGTATATACAAAAATATAAATAAATAAAGTAATAACAATAGAATAAGAAAAAAGAACAAAAGAAAAAAAAAATATATATACACATAAGTAAGTAAAAATAGAAATAAAAGTAAAACAAACATCCTAGATAAAACATAACTATATACATTATTTTATAGATCTAATATATTGAGAAAGTATATGTGTATTAATTTATTTTTATACAATACATGTCAAACTGTTAAACAGGTGTTTAAATCTAAATAATATATGCTTGTTGAGTACGTGACAAAAGGCTACAGAAATCGTCTTAATTTTGATGATTTCTTTCTAAAAAAGTATTTTAAAAAACATTTTACGTTTGGAAATGTGTAAATGAATACTTTCAGTATTGCCGTAAAATGATATTTTTGTTATTTCTCCTAATGAGCTAAGTACTGTTACTTCTTACTAGGCAACATATAGTTTCAGGAAAAATAGTCTTCTCTTAAGTTGACTTCAATATGCTTTATTAGTAGTGGGATCTTTCATTAGTGGTCATTACTATCTTTCTTTGCATTAATCTTATCGATATGACTTGCATTAACATTCTACAACTTCAAATACACAAACACACAAAATTTTAGCAGTCCACACAATATTTCGATCGGTTTAAAGCAGATCTCCTAGGAATCTTTATTATTTGCTCGCTTCACAATGCAAAAGATAACAATCATATCCTTAAAACAGTTGATGAATTTACTGTTGTAATTTTTCGATAGATGTTTGACTCACAAAAAAGGACTAAAAATAAGACAATTATGAATTATCAAAAATTCTTTAATTCAAGCATTATGTTTGTTCTTTTCGGGTTCCTTTCTTTTTCGATAATAAGTTAAAATTTTGTGAATTTTAACAATATATATAATAGAAAATAAGAGACCATTAATCCGTTCAAATAATAGATTTTTTTATAAACAAATAAGTTATGATTTTATGACAGTTTTCATAATTAAAAAAAAAAAACGTTCATTGACCTGCAGCATGAATTAGGCATTTTGTTAACCTGTGGGAAACTCATTTTAAAATTTAAGCTGCTCTCACGCGCGATTCTGGCTTCAGAGAAATTTTTGTATTTTGAATCTAAGACGGTTCGAATTTCAATGAACATTTTAAATCGTGTGGTCAATCAATCTTTATTTGTTTTAAGGGAAGAACCCTATACAAATGGAGTCTATCACAAAATAAAAAAACATTATTATCCTGATGGAAATAGAAATTCCCTTTTATCCTACATAACAGATATTACAACACTCTTAAGCATAAATTAAAAATCATATTCCGTAAAAGTCAGACAGTTAAAATAGTTCCAATTATCAAATTAATATAATATCTAAAAATATATAAATAAATACACATAAAACAATGAATACATTTTTTTTTTTAAAAATATTAATATTAAACTATGTTTCAAAATTAAATGATTATCCCTATACCTAAGAGAACAAACAAGAAAAATATTCGGCCAGATTACATGCCGATGTACAATATGGAAGTTTTGCCATAATATGCGGAGGATAATATTCAAGAATACCCTACTAATTTTTTATAATTTGATATAATTGAGATAAAAAAATTTAATTTTCGCATATCTTAATTTTAAACCTTGTGGTGCTGTTTATTTAATAGTGGTTTATCGATGTGAATTGTTTCTCTAATATTTATTTCTGTATATAATCAGACCTCTACTTTGGCATTATTAAGACTTTGATTCGATTGCCTGCTAATAAATAAAAGGTTGATAAATGTCTTAGTAAAAAATTTGTCTCTTGATTCTTGTGACTTCTCATCTAAATATAAACATATATATATATGGCTTTATGTTTTATTGGTCATGCTGTTACAGAGCCTACAGGTTTCCTCTATTTCTGAAATTATAATTATATAAAACTTATTAATTAATTTTAATCGGCATAAAAATTATATATTATATAAATTATTTTAAATTATAATTTGTTTCACTCTCATATAAATAACCTCATTCAGTGAACCAGCTTTATTTGAGTGCAAATAAGAATTGACCTTTCTAATGATTCGTTGACTTAATAGCCCTCGAAGTGAGTGAAAAGAAAACCGTACACCTGTGGGAGAGCTTCGCCCCATTTGGTGCGGAGTTTGCTTTTGACCTTTTCACAATCATTGCTCTCTTACTGCTGCCCCTTTGGCTAAATATAACTCAGGTTTCTTTTTTGAGTGTCTCAGTCCCAGATATATTTTACTGAGCGTTCCGAGCTCAATAAATAAACTTAAAGTAAATTATAATCACTACTTTAGTTTTAATTATTCAGACTCTGTTATTTTTCAATTCGTATAGAAATGGATGAAATAAATAAATGTAATATAATATGAGAGGAATTTACTCAATCTCCGCTGGCTTTTAATACCAGTGAAGTGGTTGAGGAAGAAGCGTAGGGATCTCCTGAAGCCTCGCTTTCCCTCCACATGTGGGGGAATAAGTATGGTTCGGGGCTCCCATGGCCGACTGTAAATAGGTATGCCTGCGTCTAAGATGTTTATTTTCATTACTTTTTTTTTTAACGATAATTTTAATTCTATTTTATTCATTCATTTTTATTTTATTATTACTATTATTTATATTTTCTTCCTTCTCTATGATATTTTATTTTGTTCTTATTTAGCTTTATATTATTTTGAAATTACCTTATTTATTTTTTATATATATTTTTTGGAATTGTAATTATGGTGTGAATGTGCTCTTAGAACTCTATTTTAAATGTACTTTATTGAGACAGATTGTAATATTTATCAATAAACAAATAATCCAGAAAAATATGAGAGCAATAAATTAATTTTCTTTTCCTTGGTCGATTTTATAATAGTTCATTCAAATTAGTGAACCAAAACATTTATACAATTGGCTGTATATTTGCTGAAAACGGTCCAATTTTTACTGAATTAGAAAATCTTAATAACTCACTATGGGCATAATCAACCTTAAATTGTATACTTTTATAATTATCCAAGCGTGAATCTTTCGGTCAGAACTACGATTTATCTCGTAAACGGTACGCAAAAAGTAGGATGGTTTGAGACCATGTCGAAATCTTTAAAACAAATTTTGTGTACTGCCTCGACCCTCCCCACTTACTAACGTCGAAGTTTTGAAACCTCCTAATTTGTCAATGACATTCATTAATTAATTCATTAATTTATCAAAAAGTTTAAGTCACTTCTCTATCAAATTTAATTTCTTTTGACACCACGTTTGCCAAAAACCATCAATACTGTCTTATTATGGATAATATAGACATCCAGGGAAAAATATCATAAACCCATAAATAGAAAAATGAGCATTTAATGTTTACTATTTTAACATACGGAGTTGAGCTTTGGGGCTTGACTAAATCATCGAATTCCTCTTGCATGCAGTCCTTAAAATTCAAAATCCTTCGTAAAATCTTCAATGATTACTTTGTTACAAATAAAATCATTCCTAAGGACCTTAATGTTCCATATGTTTCCAATTTGGCCCAATTCAGATCGCTATTCTTACATGATAAACTTTAGAACCATCCAAATCTGTTCGTTTTTATCCTTACTCCCTTTTCAATCCCTGATAATTCTTCGAAAGCATCTGAAAAGAAGATGGTCTCGTAATCTCCTAATTTAGAAATTTTATTAGAGTGCAACCAATGTATAGTTCTCTACAAGTCTTTTCAAGTTATCCTATTTCTCTGTATCAAGTTTATTAGGTGTATTATTATTATTATACAGTTGTAAATTTTACGATAAAAAGAAGTATATATATATATATATATATATATATATATATATATATATATATATATAATCTACTCCATTGTAATTGCGATTATTTATATATTGAGACTCCATCTAAAGATTATTTAAATACGTTGTATCCTCCATTAATGTAAATCTCATCTATCATAGTAGATTGATTACCTGCAATAAAAATGGACTAATTTCTTCTTATGGTTTCTTGTTCATGTGAATATAAACGGCACACTTTCAATAGGAAGACATAGGTGTCGAATTTGTTTAACCAAGACAAACGGATAATTATTTTAAAATTCTACAGCATATTTTCTCAGACTCAGTCTAAAATAATTATTCAAGAATTGTATTTTAATAATTCAAAGAATTCCAGGCTTTGTTTCATGCACATCTCTCTCACATTAATTATTGCTAATTTCGAATTTATTCCTTTCTCGACATTCCTTTAGTTTAGTTCGTTACATAATGATTCCAGATCGTTGAACTTACGATATCCCATTTCATTATCATTCATCTGTAAAAGTAGAAACCTCCTAATTACATCGAATATATCAACTTTCTAAGCCTCAAGTATTCAAAATGAGTGTGATTACAAAAATGAAAACCGTTTAATTCTCAATCAACTCATTCATCTGAATCTCGTTCATAATCTTATAGAACGTAATATTTGATCCTTCATTACTTTTTTAAATTATAATTTTTTTTCTGCGAAATGATACAACCCTTCTTGAAGACAATAGTGTTGTTGGAAAAATATCGATTTAAATATATCTAAATTTGTTATCATTATATTTATATCGGTATTTTTAAATACTGTAAATCGATATTTTTCCTCTTTTTCCTCCCTCCTTCCAAACCAATACGTATAGAAAAAGAACCGTTTTACAATACTTGAAAAATATTAGTTGAATTAATTATTTTATTTGTACCTCTTTAATGAAGGTGTTTTTTATAATAAAAAATAAATTATTTTCATAGGTTTCAGTAATTGTAATTTCATTTTTTTTTTCTTTATATTTCAAGTGAAGCAGTTTAATTAATTTTCCTATCATTATTTGTAAAACATCTTTTTAATAATAAATGCTAATAATACTTTTGATTTGATCTTGATTTCATTTGATTTTATCCTTCTGCACTTCACAACAAATTAAATTCTTGGGTCACTTAAATTCCTCCCTAACCCATTATTCTCAACTCTATCACCGGTACCTCCGTCAGTGCGGTGGCAGAATACAACATGAGGAAGTGACATAAACATTAACGATTGTACATAGTGTAGACAGTAGAAAATATGTTCAGAAAAAATGGTACCCCAATGCCTTTTAAAATACTTGCTATTTAAAACCGCCTGAAAACGCAACCTCAAAATAGATTTAAAATCTAACTTCGTTTCAGGAAAAATGCTAAAGCTCCTACGTAATATACCTTACAATACATAATTCAAATTGTGAGTTTGGAAAAAAAATGACATTGATTTAATTTCATCTAGTTTAAATTTATGTAGTTTAATGTATTTATGTTTTAGTTATTTAATTGATATTTTTCTATTTATAGTTTCTAGTTCTACGCCTTTTCTTTATTAACAAACGTTATAACTTTATTTTTTATTTATTTTTTTTGGTTGTTGTTTGAAAAGAGGTGACCGGTTGGTTATTGAGTGTTACTTCTTTTCGAATTATAGGCTTTGATTCTATAATTTTTTTTTATAATGACCTTATTTAAAAAAAAAATAATTTATCGTCTTATGTTTATTATAATTAAATTTAAATATAAATATTATTTCTATATATTTGTCAGTGCCGACCCTTTCATTATCCGGCCCCTTAATAACATGGCGGAGCATTCCCCTGAAGAAGAGCAAACAAGAAAGGACCAATTGATGGACATTAGCTATGGAAATGAGCTTGTATCGGCCAATCGGCTGCCTCGTTATAACGGGACCGATTTCTTCAACGTGTTCTTATCATAAGCGATTCCGTCAATATTGGCGTTCAAGTACTAGAGACAATAATAAGTCTCCAAAAAGCAGTATTTATTTAATTTTATCTAAATAAGATTAAGAAAAAAATAGTTGGACCAAAAATTCCAATTCGCATTAAAATTCGTTTTATTTATATTTATTATTTTTTCTTTAAATATTTACCCTAATTTAATAATTCTCGAATATATTTTTTCTAAATATAGTTATGCTTAGTGTTGACCAAAATTGGTCTTCGTCTTGCATTTTGTCAGATCGCCTAATTTTTGCAAGAACAAGACTCGACCCTACACAAATAAAAATAAAAAAGAAAAGCGTTTTCGTGAATTAAAATTAAGGCAAAATAATTAATACTTGGCAATTTTTGTTGCCATATGTAAAGAATTGGTAGAACCAGCATACTTAACTCTTAACATTTTACTCTTTCGATTTTTCATTCGGAGTTTAGTTAGGTTTATCTATTTTGAAAAACGACAGTAAATTTGTTTGATATGTTATTAAATTTCCGAAAGAAACTATAAAAAACTAACTTGTTATGTATGTAGGATTTTAGTTTTGGTATGTTCGTTTCTTTCTGTATGGTGTGATTTGAAATAGACCACGGAGCATTGAAGATTTTACGAAGTATTTTGGATTGTGTGGTTTGAATTTTGTCTATGTGTGTGTGTGTGTGTGTTTTGTGGAACCTCAAGTTCTGCTCCGTATGTCTAAAAGATGTGACTGTTGTTTGTATCAGTTATGAAAGTTATGAAAAAATAGAAACTTTATTTGCGAATAACTCGAAAAATACGCTATGTTCCTTTATGTCCATGATTTTATAAAATATTATTAAATTCCGTACAAAAGGAGAAAAAATCATCGAAATCGGACTATTTTTATCGAAGAATAAACATTAAGAACATTAATGAAGTTTTAAATTAATTTTTGTTTCCTTTGTCGATTATATTTAGCGAGAAAGAACTTTTATGGTAAAATAAACAACTTTTATGGTATGTTGCTTTTTTTCATTTTTTTTTCGCAAGGGCCTACTAGTTAATAATTAATATGGATAATTAATAGATAATAATAATATAATTTACTATATTTGACCTATTAATGGTATGATATCACCACGATGCAGCGTTTGGGATTGGATGGATACTGAGACTTAGACGTTCCTCCTTAGCCATAGCAGACTCGATGATATCGTTACCCTATTTTTAGCAGGTGCCGCCGACATTCGGATGGGAATGTGTCTTTTATCGCCGAAACGTTCTAACGGTCCTCTGGTTAATTCGGTTGGAAATATCCTTTTAACGATTCGCCTCTTAAATGCCTTTGTTTCATCGCTATATTTAGCCACTAAAACCGATATTAAATGGACTAATGGATTTAAAAGCCCATCTATTTCAGTAATAAAATGGCTTTATTGGCCAAGAATGATAGCTTTATGCTGATTGGATGAATAATTGGCTGTGAAACTAGATTAACATGTTATTCACTTCCTATGTCTCACTGTTGATTATATAAAACTCTAAATACAAAATAGAGTACTGTTATTATTTCTTTAAAAAAAAATTTTTATTTTTTATCTGACGTTATGTCATGTTTATTATATTATACATTAGTTATATATTATTATTAACACTTCTTAACCTCCTTCCATTCAAATAATGAGATATAGATTGCCTAGTTTCTGTAAGCAGTTCTGTATTGTTTTTCTTCTATAGGCGTTAGTATCCCAACGGTTTCATATCGCTCCAGTTACCGTGCGGACTCAAATCTTTCGATTTTTTTTTTCTAGTATCGTTCTCAGCTCTATGGCTATACGATAAAAATGGCTTAATCAATATATATTATAAATAATAAGCATAATGTATAGAAGTTTTAAAATATTCACGATTTTTCAAAATAAAAAAAAATTGTAAAATATAAATACCAATTTCAGATTAAATTGAGTAAAGTATGTACATGTTGAACTGTTTTGGTTCTATATACCATTTTAATTTGACATTTATTTATTTATTTATTTATTTTTAGAATGTTGACTTCTGATTTGCTTACAATCTGTATTTCTCTTAAAATGCCATATTTTAAAACATTTTTTTGTTTCTTACGTCGACCAATTTTTTTTTTTTTTTTTTAAGATCACCAATAAGAATTTTTTTTGACTAAATGAGAATATTAAAATTATTTGTGTATCACCAAATAGTTTGATATAATATTTTTTATTTGTTCATGTATCTTTGATGATTTCATACAATATATTGCTTGATAGCCTATCAAATATATTCTATTAGACTGAAAATTTCAGAATAATTGAAATAACAAAAATATTAAATCTTACCTAATAATTAATTTTCTAATTTTCCAGACAAGAAAAAATAAATAAATAAATTTTAAAAGTATATTTATATATTTTGTTGTTTTAACTCAGCCTTAAATGCCACTTCCTTGGCTTCAGAAGCTGCGTTGGAGTCTCTTGACCCCTTACTCCATTTACGATTGAATGATCCGAGGAAATGTCTAACCACTGCTGTTTCTGAAGGAAGTTCACTTCTATAAAAAATTATGTTCCTTAACAAATTCTTGTATTTCTTATATATTAGTGAATTGTAAAATTTTAAGTTAAACTCTACTCACTGACCATCATCCGCTAACGATCAAGTAACACTTTAGTACAGTTAGAACAAAATCTCATACCGAAAAGGAGTATCTGGTGTTTTGTTTTTAAACATTTTATACTTTATTGGTGAATTTAATCGATCAAATAGCGAGGTTAGGAAAAAAAGTCTAAGTTCAAAAAATGCTCTCCTCTGTCTCAACTTATAACAATTTATATGAAATAATTAAACACTCTACCTCCATTTTAAGTACAGTCCCTTAAATTGTATTCAGATTCATGTTCATACCACATAAAGTTTTATAAACCGTTTATTTAAATTTTTTTTCCTATATGTCTTTAAGTCCGCCTTTTTCGGATTCCTCAACAAATTGTTTTGAAGGTAATGGATACTGTGGACGTGCTTTCAATTTCGAGACATATTTCATTGATAAATAATTTCGTCTCATCTCTAAAGAGGGTTCTTCAGATTCAGCATATATACTTTCAGCTGGAGAAGTTTGGAAAGTTATATATTTTTGGGCTCCATAGTCAATTTGACTTCTAATTACACTATAGTATATTTTGATAAGGGTCAGTCTATCTGCTGCCCAGCATTTAATTATTTATATTCCTCGATAAAATATATTTAATGTTGAGACATCCGTTGGGATGGCAACCAAACATTGATATTTTCTGACCAATGTGTTAGTTACTTCAATGTTGAACTTCCCTTGTTTATCATCACTATTCGTGAAAATATCACGTACTTCATGACTAGAAGTTATAATAAAGTATATATATTATAATCGAACAAATATTACTTATTATATTTTAATTTTGGCCAATCCTCATTCCAGACTGAAACGACAAGAAACCGCTCGACGTTTCCTAACCTGTAATCGAATACTCCAGCACTTACTAGACAAACGCTCTAACCTTCCAATTAATTACAAAAGACTCAAATACATGACTATATTAAGGCCTATTTGGACTTACGGAGTTGAGCTATTGGGATCCACCAAACCTGCAAATTCCTCTCGTATCCAATCCTTACAATCCAAAATCCTACGTAATATCCTCAATGCTCCTTACTTTGTTACAAATGAAATCATCCACAATGACCTTAATGTTCCTTATGATTTGGCCCAATCCAGATATCTATCCTTCCATAATAAACTTCATAACCATCCCAACCCTCTTGTTTCTAACCTTGCTTCCTATTCAATTCCTGATAACCCTCAATAAAAAGGTGGCCCCGTGATCTCCTAATATAGACATATTATTAGAGTGCTACCAATGGGTAGTTTCTCAACATGTGTTTCATGATGTCATTATATCCATGTACGAATTTACTAGATGTATTGTTTTTATACAGTTGTACATTATATAAATAATAATAATTTTAAAAAATGGCGTAATTGAAATAGTCGAATTTGGAGTGGCCGTACCCCCAGAGGTTCGCTCCAAATGGACTGACGCGGCGATCGTTGACCCGCTAGGAACCTCGGCTCATTACAATACTTGCACCTGCCTCCCTCGGATTTGCGCCCCCCCTTCATAAATTTCCCGGACCGTATTAAATTGAACTATAAATATCTCGGGTCGTGAGGCAGACCATGCGGAACCATCCATTGTACCATTCCCTGGTTCCGATCTTTCAGCTTTAGTCCTCAGTTCTCCAAAGTCCTATCCATGATTATTGAATGGTATAACTGTTTTTAAATTTATTAAATTATATATTCAGGTTATGTGAATTAAATATCTTATTTATTATCTTTTGTTCTATTAATTTAGTCTATTTCATCTGATTGAGGGTTTTTCTTCGTGGTTCATGATGATTATGATCTAAAAATATTATTTTTTTTTTTAACTTTTATTGTGATATTTACAACTGTATTAGTATGAATACATCTAGTAAATTTGTACAGAGAAATATTATTACATGAAACACGCTTGTTGAGAAACTACCCACTGGTAGCACTCTAATAATTTGTCTGCATGAGAAGATCACGAGGCCATCTTCTTTTCAGACGCCTCGGAGGGTTATCAGGAATCGAAGAGGAAGCAAGGTTAGAAACAAGAGGATTCGGTTGGTTATGAAGTTTATTATGGAAGGATAGGTATCTGGATTTGGTCAAATCGGAAACATATGGAACATTGAGGTCTTTATGGATTATTTTATTAGTGACAAAGTAAGGAGCATTGAGGATTTTACGAAGGATTTTGGATTGTAAGGATTGGATGCGAGAGGAATTCGATGGTTTAGTGGAGCCCCATAGCTCAACTTCGTAAGTCCAAATAGGTCTTATTATAGTCAATTATATGAGTCTTTTGTAATTAAGGGGAAGTTTAGAGCGTTTGTCTAGTAAGTGTTGGAGTAGTCGGAAACGTCGAGCGGTTTCTTGTCGTTTCAGTCTGCTATGAGGATTCCAAGTTAGTCGTTTGTCCAAATGAAGTCCAAGGTATCGGATTTGTTCAACAGTGATAAGTGGGGTATTATTAAAGGATACTGTGGGACATGAGGTCATAGGTTTACGTCATATTATTATTTAACTGGCATATCTCTGCAAATCTGCAATGCAAGGTGTCTCAGTTCTAGTGTTGTCTAAAATCGATCTTGGTTGTGCAATTTGCAAGACAATAACCAGGACTGGTAAAACAAAATCGATTGTTTTAATAAAAATTAAGGCAAAACACTTACGAATAATTGACAATCTTAGTTACTGTATGTTAATAATTGGCATAACAAATATATTTTTGCATTTAACTCCTCTAATTTTTCATTCGGGCTTAGTTAAGTTTCTCCTATCTAAAAAAATTACAGTAATATTTCTTTAGTAATAAGCTAATAAGTAACGGCAAGACTGTTGCGAAACTCGCTCAAGACCAAGACCATGTTCAAGACTGAGTTTGCAAGAAGAAGACTCTTCTCGGTTAGTATTTGGGCAACACTACTCAGTACTTAATGGCCAAACTAGAACTGATTCTCGACAACATTTTCGACAAAAAAGTACATTTGATGCATGGGCCGATTACGAACGGAAAAAGCAATTAAGAATAGTTGGATGGTGATAGAAAAAAAAATTATGTTATTTATTTATTTATTTATTTTTTCTTGATGATATTTACAACTGTATTACATAAATACATCTAGTAAATTTGGACATAATAGATATATTGACATGAATACACTTGTTAAGAGACTACCCGATAGTAGCACTCTAATGATATGACTACATTAGGAGATCACGAGGCCATCTTCTTTTCAGACGCCTCGGAGGGTTATCAGGAATTGAAGAGGAAGCAAGGTTAGAAACGAGAGGATTCGGATGATTCTGAAGTTTATTATGGAAGGATAGGTATCTGGATTGGGCCAGATCTGAAACTTTTTTAAATAACAGCAACATAACAGAAGTTAGTTTATCAGCTTAAAAGTCCTCTTTCAATTGTTTTAACTATGAAAAACTTTATTTTCGTTAGTCGTTAATTACTTTTCACAATAATTAATTAATCACACATATTTCGAGGAAGGATTAACATTTTTTTTGGACGATTTCAATATTCCGTGGTACAGACTTCTTTTTATTAAACTATCAACAACTAAAAACTTCGTAAATAGCTTCATTTCATCAAAACCTACAAATATTTTATTTACAAAATTTCTCGGAATTGCGCTCATTGAAGATCGGCCAAATTCGCCTATTTCTTTTTGAAGAATATTACAATCTGTCTTATAATAGTGTTCTGAGATCACATTCACACCACGTACAATAAAAAAAATAAATTATATAGAAAAATAATATATATACAATAAATAAGAATGAAATAACCTAAAAATAAATAAATAAAAAGAACACATACATACCTGTATACAATATTTTCAATCTGACGAGAGAACTCCAGACCAGACTTGTCCAACTGTGGAGGCAAAGGCATGACTCCAGGAGGTCTATTTAATTAAGTACTAAAAACTCATGAATACCCACTTGCTTTATACTTGAATCGGAAGACGATATAATCACAAATTCAGAAGAAGAAAAAAGGTGTCCTTCAAAAACATTGCGCCGTTTGGCCTACATAATCTTGTTATTTTGTCTTTTTGTGAGTGAGGGTTTATACCAAACTGAACAATATTTTTATAGGCCTCTTTTTTTCGACTTTATGATCATATAATCTTACAATTCGAGTGAAAAACTAACGATTATTCATGAGATTTTAGTTCCTAATTAAATAGACAAAGTTTGCCGATCTACAAATTGAAAACGCCCCGATTCCGAGAATTTTCGTAAATTAAATATTTTTAGGTTTCCATGAGATGAAAGTATTTAGGAAGTGTTAGGCGGATGTTATTAAGTTGGTAAACAGGGGTCGGTACCAATGGTCCATTATTACAAAAAAAACAAAAAAAAAAAAACAGAGAAATATTTCTGTTATTAAATTCGAAAGTAAAGGAAGTTTACCAGGGAAAAGAAAAAAATAATTGAGCTTAGGTGTTGTGTGCAAGAACATCACACAAACCTCCCCCACGTCCTGTAGGAGAGTAATTTCGTATTGAGACATTCTTCACAGACATGACTTCCTTTAACAAACTAATAATCGGTCACTTTTTTGTTCCGGTCCAATTTTCGAAAGACCACAAAGATTAGAGCGGTGGGCTGTCGATGCCTCAGGAGCGACTGAGGACGAAGGATAATGGCGTATTGTTAACAGCTAACTCGAGCGGCGAGGTAAAAAGGACTCTAGTGGAGGATTCTCTTGAAGGGAAAGTTGATTACACAACCGCGTCTTCTTCGCTCACCCATCGACATCTTGTATAATACCTTACACAATAACAACCTTCCAATGTATTTACTCTTAATGTATCATTTAAATATATATCAATTAAAGTCATTAAATTATACGTAGACATTAAATTGAAGTCATTTATGTTCTGTTGATGATTAGCAATTTATATTTTATTTTCTCAACTACCTAAGTTAAAGAAATAACATTAATCTGGAATATGTTTATCACTTACCATAGATAATCTATTGCAAGCGCATTGGTTGTCGGTTATTTAGTCAACAAAAGGTTATCATAGTTCGTGGTACAGACCCCTTCTTATAAAATTATTAACATGCGTCTGAAATTTTGTAAATAACTTCATAATACGTAACCTACAAATATTTGTTGCCGAAAATACTCAGAATTGGGATGTTTTCAATCTGGAGATCGTCAAACTTTGTTTATTTAATTAGAAATTAGTAGCTCATGAATACCTATTTGTTTTCCACTTGAATTTTAAAATAATATGATCCCCCCACAAAAAAAATAAAGTGGCCTACAAAAATATGGGGCCGTTATGTTATGACCTCTACCCCCAAAATGTCAAAATAACGAGGTAATATAGGCCAAACGGCCCAATATTTTTGTAGGCTGCTTTTTTTTGTGATTCCATTATGTTACAGTTCAAGTGCAAAATAAATGATTATTCATGAGTTTTTAGTATGTAATTTAATAAAATTTCTCAAATAAAATATTTGTAGGTTACGATGAGATGAAATTATTTACGAAGTTTCAGGCGAATGTTGATAATTTGATAAAAAGGGCTCTGTACCACGGACCACGGGCGGATCTACAGGGGGGGAGCTTATGATCTTAAGCCCCCTCCCCAAAATGGTAGAATATAACCATGTTTTATGGAAAAATATATTTAAAAAATCACCTCTTAAAGTATTATTGTTCGTGTAATTACATTTAAAAGGACTTAAGGAATCACTTAAACACCATTTCATATAGATAGTTAGTTTCTTTATTTTTTTTTCAAAGTAATTATTATCGTCATTTTTATGAAAAAAAAGCTTTCGGGCTGAACCTCCCCCCCAAAATAAAAATTAAATCCTGGATCCGCTAGTGCCACGGACTATCAAAAGCTACGTCGACCATGCTAAGTTCTTGCTTGGGTTACCCCACCAGACGACAGGAGTCAACTCACCCCAAACAGGCATAGGAGTAATGATCCTCGTCTACTTAAATCGGGATTCGCGAAGTGGTTTTTTAGGATGTCAGTGGTCCCCCGCGTGTGCTTGTTGAATCAGAGCAGCCATAATCCATGGATCCAGAACTATTTGTCGATGTTCTTGAACCCGAAAGAGTCGATGGGATGACACTGCCAGATTAGAATCAAATGGATCCATGGCATACCACCTTACCATGTTCCATAGCAAGGTGAGCTAGGATTACCCTCTTCTCTCCAGGCTATATATGCTCCCGAAAGCAATTGAGAAAGTGATTAAAAATAATTTTACATGACATTTTTTTTTGTTTCTTTAATAATTGTTATAATTGGCTGGTATTACACTGCATTCATTTACCTAGAAGAAAAAAAATTGGTTTTAATGTTACTATTTTGTGAATTAAGAAATTTATATATAAAATGTTCATTCTAAAATAATGTTTTTTTCTACTCATAAATATTAATGACAAATCTTTTTGTTTGTTACAGGTAAGTTGTGTTCTATAAAAGAAATTAATTATATTTAATTTGCTGCTATAAGGTATGATGTACTGCTCAATTCATGTAATTTATATGTTCCATATTTATATAAAATTTATTTGTAAGCTGAATTTATTTTAGCTGTAAATAGAAAGAAAAGTAAGTTGTAAACAAAGAATGCGTGTTATTAATGCACTATTATAATTTATAAAATATTTTTAACTACTTATAGTAGAATCCGAATGTTTCCTCAATATTTGATTCCCTGATTTTGATTCGTACTTTTCTTAAAACAGTAAAGGTAAATTGTATGAATTTCAAACAACTTCATAATTTTATAAATTTATTATAACTAATAACTAATAACTAATTTAACTAATAACTCACTGAATATTAGTTAAAATAATCTGGTGTGTCCACGCACACGACTTTGCTACCTATTTCAGAAACGTTTTTATATCCTTATATATGTCCATCAAGAAACAAAATAAAATTGAATTAGATTTATTTTCCTGAAAATTGATGAAAGAAAAGATTTTAGTACGATTTATTTTATAAACTAAAGCAATGATAGATAGATCAGTGTAAAAAATTCAATACCCTCTAATATTGCTGATAATTTTATTTGCCATAGACTAATTTTGTCAAACAATATTTTCTGTTAAAAGTAGAGGAAATAGTGAAGGTTATGTGATGCGGGCAACAGATTTTCGCACTTTCACTTATTTATCTTTTTTCTCTCGTTTACCCCTATCTGACACTAGAATATGAATCCGTAATAATACATTGGAAATTGAATAGCTGTAACTTCGTTAATAGTAGTCCGAAACGAACGATTTTTATATAGTTTTATAGTGAATTTCATTACCTTTCAAAAGTTTTATTATAAATTTACCATAGAATATATACTTAGCAACTTAGGGCCCAAAACATTTTTCTTTTCTCTATAACGTTTATTCATGATTTTTTTCGGGAATGTAGTCCATATGCGAAAATTGAAAAGACAATTATTAGAGCATTATAGGAAAGTTTCATCAAACTCGTTAGAGCCGTTTTCGCGCTACAGTCTATAGAAAAACATATTTTTCATTTATGCACAGGAACCATTGCGCATGGATCATCCAATTTGTGTCACATGAATCAGTAGTCAAAACCATACAAAATAGAAAAGGAAGCAACAAAATCGGTTCACTAGTTCCCGAGAAAATCTTGGCACAGACAGACAGACCAATGGCTAAAAATGTGTTTTTCGGACTCGGGGGGAGGGAGGAGGGCTCTGAAATTATCTATACTAGGTAAGGAAATTAATGAAGTATAAATTAATTCAACTTGAAATAAACATTTCTAACGCACGGAATGAAAAAGATTTTATTTCTACGATAATTTTTGTTCATAAATTGATTTAATATAACTGATATATTGGAATGTTTCTCAATATTATTAAAATATGTAAAACAATTAATATTCTTCCATTCCTTATCATAATATTAAAATCAAAAGCGGACATTCGTGGGTAATTACAAGAAATGGGTCCTTATTTTTATTGTTGAACTAAAGCCGATTTAAGCACTCAGACTCCATAATTAATCAAAGATCTACATTAAAATTGTTATTTTATAACAGCGATAAAGCTATTCCAAAACGATATAATCATCATAAATTTTAAATATACATTACAATCTATTTTGTCCCAATTATTTTAGCATCAAGATTTTCTCTCACACAGAGGACCTTAAAGCTATAACTCAACAAGTGGAATTTTCCAATTAGTCCCTCTAGCACCTAACGAAGTGTAAATTACATATTGTGCTATAGATATTGTGGTATAGATTTTGCCGTAAATTAACTGTCGGTTGTTTCTAGACAGAGATCGCTGTCATTTAATTGACCGATTTCAGATATAAACTGCTTGTAATTGAGGCGTAGAAAGCTTGTTATATGAACCTTTATATTTACAGTTCTATAATATAATGTTTATTTTAATATTTTTTAACTTGTGTTACTAATATCAAAGTTTATTATTAAATATTTCGTATTATTTATATATTTCGTAATAGTATAAGTCCGTGGTACAGAACACTTTTTGATAAACTTATAATACCCGTCTCAAAATCTGAGAATGGCTTCATTTTATCATAAACTACAACTTTTTTATTTACGAACATTTTCGGAAATGGAGCGTTTTCGATCTGGAGATTGGTAAACTTAGTCAATTTAATGAGGTTGTAAAAATTCGTAAATACCCATATTTTGATTGACGATTAATTAAGGAGGAGTAACAATTCGGTATCATTGCAGTATGCTAATGATAAGAGCACATCAAGCTTATTTTGAGAAATAACACAAAGAACGTTTTTGCAGACTGTATCAACACAGTGCACCTACCACGGAATCACCACGTACTTAATTTTAATCCGCTGTCCCAAAGTTACCTCATACTAATATAATATTTTTGTAGGCCACTTTTTTTTTCAATTTTATAATAAAAAAAGAATTTTTTTAACTCATACACATTTGATTTCCACTTGAACCGTAAGATATTTGATTGGGAATTACAGGACTTCAGTGGGAGTCTTGGGACGACTAAAAAAAAATAAAATAAAATAAAAAAATAGAATTTGAAAAAAAAGTGGCCTACAAAAATATTACTGTAGGATGGAGTAACTTTGGAACTGGGTGGGTAACTAAGCCATTCACGAAGTTATAGACGGGTCTTTAACATTTGATAAAAATCTATATAATCTATTTTTACTGTACTATATCCTTATTTTGATAAGATTCTGTACTATTATAGTGTGGATCATAATGGTGTCTGAATTGTTAAATCCATGACTTGTTAACTTCTGTTCTTTAAAATATGGGTTTTCGGTACTTCATTAAGTAGACAAATTTTACATAGGAAATAGGTAGAGTTTACCTATCTCCAAATTGAAAACGTCCCATTTCTTAAAATTTTCGTTGATACAAAAGTTGTAGGTTATGATAAATTGAAACCATTCAAGAGATTTTAGACATGTTTTAGTAGTCTGATAAAAATAGGTCTGTCTAGTTATTCGAGATATCTAAGACATACACTTTTATAACAACACTGAATACTATTTGACTTGATAGTAAATGAGTTAATTACATGAACGTTGCAATGAGACGACCTAAAATCTGCTTGTAAGAGCTGAAGCAATTATCAGGAAGAGGATCACGTTGACTAGCTGACAAAGAGGTAAAAGGTGTCCTTAAGAAGAATAGGCAAAGACATCCTTACTGTTCCAGGACACAGCTCAGCGCTCTATTTTATGCTTCGCAGGACCTCTTCGTGTCTAAACGGTTCTTCTTCAAAGGAAAAAAATACATCCCAGTTCCGCTCCTTGGAGTCGTCTTCCAGAGCTGTTTTGTCTTGTGCCCAATCCTTAGCGATTAGCAGTTTCCTGATAATGGGTCTTAAAGCCAGTGGTGGCCTATATCTATGCAGGATAGCAGTCAGCCATGTCCAAGCCTGTATTTAGTATTTTTACTATTTTTAACAGAAATTGGTCTTCTGCACTCTTTAAGAAAAATATTTTAGAAATCTATTATAAAATCCATAAAAAAAAAAAAATACTTGTTTAATAGGGATGTTATATCATCGTCTGTCACAGTAAAAATGGTGGTAGTCATGTTTTTTTTTTTTTTTTTTTTTTTTTTTATATATATACTCGTACGTATATCAAGGATCTTTGGAAACAAATAAGAAGCAATTTTAAGAAATTTGGTGTTAATTATTAAAAGTTTGAGCAAATTTAATACCTCTCTTAGAGATAAAATATTAACCTAGCAACAATCTGATACAGTATTGTATAAAAGATTCGCTGCGTGTTTTTGGTTGTATACCCAAATTTTCTAGAAATGAATTAATGAATCAGCATCAATACGATTGCAGGAATATAATCGGGAAGGAGCCTAACTTTGCATTAGCCAAGTCCTCTAATATTTTAAAACATGAATTTGATTTTGATATTGTCCGATTGTTACAGAAAGAGAAGAATGGTTCTAAGAACATTATAATTAAGGCTGTGCATATTGCACAGAAGTTAGATCATGCTGTTAATTACAGGACTGGCATTAGAAATTTGAAAAAAAATTATTCTGAAACGTTGAATATCTTGGATAAGCCTAATAAATCAAGCTAATCTATTTTGTTAATGATGATAACTTTTCTTTGATGTACATTTTCATTTTGTTCATTTTTTTTTAAATATTGATTTTAGTATATTTACGTCTTTTAGTTGCTAATAACATGTTATTTCATCTGTCTTTTATTTTGTTGATCAGCTGTTTGAATTTAACCTTTCTCAGCTGTGTTATCTTAACTTTCTTCCAGTATGCCATTGGATGTCATGTGTGATTTTGGGTTTGTTTTATTTTCTATTCTGATGATACCTGAATTGGCGAAATGTTAAAGGGTTATTTTATGTTATACCTGTATTTTAGAGACATAAGTTAGTAGAATTGATGGATTATTTCTAATTATCATTAACATAAACAAGAAAGCATTATGGAAAAATAACACTACTATTATAACTTAGTAATGCCAACATAAAATACAATACTTCTTTCCATGCTAACCTAGTTTCAATAAACAACCAATTCATTTCTTTCTTAACGATGAACATCATACCTGTATACAGTAGCCTAAAATATTTTATTAGCTTATGAATTGAAATTTCAATCATATACCATTTAATCTCACAAATTTAATATTATCTTGAGGAAAATATAAGGATAATATAGCTTTTGATTTTTAGTCGATTCAGTAATAGAACTGAGGTTTAACCTTAGTCAGAGGAAATTCAAAAACAAATGGGACCTCATTTGGTTGAGTGACTAGTCATACTGGAAATTTACATGAATGACTACATCTTCCTGTGCCAATCAGTGTGTTTATTTTACACTGACTGTACGTATGTTTAAAAATAAATAAAAAAAGAGTTAACACTGTTTTTGTTATACCAATTCAGTCAGTAAACTATATTTATTTATTATCTATTTTCCTTCTTATATTTTTATGTTAGTTTCTATGGAACTATCCTACAAATTAAAACTCCAAAAAATACCGTTTTTGAGTTAAACAGTAATTCTTTCCGAAAGACAATATGGTTGCATCGAATACTTACCACATGTTTAAGTTTTTAAAATAAAAATATTAAAACTGTGTTAGTTTTCTATCGTTTTGTAGATTTCTCTTTTTTCCCCTCCTTCCTTTCATTCTGTTTTTCCATTTCCACTTTGTATATATTGATACATTTGTTCATTTATTTTTTACTTTATTTATATCTTTATTCTATTATAGCTCATTCAGTACATTTTCAAAGACTTTACAATATCTCAATTTTTTATCTGACTATTCTATTTACAATATCTTAATTTTACTATTTATTTTTATTTCTTATATAACTTCATATTCCTTTTCTTTGCTTTACATTTTATTCTTTGTAACGGTTATTATTATCTATTTCTTAGTTCTTGTTATTGTCATTATTCCACACACTTTATTTTACTTTAATATTTCTTTACCTACATTGTTTATGTTTCTCATACCTTGTTATCTGGTTCTTTTCTTAGCCCTGATGAAGACCTGAACTTCAGGTCGAAACTTCGGCAAATATTAAAATAAATATTAATCTTTACTTGTGCCTTTTTATTTCTAACTGATCATCCAAACATCCTTCTTTTCATTAAAAATATTAAATAAAGTATTGATATTTAAAAAAAATTAAAGTTAAAGAATATTTAAAAAAATATTTTTGATAGTCGTACGAAATAAAAATCTATTGGCAAGGTAAACACAGGCGAGGAAGGTTATATTCAAACAGCTGATCAGGGAAGAAAGAAAAAATAAATTACTAACAAAAAACATGCCAAAAAGCCATCACTGATGGTATACCTTATCGAAGAGTACCTGTAGAGGATTTTATAACCGTCACCAAACAGAAAATGAAGACAAAATGAGAACAGATATGGTCGAATGTAACCGAAAATAAATTGAGGGAGGTTAAGGGTAACGTTTCCTCTTGGGCATCGTCAAATTGAAATAACCGCAGAGAGGAAGTAATTATTACGCGCCTGCGTATATGTCATACATGCCTTACTCATGGATACCTGATGGCCCTTGTTTCTTCGCCAACATGCCAAATCTGCGGGACTCCTCTGACAGTGAAACAAATTTTAACAGAATGCAGAGCTTATGAAACACTTAGACTATCTTGTGACTTTACAAACTATCTACACTTCATTTTACAGGACAATACGAATGAAATTGATAAACTGTTTTCTTTTCTGAACTTGAGAATACGATCTAATTCTCAGTGAAAATAAGGCAATAATGACCTCAGTGGTTGAAACCTTAAAATAAATAATAAAAAAAAACATTCTATGTTCAACCAAATTCAATAAATATGTTACAAAAAAAAAAAAAACTTTCAACGGTATGATTATAATACACATCAAAAGACGGTGTGCTCTGAACAAAATCAAGTCAGAGTTCAAGTTACCTGATTTCGGTTATACATCAATGGATTGCATTAAGAAGAAACATATCTATCGATTTGAGAGTAATAGTTTAATCATAATTAATTTATAATCAAGATAGGGTGGTAAGTGAAAGTCGTGTGATGCGTTCACCGCGTT
Source organism: Nezara viridula (assembly GCA_928085145.1). Taxonomy (NCBI): domain Eukaryota; kingdom Metazoa; phylum Arthropoda; class Insecta; order Hemiptera; family Pentatomidae; genus Nezara; species Nezara viridula. Next base: position 11,854,413 of record OV725081.1, read on the forward strand.
TTATCTATCAAAGAAATATCCAGCCGCAAAAATATATACTGTTGAATATATATATATACCGTCACTGTCTGTTAGTGGCGGAGCGATCCGAGAGGTGCTGTAACCTAGGAGACAATCGCCCCATAAATCACTGCATTAATACACACAGGGAGAGCCCCCTAAGGGCCAATTTACTACAGAGTAAACTCGACCAACATCGAAAGGGGTGGAATTAACTATCGATAGTAGCTCGGGGCCGTATCGATTCATCCGACCGTGTCTGCTCCACACCGTTACCCTCCCAAGCGAATTTTATTGAGGTTATGGAAGAAAGATCGTAGTGTAAAGGCTCCATATTTCATAGATTATGGATTATAATATCTGGGCTTTCAATATTATGATTATGATACTCTTACATGATAGGTGTTTTACCTGTATAGATCAGTCACTATCAGCTGCCTATAGTCGGACAGTACTTTTTAAAACACTCTACGCGATCAGTCGGATTGATGCCGAGTTATGATTGACATTCCGATTGATTGTGTAAGTTAAGAGTATTGGATTGGACTGAAGGATTTCCTGAAATGCTTCAATCAGGAGAGCAGTTTAACCTAACTAATTTAATCTAACAGTTTACCTATGTCTAAAAAACAATTTATGTTCCTAATTTTCAAGGAAAGAGATGATCCGGGGTTGCAATCATAATAAAAATAAACGAACTAAAAATAGTGAAAACTACAGCAGTTTCACATAGAACCCCTTTCTGTTAATAGTCCTAATGACCTAGATAGTTGGGTCGAAACGTCAGCTTAATAATTTCTATTATTTTAAGTATTTTTTTTCTTTTTTGACCGCCACCCCGTACCATATCTTTCCTCAACATACTACGGTCAACTATTGATATACTTGTTATTTAAGCATTATTTTCATTTTTTTTTTTGTTGAATTTTTAATTTTCGAACTCTTATCAAAATGATATTCAATAATCAGCAAGTAATTATTATTATTTTTCTATTAAGGCTGCTTGAAATTTCAATGCTGAAATAGCTATACATACTTTAAGCTGACCGTACACAGTCAGTCGGGGGAATGATAGTCTGACAAGAATGACTCCAACCACGAAGATCCCTTGGGTACATATTTATGGGGGGGGGGGGATATTTATCAAACAATTCGATGTTATTTTAGCTCAATTGACGTTGAGACGTTGTTCATCTGGCGAACTGGCTATGTTATTTGTTTGTGGGCTATTATCCTTGATAATATTGGGCATCAGGAATAAAGCAAGACCATAGTAATTTCTTCCTAAAGCCCGAAAATCGTTTTAATAAAAGTTACAAAAATATAAGATCAATCAGTTAAAAATATTATTTAAATAATAAATATGTTATAATAAATTTTGAAGAATGGATATTTAAGCCCTGTTAAGCACTATCAATGGGGAAAGACCTACTTTATTTTAAAAATCTGTACCACTACAACCAATGAAGGTCTTGGGTTCAGTACTATTTAGGAAAAGCACTATTTCTTGATCTACGGTTGTGCAAGGAGGTGATTTGACCCAGATCACGCTCAACCGCCACGTTTTCCCCCTTAATTAATTATTTAATAAAGGGTACCCACTTTATAGAAGCTGGGTGTGCCCCAGGAGGGTCTCCCGACCCAGTGTTGGCAGGGGAACATAAATTTTCTGCCATGAGCCGGGGTTCGAACGTGGGACCTCTAGAATTGGAAGCTCAGTACCCTACCACTGAGCTACCCCACTCCCTAACTTGATTTTAAAGACCATTTAATTATAAATTGATATGAATCAAAGATATAAAGTGGCACTTTCGGTTAGCCAATTTTCAATAAAAAGTGGCTGAATATCCCAGGTATATAACTAAATATGTAAAATCAGTTTCTTACGATTCGTACGACTTTTCGTTTCTTAGCTAGGCTGTTCACTCCCTCACACATAGACCATTTTTCAGAGGTTACTTGGACTCAGGGTACCCGAAAACGTGTATTTCCGCTGAATACTAAGACTATAACATTTTTACGTTCACAATACTTTATTTTACTATATATATATAATATATATATATATATATAATATATATATATATATATATATATATATATATATATATGTGAGTGAAAGTAGTAATTGACAAATATGTAGAACAATAAAAGATTAATTTTTTAGAAGTAAATTGTGTATAGATTTTTAGACTATTTTTTTTAATTATGGCCAATTTTACCACCAATATAAAATAAAAATATCATAGATTCGTTTTCATTTGAAGAGGGGTCTACTTTACAAGTGTTGCTTCACTTTAATGGGTGCGAATATAGTCTCATGATCGTACTATTGTAATCCTGAGTGTTTCCGAAAGTAGATAGAGCTGACTGAACTGTCTGTTGAAGTTTTTATCTCATCTAAAAGGACCCATTGCGTTTTTTAAATACTTTTTGAGTCTGCGAAAGTCGAAAGCAACGAAGTAATTAAAGCACTAATTATTTTAAAATGTACTTATAATCTGATGCATCCTCCACATCCTCTATCAGACTAGAACTGCAAATGACAGATTGCAGTGGAGTAGATTGCATCTGAGACTGTACACCGGGATGCACTCTCGCTTCTGCGGGATGCGAAGCGTGGACTATATGACGCTAACTGTACCGCAACTTCTTGCGCACCGCAGATACCATCACTAACGGTGTGCGCCTCCTTGCGTTTTTTATTTACAGTTCTTCCTACGGTTCCCTACAGCTCTATATATCTTTCTTGCATGATCGTCGAATGTTTGAGCTAAATGATTTTTGTGCATGTAAACACCAAAGCTCAATATATACAGGGTACCCTCTAAGTAGAGAGAAATATTTATGATAGTGATAAAACACCTCAATAGCTACAAAAAAATTTGATATGAAGATTGGTCCGATTTAAGGCTGAAAAGTAGGAAAATCAAGTTATTTTAATTTTTCTAAATATTATATTTTTTGCTGAACAGGGAACGATAACTAGAAAGATGATTGCTCCACAAAAACTAGAAAAACATTACTTTAAGTTAAAGTAGAATTTATCATTGTTAAAATTATTTAAAGTGCATTTGTGACCGAATAAACCAAACTATGTTCTGATTCTTAAAAAAAAAATAATAATTTATGACGTAAATAAAATATGATTTTTTTTTTTTTTTTAAACAGAACTTATCTTAGTTTAACCATTCACAAATCCCCTTTAAATAGTTTTGACAAACTTTACTATAATTTAAAGTAAACTATATCTAGTTTATTCAAGAGCAGTTATGTATTACTTAAATTTAATATTTTTTTATTTATCTCTTCAAATTCAATAAAAAAAACTTAAAAAAAAAAACATAATGTTGAATATTAGGCTAATTTTTATATAAATTTTTTTTCAGTTCTTGATGTCTTTTATTACCCCTATATATTACTTACCTCTACTTATGAGATATCCTATATTTTTGTTAGGCTTAGAAATGGTAACACTGTATAAACATTGTATCTAAATATATTTTAAAAAAATCAATTTCTGAATAACAATTAATAACATATTCATCATCATTATGCTGATTCAAGATTATTCTTGATTGAAAATATGAGTTCACATTAATATAATTCCATATCGGCTGTTTCACTAATTATGCCTACTTGGATTTACAGAGTTGAGGTTTGGGGCTTCAGTAAACTATCGCTTTTACTTTCGTATCGAATCCTTACAATCCAAAATCCTTCTTAAAATCCTCGATCCTTCTTACTTATAAAATCATCCATAATAACCTTAATGTTCTATATGCTTCCGATTCAGTCCAATCCAAAAATATATGCTTCCATAATAAACTTCAGAACTATCCGAACCCTCTTGTTTCTAACCTTGCTTCCTCTTTTATCCCTGAAAATCTAATGGCCTCTGGGATGAGTGCTACCATTGGGTAGTTACTCTAAAAGTATTTTCATATCATTATATGTCTGTGTAATATTTACTAGATATATATTTAATTCTATATAGATTGCATTAATGAAATAATCGGATATTATACATTATTATAAATTCTTCAATATTCCAAAGCAGTGAAAAAAAGTTCTTTTTTTCTTGTTTGTTACTTATATTGTTCCAGTAATGCAGAATATGACTCAAGTCCCAAACGTATCGGATTAGAAAATAGTTTATTTTATAAAAGAAAATTATTATTTTCTGTAGCTGTGCGTTATGGCATTTTAGATAGATAGATGTTCGGTTTTTTTTATTACCTTTACCGTTGTGCATTCATGAATTAAAATTTACACAAATTCATGAATTAAATAAATTGAGACAGCACTTCGCATAGTCCATATCATGACATGAAAAAAAAATGCAGTTAAAAGATTCAAAATTCTGAGCAAAATAAAATTTTGGAAGTAATTAATTATATTTTATGAATCAATAATATTGAATTTGAATTCATATATTTAAAAAATAAAATGATCTTCAAAGACTGAATCATTCTTTTTAAAAACTCAAGTCGCAGACTAAATATGGCTATAAGGAATATGCTGAGACCTCCAAAGATGGGAGCATTTGTATTGTATGCAGATGAGTGCCCTATTTTCCACAGTTTCGTGGAACGGGTTAGGGCGGGTATAGAGGTAATAATTCCTAGGATAATTTTGAAAGTATAAGCTTGTCAAGAAAATTCTAAGCAAACTTTCAAATTTGAGTATATAAGTTCCTGAAATCATTACACAATAATTAATGTTGCCCAAAATCGGTATTGGTCTTGTACTTTGCACGACCAAGACAAAGACTGCCTCACTGTTGCAAGACCAAGACCAAGACTGGTAAAAAAAAATCGATTTTTTGAATAAAAATTAAGGCAAAATAGTTATTAATACTTGACAATTTTAGTTACAATATGTAAAGAATCGGTATAACGAATACTTTTGCATATAAATCTTCAAATTTTTCATTTAGGCTTAGTTACATTTCCTCCATCTAAAAAAATATATTAATATCTCTATAGTACTAAGCTAATAGTTAACTGCAAAACCGTTGAGATACACTTGCGCAAGACCAAGACCTAGAGCAAAACTGAGTATGCAAGACCAAGACTCGTCTCGTTCTCGCATTTGGGCAACACTAACAATAATCTAGAATATACAAAAGCAATGCATTTGAAACTTCTTTTTAAGGGACACTGTAGATAAGATGAATGCTCTAGATACCGAACTGCAATTGTGGCTTTTATCCTTAACTTAAAGTTTTTTTTGTTGTATTTTAAATTTAATTAAAAAAAAAAACAATATGACACTTTTGAGTAAAAGCATTAACAAGAAACGAAATGTTGCAAAGTTAATTGGTTAATTCGTTTTTACGCCTTACTTATAAAAGTATCAGCAGAGTTCCAATGTAGGAATTAACGTCTGATTTTTTAGATGACTGTCATAGCGTCATGAAATGCTACCCTTTCTTGTCCTTGTAAACCTCCTGGTTCTCTATTCTGGATTTAGCTTAAAACACCAAAAATCCGTAGAGACATTGGTAAAATTATATTTAAGAATAAGTCAAAAAGAATCTTTGAAATCAAACGATTTGGTGGAATGATATGCTGTTATAAATATTTTCCACAAGTTCTGCTTCAAACCTCATATCCTTGTTGTTTTATATATATATATATATATATATATATATATATAATATATATATATATATAATATATATATATATATATATATATGTATTTTTTAAAGTCTTACATCAATTAAACTAATCGAGATTGTTGTCTATATTTCTTAGAAAATTACCAAAGATGAAAAAAAAAAAAAACTAGTGCAATATTAGAAATTACCTTTTATTTATTTTCCTCCATGTTACAAGGAGGTAGTGCTACCAGATGATAAATAACTGTAAGGAAATAATAAACAATTGTTTAAAAATTTCCAGCGCTTTTGATTAACATAATAAGTGACATGGTTTAATATTAATTGACCACACTGTACTATTATTTTTTTTAAACTTAGTATCTTATGGTTCAGTTGTAAATTAATAGCACATTTGACTTAAGAGGCCTCTTGCAATCATAATGATAGAGGGATCAATAGGTGATAGGCATTCCATGATTAGTCAATCATAGAGAAAGGTAATCATAGTGATGAAGGCCCCTCTATCTAACAGCTGTGTCATCATTAGGAAATGATTTCATCTTCTATTTAATTTTGATTGACAATTAATTAAGGACGAGGAAGAATTCAGAATTCGGTTGCGAAATTTGAATTATCATTCCAGTATACTAAGGGCTCATTTAGCTTTTTTAGTCCTTTATTATTTTTTTTTATATTATTAACAAATATCTAAAACTTTTCGATAGCTTCATCTTATCGTATCCCATAATTTTTTTATCAACGGAAATTTCCAGAAATCGAGCGTTTTCTCATTAAATTGATTAATTTAATTATTCATTAAATTTAATTACTCATAAATGCCAATTTATTTTCTACTTAATCGTAAGGAAATTTGATTACATCCTAAAAAATAAAAAAGTTGGTCTATAAAAATATTGCACTGTTTGGCGTATATTGTTATTTTGACATGTTGGGGTGCGTGACAAAATAATGTCCTTATTTTTGTAGGCCACCTTTTTTCTTCATTCTATGATAACATTATCTTAAGGTTCAAGAGGAAAGAATAGTTCCATTGTATGAAATAAACAAAGTTTAGGGACCTCCAAATTGAAAACGCCCCATCCTAGAATTTTTGAAAATAAAAAAGGCGTAGATTGCTAAAATATGAAGCCATTCACGAAATTTAGACAAGTGTTAATAATTTGATAAAAAAGGGTCTCTACCACGGACTATATTGTTTGCTCTATCTTCTTTTATATTTATCCAATTGAGATATTTTTTGTATTACGTCTACTCAGAAGAGAATTCCATAACCTCTTTTAAATAGTTAATAAAAATAATATAGTAATAAAATAGGTAAGCATCTGGGATGTTCCAGGAAATTATTTACGAATATGTACCAGAACATTTTAAATTTACTATATATCAAAATTTGCAATTATTTAACAGGGAATGTTTCATCGTATTCGCGGTAGCTTTTTTGGCATTAAACTTTATAGAGAACACGTATTTCTACTATCGAACAGTCAATATTTCGTAGAGTACCCATTGGGGGCCTGCAAACAAGATAAAAGCAAGGGAATCGGACCAATCCTTTAAGAGATAATCACTACTTAGCAATGTTTCATCGTTTCCGGTTTGAAATCCCACTAACTACATGTGTGAGATCAATGCTATGAAAACCAAGCCATGACGAAATGTGTTCTACATTTCCCATGGAGAAGTTCAAATTAAGGCGTTGCTGATTGGATGAAATCATTGATGAGAACTTAGGTCGGAAACATCAGAGCGTGTTTGATTGGTTAATAAAGACCTTTCTCTATATTTTATAGTTAGCTTCTTTTTTTTTTATTGTTTAATACGATTGTTGCCTAATATTCAATTGAAATGATGAAACAAACCTAGGCATTATTTCAAATGAAATATTTGAAAACCCATTTTTTATTTATTTTTTTAAGAAGTTAAATAAAAAATACATTATTTGTAACCATATTTTGCTCCAATCAGAGGTTGGCCAATAAAAATTTCCATAAATGTAAACAAATTTTGTATTTGTTACATCTTTATTGTAATTGACGTTTCGGGGACTTTTTCCTATCATCTGAACTATCCTCGCAATTCATTTATATCAATTTCTTGTTTGTTCTTTTGTCTTATTTTATATATTTTATCAAAGGTGTTTTCCAGAGCTATTACATTACTTAATTAACAATTGGATATCTATCAAAGACAGTGTTTTAATAGCTCAGGATAACACATTTGATAAAATTAATAAAATAAGACAAAAGAGCACACTTGAAAATTGATATAAATGAATTGCGAGGATAGTTCTGATCATGTGAAAAAGTCCTCGAAACGTCAAGAATAATTACAATGTAACAAATACAAAATTTGTTTGCATTTATGGAAGTTTTTATTGCCAACCTCTGAATTAATTCAACAACTTTCCAACAAATGAAGAAAATAAGTTATATTTTTCTATTAAACATACAATACAAAAAAATATTTTTATTTTATTTCCAAGATACTAAAATATTTTATATTTTAAATACACAAAAATGAAAATAATTAAATAATAATGAAAATGCAAAAATTTCAGAAATTGTTATTTCTATCATAAATTGTTCAGAAATAATGAAAATTTAATAAACTAATTGTTCCAAGTTATTATTTTAAGTATATCTGTTGTCTTTTATTCTCATAAACTCCTTGTAAACATATTTTAAAGGTCATTACCTAAATAAATGAAAAAAATCAATTATTGAAGACACCATATATAATAACAGTAAGTGCTCTTGAAAAACTTAGTACTGAAAAGAAACTAAATATACATCAAATATTTTTTTATTATTATTCTCTGTGACTATAACCCTTATGAATTTTTTGGGGGGAGAAAAATTGTAAACACTTCATTGTATCCCAATCTCCTCTTATCTGAGATATCATCGTCAAAACAGCAAAATGTTGACTAAGTTATTCACTAAGCAAAATTTTTCGAATTTTTATCCTGTTAGGTAGGTCATATTTTCATTTTTGTGACGAATGTGCTAAATTACGCCGATATCATTTATTTTATTATTTAATAAAAGTTATTGCGTCGTTGAAACATTTTTGCCAAATTTTATTGACTCGAACAAATTTCAGTTTATAAATTAAGAAATAACGACCCATAACTGCTGAATAATTTATAGAAGCGCTCACCCATGCCAAAGAAGTCGAAGAGCGAAGCAATTACGGAAACGGCCAATTTAATTCGGCGAGAACGACAAGAATGTCCTGATCCTGCTATTATCCTTGGGTCGGGTTATTTCGGAGCCTCTAAGGACATTCAGCGACGGCAGCCTCTGAGGAAGAAGAAGAATGTCTCATGGTGATAAGATCTGGCGAAATGGGAGCGCATTAACTGGATGTGACGTTCCGGGTAGTGCTCCTTCCTCCTGCTCCCACGGAGACGAAGAAGATGGCCATCAGTCCTCAGGGTGACCATACTGAAGAAGTTGATGGCTGCTGAAGAGTGGTAGCTCTATACCAACGTACCAATGAATCAAGAGGCTCTATGATATATTGGAAAGAAATTATGAAATATTTTAACCAGAGATTAATCCTTTTATGGATCATTTTTTAAAAAGATCCACATTAAGATTTCATGTAAAACGTTAAAAATAAATAAAATAAAAGTTCTAAGTAACTATTATTATAAAGTGAAAGGTTCGTGGTAAAATTTTAACTTTTATTTATTTAAGCTTCTAAAACACGATTCTGCTAAATTAGAAATAAACATTAATTTGGCTTATATCACGAGAGAGATCTACGGGGGGAAAAGACATTGGGGCTGAAGCCCCCCTCCAAAATAGTAAAATGTAACCATGTTTTTTGGAAAAAAATTATTTCTTAAAGTATTCTTGTTCTTGTAATTCCTTTTAAAAGGACTTTATGAATCAGTTAAACATCATTTCATATAGGCAGTTAGTTTCTTTCTTTTTCTCCAAAGTAATTATCGTCATTTTTATGAAAAAAAAAACCTTTCGGGCTGAAGCCTCCCCCCAAAAAATTAAATCCTGGATCCGCCAGTGGCTTATATTAGAATTAAAATTTATTATAAACGAATTACTTGATTCTAATCACATTTTTTTGTGACTAAGAATACAATTTATTTTTCTTAATCAAATTTTTGCCGAAACCAGCAGAAATTTTAAATTAAAGATTTTTAAAAATAAAACTACTCTACAACCTTTACTTGAAAATTAAAAAATAAATTAAAAATTAATAAAATCCAGTTATACCAAAACTGTTAAAAAATAAAATGTAAAATTTCATTTCAACTCCTAAATGAAACCATTTTATTGATTAATGTAACTTTCTGTCCCAATAATGACAATAGTTATGATGATGAAATAGCTCATTTACACCATATTTAGTATAGATGGATGTCTGTATTGTTTTTTTTTTAATTTTACTTATCGTTAGGTAATTTTATTTTTTATTTATTGTATATACTTTTTGATTTTTATTTAATTATCATTTTGCTTCTGTTTATTTTATATTTTCTGTATACATAATGTGAATTTAAAATCAGTTCACTATAGCAATTTTCCATGTGACAAAAATTCAGAAAATATAAATAAATAAAATAAAGTAAAAAAATAATTCAGAAAATATGAATAAATAAAATAAAGAAAAAGAAAAAAAACACAGTATATACTATCTTCATCAACTTGCTTCTTCGGAGAAGGGAAAGGAAATATCCAGGATATTCCTGTGCTATTCTTTGGTACTAAACGCCAATGGAGACTGAAGTACAGATTTTAATTTGTTTCTACATATTCAATATACAGATTTAATTGGAGAAAGATAATATACCTTATCATGCCAATAGCTAATTGTGTAAGTCTTAAAAATTAAAAAAGCTGTCGTTTATCAAAAGAACGCCAATCAGTTACACTAAATAATCAAAAAATGATTTGATATGAATTCTTTTTTCGTATATATTAAACAATTAATGGCGCCTGTGAAGATGTAACGTTACGAAGATACACATCACAATGAATTTACGCGATGGGACGTGAACAGATAACGGTCTGTCGAAAGGGCTAAAACGTTAATGGGGATATAACAGATGACAACAAATGATTAATCGATAGTTGTTAGATCGAGATTGTTGATCATAGACAGAATCCTTTGACTTATAGTCCAACAGCCGCTAAGTTCTTATCTACCATCTTTGCCTCTAGAATCTTTTAGCGCATTAAGGGACAATGAAATAGATTCAATTATATATTTAAGGATCTTGGCGTATATTATAGTTGAATTATGGCAGTTCTGTATTAATGTAATGGTTACGGGTATTACGTGTATTATATAGGGGGTATTATTGTGTGTTATTACTAACATTATCTCATCACTTCAAAGTTGAGATATTTAAGTAATTTCTTTTCCCATTTCATTAGTGAATAAATTTTTTTTTTCAAAATTTACTCAGTTTAAAAAAAACAGAGTAGCGATTCTGTACGTAACTGAAGTCTAACTGTGACTTAAAAAAAGGAACGTCTGCCAAGTATAGCCAGTTAGCTTCCTTGACGTTTTCATTGGATAAAATATTAAAAGATATACAATTTTTCGTATGAGAATAAAATCTCTGGTAGAAGCCGATTCGGGAATACAGTTACCCTTCAAAATTCGCGGGTTTGATATCCGCGAATTTCGTTTAGCAGCTAATATTAAATTGTGAAAGAGTGCCTTATTTGAAGATTCCATATTTGATTATCCTTAATTTAAAAAAAAAAAAAGCATACTGAACATGCATTTCACTACTGTTAGTGCAAAAGGTCGTATGTAAAAATTGATTGTTTTGCTTGAGTGCATAAAAACTCATTATTTATTTATGCTTTACTAGTATAATTTCATATCTTATTGTCATTTGCTATTTTCCATAGTAGCGAACTACTTATATCAGTTACAGACTACAAAATGTTATTTTTAGCACAAATAGAATAAAAGTTGAAAATTTTTACATACGACCTTTTGCACTAATAATAGTGATATGTATTTAGGTACGTTGTATTATGTAGGTACGTTTTCACTCGTAAAATGAATGGAATTAGAAAATTCATAGGAAAAATTCAACTTTTTTGTTCGAAGTTAACGAGACCAATACTTTTCTTCAGTCAGAACAAAACGCTTTAAGCTATAAAATATAAAAATATGGGTGAAGTTCACATAACTTCGACATTTAAGGAGGGAATCGAGTCCATGACGAACTGGTTGAATTTCAATAGAGATAAACACAATCACAAATAAGACATTGTTTTTGGTTACAAACGCAGAGTATAAATTACTTTAAATTTATTAAAAATTACACGAAATCTAAGTAACGGCAGTATCATGCCATAATGTTTGAAATCAACCAAACAACAGTATCAATTAATTTTTTTAATAAAACCTAAAATTTTATAACCCCCATAAAAATATTGTAATAATCTAACTCTCACTCCATATGATCAGTGCCTTCAACATCTTGCAGCGATTATATTGTTAATAATTATTTATAATTTTTTTTTAAACCTTTCGCACGAATACAATGCTTCCCTATCTATATCTTCGGTAGTGAGGAAGCAAAAAGTAAACATATTATAAATTAACATATAACATTATGATAACATATTTAAAATTAAGCCAGAACAAATTTCACCACATATATGTAATAAATAAAAATTCTCTTAATGTGTACAACAGACAAAATTTAGATAGACATTAAAATGCTTTTGAAGTTAGTAGGCGTTTTAGTCACAGAGAAAAATAAAAATTTTGCTTTATTTCATGTTAACCTTTTTTCCTAAGTGTCAGGTTTTCATTAGGATTGAGAAAAAACAAACAAAACATATTAGCAAGGAAATTACAAGATAAAGAAATCATATCTTGTCATTTTCATCTTAAAATGTTTAGGATGAAAATAATGAAATATAACATGAAAATATGAAAAAAAAAAAAAGTGATATATACATATATATCATAGGAATTTAGGCTTATATAGGAAATTAGGCCAGAATAACTTACCCACTATATATATATATATATATATATATATATACATAAGTTATGCTGACCTAATTTCCTTATTCGCTGTCAGTTTTACTTTCACTTATTCCACATCGTTAGGTGGTATCGGATCCCCCAACGTGCACAGCTTCGGCCCAATTTTATGTTCCAAGGATGGCTCTAACTGAAGGAGCTGACCGCCAACACCTCTCTAAGGATACAATAGGAAGAAGACTCCAGTCCTAAGACAATGGAAGTGGCAGGAGGTTTACGATCTGGCCTGAGGAACAACTGTTCTCGAAGCCAGATCCTTTTTACAGCACCTCTGTTGTAGAATACCTCCTTCAGTGATTCTAGATTTTTTTTTTAAGTTCGCTTTTTGTAATTGAGGAACTAAAACGAAAAAAAAAACCGTATACCACTAAAACCTTTGAAGAGTCTTCGGATAAGTTTTTTTTTACGTTTTAGAACAACGGTAATTTCACAATCATGATCAATCGCAAAAGGCCAATGGCCATTTTGTAGAAGTTAGGTGTGACACAGGAGGGTCTACGGTCTGTAGGTTTCATTTACAGCTGACTTTAAGAGCTAATACCTAATAGTCCTGAAGCCGGTGGGAAAAAAGGTGTTATGTTTCATACTAAGGTTTTGAATTGGTCTTATCCATAGGCCTGATGAGGAAAATGCGTTTTCAGCATATAGTCTCTGGATTACAAAATGACGGTCAGATGAAGATAGAGATCTTACATAGGTACTAAACGTACATATATAGAGAGAGAGCATATAGATATATAAAGCTACCAACCCTTTTAATTTTATTGAAATTTGATTAGTATTTATAGCCTTAAGCATTAAATAATAGTCAGTTACCGCATACAAGTCGATAAAATGAATCGGTAAAACTATTCGTTATATCTATGATTATGTCATATATGAAATTAAAGCTGACAAAATTTTAAAAAGAAATCATATTAGTTTTTTCGCTATATTCTAAAGTTTCCGTGATATTTGTCCTCGTAACTAACTTAATAAAATAATTGTTTTTTCCTCGCATTTTTATCATTATTTGTTTCGTCAAGGCTTTATTTTTTCATTATACGAAAAAGTCATAATAAAGAAAGTTTTTTAATATTAAATTTCCTTTAAGAATATACATTAATTTACTATCTTATCTTCGACCATTCAAAACCTAAAGCAATTATAATTTAATGATTAAATTTCGAAACTATTCAGAAAAACAGACTTATACCAATTTTTGTTATTACACAGTTCTTAATCTGTATATAAGACAATATATATGTGTATATTTTGGCTTATATAATATATATATTGTCTTATATACAGATTATTAGCTCTGTGGTAACGAAAAGTAAATTTTTCTGTTCCGACTGCTCCAAAACTTACAAGACAAACGCTCTAAATTTTCAATTAACTAAAAAAGTCTCACTTAACCATAATAAGACCTATATGGAGTTGAGCTCTGGGGCTCTCCAAACTATAGAATTCCTATCGTATACAATTCTTACAATCCAAAATCATTAATGACCTATATTTTTTCTGAAAAGAAGATGGATGGCCTCGTGATCTTCTCACCTAGAATTAAATAGGGAGTGCTACCACTGGGCATTATTTATTTAAGTCTGTTCATGGCATTATTTGAAATGTGTGCATTTTTACTAGTTGTATTGTTTATAAAGTTATAATTTCATTAAATAATTAAAATAAAAAAAGTTTTTCTATATAATTTCGGAGTTTAATTATTAAGTTATAATTGCGACTATATGCTGCCAGACGTGCATTTTTTTTCATCAGGAGTGTGGATATGGTCAATTTATAAGGACAAATTTTAGTATGAAATATGACACCTTTTTTTGCCACGGGATCCAGGACTATGTTATCGCTCACAATGACAGATAGTTGCAGGTTGATTATTCATGTAAAATGATCGTTTTTTACAAGTATGCTTTGAATCTCTTATTTGCCAACAGGTGTTTTTCTAGTAAATTGTGTGCTCCATTTTATGTTTTTATTTATTAGTCAACTAAAGTCGACTTTACCCGAATGTGTATTACCTGGAGTTATGGCTCAGTCTCATTCAATATTCCCCCCCCCCCAAAAAAAATAGATTCAGTTTTTTCTCATTAATGTGAAGTAATTTGTTTTTACAGATACTAGGTATCACTTCTACTATCTTCTTGTAGATAGTAATTGACGCGTTCTAATTAATTAATAACAGTGTTCGGTATGTTTCTGGCCATAACCAGATATTACCTATAATTACCTATATTTAAAACTCTCTTGTTACTAGTGAAAGTATAGTTAAATCTCTCAAGAAAAATCTGAAAACCATGAGCGATCTCCTTATTCTGACTCGCACACTTTCTTCCTAACCACAGTGTTATGTTGATGCTAACGAACCCACCCTGACAAAGCAAACGCTCACAAACTCCTCCTTCACAAATGATGCCATTTGTCGTAATTACCTAGCTGGGTAAGATCCTTATCTGTTGGTGAAAGCAGAAAAACCTTGTGCCTGTTGCTATACGTCAGCGCATCTTCCTCGGCGTTTCGCAACATCACCTTCGTCGTATCCTTTGACCCTCGCCTGTCTCCCCGAATAGAAGGAGTCTCCTCTTTCCAATCTGCAGCTGCTAACTCCATACACTAATACTTAATTTATAAATTTATTCAGTCTTGCGGCGCCTCAAAAATGCAGACATATATACAGTTGTAGGATAGGTTCATTACAGTTGTGTCAATTTTCATTTAATTGCCTATAATTTTGTTAGTACGCCAATTACCAGGAAGATTAGTGTTTTTATAGTAAAAGGTAAAGTTGATTACATATAAATACTAAAATTGTATCCGTAAGTACAATGGTTAACTCATAAGAGGCAATTAGAAAAAAAAAAATATGTCACAACCGCTCCTGAGGTTTGGTCTGTTTAAAAAAATGCACAAAATAGCCTAAAATCACTTATATTCTATTATCTCTATATTATATAAAAAAGTATTTAGAGACTTTCTTGTTTTATTTTATTTTAGTATTATGAGAGTATGAGATAATAGGAGCTCAACTTATTAGGTGATAATTTATTTTTTTTTTTTTGCACTTACATATATTTATCCGCACCTGTCAATTACAACTATTGACAATCAGCAGATGTGCTGGCACAGCCATGAGAAAAAATAAATGAATAAAAAGGCTTGATAGGCATGAGCAAAAGCAATACCCAGCGGCATCCTTTCCATGGCTTTTACTTACTTACATACAATTACGTAAGTAGGTCCCTCATCCAGACCCTTTTCAGTCGTCTTCTGGAGTTCTCCGGCATAATAGTCGTGGCCATTTCTTTAATTAGCTGGTTGGAGTGTCCATGTAATTTATTATGAAATCGTTTGTAGTAAGTTCGTATGTGTTCATTGATCGTTGGCATGTGTAAGTCAGTGTGTAAAGTGTTATTATTCACGTACCAGGGTGCTTGGGTAATTAGTCGTAGTATCTTAGACTGAAGAGTTTGAAGTCGTTTTAGGTGTGTTGGTGTTGCTATTCCATTTATTTGTAGTCTATAAGCCAGAGAGGTTTTAATAGGTATGTATAAATATTTAATTTTTGTCTTGCTTTTAATTTCGAATGCCGTCTTAATAATGAATGCAATAGTTTTAATCTGTTATTTAATGATGCACGTTTTTTCTTTACATGTGGACCCCATGTCATTCTTCTGAGTCGATTATTTTACAAATTATACATCTGTTCATTTAAGTACACATGTCTTAAAGTCCTGTTACCTTTTACTCCCTAATACAAAATAAAGATTTATACTAAAAATTTGTGTGGAAAATGGTATTCATCTGGAGGTGGTAGTTTCATTTTACCTAGCTGACAGGAGTTATTTTTCGATATAGACATTTTTCCTTCAATAAAATATTTTAATTATTATATTAAATATATTATATTGCGATATAATTATCAATAAATAGAAAATGAAGCACAATAGAACGTACAACGAAAATATTAAAAGTAAGGGGATTTTTTTTTTTTAATTTAATGATGATATTTACAACTGCATTAAGAAAAAAATACATCCAGTAAATGTAATAACAGAAAATAAAAACATGAAAACACTTGTTAAGAAACTACCCATCGCGTACCATAGCACTCTAAAAAAAAATGTATTTACAATAGGAGATCTCGAGGCAATCTTCTTTTCAGACGTCTCGGAGGGTTATAAGAGATCGAGGAGGAAGCAAGGTTAGGAACGAGAGTATTCGGATGGTTCTGAAGTTTATTATGGGAAGATAGGTATCTGGATTGGGCCAATTCGAAAACATAAGGAAGATTAAGGTCATTATGGTAAAAAGACTTAAATTATTGTTGGGCTGATATGAAGCTGGAAAAGTTAAATATATATAATATTTTAAAATTTGCAATAAGAATAATTATAATTATGCAATAATATAAATTGGCAATAAGGCTCGATGTATAAAAATGATTTTTAAAGAAATTAAAATATTGTCCGAACTGTGGTTTCTTTCAGCTCATTTTCGTTGATAAAAAATAATACAATCTGAACTACAGAATACATGTAAAATAAAGTTATACAATTTGAGCTAAGAGTAGTACAATTAAATGAACAGTACTCCGTAGGTCGGACTGGGAGTAGCCCTGTAGCAGAGATGGGCAAATGCTGTTTTGAGTACTGAGTACCAAGTGCTTTACTGAAATAATGACCTTTTTGGAGTACCAGAGAATTTAATTACTACTTCAGTTGATGCCATACGATTAACTAAAGTACTGATTGAATTCCTGATAGTGATTTAATTTGAGTAAATTGCTTGGCACTCGGTAGAAGCATTTGCCCATCTCTGCCTCCTAGTATAACAACAAAAATAAAATAAAATTTAGGATTAATTATTTAATTAAGGGTACCAACTTTTTCGAGGATGAGTGTACCCAGAAGAGTTTCCGGACCGCACGTTTAAGTAACATAACAAACAAATAATTGTCGAGTCCAAACCTTGATCCCGGAGCTTATGAGCACAGTGGCTTATCCTCTGCGCTATCCTACTTCCCCATCAGACAAATATTGTTTACTAATTAATTTTCAAGAGTTTATGCAAGCTACTATATGAATATCCTAAAAGAAAAAAAAACTCCAAAACGATAGTTATGTGTAAGACAGAATACGGAACAGAATATCGGCGTACAGTAAATCACAAAAGACTATTCTTGGGCCTAGAAAGTTTCCTGTTGTAGGCGAAGGAAGAAGGCAAGATATTTGGAAGAAACGCGTGTATTCTATGAGGAGCAACTACGGGAAGGAATCCTAACCTACGTGTCAATTGTGCCTTAGCTTCTTCAAAAGAGATTTTTTTATCGGTGTTATTATTATATTATATGGCCTCGGGCATGTAGGAAGAAGGTGTTCTGTACCTCTTTGGATTCCGTATATTTACTTACGTAATGGTTTATATTACTTAGAACTATAAGTTATATAGTTCACCTTTTTTCCAAAAAAAAATCTGGTGTATCCACTCATTTATTTTTATTTTTTTTTTTTTTTTAGTTTTTATATCTTTACATATGTTAATGAAGAAACAAAAAAAGAATTAAACTAGATTTATTTTCCTGAAAATTGATCAAACAAAAGATTTGAGTACAATTTATTAGATAAGCTAAGGCAATGAAACCGGTTTAAGGTAGATCAGTGTAAAAATTTCAATACTCACTAATATTGCTGATCAAAAACTTTTTGATATAGCTTAGTATTGTCAAACAATAATTTCTGTTTAAAGTAGAGGGAATAGTGAAGATTGTGTGATGCGGGCTACAGTAAACTCGTAATCTTACATTGGAAATTGAATAGCTATAACTTCGTTAATAGTTGTCCAAAATGAACGATTTTTATATGACTTTGTAGGGAATTTCATTCCGCATGTCGGAAATTTGACCCGATTGCAATACTTTCCTTACCTATTATAGGTAGGAAAGTAATGCGTTAAAAATATGTGTAAAAATAGAATAAGCTGTATCATCGCTAATACTGGTTCGATTCCGATCATTTTTGTTTTGTTTTGTTAGTAATTTAATTACCTTTCAAAAGTTATATTATAAATTTTACCTTATAATATATACTTAGGGAGTTAGGCCCCATGAAATTTTTCTTTTCTTTATAATTTTTTTTTCTGAATTTTTTCGGGAATTTACTCCATATACGAAAATTGAAAGGACAATGATTAGAAAATTATAGGAAAGTTTAATCAAAATCGTTAGAGCCGTTTTTGCGCTACAGTCTATAGAAAAAAGTGTTTTTCATTTATTGCGCGCAAGCTATTGCGCATGGAGCACCGAATTTCTGTCACAGCCATCGGTACTCAAAACCCTACAAAATAAAAAAATAAGCAACGAAATCGGTTCAGTAGTTTCCCAGAAAATCTTGGCACAGACAGACAGACCAATGGCTAAAAATGTGTTTTTCGGACTCAGGGGGCTGTGAAACGTATAGATCCGTCGAAAACCGCATGTCGAAAATTTGACCCGATTGCAATACTTTCCTTACCTAGTATAGGTAGGAAAGTAAAAAAAATATGAGATATAATGCTAGGCACAAGTAAATGTACCGGCGATAGACACGTTCAGAGAATTTTACATCAACGTGAATCGCAACTTAAGTTCTGACGGATCTTTGCAAAATGATCTAATTGGTAATAGATTTAGTCGTTTTTCTTATACAGTCAATTAGTTTATAATTCATAAAAAACTTAAGAAATTCTGACAGCGTATTTTGTACCTGTAATAGACATCTTATAATAGACATATAATTAAAAAAAATAAAATTCTCCCTAAGTTTTAAACAAGTAAATTACAGATGAATAAATAAAAAATTCAAACCTATCTCCTAAAGAAAAGTGATAAGGATAGCTCTAGTGGAAACAGCCTTGCTGTCTTGAAAAACTAATCAATGTCTTGATATCACCTGAAGTTTAAGCATCACGTATAATGTTTGTAATAATATCACGTAATAACGTAATACGTGTCATAGGCATTGACTTATGGATATTATTGGGGGGGGGGGAGGAGGCGGAGGGACAAACTATAAGACAATGGACCAAGGAGGTCTTGGGAGGGTGGTGATATTGTTTGAAATATATCCTATTTGCAATATATAATATATGCCTATCTATGGCAGGTATTGAGTTGTTTCAAGCGCTACCTGATGACACAAAAGTGTTGTTAATACAAATACTTTAAACTAAAACAGTACAGTATTTTAACAGATTAGGTGAGTTTATTAATCCCAAATAGGACACCGTTAAGCAAATTCTATTATACCTGTTATTAGGTATATACAGTCCTTTATAATGGACCTATAATATACACGATTGATAAATTCATGAAGTTAATAGTATAACAATTTGTTTGGTGGCTCAAGCTCCATGAGCCCCTATTATTCGGCGCCTATATAACACGTTAATTGAAAATTGACTATTACATTTACCATAAGTATAACTCGATTTCTTTTAATATCGTTATATCTAGTCCTAGCAGAAGTTCTACCTTCTTGATAGATCGTGTTCTGTGTAGAAGTTCGGGAGGAGGGGGGGAGATGACGAATTCAGTATTTCTCATTATCAAATTCAGCAGCACATCCTTGCCTGCATAATAATTGTGTAGTGGTGGACTATATAACTCACTAGTAATAAACATTGTGCTTCCATGTTGGATTAACTTGTAACCATTATTTCAGATATAGAACATTTTGAAGTAATTTTAGGATCTCAAAACACAAGAAATTAGAATCCTCAAGTAAGTTTTTTCAACTTTCTTACTAAAACATCCCGAATATCCAACCCCATACCACAATCTCATAGGAGACCCATTTCTTTTATAATAGTTGTGCTTACTGAAAGTGTTTGTTTGAGAAAGATATGACGAGTTTTCTAAATCGGACCAGAAAAACACCAGACATAGGGACTTCAAATGCGACTTTATAGCATTTTAATAAATTGTATTTATTTTAATAAAAAATTTTAGTTCCTATCACAGTTATATATTTCTTGTTTTAGTTATTTTTTTATAAAGTTTGTGGTATTAAGTGAGATATTAAAGAAAATTTCAGTTCTTCAATCTATTCACAGTGGCCAGGAATAATTTCAAAACCTCAACTTCGTCATCTTACCTCTTCTTCTCCTACCTGTATCTTTGTAGTTCGAGAAGTAGAAGTGTTAGACTGAGCCGGTTGCTTTCAACGAGTGAGGTCAATGCATGGGGAAGTAATGAGCTGATTATATTTTGACGTTATGAATTATTGAGTGAGTTAGAAACGGAAAATAGAATAACAAACAGCTACTCAGGTACCAGTGCAGTACACGGTGCAGTTTCGCCTCTCTTAACTCACTACTATAACTTTAGATATAAACTACAACCATAATTTTCTAAATTAGAAAATTGATGGGTAGAGAACTTTTATAGGAGGAGAAGGGGAATTTATCTTACTGATTATATTTTATCTACAAGAGTAATTACTGTATTAGTAGATATAATATTAAAAACATGATTTTTCTATTTGAACTTCAGCCTCAGAGCCTAAAATTGAAATTGAAAACGAAATATTTTCATTAAATGCCACATTTGCTTGGGGGCATGCTTACTATCAGGTATTCCATTAGATGGTGCCAAATCAATCAGAAATATTAAACTTTCATAGAATTAAACAATTTATTACTAGGTTTTACTTTAAATTATTTTTCTATACTTCTATACTTATTACGCGTTATTTTTACCTGCTAATTGAAAATGAATTTATTTACGAGTCGTGCATGAGGTTAAAAAAAAATTGTGTTCAGAATCGAAAATTTTCATTCACGTTTTACGTTTCAATCAAATATGGTTCAGTAAAATAATGACTCTGTGTCGATTTAAAAATATTCTGTACAGTACTTCTGGCTGCGCACGCGCAAATGTATTTTCTCAGATATGCCGATATTTCAAAAATGGCTCGTTCATTTTGGCTCAAATTTAAAAGAAAGGTTTCGGTAAAAGTGATGACAGTAATAGTAGACCTTGAGTTATAGGTAAGTGTGGAATCAACGAAAATAGTGAGGAAGGGGTTGAGGAACCACTTTTCAGGCTTTTTATCTTTACTATAGCTACTAGAAAACGAAAGTATTGTAATCTTGTCAGATACTCTAAGTCGAGTTTTCAACCTATAACAACATTTCAGAACTCCGTTTTTTAGTTTTTTTAAGTTTATTAAATATACTGCAAAACTAAAAATATAATCTTACCAATTGGATTAGTTACTGCGTTTTGAGGTGTATATACAAATTTTAAATGTAACTATTATCGATAACACTAAAATATTATCGATTATTTAGCAATCGAAAAATTTGTAGTGTTTTATGTTTTTCTGAAATCGTTGAGAAAGCCAAGTTGAGTGGACACGCCAGATATATTTTTTAATTTTCAACCACTATTAGAGAAGTTTTAAACTTTTGTAAAAATTTTTATTTGCTGTTTTACATTTCACCTGACTCGAAAAAAGGTATTTTCGGCCATCAGTATGTCTGCACCACGATCATGTCTTGAACGAGTGATTTTGTTCCTTATTTTCTGTGATTTGCCGATTTGGTACCTGAATCATTTTTTGAATAAATAAAAAACTTACATTTCTCGGAATATACAAGATAGTTATTTTAATAATAGTAATTAAATTATTTACAAATTTGAGTTAAACATATTAATTAGTATTTAAATAATTAAATTATAATTATATTAATATTTTAAGGATTCTCTTGATGCTCCAGAGCCCTTAGCCAATTAAGATTATTATGGAAGGAGGTGAGACGGACGGACTCGCAGACAGGACACTCGCTCATATCCTTGAATGACAATTAATCATGATATCCTCTGGTCTTAGTCCTTAGTCCTTAGTCCTTAGCAATTAGCTCTGCCCAATCTGCCTCACAGCGGGGGCTTCCTTCCATCCATCACTGTCTCCCTTCAGGATCCCATCTCGCGAAAGAGATCGAAAGATAAAATACAGGTCGGCTCTGATGAATAATTTAAATATTTTGTAACAGTTAAAATTCGCTTGACTGTTCGCGGATATATTTTCGAATTATTTAACTATTTCTAATTTATTTACAATACTTATTGGTAAAGTTATAATTACTACAGATTACAGCTCCTAGAAAATAGATTTCATTCCATGTATCAGTTTATGTCAATATCCAAAAGAGTCTTTGAGTTTCGTTGGGGCTGTGTTAGGCATCCGACTACTATACCAAGTTCAAATACTCTTATAGGTCAATTTCTCTATCAATATAAATTTCCTTATGGCGAATCAAATTTACCATTACAATTTTTTACGAGTCAAGTTTAATTCAATTCTTTGTAGCTTTTTTGCCGCTACAGTTCAGTGAGAATGCGTATTTATACTATTTCACTGTCACTATTTCGCATAGGGTACCCATTTTTAGCTCAAATTGTTTTAAAACATTCAGAGGATCTTACCGAATAATTTGAGCCATCAAAACTAAAAATTGATAGTGCCGCTCGCCCATTACAACGTTACGAAGCTTTTTAAAAATCAATTGAACACATTTTATCTAACAAAGATTTAGTATTTTAAGGTCAAATTGTTGCAAAACACTTAGGAGGTTTCACCGAATAATGTGAGCAATGAAAGTTAATAATAAATCCAGCTATTCGCTCAAAAAAAGCTCCACATAGCTTCTAGTGGACATAACCCTCAAACACTTTACCCTCGTTTTGCTTCACTTAGTCGGGTAATAAATATAATATTTTCCAAAAAAATTACAGTACTGTGGGTTATTGTTATAATATTGTGCCTTTAAAGGTACGTTTAGACTATGGGACTATTGTTAAACCAAACTATTTATTTTATTTCTCTTGATAATAACAGCAGATGGAAAATATCTTGAATACGAAACTAAAATACTGCCATAGTGAAATAACCATTTATGTTGGCAAATAAGTCCTTTCGGTTTTTCTGTTTATTTTTATGTCATTATGATACACTTCTTATTTCATGAATTAATCCCAAAGATGGATTGTTTATCCTGTTTGTAGTATGTCAACAACTATATCTGTCAACTCTTCTTGAAACTAGCTTAGTATAATGTTTGCTATTGCACTATGGATATGGAAGAAGATATCATTCATTATCGTCATATTTTGTTGTATTATTTTAAAAAAGGTAATCGTACTGCAGAAGCTCATAGAAAAAATTGCAGTGTTAAGGGGATGATCAACCGAACGCACCTGTCAAAATTGGTTAGCCAAATTTCATTCAAGAAATTTATATAGGCTTTGCAAATGGTCGGATTTCAAGGATGTTATTTTCTATGAGCTATTGCCATTAACAAAATTGGACCAATTAATTAAAAATAAACGCCCAGAACTGGCAAATCGGAAGGGTATTGTGTTCCAGTAAGACAACGCTAAGACCCACACCTCATTGGTCACTCCTAAAAAATTATTGAGCCTTGGATGGGACCTTTTATTCCTCCTTCCCTATTTACCAGACCTACTTCCAAGTGACTACAACTTATTCCGGTCTCTACAGAAATTCATAAATGGAAAAAAAATTCGAAAAAGAAGAGGACATCAAAAACCACTTGGATCAGTTTTTAACAATAAACTTTAGACATTCTATGAACATGGCATTATGCAGTTAGTGGGAAGATGGGAAAAATTAATATTAAATAATAGTCAATATATTGTAGATTAAAATTAATTTTACTTATTTGACAAACGCTATAAGCTTTCAATCAATTACAAACCACTCATATATATGACAATAATAAGACCTATTTGGACTTACGGAACTGAGCTTTGGGGCTCCACAAAAACCTTTGAATTCCTCTCGTATCTAATCCTTACAATCCAAAATCGTTTGTAAAATCCTCAATGCTCCCTACTTTGTCGCAAATAAAACATCCAAAAAGACCTTAATGTTCCATATGTTACCGATTTGGTCCAATCCAGATACCTTCCCTTCCATAACAAACTGCAGAACCATCCGAATCCTCTCGTTTCAAACCTTGCTTCCTCCTCGATCCCTGTTAACCTCCGAAGCGTCTGAAAAGAAGGTGGCCTCGTGATCTTGTGTTAATTTATTATTTGAGTGCTATCAGTGGTTAATTTCTAAACAAGAGATTTCATGTTAATATTTTCCTGAGTGCACATTTACTATTTTTTTATAATACAGTTGTAAATATCAATGAATAAAAAAAAAAATTAATTTTATGTGAATAATAAATTGAGTTTTATTTCATCCTGAAAAACCGAAAGGACTTATCTGCCAACCCAATATTTGTTTGTTCCATAATAAAATATTTAAACGTACCATTAGATTAATTACTTAAAACTGTTTATGATATTTGAAATAATCGTAATTTTTATTGTTATATACTTTATATTGTTATTATAATATGTAAAATATTTATTTATTACGAAATAATAGAGTTATGTATTAGCAGTTGGCCGTAAAACCCCATTGAGAGAAACCTATCTCGGGGAGGCCTTGACTTTTGGAACAAGTTGCCACTCCCAGCTGTTGGCTCACCGCTAGCTAGATAGCTAGGCATCTAACCTTAACTAACCTTCTCAACTGTTTCTTTTTTGTTACCCTAATCATATCGATCAGCTAGCCATCAATCCACAGCCGTTATTATAATTCTATTCTCATGGCTGTGGCCGCGTATTCATCTATTCGGCCACCTTTGCAAAGCGGTCTTCTTCGACATATTTTTATTTCATACTATAATTACTACTATACTATAAGCTATACTTATAATTCTTGAGGCAGGTCAGTGTTTGTTATTTATTTATTTTTTAAATGATATTTTCTTTGTGCGCGCTTAGCACTTTTAGTCCATGGTACAGACCCCCTTTTATAGAATTATTAATATCTGCCTGAAACTTCGTAAATAGTTTCATCCCATCGTAACCTACAACTATTTTATTTACGTAAACTCTTGGAATCTCAGGCGGATCTACGCGGGAGGCTTTCGGGCTGAGCGCCCTCCCCCCCAAAAAAATGGTTAAATATGACCATGTTTACAAAAAAAAATATTAAAAACCATCTTAAAGTATTCTTGTCCGTTTAATTACATTTAATAGGATTTCAAGAACCACTTAAGCACCATTTCATATAGGTAGTTAATTTCTTTCTTTTTTTTGTAATTAATTGTTGTTATAGGTATATGAAAAAAAAATCTTTCGGCCTGAGGCCTCCCCCAAAATTAAATCCTGGATCCGCTAGTGCTTGGAATTGGGGTGTTTTCAATCTGGAGGGGAGCAAACTTTGTTTATTTAATTAGGTACTAAAAACTCGTAAATACACATAATACACATTTGTTTTTTACTTGGATCGTAAGATAATTTGATCACAAATTCGAGAAAAGAGGTGGCTTTAAAAAATATTGAGCCGTTTGACGTGACCTATACTCCCAAATTTTCAAAATAACGAGTTTATATAGGACAAACGGCCCAATATTTTTGTAGGCCATCTTTTTTATCTAATTTGTGATCAAATTATCTTACGATCCAAGTATAAAGCAAATGTTTATTTACGAGTTTTTAGTACTTAATTAAATAGACAGCGTTTGCAGATCTTCAGATTGAATACGCCCCAATTCTAAGAGTTTTCGTAAATAAAATAGTTGTAGGTTACAATCAAATGAAATTGTTTATGAAGTTTCAGGCGGATGTTAATAATTCGATAAAAAGGGGTCTGTACCAGGGACTATTTATGGGAATTGAATGAGACTGAACCTTCAGGCTAGGCTTTGTTTATTTTGACTATAATATCTCAGTATTATAATAACTATACAATATAAGAACTAAAAACCGGATCTCCATACTATAAGCGAGAGAAATGTTCAGCATTCCACCTTCTTTGTAATGAGCTCTTATTCAAAATTGTATCGACGCGACGCCGTGTTAGAGAGGTAAAAAGAAAAGAAAAAAAAGAGGCACAAACCAAATAAATGATTTTTTTTTTTTTAACATTTGGGTTAGAATATTTTTTTTTTTAGAAAATATGAAATCGTTAAAAAAAAATTAAACTTGGCAATTTTTCATTTCAAGGTTGAAATATATTTTTTGAAGATAAATCTCCATTTTACACCAGATTAATGTTGTATATTTTGTGTTTTTCTATTTCTTAAAATATATCTTTAAAATATCTAAAGAATTCGAAGAAATCCTGAACTCTATAGAATTCTTGAGCTATCTCCTGATGACTTTTTACGAAGAATGCCTCCAGCCACTCTTGTAAAAATTCCACAAGCCACGCTCCGATTCCTCTGACTCTTTTGTTCCCAGGATGTTTCCATAGATCACTCATTTAACAAATAGTATCCTCTAGTCCATTTTCTCTAGTCTTATGAAATATGTAGTCGTTTTTTTTATATTAATGGATAAGAGTTTATCAATGTCGTATATGTAGTTTTTATCTATAATTTATTATTTTATAGTTATGACCTTTGAAAAGTATTAGTATTTCAATCGCTTTCTACTCATTGACGATATACGTTTCCACCCGTTCTTATCGGCGAAACCAAATTCACAGGCAGATATAGAAAATTATAGTCCGTGGTACAGACAACTTTTTATCAAATTATTAAAATCCGCCTAAATTACGTATATGCCTTCATCTTATCGTAACATACGTCAATTTTTATTTTTATTTACGAAAATTCCCAGAAATAATGCGTTTTGTAACTAAATTAATTGATTTAATGTGCTACTAAACACTCATTTGCTTTTCGCCTGAATAGTTAGACAATTTGATTACAAAATCCAAAAAAAAAATGTGAAGGTATTGGGCTTTTTGCCTATATAACCTCGTTATTTTGATATGGCGGGGGTTGAGGTTACGCCAAATACAAATATTTTTGTAGGCCACCTTTTTTTCTCGATTTTTTTATGAAAATATCTTACAATTCAAGTGAATAGCAAATAGGTGTTCATGAGTTTTAAGTTAACGAGACACAAATAAAAACGTATATTTAAGTTCAGTTGAAATAGGAAAAATTGACTTTAGAAAAATGTAAATACGAATTTGTTTTCCTCTTATTCTATCTGAAACTGGATATAACGATATGCATTTAGCTTTAACTTATATTTTTACAATGATATGTTCCCTAACAAAATTTCTATGCTATTTTAGCTTTTTCTCCCCCTCCTCTCCTCTCTCACAAAAAAAGAAGTGAGCTAATATAATAACTAAAATATAATAATAACTAATATCGATTAAAACTTGAGATGATGGTTCTGAGGAACTTTTAACTTATTTAAAACAAAAAAACATTGATGATTTCAAAGACGCAAATGAACAAATTGAAAGCGGTCTCGAAGCTTCCTCAGACATAACAGTTTCCAGAGTGACCCAGAAAGGAGGATATCTTCCAAGTGACATCTGGAACAACTAGGACTGGAGAAGGCCATCACGTATGTAACTGGGTACATCTGTCCGACACACTTCTGTGGGCCATCTGCAATTATGACTGGAGAGGCACGATTGTACCTCCAGACGGCTAATGCCATCTGAACTGGGTACCGCTAAAGAGACTTTAACGACTGGGTCAGCTCATAATCAAGGAGACTTTAACCGTCGATATGAGCAGCTAATAAGTTTATTATATTTACAGGTTTACGTTTAATTATCTAGTATAATTTATATCGATCAGAACGAAAAAAGAAAAAAAAAATAGAAAACAAATGGGTATTACGAATTTTTAGTGCCTAGTTAAATTGACAATGTTTGTCGATCTCCAGATTGAAAAATTCCCACTTCCAAGAGTTTTTGTAAATAAAATAGCTGTATTGAATATTTAATAGTTGACCGTTGCATTATAAAGGAAGGAGATAATCCAGGGTGGCGGTCATAAATAGGCTGAACAATGATAAAATTATTTTATTAAAAGCCAACGTTTCGACCCGACTTTGCACGTCTTCATCAGGGTCTGAACAGACAATATACAAAAATATTGAGAATTGTGGAAGTTAAATAATATTATGACAAAAAATTATAAAAAATGCGAATAGGCTTATTAAAATTATAAACATTAAGTACATTAAAATATAAACAAAGTAACAAGATCCTAAACTGAAGTAAATCGATGATAAGAATTGTTGTAGTGTAATATATAATATATGCAAATGTGAATATACTTCAACAGATCTACAGGAGAGATTGAAAGAAAAGGAAAAAGGATGCAATATGAAATAATAAACATAAAGGAATGTGGAGAAAGAAAAGAAAAAAAAAAGAAAGAAAACCAAAATAAGTAAATAATTTAGAAGAATAAAAATAGATACTTACAGATGTGTTCAACTACAAATTTCACTCAGCACTCGAAAATTAGGGTAAGGGCAGATATTGGGGAATTTGCTGACTTGTTTGGGTAATGGAGAAAAACCTAGAAAATTACAGCATCTAAAATTTGAAGATATGGATGGATACAGGAGAAAAAATACTATATCTATGAAATATTAAATTATAAATATATACTTATACATATAAAATAGAATTAAGATATTATAGATAAGAGTAAAATGTTAATAAAAACAAATAAAAATGGAAGAAGTAAAACGTACATAGAAGTAAAATATAAATATAGAAATAAGAAACCATACATTGCAGAACCAACTTAGAAGTATAGAGAGGGAAAAAAATATGAATAATTATATTCCTGTAGATCTGTAGAAGTATATTCACATTTGCATATATTATATATTACACTACAACAATTGTTACCAATCGATTTACTTCAGTGTAGGATCTCGTTACTTAGCTTACTCTGTTTATATTTTAATGTACTTACTGTTTATAATTTTAATGAGCTTATTCACATTGTTTTTAATTTTTTTGTCTTGTCCGTTCTAGCCCCGAAGAAGACCTACAAAGTCGGGTCGAAACGTTGGCTTTTAATAAAATAGTTTTGCCACTATTCGGCCTATTTATGACCGCCACCCCGAACCATATCCTTCCTTTAAAATAGTTGTAGGTTGCAATGAGGTAAAGCTATTTAATAATTTGATAAAGAGGAGTCTGTACCACGGACTATATCTAGTCTTCCATGAATATATATTTAATCTTTCTCAAAAAGCTTTTAACAAATCTTTCCAGCCCTATGAGCTGCCCTCGTTAAGATAAGGAATTCCCCGGAAGACGTTGAAGAAGAAGCCAAAGGAGTTAGTAGGAGGAGCCGAGGGAATGAGGGACATTTAGCCAACAAATCCTCAGCACCAATTTCTCCTCTCTTTCCCACGCCCTGTCTTCCTTACTCCTCGCCCGAAAAGTCTATTTGCTCAACCTGCCTCCATCTTATCTAATTGTCTCCTCGTGGCATTCCACAAGAAGAAGAAAAAGCTCTGTCGGTCGTCAAATAAAAGCTTTGAACTCAACACAAACAAAATGTATAATACTGGAAAAAATAATTAAATGATAAATCATCTCATTAGTAAAATACTACATAATAATATCTTTTTAAATACAAAAGAAGTACTTGTATATTCTTTCCAAGATGTTTTTTTTCTTATCTCTCATTATTTAACTGCACCTGTCGACAACTGTTAACAATCAATAGATGGTCTGATTAAAGTAACGAAACTGACATATAAGATGACATAGAGAAAGATATCACCCAGCAGTAGCTCTTCCCT
Organism: Nezara viridula; assembly: GCA_928085145.1. Taxonomy (NCBI): domain Eukaryota; kingdom Metazoa; phylum Arthropoda; class Insecta; order Hemiptera; family Pentatomidae; genus Nezara; species Nezara viridula. The sequence goes on from OV725081.1 coordinate 11,884,735, forward strand.
GGCTTGAATCAATTACTATGTTTGTTAAGGAAGGAGGTCTCTCCTCCAGCGTCTTTTTAGAAATAGAAATAGAAAAATCATCTTTATTCTGGGACTAGGTCTCTTTAGAATAACAGTATTGTTCATATAAATTAACCATAAATCTAGCCAAGAGACCTATTACAATGAATAATAACAAAATACTAGTAATAAATTAAGTATTAATTAAGCTCTTAGGATAAATTAACGAGGACAGTTGGGTAATAGGGTTCAGTACTACAATATTGGAGCTAAAACAATAGCATAATAATCACTGAATGAAATTAGAAAGGAACGCAAAATCAATTTTATAGGCAAAGCATTGTAGTGATGGAATATAAAAATTTAAAAAAATAATAATAACTGTTAATATGTAAGGAAAGAAATTGTAAAAAAAAAAAAAAAAATGATATACATATGTTCCCTAAGATATTTAAGTGATTATGCGTAAAGATTATGAGAAGAAAAAATAAAATAAAGTATACATATATATACGCATAGCGAGAAGTGTGATGAATATGATTAGAAAATAAAATACATTTCACCGAAATACAATTTCATGAATAAAAAAATTAGAAATTAAGGAAAACAAATTTTATCTACTCACAATGTTTAGTGAGTGGTGATGAAAATTCACGTTCAACACAGAATAAAACAATAAAAAATAAGAGAAAAAAATAATGTCTAAAGAAAATTAAAGCCTTATAACATAGTATGGATTTAAACAGCGTCTGATTGGATCGTGAAGAGGAATTGGAATAAGAGGGTTTTAAAGGTGGATAAGGATGATGCATGGCAGATTTTTAGTGGGATGGAATTCCATGCAGTAGAACGGACAACGAAGAAATGTTCAAATGATGCAGATCTGTGGAAAGGGGTGTAAAGGTAAGAAGGACGAGATCTTGTGGAGAAGGTGTGGATAGATGATTTGAATTGTAGGAGATTGCAAGCGTAGGACGAACGGTGACTATTGATTATATGGTAAAGGAATGTGCCTAGGAAATATTGTCTTCGGAATCTTCGGCTCTTTTTAGTCCCCTCCTCATATTGATGGGTATGTCAACTGAAGCGATATCTCTTATTAGTATGGTAATATGTCGGTGAAAATTATGGTGAAATTGTTTGTAAGGAGTTCTTATGTGTTGGTCAACTGTAGGCAGGAGGGAGTCGGTATGTAATGTTTTGTTTGTCACGTACCAAGGTGCTTTAGTTATGAGTCGTAATATTTTTCATTGGAAAGTTTGAAGTTTATGTTGTTTCTTTTTAGATACACCGTATATCTGTGAGGAGTAATAAAGTATTAACGTTTCGGGCTCACCTTACCCATACACCACTGATGATGTATGTAATAATTTTACTATTTAAGGTAATAAATTCATAATGCTAGAGTATTTTCTAAATCTGGAAAGTGCTATATTGTAATGATAACATGAGAAAATGGCGGCGGACATGTTCTCAAATAGTCCGTTCACTCTCTATGGCTAATTAGTGAAAACGTTCTCAAGCGACGTAACGCATTTCTTGAGAACATATTCTTTCAATGTTAGTCTTTTAGAACATTACAGTATAAAGCAAGTAATATATTTATAATATTTAATAACATATTTATATTATTTTTATAAAGTATTAGAATTTTTTTTTCATATATTTTATCTGATGTTTTCATGGCCATTCATCTAGTATTCACAGACTCTTTGATTAATATCTTGAGACCGACATTCATTTAGATTGTATTGTCTTCATTCGTCGTTTTATTGTCGAGTTTGTAATTAATTTCTCAGAGGAAGCGGTAAAAAAAAATATTAATAAAATAATTATGATTATTCTATAGAACGTTAATAAGTTGTGAATTTAGGCACAATGGTGTCTAAATCAGTTTTTTTCATGGTAAGATTTATCACTAAAAAAAGATTTATCACTAAAAAAAGCGTCACCTTTAACTTTAAACCTTTATATATATATATATATATATATATATATATATATATATATATATATATATATATATTATACTGTCAGATATGGAGCATATGTCGCTATATTAGTTACAATGCCTCTTTGGAACCAATTAAAATTATTTTGCATAATATCAGTAATTATTATAATATTGCTTAGTTTTTTCTTTATCTTTGCACAGATTTCAAGATACTTATATACTGATTTATTTCATTTTTTTCAAATGTTTTATAAATTACAAAATCTAAAAGAAGCTTTCGGTAAAGTATCAATTAAGGATCAAATGTATTGTTTTATTTTTAGACATAAAAAAATATATCATAATTATATTGCACTACTAGGAAAAGATATCGTATTTACTATTATTACTACTATGATATTGTAAATTACACCAAAATATTATAATTCGTTGGAGAGATCTTTATTATAAAATTATTAATACCCGTCTAAAACTTCGAGAATGGTTTTTATCTTGTCTTAACCTACAACTTATTTATCTACGAAAATGCTAAGAAGTCTGGTGTTCCAATCAATTAATTTAAGCAAGTGCTAAATAATAATAAATACTCCATTTGAATGGCAAAGTAATTTTTTTTTAAATTATTTTAATGGAATTTACAACTGTATACATAGAAAATACAATAAGTAAGTGTGAAATTGGTAACATGACATGTAACAGTAATGACATGTAACAGGAGGCCTATAAAGTTATTAGGCCGTCTTGCATATATGAGCTGCTTATTTTGACGTTTTGGGTCGGGTTTCACGGCATAGGGCCTAATATTTTTGTAGGCCACCTTTTTTCTCGATTTGGTGATCAAATTAGGATTCAAGTGAAAAGCAAATAGGTGTCATGGGTTTTTATTATCTCAATAAATAGGCAAAGTTTACAGATCTTCAAATTGAAAAACACCCTGTTTCTGTAAATTTATAGACTATAAAAAAGTTATAGATTACGATAAAATGACGCCAATCACGAAGTTGTAGACAGATGTTAATAATGTGATAAAAGAGGTCTATTATAAAATAATAATCCTTATGAGTCAAGTATATTAAATTACTAGATAAGGAAACGAAAAATGCACTAGAGATACAAAGGATTCAGATACAGGAGTTTTATTAAAGGTTCGATAATAAAATTGCACGTACTAAGGAGACATGAATACGGCCGTCTATCGACCTATTAAATCGATCTCTCAATTACGGCCTCCTATTGAAAAGTGAATAGCTCCTGACAGGAACAGATATGGCAGATCTGATAATCATGAGCTGTTGATATGTCAATCAGTGAGGACAGCAATCCAATGCGATCTCATTATCCTGGACCACTTTCTCCTCCTCTGGAATGCCAGCAACTTCTTCGGCAGGTGTCCTGTCATAAGAAACTGCCGTACCAGTTTGCCTCCATTCACAACTAAGGAACCTGCAAGCAGTCCGTTCTTTGATATTCCGGTAGGCTAACAGATGTTGCATATATATATATATATATATATATATATATATATACATTATTGTTTTTTTTTAAGCAAGTAAGATTTTTATTCTTTTGCCACTTTATGGCCTATCTCGAGCTATTGTTATTCAGTCATCTGCATGTTGGCTTTTACATACTACTGAAGCATTCATTGTTATAGAGAGGCTTCCTTTTGAAATGCTCTGAGCTACATGTATACCCATCTTAACAACGTTGTTTTCATTTCAGGTGATATTGATTGATAAGTTTCTGTAAGCAGCTCTTTATTTGTATTTCTCCTTCATGCATTAGTGCTCGAACTCTAGATCGATTCGGTTATCGTGCTATTATCCGATGTATTAAAATTAGCTTTTCCATGGCGTTGTATACCCTTAATTTGAGATTTCAAGAGATTTTTCGGGGATTTTATTATCTTTCAAAGAAAAAATAAAGCTCTATTTGTATTCGATATACGGTGGTCTGTTTCTAATCGTTGGTCAGTTGTTGAAGTCAGTGAGTAGTCGAGCTATTTGAATTTGTCTACTCTCGGGAACAATTTATTTTTACGCCAAGTTGTTGTTGGAACTGAAATTTTCGGGTTAGTATCATATATTTTGTTTTATATTAACTTACCTGTTGGCCAATTTGGCTTGCTTTTCTTCATTTCTATATTAGTAGGTCCCGTGGCCATCTTCTTTTCAGGGTTATCAGGAATAGAAGAGGAAACAAGGTTGGAAACTAGCGGGTTCGGATGGTTCAGAAGTTTATTATGGAAGGATAGGTGTCTGGATTGTTCTAAATCGGAAACATATGGTATATAAAGATCGTTATGGATGGTTTTATTAGTGACAAAGTAGGCAGCCAATGCTTCAATAGGATTTTACGAAGGATTTTAGATTGCAGGGGAGAGGAATTATGGTTTAGTAAAGCCTCAAAGCTCGATCCCGTAAGTCCAAATATGCCTTATTATAGTAATATATATGAGTCTTTTGTAAATAGTTGGAAATTTAGAGGTGTTTGTCTAGTATGTGCTGCAGTAATCGAAAACGTCGGGCGGTTTCTAGTCGTTTCAGTCAGGTATGGGGGGTTCCAAGTGAGTCGTTTGTCCAGGTGGAATCCTAGGTATCGGATTTGTTCAACAGGGATAAGTGGTAATTGTCGAAGGATACTGTAGGACAGGAAGTCATAGATTTACGACGAAGAGTTAAGGTAATTTGATGGGATTTATTGGAATTTATTTTAATTCTCCAGTTTTGACACCATTTTTCAAGACTTGTGATGTGTGATTGAAGAGTTTGGGATTCAATAGATGGATCGTTATTAAATGATAGGGTACACGTGTCATCGGCATAGGTGGTATAATTGTAAATGTAACAATTGTATAATTTGTTAAATGAGGGTTGGTATAGTATTAGATATTGATCACACCCCTACCAACTTCTTCTCAAATTACTGTATATGAATCATTCATCATCATTTTCATAACACTGATTACCATACTTCCGTCCTTTGCTTCTTTTATTGCTTTCATCTATCATTTTACCATCCAATTTAAATTATTTGAATAAATATTCTTCAATTAATAAAAAAAGAAAAAAATACGAATATATAATGCCTGATTTGAATTGTATCTCAATCAGATGGCAAGTTATAAGCTGATGGGAAAGTGCTAAAAATACAAAGAAAAAACGAACTAATTGCCTACTCGTCCATCGAGCGTAAAATTACACGAGGCCAGAACTTTCCAGATTAATTTATCAAAGAGAGATATTAAAGCAATTACTGTCCCGCTTATCTCAATTAGTGCTCTGGCCCAAATGGAACTGAAACATCTCCTTTATCGGCCCGCTCTTCCAGTTAGCTTCAATCGTGTCAGAACTTTCATTTCCAGTCTGTCAAAGTTATCTTCATTTAAGTTTATTCTTATATCTTTTGTCTTAAGGAATCGAAGAGCGGTAAACTCTGATATATAAGGGTTTGCCAAAGATATCCGTAAACGTCCAGAATAAAACAATAAAAGAGTTAAGAAATCAATATATGTATATATAGTTGACTAAAATTTATTCACTATATGTATATCAACTATATGTATATATAGTTGACTTTAAATTTTATAGTTGACTAAAATTATGAGAGTGGAAAATAATCAGGATTTTAGGCTTGCTAGTTGACGTTTTGACCCAAGACTGCGGGTCATTATTAAGGTTATTTTTATTTGTTCATTTTTTTTATTAATTATACATTCTGTCACAATAAAGAACATTGGAAATAGTCATTTCAAAATTTAATTTACACCTTATTTACAATAAATAAAAATCTGGTGCGCGCAACACACGACTTTTACTTATCGGTCAACTTTCAATAGAGATTATTTTCTGGCCATGTCGGACTATTATAAATTTTTTGAACTGCATTTTTAACCGAACTAAATCTAAAAAATTACAGCTAACAAATCATAAATACTATTAAAATAACAAAAGTCCTATTTATTATATCACCGGTTGATTATGGATTGAACTATCCGTTAATTATGGATTGTACGACTATTACTAATTACATTGTTATTTTTCATGGCAAAGTTTACTAAACCTTAATTAAGAGATTTGCATTGTCTGTCATATACAGGTCAAAAGTTGTCACACCAATTGTAAGTGGATACTGTTGGAATATCACAAAAGGAAATTTTATCAAAATATTCACTAATTTAATTTTCTAAAACGTTACCTGACGATATTTCGGAATAAACGGATGTTGATACCTAATTATCTAAATATAATATCAGATCTAGAATTATCAAACTGCAGTAGATGTATTTAAGGTTATAAACATATGCTTTATACAGATCTCTCTTTACTTCTTCGACACAAGTGCAATGAATTTTTCAAAAGTTTTTTAAACAATTTCGTTGCCTTGAATAGGCATAGTTTAAATATTTTTTTTAAACTACGCGCTTGACATTTAGTTACTAAATTTCATTCCATGTGATTTACGTTATATTATTAGTGTTCAAAAATTATTATTTATCATTGTTTTGCCATCCTCCGTAACCTTCTAAAAGTTTCTATATTAGATATTGTTTTTTCTAAAATTCTCTGCTTTCCATTGATATATTATATGTATACCTTCTGACAAGTATTTCCGGAAGATTCATTTTCGACCTGGATAAGCATTTTTATTTTTTTCTCTTTCATTCAATTACCAAATTGTTTCAGAAGTTATATTTAGCATTTTTTCGTAAGTCTAAATAATGTGAGATGATTAATTATTTAAAATAAACCATATTAAAGTTACTTTAGAAGAAGACGTATATGAGCATTGGGCATTAAGCCCTGTAAAGTGACAAACGTCAAAAAAGAAAAATTGACAAATAGAGGTAATGTTTTGAAAGTTGGAAGGAAAAGAGTTTAATTAAATACATTTAAATTGTTATATCGCTGGTTTATTTCGAAAAACCATTAAGTAACAATTTAGATTGTGTGTTACATTACGCATTTAGTGTGACTACTTTTGACCAATTGATGATAGGCAGTGAAAATATTACATAACTCCATTTTGATAAATTTTACAATGGAAAAAATAAGAGTTAAAAAATATGCATGATGTGGCACATATTCATTTTCTATAAGTTTTAATGTATAATACAACCTTTACATTATATAAATTAAATATGTTTAAAAATGTAAAATAAAATAGACTGGAGTTTTTTTGGAGATTTTAAGTGACAAACGATAGTTACGATTTGCGTCATATGATTGTCTTAATGAGTTTTTACATCGATAAATATGACCGAAATTCATAGATATGTTGTTTTGGTTGGGCTACATTAAAACTCTTTTTGTAATAGCCCAATTTTTCTAGATAATAATATTCGCTCAAAGGAGAGTGGTAAGTGAAAGTTGTGTGATGCGTTGCTCTACATTAATATTACGAAATATATTGCCGATGTTGAGGTGGTTATATTTTTGCATCAGGTGCCAGTAATGCCGTCGTGTTTTTCTTGTTATTATACAATTGTGGTTTTATATAAGGCGGTCTGTTTTCCACTGTGGGTTCCCACAATGACATTAACGCAGCTTTTTTATTTTATTTTATTTTTTATCATATCTTGTACGTGTCATGTTTTTTTTTTTCCCTCTCGTCGTACGGAAAATTTTTATCGATGACTTTCCAAAAGAGAAAGACCTTCCACGGGTCATTTGTTTTTTTGGGTTTGCCAGTAGCCATCTTTTAGGGTTCAAATAATATTTTTTTTGTAATAAATAAGATAAGGAAATTCTTATTAATTTTAAATTAATAGTTGCTTCAGAGTTTGTAAGTTTTTTCACAATTTTACGGTGACCTGAATCTGTTTAAAAATGTGAACTTTCATTCCGTGTTATTGTTTATTATGGCTAGTCACTGTGGGTGCCATTGTCATCTTTTCCTCTTTTATAACAAAATTAGATTAGAAAATAAAAAAAAAGAAATGAGAATAATTTTCATTGTTTCCTTAATTAATAAAGTAAAAACAGTAATGATCATACATTTTTATAAATTTATATTTTTTATTGGGCTTTCAGATTGAAAGTAAAAGTGTACGAAATGAATATATATAAACTAGTTGGCCCGTGCGAAAAATTCGCAGAAAATTTAGTATAGTGAAGAAATAGCAAAACAATATGGAAATAAGTAGTTCCTATGTATTATTATCTAAGGAAGGAATTAATATTTTTACCTTAGTTGATTACAATATTCCATTAAACATAATAGACAAAAATATTTGTACAAATTGCTTTGCTAGGACCTATTTTTAGACGTTACTGGAAAGATAATAAAAGTAATAAATACAAAATATTGTCCTAATCATGGCGATATTCTAAATTATTAAAAAAAATAAAATGTAAGAACAACCAAATGTCTTTAAGAAATAATTAAGTTAATACATCAGCCAGGAAAAAAAAAATGTGGTAGATTATTTTACTCCTAATTGTTAAAGTTAGAAGAAGAAATTATTAATTAAAAATAATGGGCTGTATCTTTGTTAATCATTGTCCGGTTTTTACGATTTTTTTTTTGTTTTGTAGGTAATTTAGTAATCTTTCTAATTATCATGGGTACAATCGAGAAAAAATGCATACTTTTTGAGTTATTCGCAAATAAAGTTTCTTTTCCTTCATAACTTTTTTCCCAGAAATTTCGGGAGAATAGGACTATTTTTCGCATGTAAAGGAGAAGAATATCTTCAAAATGAGTGGTCAATCATTGGATTCGATGAAGAATTGACGAGGTTATGGCATACCAACAAAAAAAACATACCTTTTAGAAATAATATATAGGATATTTACGCTCTCAGATCGTGCCAAAAGGTATATTTTAAAAATGTTTCAATTCCAACATTTGAGAAAGTACGTTATTTGGATTTTATCTTGGACAAAGGACTGAAAAGAAAACAACAGAAAATGCGACAAACAGAACAAACAAAAGAACTATTATCTATATTCCTTAGCTGAAAGACTTACTATCTACAAAGTACTAATGGGACTCTTAAGAACGTATTAGAAAGAGCAAAGAGGCTCTTCCGAAATCTGCAATATCTAAAGAATTTAGTCTTTCCATCCAAAAACATTCCGAAAACAAAAGACACAACATTTTATATAACAAATCACTTACTTATCGAATACATTGATTTTCTAACGCTCTCAGACACAGCTAAAGATTACTACAAAAACTTTCATCAAAAACCGACTTATGAAAATGAATCCTTGCTCTACGAAAACTTTCTATGATGTAACCAAGAAATTTATTAACATATCATAATCATTACCAGAATGAATCGTATTTGATTATTGTAAAAATATTTTGCTGATGGGAAATATTTTTTCTAATAGATTATAATACATGATTTTAGTCTTGATATAAAATTTCCTTTTCTTTCTTTCTGATATAGCGAGCACATCATTAAAAATAAGAAAGGAAATGTATGTTTATTATATTAAATATTTCAAATCTATTCTTATTTTTAAAAAACAGACATTGATGTATCTTGGTTATTTCAATCTTTAAACTATGATTATCAAAGATTTGTTGGCTCTAATATTAATTTATTTTATTTTTTTCTACCTACCACTAGCGGATCCAGGATTAAATTTTGGATAGGGGTCTTCAGCCCGAAAACTTTTTTCTCATATATATAACGATATTATAGTTTTAAAAAACGACCATTAACTACCCCAACTGCATAACAATCCTAACACAACCCACCCCCTACCACCTTCCCACGACAAACCCTCCCCCACCAAAAAAAAACACAACAAAATACACAACCCATAAAACAACATAACCCGAAAATCTTTTTCTTCTTGTCTAACTCCATCGACCTGCACACCCCCACTAACGAACCGCCTAGATTTCCCCACAACAACATCATATCCAACCATAAAACAGTATAAATAAAAGACACTAAACTCCCCTCTACCACTACATCTATATATCCCTACTACTAAACATAATCCAGCTACTATACACAAAATAACCTTAGCGAACTTCCGCCAGCCAGTAGCAGCAAAACAAGATAAGTAGCTACTAACAAAAAGTCAATCCACCAAAAACATAAAAAACTGCTCTGAATTTGGAAGTTTTCTATAGGATAACGACCCGTAAGTCCTGAAATTATTGAATAATATCATACACTATATGATTTTTGACCCTTACCTCATGTTTTGACTTATCAAAGATTTGAAAAAAAAAAATTCAAATTCATTAGGAATATTCAAAATCCCTAAGGTCATTTTGGCATTTCAAATAGCATCCATGTTTTCATCATATACTTTGATATTAATAATTGCTAGTAGAGATTTCGGAGAAACACTCCCTATCTTTAGAACATTATATACTGGTCATTATAAACTAGTAAAGATGAATAATCATTAAAGGCAATAAACTTTACGTTATAATATACGCAAAAAGGCATAATTGCCTATTCCAAGCTCACTTCGTCAGTTAAAAGTTCATCAATCAGATGAATGAATTTAGGCTAAAGATGATTAATATTTTGTCAGTTGGACAATATAGTTATAGTGATATAAGACCACATTCACACAATATTTACATGAACATATAAAATAAACAGAAGAAAAATATCGAATAAATAATAATCAAAAAGTATACATGTACAATAATTGAAAATAAAAAACTTATAGATAAGCAAATTTAAAAAAAAGAACACAACATACCCATATAAACTTTATCCATCTTTAATAATTTATAATGACAAGCAAAGAATGTTCAGAAGATAATAAAATATATGATGAAAACGCTGCAAATTATTAAATATAAGAATAGGATAGGAAATTTTGTGTTGAAATGTGTTATAGAGATATATATAATGGGCATCGAGGAGAAGACTTTAGCCAAGTTTTGTTGAAATTACTTCATTCATATAGGAGCTACAGTCAATACCTACATAGGTTTTTCGCCCGCCATGTTGAAAGGAAAGGGCGGATAGTAATGTTAAGGTAAGATAATCATCCTCGGGTGACTCTGTCTCTGAAAAAATGGGCTGACGGCGGACGGGCTGTTTTTTTATTCGATTTTCGAGTTCTACGTCTGATTTTTTTTTGGACGATTAAATTGGTTCATTATAATAATATACCAAAAAATGGATGCTATTTGAAATGCCAAACTCAAGCAATAAAGTAACTTAATTAGAGTCACAGTAAAAGAAATACAATCCAAATATAAAGTACAATACTTTTTTTCCTTGTACATTATATTTCTATTCAACAGATGTTAACATTTTACTATTAAAATTTTAAATGAAATTTTTGTAATCACTTTTTGTTTTTAGTGGTCCTCAGGTATAAACTAACTTAAGTGGGCCCCACACCAGAATGTTTTTTTGTTTTTTTTTTGAGGGGGGGAAAGGGCCTCTAAAATATAATCGCCCCGGAACATAAATGGTCTCGGTACATCATTGCCTTGTTGCAGCAATGTTTGTTCTTTGCCTTTTTGCGGATAGCCGCGGCTACAACGTCATGCATAATTGCCTTTATGATGTTGGCGTTTTTCTCCCTCCTAGGCCATTAGGCTCACGACAAAGTCCCTCTTGATAAATGCTCGTTCGTGTTCACCCCTAAAGCACACAATGTTCCTTCAAGTGTTGAACACGATCCTCTGAACGATGTTCGGTAATCCTTGAGCGGCCTGACAAACCGATTCTGTCCGTACTCCCCCAGCTCCGGGCAGCTGATCGCCTTATGCATTGAGATTAGGTAACTACTGGAACCATTTAAAACCGTATTTCACTCATCGAGGAGGAGCTATAATGGTGCCATTATTTAAGAGTTGTTTCGCAACTCGTTAAATTTTATAATTTGCTCGATTTATTGGTAGTAATGTCACTAATATTCAGACTGAAACTATTTATTATAATTTGAGACAGGCTTTATTTTCATATTCAAAAGCTAGATATGTAGATTTATATCTAATTATATTTTCATACATATATAATAAAATAAGTGCTTGATTACAAACAGAAAATACCTTACATTAATTGTAGTACTGTCATTCAACACATGTCTCATTTCGTCGACTTGACTTTATGATCGAGAGAGGAGGAGTTTAAATTATTTATCAATGGTGTTTTTGATCGGCAAGCCATATTCTCCTTCAGGCAGGCAAATAGTGTTGCCCAAATGCAAGACCGAGACGAGTCTTGATCTTGCGCAAGAGTCTCGCAACAGTCTTGCAGTTACTTATTAGCTTATTACTATAGATATATTACTGTATTTTTTTAGTTAGGAGATACGTAACGAAGCCCGAATAAAAATTAGAGGAGTTAAATGCAAATGTATATTGGTTATACCAATTATTAACAAATAGTAACTAAGATTTTCAAGTATTAGTAACTATTTTGCCTTAATTTTTATTTAAAAAATCTATTTTTTTTCAGTCCTGGTCTTGGTCTTGCAACAATTAGGCGGCCTTGGTCTTGGTCTTGCACTTTGCAAGACCAAGATCGAATTTGGGCAACACTACAGGCAAAATAGTCCAATCACTCCGAACATTTAGGCAAACAAGTTATGAAAGAAAACAAACTTTCCCAGGAATATGTCAATGATTAAATAAAAGATTACTAAATTTCCTACAAAATGAAAAAAAAAAAAACATCGAAATTGGACAATTTTTAGCAAAGATACAGCTTAATGAAATTTGTAAACATTTTGGTTCCAAACAAAAATGAAGGTTTTAATTAATTCTTTGTCGATTATATTTATCGATAAAGTAACATTTGATTTATTTATTTTTTGATACTTTGCATTATTTTCTTTTAGTAATTATTTGGCATTTGATAACAATATGCTGTGCGAATTTTTCGCACGGGCCTACTAGTAATCAAATTATTCATTTAAGATAAATAATAACTCTAGTCTATGCCTAATTACTGTTTATTTCTCATTTCACGAAACTTTGTTAAAGAACTTAAGAAAATAAAATTTCCATAAAAGTTTTAACTCCTCTTACTGGGTAAAACAAAGTAAATAAATTAATAATGGTCTAAGTTTCTCGATCAGTTGCTTAGATAAACAATGTGTGTACTTAGGTTGCGAGACCTAATTAATACAACATGTTGGAAATTTTCATCCAAACTATAGTAGAGCTCCTTACGTCCAGAAAACTTACTATCCATCTACTATTTTTCTGTTGTGTGATTGTCAGTGTGATTCTGTAATTCGTAATATATATTTTTTTTTTATAGTAACGATTTCGGGGTAGACCCATAACTAATTTTGAAAATTTATTGAAGGCTTACCATCTCTTTTTGATATTAAATTGATTATCTAAACATCTGTGTTCCTCTCGAGAACTGGCGCCAGAGTGGGCTTTCGGGCAGCTTTTTGGTCTATCTGTCGCTGGTCTAATTTTGACAGTTGGTTACTTATTATATCAAGGTAATTTTGGTGCCGATGCATTTGAATTTGTTTACTCAGAGGAACGATTCACATTCTACTGCATATTTCAGTTTATCCTAATTTAATGCATCGGGCACTTGGCTTAGTTTCTCTTATCTTTCTTAGCAAGTTTTTCAATATATCCTACATTGATTCCAAGAAAAATCACATTCGATTGTGTTTTAAAAGTCTGAACATAAAACCTGAACTTTTAAGAACATTTTTGTGAATTTTGTACCTTATTTATTGATAAAAACATATATATTTTTATATATATAATATAATTACAAGCGTACAACTTCTGATTTTACGAAGGGAAAATTCATAAAAATTACTAATGAGTTAAGGTTATAACATGTCACTTAATGATTTATTACAATAAGAAGGCGATATATTTTTTTTGTTTTGATATTTTATTACATCAAAACATTTATTTTTGTTCTGAGAATTATCGATGATTTATCGATATTTCATCAGAACTCGATCATCAATACCGATATCGCAACTCTGATGCTGCACCGCCCTCAGGAATCTCTGTTTCGTAAGAGAAGAGATTGATGATAGCTGAGCCCACAGTCACCTGCTCTTCATTAATTACCTGGCTAATGTTGCTGTTCAATCCAAGGTTGTTTCCATGGCTACATCAGCAAATGCCTCAGTGATCTTTATTAAAAATTAGCAGTTACAATTATTATTGATAGTTCATATTATTTTGGTTAGTAACAAAAATGGAAATTTTGACAGATCTCTGACATCAGAGATATCGTGAGGTTAGAGAATTTTGACAGCTGCTAGAGTATCGTAAACGCATGAAATGTAAACATTGTATTACCTTCTCTGGTAATGCATTTGTTTATCTACCACCTGTGATTAAACTTAATGTCAAAATAAATTCTCTAATGCGGTTATTTTTTTTTTAAATTTTTCGTGTATGAAATTAAATTTACGCCGAAGTACATTAAATGACTTAATTGCTCCGAACCCTCATACATTCACAACAACGAACCTTGAAGAATGGTGTGTTGAAAAATAGAGAAAAAAAAATTCAATAAATCCCCAAAATCACCCTTACCCACGATGGTCATTAAGGCGCCAGCTAAATTTTATATCAAGTGTTCAAATCCTAATAACATACAAAAAGAAAGTAATAATAATAATAAATTGTTCGGTAACGGAACGGATAAGGCATCAATCGTAGGAAGAACAACCAAACTGGCAAGACTGAACTTCGACCCAAGGAATATTTACAATAAGAGGGTTACAGGCTAAAATCCAAAAAAGAAATATTCAGAAATTTAGAAGATTTGGAAACATTCGTCAGGACCAGAAGACTGAGGTTCGACGGGCACATGATCAGGATGAATAGGAAAAGACTGAACAAGAACATTTTTTAAAAAGTTGGCAGCTATAAAAGTATGGGAAGATATGTAAAATAAATAAAAGAGGAACTAGACAGGCTAAAAATCGCGGATAAATATTGTTTGGATAGAGAGCTTTATAGGGAAAAACTGAAAGGGATTGGAGTTCTTGTAGGTGGGAGGGAGAGATGACGAAGAAAATGGACTAAGGAAGAGCGAGAGGAACAGTCCAGGAGGATGAGAGAGGATTGGAGTAAGAGGAAGGCTGAGGGAGTGAAGAGGAAACGGAAATGATATTCGTGTGGTTCTTGCTGGCCGGTTTGTGTAAAAAACAAAAATTAAAATAATGAATTGTAGGCCCACTCCTCGACTACTTAGACCACCGTGGCGCGGGTTCTAATCCCGCATGGAGACGGTAACCCTGAGATTCATAGGGAGGTGAGAGACCCTTGTGTCCAACCATACTCCTGTTCCATCAGGCTGGGAGTTGGGTATAGTGCTGATAATCCCCTATCACATAAAAAAAATGGCTGGAAAATAAAAGCAAAATATTGCCAACCATCCTGCAGAAAAGTTCCTGATGACGAGGGAATGAAATGTGATCGCGTCCAGTTAATAAACTATGTGCTCCCTGGATATCTGGAAGAAGAGAGAACAAAACGATCATTACTGTTCGTTTCAACAGCCCCTAGCTGCTGAAGAAGTCAACAGGCGTAAGAAAAAAAAAATCATTGTAGCCATTTTTGGTAAAACAAGATTTCTTTTTTTGATAGGATATAAAATCACATAATTTTTTTTCACAAATTAAAGCAAATCTCAAGTTTTTGCCTAATAAGCCTCAATTTAATTAGTATGAAATTGAGAAAGTTTTTCTAAAAGTGTAACAGTATGATAACGAAAAATCCTACATAATTTATGCCTTTTTCAAGAAGCTTAGGTTAGCTCCTCAAAAGTCATATTTAAACAATTTTAACCATGACAAACTCTATTTACATTTAATGTAAATTTTGTCTATTTTACAGAGAAATAATTTTTATTTACTTACATTGAATATTTTTTTAGTTATATTTTCCTATTCAACACAAATGATTAATTACTTAAAAAACAAACAACTTAAATTTTCTACGTTTCTGTCGAAAATCTGACTAAAGTTTATATACATTTTTTTTTTGTTCTTGAGGTCTGATAACACACTAATAATTATTTCTCTCTACTTGAGGGACACCCTAAATAGTACAATAAGTAATATATAGTGCAACAAACATTATATAGTATAATATAATACAATATTCAGTCGTGGCCGAAGAGTCGTGTGGTTTACATCTTCAACCCAACGAAGTGGAACCTCTTCTCCCATTATTAGCTTTGCCAGTCTTCACTGCTTGTTTATTCTGTCATTTATTGTATCGACAGTTTAAAGGAATATATCATCAAACGAAAATAATAATTTGTAGTTAAATATATGTTTAAGGTCATATTATATATTTTTAAATTCATTGCATGAAGTATTCATGTCATTTAGCTTATAGTTTCTATTACTTAACAATCCAGAGAATTATAGTTTTATTATTGATTTTCTTCGTTTTTGTTGTTGGTGTTAATTTTTATATACCCTTGACTGGTCCAGATCTAATAAACATCAATAAAATAAATAACAAAAGACAAATTTCATTGATATTCATTAGTCCATTGAAGAGTACGATCGACATTAATATATGGTTGTAATTATATCAATGAGTCTGTTTCAATTATGTCCCATTCACACCGGGCGGAACAATGGTAGGTTTCTCTCATTGAAATTCAAATCCGTTCTGGCCATTGCAAATCATAAAAATTTGCATGAAATAACCTAATGTGTCATCGATGACGAATACGTATCATGTAGAAAGATTGGGCAATCATCTAACTTTAATTGTTTGGGTATTGAATATTAATCCAATGGAGTTTATTATACTTAAAATTTAAGAACATTTAGATATCAGCTGAAGGATGTGAATATCGAAAAAATATATCGATATTTTCGAAATATATTAGAGTAATAATTCGATGTATCGAAAAAATGTATCGTAATTTGATACATCGAGCCTGGATATTTTTAATCATTGAAAATATTTAATCCTCTTCAATACCAACTAAATACAAATATAAAATTTCAACCTTCCAACTTTATTACAAGGAGCTGTAGAGGTGAGCAATACTTAAAAATGGCGGTGGTGAAGGGGGTGAAAAAATTCTTACATGTGGAAATTTATTGGAATTTCAGCTAATTCGGTCCAACTGAAGAAGCCTAAACGTAGTGAGAAAAAAAACTATATATATATATATATATATATATATATATATATATATATATATATATATATATATATATATACATTTACTTATTTATTTATTTTCTGTTTGCTCTACAGACCTTGTAAATCTTTGGCCACCTGAACAAGCCTTCTTCACCTCTGCCTATCTTGGGCTACTGTTCTCTAGTTTGCGGCATGAAACTCAGCCGTATCTTTGTTGATCCCATTTATTGGATTTTTTTTGGGTGGATCCAATATTGGATCCAATATTTTTTCGGGAATGAATTAAAGTCCACGCAGATCATGTTATTAGGGGGTGGATTGTTCGGCTAAATATTATATATTTTATTTTATCTACATTGACTTTTAGTCCGATTTGCTCTGCTTATCTTAACAGAGTCCGAGCTAGTATATATATATATATATATATATATATATATATATATATATATATATATATATATATATATATATAGGCTTTGGGACACTTACAGTATAGATGTCTATGGATCGTAAACCACTTGAAAAAAAAGAAAGGAAAAGGAAATGGTCGGAAGAGCTGAGATTAGTACGAGCAATAACAGAATCTGGGTCAACTCCATTACAACTGATTCATCGGTAGAAAGTCGGACTCGATCTCCAGAATGGCGGAAAAGAAAATAGTTTTTCTCCTTCTTATTGGGATGCTAATCCTTCGTAGGATCGAGATCATGGGAAACAATGGGACAAAAAGATATTTCCCCAACTAGGTATCAACCTGGAGGAGAGATACCTGACAATGGTGGGAAATGGATTTAGGATTGGATTATGTGCCTTATCTAGCCAACATATCTCTAATCAACGTAATAGCAACAGGAAATAGTGTTGTGAAATGACAATAGCAAGCAAATAATAACACTTGCTAGAACTAGATTAATAATATTAATATTAATTTAATTAATATTGACACGACTTATTAATATTTAAATCCTATTAATATTTAGATCCTAACAACTTATTTTTTGACAAATGACAGGACATCTCGCTGTAGTGATCACCTCTTGTTTCGACAAGGATCTTTACACAATTGTCTTATAATATTTTTTTTCTTTCTTAGAAAAGTTAATTTTCCTTCGAACTGACCTTTCGAGGAAAGATGTTTAAAAGCTATCTTTACTACCATTAAACAATTCAGTATATGCTGACATTTCTGGGGAGAGGCAATGAATGAATAATAATTATTCATTCAGGGGTGGCCGAATGGGCTAACGCTTGTGCGCAGCACCTCGTGTTGCCCGGCAACCAGATAATCGAAGTTATGAGATTAAAAAATTACGAGTTCGCGTCCCGGTGTCTGAGGGGATTTTAAATTACTTAATAAGTAAATTACTTACAATCCGGCGTGGGAAAATCCCGAAGCATGAAGTTTTTGAGTGGGTGGGTAGTTATGTTTTTGTTTTTTTTTTGTGTTTTTTGTGTGTGGGTGTTATGAGTTGTGTGTGTGTGTTGTTGTGTTGGGGTTTTGTGTGTGTGTTTATTTTGAATTGGGGGGGGGGAATGTGAAGGTGGGTTGGGTATGGGGTGAGGGGGGTGGTGGAGTGAGGGGGATATAATAATAGTGTTAGGGTGTGGTGTGGTATGTAGGTTGTTAGGTTTGTATTGTTTGATGGGTTTTTGGTGGTATTTTGTTAGGGGTGGTTGGGTTTTTTAAGTTATGGGGTTAGGGTTAATGGATAGTTTTAAGAGAGGATGTTTGGGGGGAATGGTTTTAGGGTGTGTATTTGGGTAGTAATTGAGAGGTTGGTTGGTTTGGGGGTTGGGGGGGGTGGGAGGTGGGTGGGGGAAGTGTGGGGGTTGTGTGTATTGTGGGGTTGTTAGTTATGGTGTAGGGTTGATAATGGGTGATGTGGGTTGTGATGTATTTGGGTGGTTTGGGTGTGGGGTTTGTGTGGGGTTTTAAAGGTTTTTTGTTTTGTTGTGGTTTTTTATTGTTTTTTAAGTGTTGTGTGTTTATTGGGGTGGGTGTAGGAGGATATAATAGGGGGGTTTTTTTGATTGGGGGTAGGTGTAAGTGTGTGGTGGTGGATGTTTGTATGAATGTAGTGTGGATAATGAGGTAGTATGTTTAGGGTAGTATTAATAGGAGATTGTTGGATGTGGTGATAAAGGGTAGTGAAGGTTGAGTTATAATAAGGGTGGAATGTGGTTTGTTGTATGGGTGGTTTATGGTAAATGATAGGTTTGTTTATGTGAATTTGGATGGATGGGGTTGTTGGTGTGGGGGTGGGTTGTGATTTTTGGGAGAATGAAGGGGTGTATTGTGTGTGGTTAAAGTGTTTGGGTGGGGGTTTGATGGTTTTTTGTGTGGGATAGGGGGTGGGTCTATATTGGGGGGGGTGTGTGTAAATATTATGAGTGGTTGTATATGGTAGTTGTTGTGAGTGATAGGGGATTGAGTGTTTATAATTAGGGATAAAGTTATATAGTGAATTATTAAATGTTTAGGTTTTGTGATTAATATTGAATAGGAGGATGGAGTAATAGTGGAATAGTTGGTTAGGAGAGAGGGATAGTATGGGTGGGAAGGGTGGATGGGTGTAAAGTTTTGTGTTGTTTGGTGGGTGGTGTAGGGGGATGGTAGTTGAGGTTGTGGGGTTTGACACGTTTTCTATAAAGTTTTATATTCGGGTATTTTTTTTTCATTTTATAAACTTTATTGGGGAGCGGGATAGCCCAGTAGTAGGATACTGAGCTTCCAATGGCCCCAGGTTCGAATCCCGGCTCATGGCAGAAAAATTATTTATTCTGTTTTTTTGGCCGTGGGCCTGGGTCACAGCCAGCCTCTACAAAATGCGTACCCTTAATTGAAATAATTAATTAAGGGGAAAAATTTTGTGATTGAGCGTGATCTCGGTCAAATCACCTCCTTGCACAACAGTAGACCAAGAAACAGTGCATTCCCTTAATAGTACTGAATCCAAACCAGCTCGGTGGTCTAGGGGTATGATTTTGGTTGGGGGCGGGGTGGCCGCATGGGTTAAAGCGTGTGCACTGCACCACGAGTTGCCTGGCTACCGAATAAGTGATTTGAGAAGATTAAAAAAGTATGAGTTCGCATCCCGGTGCCGGAGGGGATTTTAAATTCCCCGCCCTCACCATCCGGCCCAGGAAAATCCCGTATAGCCTAAAAGGTGAGGTAGGGAAGAACAAAAAAAAAAAAAAAAAAAAAAAAAAGAAAGTATTGAACCCAAGATGTACAGGTTTTTATAGACTTTATTGAATAATAATAAAATCTACCATATTGAATTGGAACACGTATGAGATTTGGAGGTGTTTATTCATACTTTAATTCTACTGGATTGTTTATAGGTATGTATGTATTCTTTTATTTATTTATTTTATTCTTATTTACTGTATACATACTATTTTTCTGTATAATTCATTTTTTTTATTGTACATAGAGTGTAAATGTGATCTGTGAACACTATTATAAATGTCCTTGAGACAGATTGTAATATTTTTCAATTAAAAAAAAAAAATTCTACTGGTATTTTCGTAAATAACAATTTAAGATAAAATGGTACTAATACTTCACATGTTTATTTACTATATGTAACGGATTGGTAGAACCAATATGCTTTTGCATTTAACTCTTCCAATTTTTCATTCTGGCTTAGTTAGGTTTCCCCTTTCTGAAAAATTACAGTAAGATCTCTATAGTAATAAGCTAAAAGGTAACTGCAAGACTTTCGCGAAGGTCTTGCGCAAGGCCAAGACTGAATGTGCAAGATTTGTCTTAGTCTAGGATTTGGGCAACACTTGAGTCGTATGATAATTTGATTACAAAATCGAGATAAAATGGTGACGTTTAGTGTGACCTCTACCCTCAACTAGGTTATAGAGAGCAAACGGTCAATATTTTTTTAGACCACTTTTTTCTCAATTTTGTGATGAAACATCCACCTTATTTATCTTTTGTCCATCCTTACCAATACTATCCATTTTTTTCTTATCTTGGGTTATTTCTTTCCAGTTTTCTATCTGGAGCTCTATTGAACCGTAATTAATTTGATCTATTCATCTGGCTTTTGGTATCCCGCATGATCTTGTCCCTGCTATTGAGGCATTCATTGTTGTGTAGAGGCTTCCTGATGGATCTCTCGCCCTTCTTAAACTCCTTGCCTTCATATCAGGAGATATTGATTGATCAGTTTCTGTTTGCAGTTCTTTACTGGTCCTTCGCCTCCATACGTTAGTACTCTGATCGCACATCGCTCCGGTTGTCGTGCAGAGGATTTTCCTCTCAGATCTGTCAATATATCTGTCTAAGGTAGTGTTTAGTGTCCAAGTCTTACCGTCCAAGCCGTATCTCTCTTACCGTCTGACAGCTTTATCATAGCATTGTATAACATCAATCGCCACAGCGTATGTTAACCTTTTGGGAATTCTTTCGTTACTAAGTCCAACAATATAACATGTACATTTTATTTGCCGCAATTTCATCACCTCAATTATACACGCGGTACAGATAACGCGATTCGGCGTCGTATAACCGTCAAATTCTCCAGTCGACTGGTCCTTCTTCGGTACCTTCTACGAAGAATATATTTTGAAAAACCTGCTAGAATAAAGTGTAGATCTAAATTCTTAATGATGCCGTGAGGCTGAATATGCCTAATAACCCTAATGCAATTGTATTTTCATTTTTCTTTTTTTAAATATAATGATTATACCCAAAAACAGTTCCAACAAAGGATTGCTTCATGAGTTCAGACGATTCAGTAGCCTAACCTCGACAAGATCTCGAAGTTTTTCAGAGCCGCTGTTAAAGAAGATGAAAGTAGAAACATACGGTGGTCGCAAGGCCGCTGCCTTATAAGCCCAGGCTAGGGCACACCTGTTTCGTAATGCTCAATCCTCTGACCCATTTCAGATCGAGTTCCCGGCGGTCGCCCCTCCTTATGGTAGCTTGCTCGGCATCTGGGTACCCGTCCGGGCTTCGCGTATTTTTTAAATTTCGTTTTCATTGGAAACAATACGAGTTTTCTCGACCAACGTCCTACTTCGCCATGATACTATATAATTAGTCTCATTTTACATTTCGCAGAGATTTTATATAGTTATATAAAAATTATTAAAATTGAGATCATGGCTTTAATTCAACAAATTTTAATTTGAAAATTTTATAACACATCTCATTTGGTCCCACCAGATTATTTATAAATCTTTGTATCGTTTAAAAATCGACATAAGCTACATGCATTGTGTTTTATTTTTAGAGCTTACGAAATTGGCACAGCTATCTATTACTTGCGATATACCTAAGTTTTGCGCTGTTTATTTAATCCATTATGTTGTAAATTCACTCACATGTTTGACAGTTATCCGTCTTGATTCATTACAATATGTACCAAAGTGTTTCCATGATTTTATCTCAGCCTGGTTAGCTTAAATAAACTAGGTCAAGATGAATTTTAAGCTAAGTGACTTAAATTAAAATCATTTAAGTTGATTTTTTGTATATTACACTATCATAATGGTCTTATATTTGTTATTGTTTTTTTTTCTGAAGGCATTTTTCCTCCTTAACCAGTTTTCTCCATCATTTTCTATTTTGAGATATTTATTTTTAGTTATTTGTATGCAGCTCTATTGTATCTTTGTTGATTCGAACTATCCGTCTGTTTTTTTTATTTTCCAGATGGTTTCTTGCCTACTATTTATAGTTGTTTCGGTCGCCTAATAGATTGCTCTCTCCACCACCCATTTTAACCTCCTTGCTTTCATATCATGAGATATTGATTGACCAGTTTCTGTAAACAGTTTTTTATTGGTGTTTAAATACAAGCAGTCATTCTTCTTGAGTTAGTATTCTTATCCCAGATCGCTCTAGTTATTTTGCGGAGGATTTTTCTCTCAAATATTTCATTACTTCTTTCTAGGTTGTTAGTTAGTGACCAGGTCTCACAACCATATATCAGAACTCTTTATCATATACATCACAATAAGTACACTTTTATTTTCCAAACTCTCGTTAATTTATTTACTTTATTTTATTTATTTATT
Source organism: Nezara viridula (assembly GCA_928085145.1). Classification (NCBI taxonomy): domain Eukaryota; kingdom Metazoa; phylum Arthropoda; class Insecta; order Hemiptera; family Pentatomidae; genus Nezara; species Nezara viridula. Next base: position 11,907,788 of record OV725081.1, read on the forward strand.
TATTTTTTTGTCCCTCTCTTCCTCCCTCCCCTCCAACACTCATAATGAACTCATAATTATTTTATCATGTAAATCTTTCATTAATCAGTTGCCTAAAATACAACATACATAAATTACATACAATATGAGGAATACAATAACTTTTTTTATAATAGGAAATGAGATAGAAATGTAAGTGTGAAAAGTCATACTAAGTGTACAAAACCCCTGAAAACATAATTAAAACTACATTTCGTTAAAGATTATCTCAGCAATGACTTTCAGTAGTTTAGTTGCGATAAGATACATTAGAAAACTGATAAGACGGCCTTCAGGGTTGGTAGTCCTGGCAAGGCAGTAAATCGCAGAGGAAGTGTGCCATTATCGCCTCTCCGGAGGATCCTGGGACCAGATAGCCCGACGATTTATCGTTCCTGAGGAAAGAAACGGCTCCCATATCTTCCGATTCCTTTATTTTATTTACACTTCTTTATCTACTGATTTATTGCTATTTGTTCGATGAATCCAACTCTTTTTAACGATAAATCGGAATGAAGTCCCTATACTGTTCGATATATGTATTGTTCTTAGTATAAGAGAGTTGCCTGAAACGAGAGTTTTATTTTTTTTTTTTAGTCATATTATTCTCGAAAAAAATTGCATTGAAGGTCTTCGTGTGGGAGGAGGTAGAGTTGCTTGTCTATCTTTTAGATCCGTTTAGATCTCCTGTATCCCAAAGATGATTTACGGGATGCCTATATACATACATATATATATATTCGGCATCTCCAACCGGTTTAACTTCAGGTAATCACACTTTTCCTGCATATTTTATGACCAATCAAGAATTAAATGAACTTCATGAAATGGTTCTTTTCATTATCCAACACAATTAGCATAGTTTAAATAGCTATGAACCTGCTTTCAAATTTTTTATGAATGTTTTATACTAAAATAGCTCTTGTAACATAATATAATAGGTTATCGTTAAAAAAAAATAAAAATAAATAAATACCCTGTCAACTAGAAGAAGTACATTATACCAAATGTAATCAAAGTTAAACAACCTCGATGTGATAAGTATTCGTATGAGTGATTATCCACCGAGGAAAACCAAGATGTCCAAAATTCTGTATGGTGGGGTCCATCAGCCTATTGGAAACAATTCACACAGACCAGGTGAAGGACTGATAACTTTAGCCCGTGTACTTCGGGATTCGCGATATGATTTTCCAGGATGTCAGGACTCTTCAGGCCCAGGTCCTCATGCACATGCTGAATATGAGCAGTTCATTATGATCAGTTCATTCCCTAAGCCCGAATGAACCCAAGGAAAGGACATTGTACCAATGAAATCGGATATGGTAGCCTGCCGATGCACGATGGAAACTAGGAAATCTTAGCAGCCTAAGGTTGTGTGACTCTCTCCTGGCAATACGTCTGCAAGAGTAAAAACTCAAAATAAAAATAATGTATTTTAGTTTATATTATTTTGGTGTTTGATTTTTATTTTAAATTTATATATGAAATATGTGCTCCGTAATAAAATAATTTTCCATTTTTGGGTATAAAAATACCATATCTTAAAGAAACCGATAAAATATTTTTTCTACACGAAAAACTGATTAATTACTCCAGAAGAGAAAAAATAAATCCGAACAATTTTAAATAAATAAAAATACGATACAACATAATACTTTTTTCATTGGTTCTAATAAGTTTTATGGCTTAATATATTTTTTTTGGACAAAAGCAAAAGTCCGATATATTAATTAATTATTATATAATATAAGACCAATTATTATTTAATTATTTTGAAAAAACATTTCTGTTGTATTATGTATAATATAATATAGGTATTAATTAAAACATTAGTAACTTAATGGAAGGTGAAAATTGTCAGTCGAATATATTATATACTATATACACTTATACACTTATAGTTTATGTGATTTTTAACCGCCTTTGATTCATAGGAGAGTAAAATGTATAATTTAATTTTTTAATTACTTTATCCGATCAGTACAATTTAGATATATATATATATTATTTGAGTATATATAATGTATTATTAATTTTTCCATTTCATTTTCAGGTAAGTGAAGAAGATCTCATTATCGATCAGTATGTATTCTTTATATATATACCAATTTATTTTTTATCACATTTTAAAGATTTCAAGTAGATAATTTTAAGAATTTTTCTTTTAATAAATATATTCGTGAATATTGTTTTGTGATGTCCCGTTAGCCGATAGGAAACAAAGCAAGGTCGTGTAAATTACGTAACTTTTCCTGTTAAAAATTCCGTACGTTTCATATATATTTTGTTTTGTTTTTTACGGTAGTTATTTACTGTTGAGAATCATTCGAGTTGTCTACATTTTTCTGTTGCTATATTTGTAAATACTGTGAAATGTGTGAGGTGTCTTTTAAAGCGATAGATCCTTATAAAGAGATCTCTCGCTTTAAAAGATACATCTTTTTACTAAAATTTATCGGGACCGGATTATGCAGAAACAATAGTTTTGAAACCTTGTTTTTCGGGACACTCCTCATAGGGGACACAGATAAAAAAAAATTACCCGAAAATGTTTTTTCGACCTATTGATTAAGGATAATGTAAGGAATGTTTCTTCGCTTCGTTTACTTCCACAAGAAAAGGTAACATTTTCTAAAGCATTCCATCCAAAAATACCACCAAAACCAATAAGTAGCTATAATATAACATTCCTTTAGTATATGCTTTATCTGTAAAAAAAAAAAAACTGTATGAAAATATATTTGTTGAAAACCAAACCATTTTCAGAAGAGTTTTATTAAATCTAAAAAAATATTAATCTTATTCCGATTTTTTAAAAAACTCTAAATTAAGAGCACCTTTCATTAAAGAACAAAAAAAAAACCATGATTGTGCCTCCATATCGAGAGGTTTCACTGTATATGTGTATGTTGATTAACTCGTTTTCAAAGGAATTTTAATAAATAATGGTGATGCATTGAATAATATAGCCATTTCGAAAATAAAAAGAGGTTATCTCGTGGAGCTCCTGCATTGATCTCTTTTTCAGCGAGTAATGAGAGAGTGCAGGTTCGGCCTTGACATAAATCGGGCTTCTCTTTTTTATTTTCACTCTAATTTGAACCTACTTCAACCTGTCCCCTTCTTTTTGCCCACTTCGCTTTTATTTCTGCTCCTTCTTCTTATGGCTAGCCTTGAAAACGGGTTCTATTAAGTGGGCGAGGCAAAAACTGTAACGATTCCAAAGAGGCAAAAGTAAACGAAAATAGAAGATAAGTGTAAGTTTACAACCGTACGGCCTGCTCTGGAACAAGGCAAACGTTGAAGAATTCTTTAGTCTTTTATAAGATCAATTTCTACTGATTCATGACACGAAGTTCAGGGAGTGCCGGCCTTAGGGCTCACAGTGGGACGAAATAATGGTTTTCGTGCTTGCAAAAGATGGGTATAGAACTTGTAAATAATGTCGGATTAACTTGATATTTAGTAAGCTTACGTTTTCAAAGCAGTGGGACACGAACGAAAATTAGAAAATTTAAGTAAAATATCCTCGTAAAACATATAAAATTTCGGTTTCTTTGTTTAAACCCGGAGATTTTTAAATTTGACAATAAATTAAATTCGAACATGATTAAGACGTCTTGTGATGCATAATTTTATTTACTTACAGTATATATTACATTTATTTAAAAAAACATAATAAAACAAAAAATATAATTATGATTTATTTTTATGTAATGACTAAAAAAATGTACAAATATATGGTTTATCAATTATAATATTTTATTTTACAATAATTGTTTTATGGTATAATAAGCATTCGATTTTATTTTTATTACATTAAAACTTTAAACACCATCTATAATAATGATATTTATGAGAGTGATCGCCGTGAGGGAGTGGAGCGCCCAGCGACATCCTTTCCTAACTTGATTTTAGTATACTTTTTAAGCCAGAAGATCCGTCATCCAGCTTCTTTTCAGACTCCTAAACCTATTTTCGGGAATGTTAATTGTAGCCATATCTTGTATGTTTGTGTCCGTTTAAGTTATCGAGAAATCTCAGATTATTTCATGATTTCATCTATTCATATTCATTGTGCTGATAGTGATCTAGAAAATACTGACTAACTTGAAGTTTCGATTCCAAACTAGTACCGTATTTACTTAACATTTTATTTTTTATTAATAATAGTTACAACTGTATTAAGAATTAAAATGCATTCAGTAAATGTAATCATTGGAATATAATACAATGAAAACATTTGGTGAGAATCTACCCCTGGTAGCGCTCAAAATGTATTTACAATAGGAGATCTAGAGGCCATCTTCTTTTCAGACGCCTCGGAGGGTTATCAGGAATCGAAGAGGAAGCAAGGTTAGCAAAATTTACAAATTTTTGATCCTTAAATAATTAAATATTAATCAATTCCAGGACTATATTCATAAATATCGCGCAAAAAACGTTTGGATGCCGCAAATACGTCACAGAGGTCACATGCGGTCTATTCCTCACCTATGGTACAGGTTTGTAGAAAATTGTATTTGAAAATATGTTAACAAAGCAATTAAATATATTGCATATTTTTATTGTAATTTAAAGGTTTGAGGCAGTGAGACGAGCTCTCAAATATCCGATGCTTCAAATTTGCAACGGAAAATGTGATGAAATCTTCACGTAAAAATGGAAGAGTGCACACGAATGAATCATAAAATGCTAGGATATATTGTTACATATAATTATCTTTAAATAAAAAGTAAAATTTCAATCATAGGAACACAGGGTCTAGGTTTTAACTTAAGCCATCAAATCGACTTTTCCTATTTTCATAATTGACTTAAGTTTTATGTTTTTTTTTTTTTAATTATTTCTTAATGGTATTTACAACTGTATTAAAGAAATACATTTAGTAAATTTGAACATATGGATATAATGACATGAAAACTCTTGTTGAGTAACTACCCAACAGTAGCACTCTAACGATATGTCTACATTAGGAGATCACGGGGCCATCTTCTTTTCAGACGCCTCGGAGAATAATAAGGAATTGAAGAGGAAGCTAGGTTAGAAAAGAGAGGGTTGGGATGATTCTGAAGTTTACTATGGAAGCATAGGTATTGGGCCAGATCGGAAACATTAAGGTCATTATGTTAATTTTATTAGTGACAAAGTAAGGAGCATTGAGGATTTTACGAAGGATTGAATGCAAGAATTCGAAGGCTTTGTGGAGCCCCAAAGCTCAACTCCGTAAGTCCAAGTAGATGTTATTTGTGGTCATGTATATGAGTCTTCTGTAATTACTAGAAACTCAGAGAGTTTGTCTAGTAAGTGTTGAAGTAGTCAGAAACGTCGAACGGTTTCTTGTCTTTTTAGTATGGTATGAGGAATCCAAGTTAGAGGTTTGTTCAGGTGGAATCCTACCTATCGGATTTGTTCAATAGGGGTAATTGGGGAATTTTTAAAGAATACTGTAAGGCAGGAAGCAATATTCATATTAAAATTTAAAAGAGTTGTTAAAACACTTGAACAGTAATACGCAAATATTATATCAGATATATTAAGTAACATATAATCGTAATATATATGTATTTTGATTACTCCTTGTTCCTCAGCACATTCTACAAAGACGAGATCCTAGCCTAAAAAGCTATATATTCCTTCCCAGAGAACTATTTCTTTTAAAAAATCATTTTTCGTGCTACTTTAGAATTCTTTAACCACTTCAATACGCAAAACCTCCTCATTGACTTTTTTAAGCGCCAATTTTCATCTATCTCCTCAGCAATCATGGTTCCTAATACATCTTGATAATATAAGTAGTATGTATTGTCTAATGCAAAGTTCCAATTTTGATTATTCGTTATTACATATTCGTATCCAACAAAGCTATAAATTCATAAAATTCACATTAATGATTACGGTATTCCCGTTTGAAATTTTGCCACGTGATGGGCTTTGGGGTACTATGTGAAACCAATGAAATTGAAATGTAATTTTTCACATTTGTTACTTAATTGAACCTGAATTATTATTTTTTTAAAAATTAATTGTAGTTGAGTAAAGTCGTTGTTGATGCGCATTAAAGTCTTTTCGGCAGTTGACTGAGGTAAGACGTGGTACCTCGAACCTCCTCCTTAGAAGATACCCTAAGGTGAACTAGAAGAAGGAAGGGCAACCACGCCCTTGGGCGGCCTTCGCAGATCGCGAGCACCGCAGCCAGTCAGTTCTACGAAGCCGGAGTGCGAGGTCCCGGCTCTGAGTCAGGGTGTCTTCTAGAGTCAGTCAGTGGTGCAGGGAGTGTCCCAGGGGCGTCATCTTCTTGTTCAGTGGATCTTCTTGGTCTGTGTCCAGTGTTAGTATCTATATTATTGGCTGGAGAAAAAAGAAAGGTGAGTTATTAATAAACCTAATTTATAATAAATAATTTTGAAAATTTATAAAAAAAGTCTAAACATTTAAAAAAAAATTATATATATTATATATATATATATATATATATATATATATATATATATATATATATATATAATAATAATAATAATTTCAGTAAAAGATTACATAAATTGTGTGCATTAGACCTCACGTTAGTAGTGAAAATATTAAGAAGGCAAGATTAATAATATCAAATATAAATAATAAATAACAAATAGCTGATTATAAAGAGGATGAAAAGCTGAATATTTCTCTCGCTTACGATTTTTTAGTTTTGAAATAATTTAATCCATAGCTTCCATGAAACTCGTTTTTTGGTTATTGACACTATTTTTTCCCTTTTGCGCCTATCCCACATGGCGTCGCTTTAAGATACTACTTTAAATAATACTTCATTACAAAGAGGATAAAATGATGGACATTTCCCTTGCCAACAATATGCAGGTCGGATTTTTAGTAGTTGAGATATATTAATCCAGGTTCAAAAACATTTCAATTAGTGAACTCCATCCCGACTTTCCAGAGTGTTGCTCGCCGGAAATCTGACTGCTCTATCTATTTCACTCTCCTCAAAAAAAGTGCAAAACGCGCCTAAAGAAGTTCTCACATCGAAAAATCCGGTGCGACCAACATCATACAACTTTTATTTATTAACTTATTTCCGAAAATGTTGGGGGGGGGGGGAGAGGGGGAATGAGTCTCCTTTTTCAATAAAATTCCTAACATTTTATTCCTAATATTCATATTTATTGACAATCTAATTTGCTTTACAGAAAAATATTTTAAACCCTTCTTGGTCAAATAGCTTTATTTCATTTAATTTTCACGTCATAAAAGCATATTTGTAACTTATGGTAGTCCCTAAATTTAAAATTAACTCAAATGTCATACATTTTTGTTTTCTTAATTTTAATTAATATATATATATTATTATAATTAATATATATATACAAATAATTAATATATATATATATATATATATATATAATATATATATATATATATATATATATTATTATTATTATTATTATTTATTAATTATATGTATTAATTTATATATATAATTAATATTCTTAATTTATATATATTTGTTTTGTAGTGGTGGAGAGAAATTCCTATTTCATTTTTTAATAGTTGTTTGAATGCTTCCTTGGTAAAAATTTCGAATGGCAGTAATAATCACGTTATCAAAAATCTACTATGTATTAAAAAAAAAAAAAAATCCAGTTTTGTATATACTCTGGAGAGGCGGAGGGGGGAGGGAGATAGATAAAGAAGATATAGTGAAATGTGAAGCATTTGAGCGGTGTTATGGAAATAAAAATATAAACTGCTCAATGACATAATATATAATAATATGATAATATAATGATAATCATGTAGAATTATTTGATAATTTTTTCAACTATGAAACCGTTAATTTAACCGTTTTTAATTATATAAAATAATTAACCCTAAAAATCACTTATAATAAAATAATAACTAAATTTGAGAAAGAAAAAAAAAGAATTTTTATGTTACAAATGCTTGAGAAATATATTACAAATTGCGGAATCATGTTTATTAAAGGTCTCGCAAGAGCTACATGGAAGTCTAAAAAAAAACTGGTTTTTAAAGCGTAAAAAGACTAGTAGCATAAATCCATTTTTTTTTTATTAAAAAAACATTTTTTTCCTTTTGTTCTTCAGAGGAAAATTTCAGAATTTTTTTCATTTCGCCTGAGAGCGACTAGTACCGAAGGACATGGTGGAAGATTATTGATGTCCTGTTACTGGGATAACAATTACGACCCTTACGTCCTTCACAATTATAGCACTTATATTGCCGATGGCATGTTTGCAATAGGCCCTTGCCAAACGATATGCTAAACTGGAGCTGCTAGATAATTTACGCCAGGAATAACGACCTATAATAGCCTTATAATTTTGTAACACGCACACTTAGAGAAATCAGTCCTTGCGTGTACGTATACAAAAATGTTTCCTACATTAAAAATGTATTAAAACAAAAAAACAAAATATTTATATTTTTTATTTCTGAACAAATTCGTATTTAGAAATTTCAAAGAACTCTAGAAAAGAATAGTTTTCTTGTCAAAAATTTACTTGGCCAACTTTACGGTTGGTTATTGTAATTAAAGTTGGTTGTAAGTAAAGGCGTAAAACCTATTAGCTATCCACATCTTTAACTAAGATTATATTGAATTATATCTTCTTGTTAACAATAGGCATAAAATAAAATTAAAATGACAGTTAAGTATAAAGTTATTTAACGTTATTAAAGTTTAATTATTTAAAGTAGGGTTTAAATTTAGCACGTTATGTAAAAAAAATAGGGATGGGAGTGCTGCATAAGAGGTTCAGAGATTTTTAAAGATTACTTCAGAGAGAAAACATGTAATTTTACTAAACTTTTCTTTTATCATTTCCAAAGAAGTTGATGTATTTACTGGTATTCCTCTTTTGTTTAACTCTCCGATGTGAAAGGCATAACTCTCGAAGACATGGACGACTGTCATTCTCTCTCCAAACTTCGGACCAATTGGCGGGTTTACTTTTGTGATTAAGTGAAGGTGCGTAAGCCTGATATAACTACTTTAAGAGAAGCGTCATTTATTATACATTTTAATTCGTTTAATACATTCAACAAATATTTATTCTTATTTTATACAGAAAACAAACAGATTGATATATTATAACTTAGAAATTAATGCAAGGTAAAGACAGAAAATCATAATATAAAAATTTTTAAAATATGTTTTTTTTCGGCTCTTAAGACACACTGGCGAGAACCCTCTCATATGAGTCAAATATTTTATGACCTAGTATCATAGGCGTAGACTTCGGAGGGGAATGTATATATGTGGGTGTGCGTATGTAGTCATAAATAAAAATAGGAACGGTAAAATATAAATAATTATTCCGATCTCCATTATCACTGCCTAACCTTACCTAATGATAAAAAGGTTCCTCATCTTTGCACTATAAAAAAAAAAAAATACAAATATATCATTTTTTTCATATATAGTATTATATTGTCCATTTTACAATAATTATTGATTATGTTAATTATCACTCATAATTTTTATACTTAATATAAACCTTCGAAACTTTTTTTGAGGGGGAGGAGAGGAAGTTCCATCGTTTCCCAACCAGAAAGAAAATTCTGCGTGTATGCCTAATATCACCAAAAAAAGTTTTTTAAAAATCGGTGGTACTATATCTGTAACCTTCTCTTATAAGTAGATACTATATTGTAAATCTATATCTCACTAGACACCATATTTATTAATTTATATCTGCCTATTTAAAAATAAAATGTGTTAGATAAATTTGAGTCATCAAACTTAAATATCGGTCCAACCGTTCCCTCAAAAATTCGTTATATACATTTTAACCGATAATCCAAGCATAAATCTTCTTCTGTCTTCGACTTAGTCGGGTGAAAATCGTTCTTGATATTACATTTAAAAAACAGCTGGCACACTAAACTAAAAACATCCAGGCAAGTGATTATCCTGCCAGGCTCTATTTAAAAAAAAGTAAGCCAAATTCTTTTCTAAGTAAAGAAACAGCTCGTTAACAAGCCTCTTTGTTGGACTAATAAACCGAAAATTGCTGAGGCGAAGAATCATGACCCAACACTTGCCGAAACGTGCCTCGAACCCACACCAATGTGTAGATAAGGCGGGAACGGTACGGCACCCTAGGCGGGGGCGGGAACTGGAGCGTTGAAAAGGCGGGAAAAGGGCGCATTGCCCGCGCATCGTGACTCGGCCTTCTTTAAACGTCAGCCGGGAGAATGGGATTATCTCTCTCGCATATTTCGTAACCAATTTGCCCAAATATCAAATTGAAAAAAAAAATGTTTTTTTCCGTTAGCTAACAGTTATACAGTTCATGGTTCGCTGAGATTTATTATAAGGTGAATTTAATCAATTTTGAACAGTTCCAATTTATCTCAGACATGTAGGCCACAGGTCATTCTTCTGTAGGAAGAAAGTCAAAGGAAACGTACTGAATCGGTTTGAGAATTTAGGTTATCGCCGGTTGATTAAATTTGGTGGATACGAATCTTGCCTGAACTTTATGTGCTGTAATCTGGCGGGATTTAATTAATTTTCCAGAACAAATATAATTATTTTAAGTTCAGTAAATGATTTTAAAATTCAATAAGGCATTTCTTGGTTCATGATGTATTGTTAAAATGCTTAAGTATTGTCTGCGCAGGTAGCAATGTCTATCCGATGGTAGACATGTGATGTATGTATTAAACGAGCACATACCCATATGTATAACTTAAAAAACTATAATCTTTTTGATCCAAACGTTAAATGCTGATTGTTAGTGCTCACTGATAAGTAAATAAAATATCTGGTGTGTCCACTCAGACGACTTTCCTACCTATCTCAGAAGTTTTTTTTTTTTTATCTTTACATATGTTCATGACGAAACAAATAAGAATTGAACTAGATTTATTTTCCTGAAAATTGATCAAACAAAAGATTTGAGTAAGATTTATTGGATAAACTAAAACAATGTAATCCGGCTTAAGGTAGAACAGTGTAAAAATTTCAGTACTCACTAATATTGCTGATCAAAAAATGCTTGCCATAGCTAATTATTTCAAACAATAACTTCTTTTAAAAGTAGAGGAAATAGTCAAGATTGTGTGATGCAGGCAACAGATTTTCTTACTTTCACTTAATCATCGTTATTCTCTCATTCACCCCTTTCTTACACCAGGATTATAAATATTACCGTATAATACATACTTAGGGAGTTAGGCCCCATAACATTTTTCTTTTATTTATAACTTTTTTTCCTGATTTTTTGTCGGGAATTTAGTCTATATACGAAAATTGTTTGACAATGATTAGAACATTATAGGAAAGTTTCATCAAAATCGTTAAAGCCGTTTTTGCGCTACATGGAGCACCAAATTTCTGTCACAGGCAACAGTAGTCAAAACGGCGGTGGCGGTCATAAATAGGCTAAATAGTGAAAAAACTATTTTATTAAAAGCCAACGTTTCGACTCGACTTTGCATGTCTTCTTCAGGGAGGTGTGTTCAGCTGGCAGTTTCGATTAGAACTGAATTTCAAATGTTTCTATATTTTTACTATAATTCTAATTTTAGGATTATATCATGAATGAAATAATGGAGTTCTAGAATGAGCAAAATGGGATACGTGAAACTCAGTTCTAAGTGAAACTCCTAGCTGAATACACCTCCATGAAGAAGAGTCGGAAAGTAGGGTCGAAACGCTGGCTTTTAATAAAATAGTTTTGCCACTATTTAGCCTATTTATGATCGCTACACCGGACCATCTCCTTCCTTTATGCAACGGTCAACTATTAAACATCCAATATGAATTCATTTGTTATTCTTTAGTCGATTACAATAGTTCTATCAAAATAATAGGCCGAAACCTAAACATTTGAAGTAAACATCTGTCTGAATTTAGTCCAAATGGTTTTCGCAGTATTTTACTAAAGATTTAACTTGAGTTAGAGAGTTTAAAATAGCAGTGATGATACAATAGTTCTGCTTTTTTAATTTTTTTTTTTTTTTTTTTTACATTTTGGGAACCAAAATCCTTCGTAAAATAAAATAAAATCATCCATAAAGATCTTAATGTTCCATATGTTTCCGATTTGGCCCAATCTAGATATCTATCCTTCCATAACAAACTGCAGAACCATCCGAATCCTCTCGTTTCAAACCTTGCTTCCTCCTCGATCCGAGGTTTGAAAAGAAGATGGCCTCGGGACCTTCTAATATAGAATTTTAATTTGAGTTCTACCAATGGGTAGTTTCTCTTCATGTTGTACATGTCATGTTATCAATTTCACATTTACTTATTGTATTTTATATGTAATACAGTTGTAAATCTCAATAAAATAAAATAAAAAAATAAAAAAACATTTTGGGAGCACTTTTCTCATCTTCGAAACTTCTCAATGTAACGTAATTTAAATATTAGTAACAACCATAATCACCGCTACTCGTGGTAACAGCTTTTCTTTTATAATTATTCATCTTTGACTCTTCAATGAATGCAACCGGTCGGATACTAAACGTTTCCCGCCTAAGAAGATAACATATCCTGAGACATTGTCAGCACACCTGTGGAATTCCACTTAGAACTATGACTAAAGCCTAGGCTAGGATCTTTGCAAATGGGAACACATTCCTCCTCCAGCGTGTCATAACGTCATCCTGGAATCTTCCAGCTAGCAATTGCATTATGCAATGTTAAAGTGAATGTATTAGGAATTGCGGTGTCCTGTGGTTAGCATCCCCTTGTAAGTATCTACTCTACATAATTGAATATTTGATTTGTTACGTTAGTTAATTAACGAAACCGATAGTAAACAATTTCTAACATTTATTAATTGTATCACGAGTGTGTAATTGCTATACTTTGCTAAATGAGCTAGCCTGTTAACACACAGACCATTTTGAGGAACTCGGTTTGTTTTGTTTTTTTCGATGTCTAAGCGCAAAACATCCAGGTCATCAGCGCCCTATCAACTAAATAACACTACTTTTATTCTGTTTGGGTGGTTGGTACAAAAATAAAAATAAAAAAAAGATATAAAAAAAATCTGGTGCGCTCAACACACAACTTTCACTTACCAGTCTACTATGAATAGAAATTTCTGGCAATGCTGAGCTATTATAAATTTTTTTTATGTGCATTTTAAACGGAGCTAAAGCTTAAGACCATTATAATTACAAAATGTCTATTTAATATATCGACGACAGGCAATAAAAATCTAGTCACTCCATCTGCTTTTATAAACCACATAACTTTGTTTGCTTTTATAAACTTCAGAATGACTAACTCTAATTTCATTATTTTTAAGTGATGTCATTTTAGTGATATTTTTAGTCGAAAAAGTTATCTATGCAGAATATGAGTAAGTTGATTCCAGAGGTGGTGATTGCAGTGTTGAAATATAGAACTGAAGACTAAAGGTATGAATTTAGGTACTTATTTCTTATGAAAAATGTTCTTAGGAAAGATACTTTATTAAATATCTGTGGAAAAAAAGTATTTTGAGTCTCAACAATTAATAAAGTATATTTTAAATTTATCCAAATTTTTGCCTCTTCAAGGGAAAAAACTAGAGACCATATCTTTCCTCCTAGTTGTCCGATCTTAACGATTTTTTTTTCGCTTTTTTAGGTAATTCCATAAACTTTTAAAAAACCAAGCCCTGTAAAGTGACATCAATGGGGATAAGAGCTAATTGATATTAAAGACCACTTAATTATACAATTAAACCGAGTTTAATCAAAATCGTTGCCACTAAAGAGCCACTTCCGGTTAGCCGATTTTAACGAAAAAGTTACCGTCACATCTAAGGCATATACCTATCTTAAATACGTAATATCAGTTTCGTATGACTTTTCGTTTTTGAGCTATACTGCTAAAATACAAACACACAGACCATTTTTCGGGACTTGGTCATTTCGACTCAGGGTACCTCAAAACGTCTATTTCCGTTGAAAACTCAGATTCAAAAATTGTCTCGATCGCAATGCTTACCCTTACTATATATTACATACATACGTAAGTGAAAGTGATAAATAAAATGTTGGTAGAATAAAATAAATAAATAAAGATAATAATAGACACTTATAGATAATAAGATAGAATATATAAATAAGTAGACTTTAAAAAAAATAGCAGTAAAATCAATAAATGAACTTAAATTGATAACCAAAGAACTTTTAAAATAAAAAAATAAAATGAAATAAAGTAAATAGATAAAGAAAATAAATTAAAAAAAATAAAAATAAAAAATAATAATAAATCTGCAAAGGGTCATAATTTATAAACTTGTCATATATGTTCTTTATGTCTTTCATTATCTAAGAACTTGATAACTTTGGTAAACATTTCTTCTTGATTTCTCAGGGATGCTGATATATTCCCAGATCTTTTAACCTTCTGGTGTAAAAACGACATTCTTCCAAAACATGTTTTATGGTTAATGACTGGCCACACTTTTGACATCTGGGAATAAGATTTTTTGTTATGAGGTGGAACTTGGTTATTTGGACTCATGGGACCTCACTACGTGCATTTCCTCTAAAAACTGGGATCCTAAAAGTTTCACGATCGATATACTTTCCTTTACTATATATTTCATATATAGGCAAAAGCAAATTTTTTTTTACGGGAGCTTCAGTCCCTGCCCTCCTCCGTAAATCCATCAGTTGACAAGACTTTTAGGAATAAATTATTATTATTTTATGAAAATAATTATAAAAACATATTAAATACCATTTAATGACTTAATAACATATAATACGCCCAATCTGTGACATAATACTGGTCCGCTACTGTTGAGCCCCGTCTTATAATTATTTTCCAATTACTATACTTCATTGTAATTACTGATATTATGTTTTCTAACTGCAATACTAAATAATGATGTCTTTGAAACATTATCGAAGAAAATAAGATATTTTTATTAATTTATTGTTTCCAAACCCTAGGGCTAAGAACTATGATTTATATTACAACTATTATCAAAATTATAAAAAAAAAAAATATTAAAGAATCAGTAGAAATATTTATAATGAAATATTATTAAATTTATAATTACTCAATATTTAAAAAAATCAAGCATTATATTTTCCTCGTCCGAATATTTTTTTTTTATTGGTTGATTGCAATAGTTCATTATTGAAAAGACTTTGCGAAAAAATCAACAATGATTCTTATTGGATGTATTTTGCTAATAAAAATCAGAATTCGGTGATTTTTTTTCTGTGTAGAGATTTTTGAAACCTTCTAAATAGGTACACTCAATCATAAATTGTATACTTCTAGAGCTATAAGCCAATTTATGTAATATTTCTTTTCTTCATAACTTTGTTCCTGCTTTTTCTGAGGGCTTTGCTTATTTTTAGCACTTAAGGAAAAAATGATCTTAAAAATTATGAAGAGAAGAATAGTTGGGGTGATCAGTCAAATAAGAAGGCAAAAATAAATAATAATGTTAATATTTGACTGATCACCCCAACTATTCTTCTCTTCATTATTCACGACAGTCAACCATTTACCCACAATTACTTAAAAATTATGGTTCAATCATTGGACTTGGATAAAGATTCAAAGAAGACATGGGATGCTGAAATATTCTGGGGTATTCCAAGATCTTTTAACCTTCCGATGTAAAAACGACATTCTTCCAAAAGAAGTTTTGTGGTTTTTTTTTTTGACGTATCGACAAAAAAAAACCTTTGAGAAAAAAATTATCTGTGGTGATTGTTAGTATTGCCGAAATAAGTCTCCGTCTCGCAAACTCAGTCTTCGTCATGGTCTTGATCTTGCGCAATAGTCTTGTAGTTACTCATTTGCTTATTACTATATAGATATTACTGTATTTTTTTAGATAGAAAAAACCTAACTAAGGCCTAATGAAAAATTAGAGGAGTTAAATGCAAAAGTATATTTGTTATACCAATTATTTATATATAGTAAGTAAAATTTTCAAGTATTAGTAACAATTTTGCCTCACAGTAACTTCGAAAAATCGCTTTTTTTTACCAGTCCTGGTCTTAGTCTTGCAGCAGTTAGACGGCCTCGGCCTTGGTCTTGCAAAGTGCAAGACAAAGATCAATTTAGGGCAACACTAGTGATTGGAAAATTAGATAAATCTCATCATTAAAACAGTTGAGTAAATTACATAATATTGTGTAGGATCTTTAACATATTCTTTAAAATATTGTAAAAATAAAATAAAAGACTTATTTCGCCTTTGCTAATTGGCACAGATATGATCTCTTCTATTTCCATAACGATGTTTTTCAGTTTTAGATGCGTGTTAGTATCAACATCTCATGCAAATCGAACAATTTGTGAATAATTAGTATACATCTACATAATATTATTACTCTAATTTGACAAAAAAAAAGTAGTTACCTAATTATGTAATTTTAGAATATAAAATTACTTAATTAGTGCAGTCCTGTTTGTTACCGCTGAGCAGTGTGAGTTTCCTTCTTAAAGAGCTTGATCCAAGAATCTCTATCCTGGGCTAGCTTTCTTCTCCTACTCCAGTCAATTCCTCTCCTGTCAAAGGCTGCTTTGATTCCTTCTTCCTATCTTGTTCTTAGTTTTCCCTGTGGCCACTTTCCCTCCACTCTAACCTCATAATAATCCCTGAAAATTCTGTTTTCAGCCATTCGTAAAACATGTCCAAACCACCTGAATTGGTTCTCTTGGTTTATCTAGTCAGACCTGAGATCCAGATTTGCTCTTATGTTCACATTCTTCACGCGATCTTTTCTTGTTTCTCCTCTATTTTCCTTAAACACCTCATTTCCTTGTATTTTGCTTTTTTGCTTGGAAGTGAAGGTTCAAGACACGCTTGCATATGTTAGTATAGGGGGCACAATCTTCTTAGATGCCTTTATGACTTCGTTTTTGTCCAAGAAGCCTGCCATCAACCCATCCGTACTCGTTGAGGTGAGCACCCAGGTTTTTAAAATCCAAAACTTGCTCCAGGCTGATTTAATTAGAAAAAAAAATAATACAAATCAAAAATTTAAAAAAAAAATCATTAATCCTTATCTGGATAAATTAAATCGAATTGGACTAGCCAAATTTCTTTCTCATATTTTTTATTTTATTTTATTTATCATAAAAATAACTGATGAATTTTGCCAATGAGAAATCATAAAATTGTGCGCTAGTAAATAAAATATTTTATCGTTGTATTAATATTTGCCGTTTTAGTGTATTTACTGTATTTTGTATCGACAAGTATAGTTGCAATTCGCAAAAAACGTTCTTAAAAGAACATAATCATCTAAAATGTACTTTTTGACTTTTGGCAATAAGCAAAAGATATAAACTGTTTTCTTTGAAAGTATTTGGGGTAAGCTCATCAGTGATGGATATAGCTAAGGAATTTTTTGTCATTTTTTCCTTATGCCCATTTAGAATCTCTAGGATCTCCTTTTTCTATTTAACACTTTAAAACTTAAAAAAGATATTCAGTTATAATCTCCATGAAAAAAAAACTCCTTTTTGTACTATGGACAACCCGAAATTTAATTGTTCTAGTAATGGACAGGGGGTCGGTACCAGTAATAGACATACCTTAGAAAAAATCTATAATCTTTATCTAACTATAAAGATAACGATAAAGATAATGCAACATAAATGTTCAAGTTACTCTTAGAACGACTGTTGGTAGGAAGGTATGAAACACACTGATCTCAAGAGCACTATAGAAACAACAATGATAGGCATTTTAAAATTTTCTGTTGGGAACTTTGTTCTTACAGTTGTCAATAGAGGGAATTTTTCTTCATTTTATAAAAAACTGGAAACTTTAAATCGACAAGGAAGCTTGTTATTTACATTTAAAGTCCAATTTGTCCATCACCGGGCTCTCTGTTAGGGTAGTGTGTTCCCTAACTCCATTTTATAAAATGTGAAGATAGTTAAGAGTTTTTATTTCAATAGTTAAAAAAATAGTTTTATATGTTAATACGCTCATTTTTATTTTTTAAATATTGAATTGATTCGATTATATAAAGTAAACAAGAAAAAAAAAATTCTATATTGGGCAATATCGTCCCTGCTCGCGTCTGATAATCCTGTATATGACATCTTTTAAACCCACTGAATCGTATCCTAGAGGTCTGAAACGGTTGTAATGAACATCACCCTCTCTGGCTTGCTTTTGATAAAACGAAGTTTATTTTTTGGGGGTGATAAAGAAATAAGAACAGTAAATATATGCTTTCTCTAATGTTATTAGAATACTCGGAAATCGAAGGCTCGTGACAACAGTTATGCTAACTTAGACGTGTTTGGAATAAATTAAATGAGGATAGATAAACTGACCTTACTCATTCAACATCCCAATTATTCTCTTCGGGTCACGATCCCCACAACCGAATAGCTGTAATCGATTCCTTATCAGATATCGATAAAATTACGAGTGTATTCTTCTCACAACAAGCTCCAACTCTTCCCCGAGAGATATGCTAATATTCTGATATCGGCAAAATATTTAATAAGAAATCACTATCCGGGCCGTTTCTTTACACTAGCTATCTTGCTATCGTATCTAAGTCCGTTTAGATTTCGTAGCACAATGAGCTCATCACATAAACTCAAACCTTTCTTTCTACTTTCTAGACGTATTATAATCTATTCTGAATGTATTTCATTATTATTTATCGCCTAGTTTTATAGTACCTTTATATCATCATAAAATATAGAACAATCTAGAACACAGATACAGAAACAGATGAAGTACGTTTCTTGGTATGTGGTGTAGAATATCAAAACTAACCAAATACGTTTTCAGTTCTACAGTTTCTTTTCTCGTCAAATTGAGAATTTAAAAAGCTTCAAAACCATCTTAAAACAACATAGACTATTTTAAAAAATCTGGTGCGCGCAACACAAAACTTTCACATACAGCCCCACTTTGAATAGAAATTGTTTTCTGGCAACGTTGGGCTATTATAAAATTTATATTTTAAACAGAGGTAAAGCTTACAGGTAACAAATCATTAAGACCATTAAAATTATAAAAAGTCTATTTATTACATCGACAGTAGACAATAAAAATCTAGTTACTCCATCTGCTTTTATAAACCACACAACTTCAGTCTACGTATATGAACATTGGGCATTTAAGATTTTACAGTTGATTACTTATATAATAAATGTGTATTTTCTCTGTCACAAGTATATACTTCAGACCTCAAGACCGACTTTTGAATATCACGGTCAGATATAACTGTTAGTCATAAGATATCGCAGTGAAATATAGTGTACTTATCTCTTCAGCGGGGGCTGCCGTAGATATACAAGATGGTTCCAATACGTCTAAATTGTTTCTTATATCTTATCTCCTGCAAGATATCTTTCCTCAACTTCAAAATAATGAATGTGCTCTATTTTCATAAGTTATACTGATATACTCCCGTTTCTATCTTTTATTGACTTTCTCGTACCACGTGCAACAAATATCTATTTAAATTTTTCAGAAATCGAATTAGTGGGAAGATTTATATCTTACTAGTTTGTACAAAGTTAATTGAAATTAATTTACACTTTATATAATATGGAGCGGGGTAGCTCAGTATAAGCACTGACTTCCAAAGCTCAGGTTTCGGATTCGAAGCCGACTGATGATAATTAATTTTTCATCAGTCGTGAATCTATCCCTAAGATAGACCTCAGCCTCTATAAAGTTGACAAAAACTTTTTTATATCATAGGGAGATCTATTTTTACTATTCTCAGAAGTGATTGAATTTATTGAATGGGGTATCAAAGTAAAAGCAATTTCATGGAAAAGTATACTAATTTCAATCCTTGAATTCTTAGAGCAAATTTAATAAAATTCATCGAAAAACTCTGTTTTAAACATTTGTACACGAACAATACGACCCAGTAAAGTTCCAAATTACTACATCTGACCTTAGTAAAATGAACCGTTTTCGAGATTTACCATAATTAGTTGTTATGCCGAGTTGAAGTGGCTCTATCCAATCTTCTGACTGCAATACTTCCTAGATGTATTCATTTTTGGAACCTTTCAACCAAAAAAACCTCTTACCTTCTCAATTTACTCCTTCTTCCTCTGTCCATTCGTTCAACACGATATCCCAGCTCTCTACCTGTTTATTCCTTCTAATAGAACTGTATCCTTTCTGTATTCTTTGTTATACGTGCTACCTTATTTTGGAATTCCTTGCCAACCTCTGTACGCAAATCCTCAACTTAACATTTAAACATAATTTATCTATCCATCTCCTCAGCGATCAATCTTCCAAGTATGTGTAAAATAATGTTCATGTTTTTCAAACATGTCAGTCGCATTTGATGTTATCCTAAAGATAATTATATATCATCCACATTATTAATGTTTACAAATATGTGAACTCTCACATCAGAATTTATCTATAATTTCACATGTCTACCAGTGCTTTTTTCTTTATTTTAATTTTTAATAATAGATCCAGATAACCTTGTAATTTAATTTATTCCTAATTATTTCTTTTATTTATTTTATTAGTTATACATATTTCTGGCTCACAATAAATTTGCCCCTCGCGCGGGCTCATTACCGCGTATGGGGAGCGTCCCACGGGTGGCGGATGTGGGGATGGTCGGTGGAAATTCCTTGGAAGTTCCTCCCGGCTAAGTCCGATGGACTCGCTGACCAACAATGAGAGGGGCCCTCCAGACTTGCTGGAGGGAGGGGACCTCCAGACTTGCTGGAGGTAGGGGCCCACCAGACTTGCTGGAGGGTGTGACGTAGGATTGAACGCCCTACTCACATATCTTTAGTTCACCAAACACCACAAAAAGTCATGGATCTCCCTAAGGTAAAACGCTCATTATCCGGAGGTAAACTAGTCCCCCGTTCGGGTCTCCGGGTGGGGACTGCTTTAGGGGATTCATGGCGCAAGTTGAAATATAGGGATTTAAATATTGGTACGTGGAACGTAAGGAGTTTAAACACAGCAGGGGGGCTAAAATCGGTCGCGAATGAGGTAAATGGGTACAATTTGGATGTCGTAGCTCTGCAAGAGGTTCGCTGGCCAGGGGAGGGCTCGATGAGGGAAGGAAAGTACACTATTTGGTACGGAGGAAGCGGGAATCATTGTTTAGGTACCGGGTTTCTAATTAGGAGTAGCTTACTATCCGCTTTGAAAGACGTACAATTCTTTAGTGATAGAATTTCGGTAGCTACATTTCAGGGACGTTGGTGTAAAATCGCATTAATAAACATACATTGTCCGACAGAAGACAGTGACGATGAAGTCAAAAGTGAATTTTACGATAAACTCGAATGGGTTTATGATAAACTACCGCGAAACTACATAAAAATAATTGTAGGTGACGCAAACGCAAAGGTAGGAAGGGAAGAAGTTTATATTCCGACGATTGGTAAAGAAAGTTTGCACGAATATAGTAATGATAATGGGATCCGTCTGATAAACTTTGCCATCTCGAAAAACCTGATAATTAAAAGTACGACGTTTAAACATAAGGATATTCATAAATATACTTGGACATCACCGGATTCGCAAACACGAAATCAAATCGATCATGTCTTGATACAACACAGCTGGCAAAGCAGTATAATTAATGTACGGTCTTATCGCGGAGCAGAATGTGGGTCGGATCATGAATTAGTAATCGCGAAACTTCGACAAAAACTTAATATAAAAAAGAGAAAAGGAAACCGTTTCGATTTTGAGAATTTTAATTTGGAAAAATTAAAAAATCCATCAATTAGAAACCAATTCGAGCTAGATGTTAAGAATAGGTTTGAAGCTTTAGAGCTTCCTGATGAGGACCACGAGGATATTGACAAGTTATGGATAGAGATCAGAGATAATATTAAAGCGGTCGGTAACTCGTGTCTAGGAAAAAAGGAAGATAAGAATAACAAACCGTGGTTTGATGAAGATTGCTTAAACATGTGTGAAAAAAGAAAAGCCGCTAAATTAAAAGCTCTAAATAATCCTAGCGAAGACAATCTGGAATACTTCCGAATCTCAAAGAACGAAACGACAAAATTGCTCAAAAATAAAAAAAGGGAATATCTTAAAAATAAAATAATTGAAATAGAAACTAATAGAATCGAAAATAACGTAAGAGACATGTACAAAGGTATAAACAGATCACGTAAATATGTAGGTGCCGTAACGTCTGGAATTAGGGATGATAATAACGATATTCTGACCGATCCGGTTGACATATTGAATAAGTTTAAGGACCACTTTGACAATATTTTAAATTCGGGAAATTATGATCTGTGTCCTCCTTCTGAGTACCAGAGTGCTGAACCATTAATAGAAGGACCAAGTAAAGAGGAAGTTGAAGGAGCTATCGGAAAATTAAAATCATATAAAGCAGCGGGAATCGATAATATTCCTACTGAACTAATTAAGGCATGCGGGGAAGCTGGAGTTTCTAAAATACATCGGTTGGTTAAAAAGATCTGGGTGAACGAGAAATTACCTGAAGAATGGAAAGAATCTATTCTTATTCCGATTCACAAAAAGGGTCTGAGGACGGATTGTAATAACTATCGAGGAATTTCACTCCTTCCGGTATGTTATAAAATATTCACTTCAATCTTAACCAGTCGAATCACGGAATACGCCGAGGAAATTATCGGAGACTACCAATGCGGATTTAGACGGAATCGTTCGACTATTGATCAAATATTTTCTTTACGGCAAATATTAGAAAAAAAATTAGAGTATAACGGTATTGTTCACCAGCTGTATATAGATTTTAAAAAGGCTTACGATTCTATTGACCGCCAGAAACTGTATAATATTCTAATCGAGCAAGGGATTCCAAAAAAGCTAGTAAATCTAGTCAGGATGTGCTTGACGGAGACACTCAATAAAGTTAGAATCGGTAATAATTTGTCCGAAAAATTTGAGGTTCGTTCGGGCTTAAAACAGGGGGATTCTCTTTCGCCTGTCCTGTTTAATTTGGCATTAGAACATGCCATTAGGGAGGTAATGCGAACCGAGAAAGGGTTGGATCTGGGCGGGACAACATCCGTGCTGGGCTATGCTGATGATCTGGTACTGTTAAGCGAAGACGTTGAAACTATAAAACTAAATACGACAACGTTAATGAAAGCCGGTAAAGAACTAGGACTCGAAATAAACGTGGATAAAACAAAATATATGGTTAGCTGCAAAAATGGCGATACTACTGGTGATATCGATATAGATGGTAATATGTTTGAACAGGTAGATAAATTTAGGTATCTAGGTTCTACGATAACTAGAAAAAACGAAATTGAAGAAGAGATTAAGGTTAGACTGAAGGCGGGGAATGCTTGTTATTTTTCTGTGACAAAACTACTTAGTTCGCGCCTCTTGTCCCGAAACTTAAAAATTAGAATCTATAAAACAATTATCTTGCCTACAGTTCTTTATGGATGCGAAACTTGGCCGCTTACATTAAGGGATGAGCAGCGTCTTAAGGTTTTTGAAAATAAAGTATTGCGTAGAATATTCGGACCGAAGAAGGATGAGTTAACCGGAGAGTTCAGACGGTTACACAACGCCGAATTGCGTGAGCTGTATCCGGGTAATATAATTGAGGTAATTTCATCGCGGCGAATCAAATGGGCTTGTAAAGTTGTTGGGCTTAGTAACGAGAGAATTCCTAAAAGGTTAATATTTGCTGTGCCGAATGGTAAGCGTCCGAGGGGTAGACCGAAGCGAAGGTGGGAAGATTGCATTAAAGCCGATCTGAAGGGACTGGGTTTGGACGGCGAACGGTGGAGGGAGGTGTGTAACAAGCGATTGGTGGTGTCGGCATCGAACCTTCGGGTTCGCTAAGCCTTATTATTTTATTATTATTATTTAATAAATTTGCCATCTACATCGGTATTCAGCAAATATGATATCATGATATGATATAATAAGATAATGCAACAAGTAGCTCAATGCAATAAGTCTCTTGGCCTCTCATTGGCGCCTCAGCAGTCTTCTGGGCGGATTATATGGATTTGTGGCAGTAGATAGAGCATGAGTAAGTGGATTGGAATTTAGAGTCAGTCTGTCATGAAAATTATTAAAGCGGTCAGTGGCAGTTGCCGAGATGAAAGGAGTGTTAAGGTCAGTCTGTAACGTGAGGTTTGAAACATAAAAGGGTGCGTCTACAATTTTCCGAAGGACTTTTGACTGGAATGACTGCATGATTTTTATATTTGATTTCTTTGCTGTTCCCCATAGTTCGATTCCATATGTCCAAAGTGGTTTAATGAGGACTTTGTAAATAGTTAATTTATTAGTCACAGATAATTTAGAACGTCTGTCAAGTAGCCTAGAAAGAAGTCCGTATCGCTGATTAAGTTCTTTTTTGTTTTATGTGGTATGTCCATGTCAGTCGTTTGTCCAAGTTGAGACCCAAATATCGTACAGTTTTTGAAGGTGGTAGAGCGATATTATTAAAGAACTAATATCGAACTAATAACAATAATAAAGAATTAATAATAGCGATATTATGTCATTACGACTATCTAATTATTTCTAATGTCATACAATTGTCATTAAATTGTACATTGTGCATTGTAGTATAGTATTTTAAGAGTACTTAGTCCCAGAGTAAAATTTATTTTTCTTGTTATTTTTAATTCTTTTCGAAAAACTAATAAGTGCTATGGTTATCATGGGATACTTAGAATATACTTAAATTGCATAAATTAAAATCACAAGATTAATAAGAAACATGGACACAGCTGACACTCCAGGACATAAGGAGGAGACTAAAAAGGCGTTGGATGAGAGATCTCCTTCCTTATACAACCTAAATAATTGAAGCAAGTCATGGAAGAGGTGCTGCTGAGTTCTTTCTTCCTCATCCCTGACATGTCGTTTATATCTTTGTATTTCCAGCACATTTGCTGATTGTTAACAAAAAGTTGACGTAATTTTATATACGAATATACATGTTTCACTAATGTCCCTTCGTCTAAAACAATAGGGAGAAGAATTGGCAATTTTAGTAATAGCTATCGATGTGGTATACAAGTAGTCTGTATTTTGAAGGGTGAGGTTAACATCTATTTTATAGTTATATATTGTATCTGAATGTTTACTATCCTATGAGTATTCTGTCAAGTATAATTTATACCCAAGACAGTATACGGGATTGGTCTACAGTATTTTATCGCGAGTAACAAAGTTACTACCCGAGTTTGAAATAGGAAGGTTTTATGAAGCGAATCCCAACAAGTTTACGATGAGGATCGACTACAAAGTTCCATTTTACAACCTCGTCCGCTATCCTTCTAAATCGTGAATTATATCTTGCCTCTGCGGAGGGCTCTTCAGATTTACTTTGGTCCTTTAACTTCAGATCGTCGTTACCGACCCGGGTTTTTATCGTTCCTCTAGGAGTATTTTATAACTAAAAAAATATTTATAGTCCTTCTTCTTCTTCAAACTTCCGTCAAACAGTCAGGTCCTGGATTAAATGTATAAACTCGATGGTCTTCCCGAGATTTTCCAGACAAATGTAAAGCTTCAACCCCAAGTCAGTGGGGTTTAGCCAGATCTTCTTCCTGATGTCTGAAGAATATGGCTCCAGGAATCATGCTTTGCCTTTCACATTTTGAAAGCTTGATTCGAAATTCCCTGAAAATGGTAAAATTTAACCATGTTTTATGGAAAAAAATATTTTAAAAATATCTCTTAAATTATTATTGTTCGTATAATTACATTTAATAAGACTTCAAGAATCACTTAAACACCATGTCATATAGGTAGTTAGTATTTTTTTTCCAAAGTAATTATCGTTATATATATTTTTTAAAAAAGCTTTCGAACTGAAGACACCCCCCCAAAAAAAAAGAAAATTAAATCCTGGATCCGCTAGTGATGAGATGAAGCTATTCACGATATTTTCCTTCTGATGTTCTATATTTTACTATCGATAAGTATCCATCTCGATATTATCGACTATCTATATCGACCCTTCGATATGTTAATATTTTAATATAAAAATACATATTAAAACTATCGTTTTCGGAAAATACTAGGAATTATATATATGAATCTGACCCATAAAGAATACATATACTCATCTTGCCTGTTTCATGTATAATGGAATGCGTAATTGAGGAAAATATCGGCATTTCGATTATATCGACTATTGATGGTCATCCCCAAGTAAATTTGATTTACCCAAATTTGTTAGTTAGAACCTTCTCATACCAAGGGCATGAATTGTCAAATAAATCTATGTAGGATGCAAATATATTAGCATTTCGCTGAATCCAATCTAAGGGTGAATGGAAGATGTAATTGGTCGAATAGAAATTTCTGGAAGGAAAAAAATAGCTGACGAAGATGAACAGGAACTAGAAAATTAATAATGGACGAATGTTAATATTGTACACTGGTATGAATGTGTTTAAGAAGATTTATTTTATTTCTGAAGTGCTTATCTTATTATTATTTATTTATCCTTGCCAGTCCAAATTTCACTACTAATAACAGCATCTCCTTGGTACGTAACAACAATACTTTACATACCAAGTTAAGACGACTATCGACCAACACACAGGTACTGTTTACTCCAGATTTCATATTAAACTACAAGAACACATCAGACTTATAGGCAATATGCCCATCAGGAGGCGACTAAAAAGCAGCTTCATGGGAGATCTCCTTTTCTGTTTTAAGGAAGTAAACAAAGACCTGGAAGTGGATACTACACTCACGCCTATAATCTGCTGATTGTTACTTTTATGAATGATGATATAAAATTTAATTTAATTCTGCTAAGTAAGATCAGTATACCTTCCTCACCGTTTTCATTGTACGTTACAAGGTATACAATTTTTCGTATGAGAATAAAATCTCTGGGAGAAGCCGATTCTCCGGAAATACAGTTACCCTTCAACATTCAACAGAGTGCCGTATTTGAAGATTCCGTCTAGGCATCAATCCGCATAATTCCTGAAAATTTCATGAAAATCGGATGAACGGTACTAGGCGGTATGCCCGTCACATCTATTTGACTACAGACAGACAGACACCGAATCAAATTTGATGCTTGATGTCTGAAACGTAAAACGCGAGTGAAAATTTTCGATTCTGAGCAAACAATTTTTTTTAACCTCTCCCATGAACACAATGCTTCCCTACCTTCGGTAGTGAGGAAGCAAAACTAAAAATATTATTTATTGTTAATAATTAATAAATTAAATTTTAAGAAAGGATTATAAGTATGATGTATATAATCTTTACTGAGTATTTAAATAGTGAATATAAACGTATCTTTCCCACCACGATGTTTACGAAGATATCACTGTAATGCCGTACAAGTCTTCCTGAAGTTGGAACTATGCGTCAATAAGACTGAAAATGGTGATCAAGTAAGCTGTGCCGGGTCCGAAACCAGTTGACGTAGAAGATTGTGACAGCCGAAACATGAAACGAATTCGAAATTTCTCTTCCACGGCCACATCTTCGATGAATCACAAGTTGGTCGGTGACTCACTCTGCATCACAATTAGTTAGTCGGAAATTTAAACTCAGATATTCTGTGAAAGTCTATCTTATTCATCTAAATTTCTGATTTTCGTAATATTGAATATTCCTATTTCAATATTCTTGGACCTTAACCTCGGATGTCTTTTAAATATTTCATATCCGCCTTTCAGGTAAATAAATGACTAGGACTTCTGTTAAAACAAAAAACTAAGGTGTGTGCTTCAGACCACAATATAGTAGTAAAACATCAAAGAGATGACATTAATAATATGAAATATAGATTATAAATAATATCTCATTATAAAGTGAATGGCAGAACATTTTCCTCGCTTTCTGTATGCAGGTCCGATTTTTATTGTCCATTTAATCCATACCTTCAATAAAACTCGTTATCATTTGGTTTTCGACAACATTTTTTTTCCTTTTCGTCTCTCTCACACGGTGCCGCGTTAAGATAAAATTTCGAATAATATCTCCCATTACAGTGGGGATGAAACGCTGAATAATTCCATTGCTTACAGTATATATTTTAATTCATATGCAAAAACACTTAGTCGACCCCAGCCGGCTTTATCCAATACCTGACAGCTCAGTGCAATTTACTCTCCATGAAAAATGAGCAAAACCAGCCTAAAGAATTTTTCGTTTCAAAAATTTTTAAAAACCATTCCGTTCGTTGAGTGCTAATGAAAATTCGTAAGGCTTGTGTGGATGATTATTTAGAAGGTCCTCTATTCGTTTCATTACATTCCATCGGATACTTCCGCTTCCGAATGGGAAACGTATTATGATACGCATATATATTAAAAATAACTATTTCGATTTGGTTTAATATTAAGGATTAGTGGAAAAGGATCCAGTATCAATTTTGTCAAACTCCAGCTCCTTTTTTTGCTTACGAAAAATCTGTAATGAAGTAAATACGCATGCATTTTTTTCGGTACGCCTATAAAACCCTTAAAACGTCTAAAAAAAAACTGCTCCTTCGGTTTAGCCCAAACCTGTAGGAAATTGGTGAAATAGTGTACAAATGGTCTGATATCAATTTCTATTTGACGGTTAAAATTAATTTAATTGTTAAAAGTATGATGGCTGTGAAATAGATTAGGCTATAAAGATATTATAATGGAAGGTTTTATTAATTTTTAAACTTAATAGGATTTATGAGGCGTGTTGTTATTGGATTATTCTGTTGAAGTGTTTGCGTGTATATAGATAGTTTCTTATATCTACATAAATAAAAATGTAAATATTGTTTCTTCAAAACCGCTAACCTCCGAAACTTCTTCACCGATTGCTTTGAAATTTTACATAACGTTTCTACCGGATTCAGCATCTTGGGTTCAAATATTTTTTTAAGGAGAAACAAAGTTGAGATTCTTATTTCACATCTCCATAAACCCTCAAATAAAAATTTTCATTGCAATCGAAAAAATAAAAATTTTTGCTTCAAATTTTCGTTAAGGCAGGATTCATTTTTTTTTTCTAAAAATCACAAAATTTGTGGTAACTTCGACATGGCTATTCTTATCAACACGAAAATTAGCATGTATTTAGAGCCCTATAATATACACGAACAGGCACAAATCAGAAGTCCATTTTTAATCAATTATCGTTTAAAAGCTGAATTATCATTTAATGAAAAGTTACTAACTAAATTTCCTTTATACCTTTCCATTAGATTCTAATATGAGGCCTAAATACAAATGATTGGTTGGGTCAAGTACGGCTTTGAAGGTGAGTAGCTTATACTAAGAACCGACTTTCGATAACGCGTCCTTCACTTCGTGGGACTTAATATCGTTTCGTGAAATACAAAACTCGATCTATTATCGATACAATTATAGTCTCGTTGTGGAACTGACCTCGAAGCACTTCAAACATTAATACTTTTCCTTGAAAGAAAAAAAAAATAGCCTGATGAAATCCAGATCACTCGAAGATTAATTCTTAGAATTCACTTCTGTATGTAATAGTTCGTGGTACAGGCCGCTTTTTATCAAATTATTAACATGCTCTTAAAACTTCGTGAATAAAACTTCATCGCATCGTAACCTAAAACTATTTCATTTACGAATACTCTCGGAATTGAGGCGATTGCAATCTGGAAATCGGCAAACTTTGTATATTTATTCAGGCATTAAAAACTGATCAAACTCTCTAATTGTAAGACAATATGATCATAAAATTGGAGAGAAAAAAATAGTGGTGTTCAAATCAGAATGAGGTGTTCAAAAATATTGGTCTATATAATTTCGTTATTTTGACATTTTTGGGTTGGAGGTCACGCCAAACGGTCCATTTCGATTTTATCATCATGGAGTGATGTTCTTCTATTAGCTGTTCTTTTTTGTACTGTTGATGCCTGAATTGGAGAAACCTTGACGGGATTTTTCCTGTATTTTATGAATTTCGAACTTATTTATGGATAAAAAAGCACAACAAGTGTATCATAACGACATCTTTTAATCTTGTATGTAAAAATAGTTAACTGATAATCCGCAATACAGAGTTTTTTTATTAAATTATTAACATCCATCTAAAACTTCGTGAATGGCCTTTATACTTTTGTAGGCCACTTTATTCTCGATTTTGTGATAAAATTACCTTTCGATTCATGTAAAAAGCAAATTGGTTTTCATGAGTTTTTAGTACCTTATTAAATAAACTAAGTTTACAGATCTCGAAACACTACATTTCTTAAAATTATCGTAAATATAAAAGTTATAGGTTAAGATATGTTATTTACGAAGTTTTAGATTTTTTTTTTAACTTTGTTTTGTTTTCCCACATTTGTCTGAAGTACTGACAATTAGCGAGTCTGCTGTCGGGAAAATACTAATAGAGGCTTGATCGGCGTGAGGGAAGAGAGTGCCCAGCGGCATCCCTTTTTGGCTTAAATTCATCATATTTTTTGTGAGGAAATCTCTAATCCAGCTTCTTTTGAGCCTTCTTAGCGTGTTTTCGGGCATGGTGATCTAGGTCATGTCTTTTATCAGTGTGTTAGTATGTCCATGTAAGTTATTGTGAAATTTTTTGTAGTGTGTCCGTATGCGATCGTTAACTGTCGGCATGTTTAGATCTTTATGTAAAGTAATGTTTGTGACGTACCATGGAGCTTTAGTTATAGTCCTAAAAGTTTTTGACTGAAAAGTTTGTAGTTTCCGTATGTGGGTCCTTTTGGCTGTTCCGTATATTTGAGAAGCGTAGGTCCATATAGGCTTTAGTAGATAAATAAGTGTTCAGTTTCTGTTTTAATTTTAATTTTGAGCGTCTTGAAAGAAGGGAGTATAATAGTCGTTAATATTTTTTTGATGATTAATGGATGTTAATAATTTGATTTAAAAAAAAGGGGTGTCTATATGCACAGACTATATATCATTTATCTATACCTAGTACCTTAAGAAAATTTAACCGCTCTATTTTACGATTTCACAAACTACTCCAAAATTAAAACAGCTTCCTTATTTTTTAAAAATAAAATCCTTGAAGCAATGGATGAAATCATTAGTACATACATATATTGCGTGCAAAATATGAACATTGTTGATTATTTATTTATTTTTTTGTCGCGAGTCTATAAGTTTCTTTCTGAAAAAAAAAAAACATTCGTGAACGATTCCTTACCGATAGCTATTGAAAGGGAAGTGTAAACTTTCCCCCTTCGATACCTGAGCGATGGATGGAGCTAGTCGTTAGGTAACGAAAGTGTTAAATCGGCAGCTCATTAATATCTCGGACCCACTAATTACTCTTCGGCGACATTTTGGTCAGTCACGATTTTCCTATTCGTCTCCAATGAAATATTTTCAAGTATTTTCTATTGCACACTTCTAAAACACACCGTCACTAAATGGCTTCTAAACTAAGAATCTAATTTCTTAATAAGGAGTGTCTAAAATTTTCGGTATGGTCAACTTTTTATCAATACAGGCGTTATCAAGACATTGAAAGATAGGATCACATAAATATTACACATCTTATCAACATTTATTTATAATAACTAATGGTGTCCCTAATTGACTTAGTTATAAGTTGAATCGGATTGGCCATCCTTAGGTACACTCAGCCTCTATTAAGTGTAGATATAGATAGATAGATAGATAGATAGATGTATAGATAGATAGATAGATAGATAGAAAAAAAAGCTTTATTCTGGAACTAAGTCCCTTTAGAATATCAAAATTGTACAAAAGGATAGAATACTACTGGTCTAAAATTTTGAAACAATAAATAAAATTGATAAAATAAACTAAAAAGTAAGGAAAACCTTAGGTGAACAAGCTATATACAATACAAATAAGACTATGAGCAAATCACTTAAAACGGTGAACAAATCACTTAAGACTATTAAAAAAACTATATACAATGGTTGAACAACATAAAAATACACTTTCAGAAATGAAGATATATTATATTTTTTTTTTTTCATTGGGGCCAAATTTTTCGGGGCGGGACGGTCAAGTGGGCTAACGCGTACGCAGAATAAGTTTATAAGCTTTAGAATAGATATTAGTAAAGCAAAATACATTTATTTTTCGTTGCAATATCTAATATAAATATATAAACATAGATAGATCTCATAAGAGCTAATAATAGAAGCCAGATTATTGATATAGTAAAGTCAAACCAAATTAATAAAATTAACTTGACAAAACATCAAAGGCATTGTCAAGAATGTAGTATTGCCCAAATGTGAGACCAAGGAGAGTCTTGGTCTTGCGAACTCAGTCTTGATCTTGGTCTTGCGCAACAGTCTTGCAGTAACCTATTAGCTTATTATTATAAAGATATTACTGTAATTTTTTATGTAGGAGAAATCTAACTAAGCCAGAATGAAAAATTAGAAAAGTTAAATGTAAAAGTATGTTGGTTATATCAATTCTTTACATGTAGTAACTAAAATTGTCAAGTATTAGTAACTATTTATGCTTATTTTTTATTTTTTAAAAATATATATATTTACCACCCTTGGTCTTGATATTGCTAAGTGCAAGACCAAGACCTATTTTGGGTAACACTACAAGAAAGATAGTGATAGGTTCTCACCTTGGAATGGAAGAGATGTTGAGTAAAGACAGCATATACAATGTCACTGATTATTTAAATAAAAAATCTTGTATGTCCACTCATACAACTTTCCAACAGATTTGAAAAAAAAAATTAATTTTAAATATATTTACTGAAAATAACACAATTGAATTAGACTAATTTTTCTGATAACCTATCAGAGTAATCATTAGAGAACGATTTCTTTGATGAACTAAAGCAATGTTAACCGGCAAGCACACGGGGAGGGGGGCTTTTAGACTGAAGCACCTCCCCCTCCAAGATGGTAAAATATAACCATGTTTTATGAAAAAAAATTATCTCTAAATGTATTATTGTTCGTCTAATTACATTTAATGGGACTTAAATAATCGCTTCGCCATACCACTTCATATAGGTAGTAAGTTTCTTTCTTTCTTTCCAAGTAATTTTCCTAATAAATATATATACGAAAAAAAAAATACGGGCAGAAGCTCCCTCCCAAATTAAATCCTGGATCCGTTAGAGCCGGCAAATATTAAATAACTGTTTTAAACTACATACTATAGAGATATAACTGTCCTTTTTTTTTAATGAAATTTACAACTGTATTACATAGAAAATACAACAGGTAAATGTGACATTGGTAACATGACATGTACAACATGAAGAGAAACTACCCATTGGTAGAACTCAAATTAAAGTTCTATATTAGAAGGCCCTAAGACCATCTTTTTTTCAGACGCCTCGGAGGTATAGCAGGGATCGAGGAGGAAGCAAGGTTGGAAACGAGAGGATTCGGATGGTTCTGCAGTTTGTTATGGAAGGATAGGTATCTGGATTGGGCCAAATCGGAAACATGTTGAACATTTTTTTTTTTTACGGACTTATTTTATATTATTTTTATTGAAAAAAAAAATACATTTTGCCTCAATTAAGGGCATTGAGTATTTAGGATGAATGAAACACAATCATACCATATATACAATAAAAGAAAAACAAGATTATAACAAAATAAAATAAAATAAAACTTGGAGTAACAGAATAAATCAAATATGATACAACATTAAATAAATAAAAAAAAATATATATAAATAATAAATAAAACACATTCAAAAGAAACATATGGAACATTAAGGTCTTTATGGATGATTTTATTTGTGGCAAAGTGAGGAGCGTTGAGGATTTACGAAGGATTTTGGATTGTAAGGATTTGATACGAGAGGAATTCGATGGTTTAGTGGAGCCCCATAGCTCAACTCCATAAGTCCAAATAGTCCATTGTCATATATATGAGTCGTTTGTAATTGATTGAAAGCTTATAGCATTTGTCTGGTAAGTGCTGCAGTAGTCGAAAACGTCGGGCGGTTTCTAGTCGTTTCAGTCTGGTTTGGGGGTACTGTCCTTTTTTAGAATAGGGAAACCTAACTAAATTCCAAATGAAAAATTGGAAGAGTTAAATGCAACATTATCTTGGTTCTGCCAATTCTTTAGATATAGTAACTAAAATTGTCAAGTATTAGTGACTTGTCTTAATTTTCAAAATTTAATTATTCAAAAAGACGCTTTTTATTTCCTTTTTTTTTATCAGTCTTGTTTCTGGTCTTGCAACAATCAGGCGGTCTTGGTCTTGGTCGTGCAAAGTGCAAGATGAAGACCGATTTCGAGTAAAACTAGGGGGAGTCCTCGACTCGCTAACGGTGGCCTACGCAATGATCGCCAGCTGTTCATTGCGGTCAGCCAGCTAAGAAATAATCTCCGAGAGTAGTTTTCCTTGAGAGTGAGACAGTTCTAGGTCCTTGGAGTTCGGGCTCGGTTCCACAATCTCTTCTTTACGTCATGAATCGTATCCTTAGCAACATTCACTTCTTGAATAAAGCCTCGTTTCCACGATGATAGTTATCGTGACAGTTGTAACCATGGAGGAAGCTGTAGTAACTTTTTCCATCATGTAAAATATACGATAGTTTGTTATGATGTTAGTAATATCGCATTAACTCGATAGTTTTGCTCGATAGTGCGACAGTATTGTCGCGATGGTGACAGCTATCATCATATCCACTAAACTGTGTAATCGTATGAGCAGTTGTACTATATGACCTAATCAATAGCAATGCTAAAAAATATTGTTCTCATATATTGTTCCTGATAAAGAGGATATTGAGAGACTCTATTAAAAGAAGCAGAGCAAACCGGTCCACAAGTCAATGTAGATAAAACAAAATACATGATAGTTAGCCGAAACATCCACCCTAATAACATGATCTGCGTGGACTCTAAATCATTCCCGAAAGTAGACAGATTCAAATACCTCGGCTCTACAATAACCTCAATAAATGATCAACCAACAGAGATAGATCAGCGAATAACAAGTGCGAACAGATATTTTTTCTCTCTTTCAAAGGTTCTGAAATCCAGAAAAATCAACAGAAATCTCATGATAAGGGTGTACAAGGTCGTTATTAAGCCAGTTCTGCTGTACGGCACATTAGAAGCCAGAATTGAGAGATTCGAAAGAAAAGTTCTACGTAGGATAACAGGACCTATATGGCACCAGAACCTTGTCACATGGAGGAGAAGGAACAATAAAGAACTGCTGAAAGAAATGGGTCAGTCAATATCTCAATGCACGAAGGCAAGGAGGTTAAGATAGGCAGGGCATGTAGCTAGTAGTAATCCATCAGGACGCCTCTACACGACAATGAATGCCAGAGTAGTAAGCAAGAGACCACGTGTGATGCCAAAAACCAGATGGATAGATAGGATACACAAAGATACGGCTGAGCTTCATGCAGCAAACTGGAAAGCAGTAGCCCAAGATAGGCAGAGGTGGAGAAGGCTGATTCAGGCGGCCAATGATCTACAAGGTCTGTAGAGCCAACCGGAAAAAAAAAAAATATATATATATATATATATATATATATATATTGTTGCTGAAAAAAAAATGTTTATGAATATATCGAAAAATAAAGCCTCAAGTCTCTAAGAAAAAAATAAAATAAAGTAACCCTAGAATTGAGCCTTTTATAAATAGTTGAGTACTGTCTGTTTCCTGCATGTTGTCAGTCTACGCATCTTATACTTACGATGCCTGAATTGGTTGGTAATTTGGTTTATTATTTTCAATAATGAACCATTGTAAATCGTCGAAAAAGTTCAATACATAACCTCCTCTCCTCCCCCTGAAAATTTGAGGTTTCACCTTTCAGGCAGGGTACGTAGAATTCGAAAATCGAATAAAAGATTTTTTGTCGGCCCGCCATCCGCACATTTTCTCCGAGACTACTGGACCGATTTTTTTCAAATTTGGATTTAAAGTCAGAGTTCATCCGAGAATGATCCTCAAACATCGACCTTACTGTCATCCTTTTCCTTTCATGATGCCGGGCGAAAAACCTATCTTGCTATAGACTGTAGCGCCTAATCTAATGTACCGATTTTAATGAAACTTGGCTTAAGTCTTCTTCTCGATGCCCTTTAAAGTTATCTATGTAACATACTTGAACGAAAATAAGCTCGGAATAAAGTTACGAGAGTTGGTAAAAGTAGATTTCCGCATAACTCAAAAAGTATATACTTTTTAGTGAATTGTATGAGTGCCTTGATATGGTTATTTAAAATTTGACGAAATTTCCTTTTAAAAAAATCGTTAAAATAGAAAAATTTGGATCAAATATATGGTGTCTAGAAATTTTGTATATGTTCTACTGCAAAGATGGTATCCTTTGTTTTGGTTTTTGGATTTTATAAATGTTACTGAAGTAATGCTATTTTATTAAGCAAATTAATAATGATGAAAAAAAAAATTTTTAGACCAATAATAAATCACCTCTTATTTCTTTTTATCACTAGGAAGGTAATCTTACTTTAGATGTATAATTGGTTAGAAATAATAAACAATTGTGAAATAATTTCTAACGTTTTTTTATAGACCATTCCATCACATTGCTGAATCCCGAATATCATTCTAACATTAATTCTAGCACTGGAGAAGCAATGTGCATTTAACAAAATATTAAAACATTTGCATAAAAATAGATATCTGGAAGCTCATTACACACCTCAAACATTTTCCATCACTTATTAGACATCTCTTAACTAATCCAAGGCAGGAAATACAAACTCATAAAAGAATCTATAATCTATGCTAGTGCACATTTCAGCCTCTCTCTGAAAACAAGCTCTTGCATGAATACAAAAGATGGAATTCATCGTCAACGTTCAATATTAATAAGTTTGAAATGATCATTTTGAATGATACAATAACACAATAGCTTATAATAAATCTTTGTTGTATATTTTGTATGGGAAAGTTCTGTCCAGAAGAACGTTATGACTGCACTTATGGAATTAGAAGTACATATTAAAAATTATTACTCTAGTCAATTATGTGTCATGAAGAAATATGAAGCTTTAGTAGTCCGTGAAACAAGTTGAGGAGACAACTAACTTTATCCTGGAGATATTAGCCATGGTGGAATAGTATCTATATCGAAATTTTCTTTTCGATGTCCAATATTATATCGAAACAAAGGATTCTATATTACCTTCATATCGAAAGAAAAAGGGACAATATCTGATTTCGATTTTTTTAAAGTGAAAACTTATTAATAAGTTTATTTAAATAAAATTTACAATTTACGAAATGTACCTAAAAATTGGCCATGTTTTGGTACAACATTTCACACTAAAGCACTAGCGGATCCAGGATTAAGTTTTTTAAGGGAGGCTTCAACTCGAAAGATTTTTTTTTTCAATATATATCGATAATTTCTTAGGAAGAAAATCAAAGGAACTAACTACCTATATGAAATAGAGTTAAAGCGATTCTTTAAGTACTATTAAATGTAATTACACTAACAATAATACTTTTAGAGGTAATTATTAAATATTTGTTTCATAAGACATAGTTATATTTTACCATTTTGGAGGGGGCTTCAGCCCGAAGAAAGCTCCTCCCTAGGTCCGCCTGTGCACTAAAGGTAATCTTAAATTATAAACTTCTTCTTAAAATTCTTTAAGAAGGCAGTAGAAAAAATATAAAAAAACCTACATAAATAAATAAAAACTAATATAATAATAATATACACCAAAATTAGTATATAAATCAAGTCAACAATGATAATAAAATAAAAACTGTATACATTTAAATAAAAATATATAGTTTATGTTACATATGTAAATTTTATTTTGGCCAGTTTTTATTCCATTAAAATATGTTTTGTTCGTCTGTGTTTGTATCTTCTTAAACTTTGCTAATTGCAATGGTCTATTGTTTAAATTAAGGGGTTTACTAAAGTGTTTATTGAGTTGAATTTTTATTCTTTCTGGGAATATATGTACCGTTTTTGTAAATTGTTTAACTGTCTGAAATTCCGAATAGTTTTACGAGTTGGTTATTCTTGTGCATCTAGGATAATCCTTTATGATTCTCATAATGAATTAAATTCTGAAAACTTTAGGCGCGTTGTGCATTTTTTTTTTTTTTTTTTTTTTTTGAGAGAGAGAGAGAGTGAATTAGATTGAGCCGTTGTATCTCCGATGTGAAGCGCTCGGGTAAAGTCGGCTGGAGTCGATTAATTGAAGTGTTTTTGCAGATGGATTAAATTATTTCAGAAACTAAAAATCGGACCTGCACACTGTAAGCAAAGGAAGTATTCAGCATTTTATTCTCTTTGCAATAATTTATATTTCATATTATTAATCTCGTCTCGTTGATATTTTCACTAATATCGTGTGGTCTTAAGCACACAACTTAGTTGGGTTTTTTTTTTTTTCTTATTTACATTATAAACTCAAATAAATTTAATATTTAAAAAATATAAAAATGTGCATAATAACCTGTACAATATGTATATTATGAAATGGAGCTAAAATATGTTCAAAGAAAATAGCTCATATCTTTGGCTTATTGCAAAAAGTCAATACATTTTTTTTATGGAGCTGTTCTTTTAATAGCGTTTTTGTTATTTTTAACTTTATTTGTCGATAAAAAAAAACACAGTGCGCTAAAATGACACGAACACTTTTATATACATATGAAATATACATATATTTACAACAAGCGGATAATTTTATGATTATGGAAAACACGTGACTAACTGCGACTTTATTTCTACACCTTGTAATTAAGTATGAATGTTTTTATATTTATTTCTTTTACTTATAATTTATTTAATTTTGCTTCGAATTTCTTTATTTTATTTTATTTTAACTCTAAGTTACATTTCCTTGGTTTATTATAGTTTTTGCCTTTGTTATATGTTAGATGTATATTTTTTATTTTATTATTTATTTATTTTTTTTTATTGTATTGTATATATGGTATGAATGTGCCTCACTCAGCCTTAGTACTCAGTTCCCTTAAGTGTGGCAAAATGTATTATTTCACAATACACAGATATAAAAAAAGAAATTTCTACACCAAACTATTTATTTTATTTCTCTTGTTACTGAAAGTAGATGGAAATATAAAAAACAAAAATACTAGTAAAATAGCCATTCATATATTTGTTTGTCTCGTTGTTTATGAAATGTTCCAACGCACCTCGAGGTACCTTACCCGGTATATCCCCGATATCCTGGAATTTCATCAGTTCTTATAATTGAAACCTGGAGCCAAGTTCTGAGGATGATTCTGTGGTTCCCGCGCCTTAGCGGTACATTGAGAACTGCTATACCAACCAACTACCGCCGCTTCTTGCGATGTCTTCGTCAGCTCTATGGGCGCCTTTATCTTTCTTCGGCATGGTACAAGAAGTTGATGGAAAAAGTCTACCACCTATATTTGTTTTCTTTTTCGATATAATTTTTTATTAAGCTTCACTCACCGTTAAAGAGTTCTTTATCGGGTTTTTTAACGCACCGAGTCGACATGTCACTCAGGTTGTTCTCAATGCCTTTACTACCCGTAGCTAACCACATTCTTAACTATGGGAAAAAAAAGGTTTACATTTCACACTTCGATATCCGTTTCAATATTATTTCAAAAAAACAAAACAACAACACTATTTAACTTTTTAAAAATTTAATTAGATAATATGTATTTCATTAACATGAATTCTTTCATGTAAATCAATATTACTTCGTCATCATTTATATTCAGCACATGCAAAGATAAACATTCAACTATACATCTTACTAAACCTATAATTTTATTATAACTAAATACAACAATCCAATAAATAAATACAGATAGCTCATATACGAAATCTGTTAATTTGCTGGCTGATTACCTTACATTACAATAGCTATAAATTGTTTATTATATACATTTATAACTTTTATAATTATATTGTTTGTATTTTGCAGGTGAGTGAAATGGTCACATCCTCAACTTCAAGTATGCATGTAAGTTTTCACATAGTCAATATAATCTTTTAATTTGTTAAAAAATATCAAAAAAGGTACTTTTGTATTCTTTAAATTAATAGTTCACAAGTATAATTGTGGAAAACACCAAGTCGGGGTTTATAATTTATTTATGTATCAATTTGAATTAATACCAGACTGAAAAAAACAAGAAACCGCTCGACGTTTCCGATTACTTCAGCACTTACTTGACAAACACCCTAAACTTCCAATTAATTACAAAAGACTCATATTCGTGACTATAATAACGCCTATTTGGACGGTGTTGAGCTATCGGGCTCTACTAAACTATCGAATTCCTCTCGTATCCAATCCTTACAATCCAAAATCCTTCGTAAAATCCTCAATGTTCCCTACTTTGTTACAAATAAAACCATCCATAATGACCTTAATGTTTCTTATGTTGCAGATCTGGATACCTATCCAGATACCTATCCTTTCATAATAAACTGTAAAATCATCCCAACCCTCTCTGGTTTCTAACCGTGCTTCCTCTTCAATTCC
The DNA here is from genome assembly GCA_928085145.1 of Nezara viridula. Taxonomy (NCBI): domain Eukaryota; kingdom Metazoa; phylum Arthropoda; class Insecta; order Hemiptera; family Pentatomidae; genus Nezara; species Nezara viridula. Next base: position 11,948,164 of record OV725081.1, read on the forward strand.
TGATAACCCTCCGAGGCGTTTGAAAAGAAGATGGCCCCACGATCTCCTAATGTAGACATATCATTTAGAAATAATAATAAAAATAAATTAATTAAATTATTAACAAGATATTTCTAAATTTGAAAGTGTTATATTTCTTGATTAAAATAAATAAAGGGGTTGGTATCAAACGAATCATTTTTTTGAATATAGCAAGTAAACCATTCGGCTTAATATTTTGAAATAGCACCTCCTTGAATCCTAGTTGCAATCTTGTTGAAACACCTCTAAGATAAATAGCGATTGTAGGATTACAATGTAGTAGTGGTATATTTTCGTGTTGTTATCGATGCAATTTGTAAAATATTAGCCAACACTGACAATAGGTGTAAATCCGAGAAAAACCAAAAACCAAAAAAAAAATGCATTGATGCCAATCGGACCGCGAAACAATGCATGAATGCTATCAGGCAAAACTATCGAGAAAGTACGTCCCCTGTTCTCGTGAAGGTGAATTTGTGGTTGGTAAACTTCCCTCTCTTATTCTACCAGTTTTGTCATCTATGTACTTTTTACTTTCACTTACCTATATATGAAATATATAGTAAAAGAAAGTATTGCGATCGTAAAAATTTTTGAATCCGAATTTTCAACGGAAATACACGTTTTGATTTCAAATAACAATCTCGGAAAAATAATCTGTGGGGGTGGATTTGGACTGGACATACCAGGTTTTCCTTGACCGATCTTTCTTCTGTATTCTTTTCGGTTTTCACATTCGCTTGTTCCATCGTCTCTCTTCCATCATCATCATATGCCCATACCACTTCAGTCTTATATTTTCAATGGTGTGGAGGATGTTCTGCATTTGTTCCTTCTTTCATTGTTTGCAACTTTTTGATGACGAGTGACACCACAGGATCGCCTCCAATAGTCTATTTCTAGAGTTAGCAATATTTTTGAATGACTTTCTTTAATTGTCCACGATTCGGCTGAATAGAGTCGTGTATTCTGAATTATAACTATATATAATACTACACCTTATAAGACTCCCAACTGATCCTTTTTCAGTTAGTTAATTAGCTTCAAGTACAACGTAGCTTTCGACTTCGGCTCGCTCAAAAGGAATAAACGACGCATAGTGTCTTTCAATTTACGTCGATAACTTAACGAAACGATCATTCACATTCTTACTGATTCATTCGGCCAATCTTGGAATCCATTTATAATGCTATCATTAGAACTTATGCCACCTATCGAAGGAGACGAACATTTACAATGTAGTACCTAGTAAAATAATACTTATTGAATTTTGTCCTACACCGTAAGCATCCTTCAAAGCTATGAACAAGATAATTTTTTTTTCTTCAATTCTTCATCCGCACCTGTCATGGTAGTGACAATTAGCAGATTTGTTCTAAGGTAGCAAATGGCATGATAGGCATGACGAAGAATGGAGCCCAGTAGCACCTCATCCCTGGTCTCTTTACATCCTAAAATCAGGAAAGGAGATCTCTCATCCAGGTCCTTTTCAGTCACCTCCTGATGAGCATTTCAGCCGTGGCCATGTCGTCGATAAGTCCATTGTGATGTCCATGTAGGTTAAGCTGAAATCGGGAGTAGAGAGTACGTATGTGCTGGTCAATGGTTGGTTGTCTTAGGTCGGTATGTAAAGTCTTGTTGTTGACATACCAGGGGACTGCAGTTATTAGTCTTAAAATTTTAGATTGAAAGGATTGTAGTTTTTGTAAGTGAGTCTTTGTTGCTGAACCGTAAATCTGTGAGGCGTATGTCCAAATGGGTTTCAGCAGGTAAATGTATGTATTTAGTTTTTGTCTAATTTTCAATTTTGATTTAGAAAACAGTAAGTATAGTATTTTCAGTCGCTTGTTCAAAGTCTATCTTTTCATTTTGACGTGTGGGCCCCAGGTCATCCTTCTGTCAAATATTATAGATATTAATCTAATAAATAAAAAAAAAATAGTAACATCTGGCGACCTAACATCCTGGACAGGCCCTGCCTACACACCGCTAATGCCATTACCAGCGACAAAAGGGACCAATCCAAGGACGGAATTTTTTATTTTCAAGGATAGCAGATTCTATTCACTTCTAAAAAGCGATAAGTACTCTATGTCCCATCTCGTATTAAGGATCAACCATGTTTAATTTTTTTCTATTATATCTTTTATTTATAAAAACTAATTTTACGGGACGATTACTCGACAGAAGTTATACCGTGTTGTTTGTGTATATATATATTTTTTTTTATTGGTCCGTGACGATGTTTGTTTAAGATAAATCGCATTCAATGTCGAATAAGAAGATTTTTCTTATTTACGTTTTATTTAATTTAAAAAGTCAACACTAAAGAAAAAGTTGCGTGATTTTTTTTTTGTTTTTGTATAACTATACATCACAATGTGGCCTTATTTCAGACCAAGCTATAATAATGTTCTGTTAGTTATTATATGATCTTTTTAGTTGACAGAACGACTAACTCCAATTTCAGCATTTTTTTTTTTCTTTTTATCAAGCTTCGTGATATTTCTAGTGGAAAAATTTATACCTTCATTCGCAGATCTATATTTCAACAATACAATCGCCTACTCTGTAATCTACATAATCACTGTATGTACAGGTAATATAAATTTTTCAACAAGATATATCACTAAACTTGATAATAAAAAAATGCAGAAATTAGAGTTACTAAAAATAAATTGGAGATAGTCATTCTGCCAACTGAAAGGCTCATAAAACAAAATTTGTTCAAACTACGCCAGATCCTGCGTGCCGATTTCGAGATAAATCGTAATTCATGTCCTATATGGTTTCCTAAGGATAATTATAATATGTTTAGTTTTTAAAAATATTGCTTTATATAATAATCTTCAACGAACTAGAATTTAGGTTACTGTATATTAATCATTTTGTTGTTGTTTTTTTGTGCAAAATAAGAAAAAAATATTAAATGAGTTATAATTTATCATAAATTACAAACAAAAAGTAAAATTTTGTTATGGAAAAGCGAATTGGTTCCTTTTTAGGGCTCTAAAAATATAAATTATTATACAAATAAAAAAATACAACCTTTAGTACTTAATTTTCTTCGATGATTTTTTTTCCAGACGTCAACTAAAGCATTCATAACTCCTCAGGATTTTCTTCAAATTCAACTTTAATATAACCGTTGGAAAGGCGAATTACCGTAAGAATTGTTTTCTAGACTGGACTCTTGGAAATTTCGTCTGCACAAAAATTAATAGGGATTTAGGCCTCTGTGTGCTACACGAAATGATATAAATCCGATCTTCGTAAACAAATTAAAATTCAAGATATAAAATAAAAATGTGTTAGAAGTTTTTCTTAATTTCTAGCTTAAAAAAAAAGTTATTGGTATCAGTTCGATGAGCAGTGATTCAGCTTTCCAACAGTTATATTAAAATTGAATTTTAATTCGAATGAGTTTTGAATGCTTTAGTTGACGTCTGGAAAAAAAATCATCCAATCATTTTATTTTTTTTTTTAGGAAATCCCATAAACTTTTAAAAGACCATTGTGAAAATTTGTTTCAGCGTTCATATATAATGGCACTTCCGGTTAGCCGATTTTAACGAAAAATTTTCTGTCACATCCGGCCCATATACAAACCTTAAGTACTTAATATCAGTTTCGTACTACTTTCGTTTATGAGCTAGACTGTTAACACACACAGAGACAGACCATTTTGCGACACTTGGTTATTTGGACTCAGGGGACGTCAAAACATGTATTTCCGTTGAAAACTGATATTCGAACATTTTCACGATCGCAATACTTACCCTTACTATATATTACATATATATGTAAGTGAAAGTAAAAAATGGTTGAAATCGGTGACCCATAGACCGTATCCTCTTCTTGTAAGTTCGCAGAATTTTCAGAAATTCCAATCCGAAGTTAGCCATAAGACGGGAGTTATGGCCACCCAGAAAGATTGCCGGCCGTAACGACGCCGCACCACGTCCAGGATCCAAATCCACTTTTAACGACTGGAGCGCCCTGGAGCCTTTGATTCCAGGTCGTTATCCAGCTGTCCCGGACCGCTATCATCTCTCCAGCTCCTCGGTATCAATTGAACTAGCCGCAGGAGATGTGCGCCGCAAATGGATCTCTTGGCTGATTCGAAAATTGCAGTAATTTGCCCATCGGCATCTGCCTATGATTTCCTTTATTACTCTAATACAAATATATATATATGATTTAATCAATAATTTTACTTACAAATATATACATATATATGATTTAATCAACAATTTAACTTAAATTAAATTAAATTTTCTAAAAATTATTGTGTTATTTACTAATAAAAAAAAGAAAAGATAAATATGTACATTTAGCTACTGTTAGTCCAAAAAAAATCATATTATTTCTATATGATTTGTTAGTATAATTTTATATTTTGTTTCTCTCTGCTATTTTCCTGTTCAGCAAACTACTTATAGCAGTTGCAGACACAGGCGGGCGGATCTACGGTGGGGGGAGGGGGCTTTCGGGCTGAAGCCTCCTCTCCCCCAAAATGGTAAAATATAATCATGTTTTACAGAAAAAAATATTAAAAAATACCTCTTAAAGTATTCTTGTTTGTTTAATTACGTTTGATAGGACTTCAAGAACCACTTAAACACCATTTCATATAGGTAATTAATTTCTTTCTTTTTTTTTCAAATTAATTATCGTTATATGTATATGAAAAAAAATCTTTCAGCCCGAAAGCCCCCTCCAAAAATTAAATCCTGGATCCGCTAGTTGTTGCAGACTGCAAAATGTCACCTTTATCTCGAAGAGAATAAAAAAGTAAAATCGCTACATAACACCTTTTGCACTAATACTATCATATTGATTATATTGATAATATAATACTATCATATTACCATATTGGTAACATCCAGGGCCGTAGCGTGGCAGGGAGAGCGGGGTGCCACGAATCAGAACAAAAATTAAAAGAATGCATAATGCTTTTGAAAAGTCTTATTCCGCTTTTTACTTCATTTCTTTTAAGTTTTGCTTAGGTCATCATGCACGACTTTATTTCTGATTTCAGTTCCACTTCCTGTTAGACAAATTGCAAACTGGCTAGAGGTTTACCGGTCGCAAATAGAAGTGCAAAAGTTTAATAAATTGCAATAAATATAACCCGTAAGCATGAGAAAATATACTACTAACTGAGTTCCAGGGATATCAGTGGAGGCGCCAAAAATTTCTCCCCGGGCGCCAAAAATTCATGCGACGCCCCTGGGTACATCTATTTGTATGTTCGTTTATACAAGTGCCATTCCATGCATTTTTGCGTGTCAAGGTATATTTTAGCATTCAGAAAAGAGTCTTTTATTAAGTCGACTCCAATATGCTTAACAGTTTGTCCTGCCTGTAGTGACTGCAAATATTTAAGGTCGTAAATCATGGTAGACAACATGGATGATAGTCAGGACGCAGTCATTTTTTTAAATTTTTTTTTTTAATGTTTCAACTTAAGCTTGTGAGTCATCATCAGGGTATGTTACCAGCACTGAAGGTCTTCAAATACTCATTGAGGGCTTATAATTCAGAGCCGACTGGCATTTTCCAAAATTATTGCCTTAAAACAAACCTGCTAATTCCATTGTTTTCTTAAATTTTATATACTATACGCCATAGATTTGTGGTAAGATACTGATTCATACTATCGGTATCTTATAAGAAGGATGAAAATACATTAAAAATGTAATAACTCAGAAAAAAAAAACATTAAGAGTAACTTGTGCGTTAGTACCTACGCCAGCTGCTAGGCTGCGTTAGTCACGGTTCGACCGTGGAGAATTCTTCTGTAGTTTCCGCTGGCATCAGCCTGATGGCTTCCGGTCCACCACTTTTCTTTGCTCTGTCACCTCCTTCCACGATCTTCTGACGATCAACTGCTTTCGGTATACATTTTTAAACAATATTTAATGAGAAATTAAAAAAATAATTATACTAATTTTAAATTGAAGTAGAAATCAGGGAGACAAAATATAACTACAGGCAGATAAAATATACTCATCATACGCACTCATTAGGCGTTTACTTTTCTATAATTTAATTCAATGTCGCTTTGGGTTACATCTTTAAAAAGGTAGTTTATATCTAGAAAGGTTTAACTATGTATGGTAAAATACTGAGCTTAGGGTGTGTTAAGGATTGAATATACGGATACTAATAAATTAAATACTATCGTATCAATAATAGACTTAAGCCAGGCAAAAGTCGAATAAAATAAATAATTAATTGATAACGAAGAAGGTTTCGAGAGAAAGTTCAGTATCTGAGCTCTAATTTACAATAAGCAGATAAGTTCCAGATAATTTAAAAAAGAATGATAAAAAAGCTAGAAGTTTTTATTCATTCGAAGATTACTCATAAAGCATAATTTTTTTAGAGCTTTTCACAAATTAAATGTTTTTAAATATATATATATATATATATATATATACTAATAATGAAGATTACATGGAACGAAAAACATCTAAACGTGAAACAATGTGCGAGATAAATTTCTACTATCAGTTCAGTCCAAGTTTATGTTATGTTCCCATCAACACTTTATTCTATAGCATAAAATCAGAGATTGGTTCCACATTTAAAAGAATGTAGAACCATTTTCAGTCGGATTCAAAAGGCATTTAGATTATTATTTCGAGATATCCGGTCAGCAACCCCTAAGGGTATTTGATACCTAGTTAATCGATTATTCCTGGATTATTTTCTTAATTGATTTAATTTTATTAAAGCGAACACATTTTCTTTTATATCTTAATCTTAATTTTTGTTTTTTTAATAAGATCTTTTTTTATTCGTACATTAATGGACATCTAACTAGTTCATCTCACTGAGTTTTGTAACATTATTCTATAAAATACTGTCATGCTGAAATAAACTTCTACAATAGAATATAATTAGTCCTTATATATTATATTGTCAATCCCATGAATATATATATTATTTATCAAAGGTATTCTTGATATTTTTTATCATCCATCTATACTGCAGATACTTCAATTTTAGAATAACTTTCTCGTTTAATAAACTTTAAGTTCATATTAATTGAGTTGAGGTTTATTAAAAAAAATTGAGATTCTCCTCGTTGTGTAAAAGAATGATGTCATTTGATATCCTATCACCTAAAAGTAACCATGTTTTTAGCAAAAATGACTACAATAAATTTTTGAAAAGCTTCAATGTTTTTTCGTAATCTGGGATGTATTATAATAAATGGAAATGTGCAAATACACTTTTTGGTTACATAAAAAAATGTTAGAAATAATGTTTTTTTTTGGAATATTTATCATCTAAAGTGATAACGAAACTCTGTTTTTTTTTTTTGTTTTTTTTTAACAAGATCTCGATTATAGCTATTGATCTGTATTTATAGGATTTAAGACCAGATAAATATTTTCATATCAAGATCGTGAAATATTGCTAAAAGCCGATATAGAAGCCCACCCAAGGACTATTGAGGTTTTGATAAGATGGAGACTTGAACGGTGGGTTGAAGGAGTAAGCGAATTGAGCTATGAACAAACTGGCATAAACCGAGCTACGTGCGCCAATCATCAAGAGTGGCCACGTTTTCGATTTCTACCTTTCATATTGAAATACTTTCCTGGAGCAAGTACTAGGAATGTTATTCCACATGCTAAGCTTTGTATATATATATATATATATATATATATATATATATATATATATATATATATATATATATATATATATATATACCTTCTAAACAAATTAGAACTTTTCTTTAAATTATTAATGATATTTACAACTATATTAAAGAAATACATCTAGTAAATTTGTACAAATGGATCTAATGTCGTGAAAACATTACCGACTGGTAGCACTCTAATGATATGTCTACATTAAGAGATCATGGGGCCTTCTATTCAGACGCCTCCGAGCATTATCAGGAATTGAAGAGGATCCAAGGTTAGAAACAAGAGGATTCGGATGGTTATGTAGTTTATTATGGTAGGATAGCTATCTGGAATTGGGTCAAATCTGAAAAATAAGGATCATTAAGGTAATTATGGATGATTTTGTTTTTAACAAAGTAGGGAGCATTGAGAATTTTGCGAATGATTTTGGATTGTAAGGTCTGGATACGAGAGGAATTCGATGGTTGGTTTAGTCCCATAGCTCAATTCCGTAACTCCAAACAGGCCTTATTACAGTTATGTATTTGAGTCTTTTGTAATTAATTGGAAGTTTAGAGAGTTTGTCTAGTAAGTGTTGGAGTAGATCACGCTGCCATTTTCTTTTCAGACGCCTCTGAGGGTTATCAGACATCTAAGAGGAAGCAAGGTTAGTATCGCGAAAGATGGGATAGTTATGAAGTTTATTATGGAAAGATAGGTATCTGGATTGAGACAAATCGGAAACATATGGAACTTTAAGGTCTTTATGGATGATTTTATTTATGACTAAGTAAGTTTGAGGATTTTACGAAGGATTTTGGATTGTAAGGATTGGATACGAGAGGAATTCGATGGTCTAGTCCCATGAGCCTCAAAGCTCAACTCCGTATGTCCAAATAGTCCTTATTACATGTATATGAGTCTTTTGTAATTAATTGGAAGTATAGAGAGTTTGTCTAGTAACTGTTGGAGTAGTAGGGAACATCGAGTGGTTTCTTGTCTTTTCAGTCTGGTATGAGGATTCCAAGTTAGACTTTCTCCAGGTGGGGTCTTAAGGATTTGTTCTACAGGAATAAGTGAGGTATTGTTAAAGGATACTGTACGATAGGAAGTCATATGTTTACGACTAAGGGTAAAAGTAATTTGACGGGATATATTGGAATTAATTCTCTAAGAAAATCAACTATTAACTTTCGCAATGTTTAATTTCTATGAAAATTCGTAATCAAGAATTTAAAATTATATTTTTTCTCGACTCGTTGTGCATATCGGAACGAACGCCGTGTTCAATATTTTTCGATGTAGAATGGAGAACTGAAAAAATTCGGTTGAAATTTATGACCCAATGACTGTAGACTCCCCTTGTCAATGAGTGTTAGATTAATGTACTACCTCTGTTTGATTATTTTTATTTAATAATGTTAAATGTACTATACATATATATATATATATATATATATATATATATATATATAAATGGTTATTAAAAAAAAAAAAAAAAAAAAAAAAAAAAAAAAAAAAAAAAAAAAAAAAAAAAAAAAAAAAAAAAAAAAAACCACTACCACTACAACAGCTAAACAGTCTTGGATCCAGTACTGTTTAGGGAAAATACTGTTTCTTTGTCAACGGTATGCAAGGAGGTAATTTGAGATCACGCTCATGTTTGTTCCGTTAATTAATTATTTAATTAAAGGTAGCGCTTTATAGAGGGAGGGTGTGCCCCAGGAGGGTCTCCTGACCCCAGAGTCGCCTCATGGCTGATGAAACAGAATAAATAAATTGTCTGCCATGAGTCGGGATTCGAACCCGAGACTTTGAGCATTGGAAGATCAATACCCTACCACTCAGCTGCCCCACAGCCTATATATATATATATATATATATATATATATATATATATATATATAAATTAAATGTTTGTATTTATTAATCATTATTTTCTATTCTGATGATACCTGAATTGGCCAAATAATTTCTGCTTAATGGTTGATGAGTAGGTCTTTAGATTTTTGGAACCGAAACAGAAACCGTAAGTAAAAAGTGTGAATGATTACTACGAAACATACAGTTTTAATAACCTTTTTAAAGAAAATAGTGCAATATTTTTGGTTAAAATACATTTATAATACGTTAATTGTATTGTTTATTTCAATGATGTGTTTTTATTATTATTTTTTTTTAGTTGTACTTTTTTTTCATTTAATAAAAATAAAACAATCGGCTAGTAATGCTAGATTTAAATAAGCCTTCCATTGTAGGTATTCTCCCTCCATCTTGTAATATATCTACGCAAAGTGTTCCTTTATTTTCTATAGCCTGCCTGCCTCTTGCTCCAAATAAGCCAAGATAAGCCATCTCTCCATTTTAATTGGGTTTTTTGCGTTCGTTTCGTTTTTTGTTTTTGTTTTTTTGGTTTGTTTTTTACGATTTGTTCTTTTCACGATCCGGTTCCAAGGGCAAGAACACTTGCTCTGCGAACGATTGCAGTTCTCAAATGCCAAGGTCTAGCGAAAGTGCTCGACTGCCAGCGAACACAAGGGTCTCTTCCTCTGCCACTCTGTGTTCCTCTGTTCCAAGTACCAGTACCAGTACCAGTACAAGGAGACATTTTTTTTAAATTCCTTTAAAAGCGTAAACCCATGACATTAAGGCCTAATAAAGATCATGTTATAAATAAGAAGAGGTGTTAAGACCCTAGCCGGAGGTCATTTGATATTAATCATTGTTTTATTTTTGGTTTATTGTTTCAATAAACAACCATTGTGATGTTAAAAATTTAAAAACATAACCCCCTCTCAAAATATGAGGTTTCGCGTTTTACAATGCGTAGAATTCGAAAAACGAATAAACATTTTTTTGTCCGAACTTAGTGGACCGATTTTTTTCAAATTTTGATATAAAATCAGAGGTCACCCATGATCCTCCTTCATCGACATTACTCTCCGCCTTTTACTTTCGAAATTGCGACCGAAAAACCTGTGTTGCTATAGACTGTAGCTCCTAAACGAATGTACCGATTTCAATGAAACTTCGCTAAAGTCATTTTCTCGACGCCCTTTAAATTTATCTACATAACATACTTCAACGAAAAGAAGCTGGAAAAAGAGTTACGAGGGATGGTAAAATTAAATTCCGAATAACTCGAAAAGTTTATACTTTTTTATTGATATTGTGATAAGATGTTTCAAAGGTATTTAAATTTCCTAATTTCTATTTAAATGGTTTTTTAAAAGTTTATGAAATTTCCTAAAAAAATCGTTAAAATCAGACAATTGGGAGCAAAGATATGGTCCCCGGTTTTTCTCTATATGTTCTAATCCAAATGTTATATCCTTTGTTTGGTTTTTAAATTTTGAATGTGTTACTGAAATAATGATATTTTTTTTAGCATATTACTAATCATTAAAAAAAAAAGTGTAGTCCAATAATTGGAATCACCTTTTATTTATTTTTCTTTGTAACTAGGAAGGTAATGTTACTTTAGATGTATAATTGTTTGCAAATAATAAACCATTGTGAAATGATTTGCAGCGTTTTTTAATTAGAAATTATTTTTTTTTAAATATTAGAATAAGAAAATATAAGAATTACTTATAAGATGTAAGAAATAATTATGAAATAATTATATTTAAAAAATCACAGCATATTTACAGATAAATATAAATAAATTAGGTAAATAATAGCAACATAAAAGTTAAAATATCATAAATGATCTTAAAATAAGTTAAGCATAGTTCCATCTGAGAAACTCCAAATGAAGATCTCCTCCCCGTCCCTCCCTAAAAAAAGGAGAAAGCAGTATTCTAAGTGATCCCAGCCCTTCTTTTGTAATCAAGGCCCTTGCATTTTAGTCCTGTAACATCTAAGTAATGTAATAATTGAGTTTTGACATTTTTATTCAGTAGTATAACGTTCTGATTTCATATCGTGAGAAAGTATCCAATCCAAAATCCTTCGTAAAATCCTCAACGCTCCTTACTTTGTCACAAACAAGATCATCCATAAAGACCTTAATGTTCCATATGTTTCCGATTTAGCTCAATCCAGATACATGTCCTTCCATAATAAACTTTTGAACCATCCGAACCCTCTTGCTCCTAACCTTGCTTCCTCTTCTATTCCTGATAACCCTCCGAGGTGTCTGAAAAGAAGATGGCATCGGGACTTTCTAATATAGAACTTTAATTTGAGTTCTACCAATGGGTAGTTTCTCTTCATGTTGTATATATCATGTTACCAATGTCACATTTACTTGTTGTATTTTTAATGTAATACAGTTGTAAATTTCATTAAAATAAAAAAAAATACCGTGAGGAAAGATTATATTCATACCATATTTTCATAAAATATAAATAAATTAAAGAAAATAAAAACAAAATAATGATATCATATATTAATTAAAAAATATTTTCAAATAAAGCACACGGCATATGGTAGGCATGTTATACTACTATGGCACTCAGCGATTATTTTTAGAATTTGCTTACAATATTTTGAAAATATACTGAAAATTTAAAATTTGGAAATTCGAATTCGAAAAAGAATTATTTAGGCATAGTAATAATGTTCGTATATCAAATTTTCGATTTAACACAACAAATCACTTTATTTTCGATATAACTTAAGATAAAATATTATTTTATGTTAAATTTCTTACAAATAAAATTTTATGGAAAATTAGACCAAATTTTTACAAATCACCAAATATAACATTTACACTTCGACGAAACATATTCCCACCTGTTACATCGGCGTCTAAAAAATTTCTCGGACGGACCTTGTACGTTATCTCGGTTTAATATTCAATAGAAGGATGGCCTAGGGCCCACATGTCAAAATGAAACGAAATACTTTGAACAGTAACTGAAAATACTGTACCCACGTTTGTCCAAATCAAAGTTTAAAATAATATAAAAACTATATACATACATTACCTACTCAAACTCGTATGGACATACGCCTCACATATTTACGGTTCTGTAAAAAAATACGCAGTTAAAAAAACTACAATAATTTCAATCCAAAATTTTAAGACTAATAGCATCAGCAACTATCGAACACCACATACGTACTCTCTACTATCGATTTCATCTTAAACTACACGGACGAATTTATTAAGGGCGTAGCCACAGCTGACGTGACCATCAGGAGACAATTGAAGAAGAGCTGGATGAGAGATCTCCTTTCTTGAATTAAAGAAGTAACCCAAGAGCAGGAAGAGGTGCTGCTGGGTACTATTATTTCTCAAACCTAAAAAGCCAATTTTCTTTACAATGGCGGATCACATCTGGTCATTGTCAAGCTTATGACAGGTGGGGATGAAACTATAAAAAAAAAAATATATTAAATTTTAATATTGCCTGAAATCGTGGAGAATCTGATAGCCCGAATTGATTAAAAAACAAATCATTTATAGTCTCCTACAAGTTTATTTTTATATTATTAATGCAATTTTAAGCAATAATTATAACAATAATTTAAACTGAAAAGTGGATTCTCGTAAATATATATGTTTGATTTTGATCTAAGTTTTAATTTGCAATGACTTGAAAAGGATCAGGTCAGTATAATAGTGGTAGTGTTACATTCTTTGTTCTTAGCCCAAGGAATTGCAATTTACTAGTCTGAGAAATTTGGAAATTGTAGGGGTAAATAGGAGGACAAATTTCACGTCGAAGAGTGAATTAATGAGTTTTTTGTCTCGTTGAACAACTTTTCTAGAGTTTGCACCATCAAGTTTTATTAAGTGATGCTGTAGAGTTCCATAGTTATGTGTTGGATTTTATAATAATATTTAAATTACCCTAAAATCATAAATTTCTTTTGATGTTATTGTTTATTGTATATATTAATAAATAAAGATATATATTATGTTGCTCATATCATTGATATGACAAAAGATAATGCACTTTTAAAGCGTTTTTTGTTATTTTAAAGGATGTCAGATGGCCTATGGTAATTTTCTGGCTCATTAGGAATGCGGAGTGGCCGTGCAACTTTAATTTGACTCGTGTTGTCATCTTCAAGAAGGACTCACTCACTGAATCATTCCAACCTGGCACATGACCAACCTGTTCTGTCTTTTTTTCGGGGTCGGCTATAGTTCTTCTTCATTGGAAGGACAAATGAATGAATGAATGAATGAATGAAAATAATTTTATATTTATCATTATAAATAATAAATGAATTATAAAAGAATATTCTTTAAACTGAAAATTACCTTAGGTGCGTTTTGCATTTTTTTTTTTTTTTTTTGTGAAAATCTCTGATGTGTAACGCTCGGGTAAAGTCGGATGAAGCCGACTAATTGAAGTATTTTTGCCTATGGATTAAAGTTTCTCAAAAACTATAATTCGGTCCTGCATATTGTTGTATGTTCATCATTTCATCCTTTTTGTAATGAATTAATGAGCTATTATTCAAAATTGTTTGTTAACACGACACCATGTTATAGAGGGGAAATAGTGTCGAAAACAAAATTATAACAAGATTTATTGAAGATATGGATAAAAATATCTCAGAAACTAAAAATCCAACCTTCTTACTGTAAACCTAGGGAAATGTTCAGAATTTCATTATTTTTATAATGAAGCATTATTTATAATTTATATTTCATATTATTAATCTCGCCTTGTTGATGTTTCAACTTCTATCGTGTGGTCTAAAGCACTTAACTTAGTTTTTTTTCAAAAATTGAAATACGATATTTTCTAGAAGGTTTATACAATTAGAAGTTCCATAAGACGCCATACGACCCCTTAGAATTGAGTAATATTTCGATTTTGAAGCAGGTTTTTGTCTAGAATCGTCAACAGGTGTTGATTTTTTATTTTGATCCTTGAGGACTCGTCCTACGCAGAGCCAATAATGCCAAGGACCTCCAAGAAGGGAGATATCGAAGCAGATCCAGAGCGACAGGAAGTTGCCGACTGGGTACCCTTGACTTTTGGAACCAACGTCTGTCTGTAATATTTAAATTTGTTTATTCGCATTCATCTCAACCCCAATTCCTTCATATGAATGATGATTTGCATTTCGAGGAAAAGCCAGTCTTTAATAGCGATTACTTACTGCAGAAATCATAACTGACTCAGAATATTGGTCGAATAGAATAATTTGACCACGTTGTATTGTAAACTGAGCTGTTTTCAAGCTTATTAATCAGAATTTTCATATAATTATGATAAAAATACCAAAGGATCAAAAATAATGAAAACTATCATTGACTTCGATATTTGTTCAAATATCAGCTGTTATGTTAATACTTTATTTGGAGCGCAAAACAGTAATGTTGCGCATCGAAACATCACTCTAAGGTATTTAAGTATTATTATACTCTTTTATCATTTTTTTGGTGTAATGTTATGAGATGTTGTTGTAAGTTAAACCTTGTATTGATAAATCCTATGATTCTCTTTTAATAACAGATAAAACTGTAATTTTTTTATGCACGCTAATAGTTTGTAAGGGAGGTAATTTTATTTTGTTTATATTTGTGTATTTAAATTATAAGAATTCTATTTTATTAAATAATTTAATATTCCTTAAATCTACGTATAATATGTTGCTGTTTGTAATTTAGTGTTTAAGTTCTTCCCTTTAGGAAATATCATACCAATAGGCCGGCATGTTAATAGTAATAAATAGATAAATTTTTAATTAAATAATAACATCCATAAGGCAATAAATAAACATGAAAAACTGAGCAGCCGCTGAATAAAGAAGAAACCGATCTCTCTAACGTTTTCGGTTTTGTAAGTAAGTTGATTCTTAGATTTTATACACCCTTTTATCACCTAGGACTTCGACAAGCGTCTAACTTGGAACCAGACTGAAACGACAAGAAACCGCTCGACGTTTTCGACTACTTCAGCAGTTACTAGACAAACGCTCTAACCTTTCAATTAATTACAAAAGACTCATATACATGACTATAATAAGGCTTATTTGGACTTACGAATTTGAGCATTGGGGGCTCCGCTAAACCATCGATTTTCTCTCTTCTCCAATCCTTACAATCCAAAATCCTTCTTGAAATTCTTAATGCTCCTTATTCTTAATGACCTGAATGTTCCATAAGTTTCCAATTTGGCCCAATCCAGATACCTATTCTCCCATAATAAACTTCATAACCATCCGAACCCTCTCGTTTCTAACCTGGCTTCCTCTTGGATCTCTGATAATCCTCAGAGGAGTCTGAAAAGAAAATGTGATCTTCTAATTTAGAAATTTTATTAGTGTGTTACCAATGGGTGGTTTCTCTACAAATATTCTCGTGTCATTTTATTACTATTTATCACATTTACTAGATGTATATTTGTTTTTATACAGTTGTACATTTCATAAATAGAAAAAAAAAAAAGAAAAGTTAAGTAAAAATAAAATAAATCATAAACACATTAATAGCTATTTTCAATATTTACGTTCACCCAAATGACTCCAAGAGATCCCTGTGCTTTTTTCGCAGTCGTGTCATTTCTATTGGCTGTGACAACAGAAATAGGGCATTAGAGCCACAGAATCTCAGGACTTTAAGTTGAATTTACATTATTGTATGGTTAATATCATTATTGTCTTTCATTAGATACTTAATTTTATAATTAATTTAGAATTTTTAGTGTAAGTATCGCGATCGTGAAAATTTTCGAGTCTGAGTTTTCAACGGAAATACACGTTTTGAGGTACACTGAGTCCAAATAGCCAAATCCCGAAAAATGGTCTGAGTCTATGTGTGTTTGTATGTTAGCAGTCTAGCTCAAAAACGAAGAGTCGTACGAAACTGATATTACGTATTTAAGATGGTATATGCCTTAGATGTGACAGCAACTTTTTCCTAAAATTTGCTAACGGGAAGTGCCACTTTAAATCAACGCTAAAACACATTTTTATTATTTTCTCAAAAACGGTTCTAACGATTTTGATTAAACTCGGTGTATCATTGTACAATGAAGTGGTCTTTAATATGAATCAGCTCTTATCCCCATTGATGTCAGTTTACAGGGCTTTAAAGCCCAATGTTCATATACGGCTTTCTCTGAAGTACCTTTAATATGGTTTACTTTAAATAATTAATCATCTCACATTATTAAAAGTTACGAAAAAACGCTAAATATAACTTCTGAAAGAATTTGATAATTGAATAAAGGAGGAAAAAAATACGATCCATAATCATTTATAAGTTAAATATTCTCAGATATACTTTCAAACGTCTGTAGGCACATATGAGTCTTTCGGTTGACAGAATGACTAACTCCAATTTTAATATTCTTCATTATCAATTTTAGTGATGTTTCTAGTGGCTAAATTTATAGCTTTGTTCTCAGTTCTATATTTCAATACTGCAATCACCTCGTCCGTAATCAACTTACTCACTGTCTGCATAGTTAACCTTTTAAACTAAAAATATCATTCTCTGGTTTATAAAAGCAAAGAAATTGTATGGTTTATAAAAGCAAAGAAATTTGTGTGGTTTATAAAAGCAGATGGAGTGACTAGATTGTTATTGCCTACCGTAGATATAAAAAATAGACAATTTGTGATTATAATGGTCGTAATGACTTGATATCTGTAAGCTTTAAGCTTTAGCTTCGTTTAAAATGCACTTCGAAAATTTTGTAATAGCCCAGCGTTTCCAGAAAATAATTTCTATTCAAATTAGAGCGGTAATTGAATGTTGTGTGTTGCACGCACCACATTTTTTTAATTTCTGCTGAAGTTAGGGTAGTGAGTGAATGATGTGCGCAACGCACCCTTTTTTTAAAATATATTTTTGTTATGAAAAGAAAAAGAACAATTTATTTAATTAAATATTATTGATCAGCTAAGAGTGAACACTTGGAACACTCCTGCATTATATATAAGTAGTGGGCTCAACGCATTCCCATCATCCCCGCCGGAGACAGTGGGCGAGCCATTATGCAGCTCAGTTTTTTTGTTTGCACAACTATCCTTGCATAGAATATTATTCAAAACAGTATTGGCCTCAATAGCACTCCATTTGCATACATTAAAATAACAAGTGCCGCCTAACTGTTGTAGCAATTTCCTTCTGTTAAGCATTTTCTTTGCATTTTTTGGCCGATGTCTCCTCCCTCCCCTTGCCTCCTGTGGGATGGGACAATGTCCTGGATCGGAATTCATTATTTAAATTTTCTTCAAGAAGCAGGATAATGGCACCATTAGAAGAAGAGGTTGGATATGTTTTATACAATCGGTAGGCAGGAGAATAATTCAATGGCTCGTTAAAATCTAAGATTGCACTAACAATCGCTTTATAGTGATTATTTTGTATAAATATTATAATTATGTTTTATTTATATTAATATTATCTTATTTTTGCTTCACTTTCTCAGATATCTGGAATAATATCTACTTCCCAGAAATGATATTCTACATAATGTAGACGGATGATTTTACTTATTTAAAAATAATATCCTTACATTTAATTCTCATATCCAACATTACACCTTTCCGAGAAATAATTATTAGAGTTACTTTTACTTTTTCTAAATGGTAAACTATTTTTAACTCTGAGCCAAATTAATAATATTGTCGAGTATATTATTATTCCTGATATTATTATTTTTATTATCTAAAGTAAAATTAGCTGAACATATTTGAAATAAGTCAAGCCAATGTGAAGTATAGGTAAATGTTTCCTGCGTTAGTTATTTTTTCTTTTCATTTAAATTTACTTATTAAAATTTTCAACTGTATTCTAAACAGTATATAAACGATAGTGCTATTCTATACTGTGAACTCCACTAGGGATATTACAATATTTTCCGGCTCTTTATGCCACTGACCGCATCCATTGTTTGTTTTTTTATTTTTCTTATTATTTTTTATTGGTATATAATTAAATCTGTACCTCTAGCATTTGACAATGATGAGTCTACATATTAATCATTATTTAAAGACACTGATATTTTATATTGTCAGCTTTGTCTTATCTTTGTTAGTAGAAACACACCTCATTTTAAAGAAGAACTCAATGTATTTTTTATTTTTTAAAATAGTATAATTATAATTTTTCCTACAGTACATAGTCTTAAGTGTTTTATCATAGTTTAAGTGTTTTGTATATAGATTTTTTTTTTTTTTGTATATAGCTGGTTTAACTAATATTTTCTTTACTTTCTCTTTTTTATTATTGTTTTATTTTGGACAGATGTAGTATTTTAATTATTTTCTATTTTGTTATTCTAAAGGGACTTTGTCCTAGAATAAAGTTATTTTCTATTTCATTTCTATTATTTCATTCTTAAAACACAACAAGTAAATGTGGACTTTACAATAAAATAAATTTATGAAAGAACTACCCATTGGTTCTTCTTCAATAACTATTCTCAGTTAGGAGTTGTTGTGGTCATCTTCTTTTCAGAGGCCTCGAAGGATTACCAGGAATAGACCGGGCTGACAGATATCCTGCTAGAATTTGTAACTAGGTTTCGATCTATTTCGGACCAAATTTACAAAAAATGAAATATTCAAGTTTTTATAAATAATTTTATCAATCATAATAAGGACAATAAGAATTTTTCGAAGGATTGTTGATTGTACGGATTGGATAAGAGAAGAATAGTCCGGGAGCCAGTGACAAAAAAGGTGTCATCTTTCATACTAATTTAGGACTTTATAACTTGATCATACCCACAGGCCTGATAAGAAAAATATACGTCTGAATAATGGTCCGCTGGAATACGAAATGGCGGTCATTTGAAGATAAATAAAAACCCTACATAGGTTGCAAGCATATATATAGAGAGGGCTTATAGATATATAAAGCTACCAACCCTTTCAACTTATAGTATTTACAGTCTTAAGAAATGAAATAATAGTCAGTTACCCAATAGCCGAAGATTTCAAGTCGAAAAATTGAATTTACGATTCAAAAAATTTACTTTTTCTGTTTTTTCGCTATGCGTAATAGTAAACATCAGTAAACTATTCGTTCTACCTACAATAATGTCGTATGAGAAATTAAAGCTGGTAAAATTTTCAACAGAAATGGTTATATTGTTTTTTTCGCTATATTCTATATTTTCCGTGATATCCGTCCTCATAACGCACTAATTTCGAAAAAAAAAAAATGTTTACATCGCATTTTTATCATTATTTGACCCACCAATTCTTTTCATTTTACGAAGAAGTCATGAGGAAGAAAATTGTTTAATATTATATTTTCTTTAAGAATATATATTACTTTCTAAGTTATCTTCAACCATTCAAACACTAGAGAAATCATAATTTAATGATTAAATTCCGAAATTATACAGAAAAACTTATCTTTTGCAATTTTCGATGTTACACAGCTCTTAATCTTTATATAAGGCAACATACATGTGTATACATTGACTTACATGATGTACTGTCGTATATACATATTAAGAGCTGTGTAATAACGAAAATTGCGAAAAGTAAGTTATTCTGTATAGTTTCGGAGTTTACTAATTAAATTATAATTTTTCTAGTCTTTGAATGGTTGAAGATATGATAAACAGTAATATATATTCTTAAAGAAAATATAAAATTAAAAATTGTCTTCCTCATGACTTACTACGACGGATATCACGGAAACTATATAATATAGCTAAAAAACTAATATAACATTTTTATTAAAAAAAATTTCCAGTTTTAATTTCTCGTACGACATTATTATATATTGAATGCATGGTTAACTGATAAAGGAAAAACAGAAAGAAATAAACTTTTTGAATCTTAAATTCAATTGCTCGACTTGAAATCCTAGGGTATGGGGTAACTGACTACTATTTCATGTCTTAAGGCTGTAAATACTATAAATTGAAAGGGTTGGTAGCTTTATATATCTATAAGTCCTCTATATATATATATATATACGGTTACAACCTGTGTAGGGCCTCTATCTATCTTCACAAGGCCGCCATTTTGTATTCCAGCGGCTATTCTCTGGCAGACGTGCATTTTCTCATCAGGTAAATAATAAAGTGGATATGGTCAATTTATAAGGACAGACCTTAGTATGAAATATGACATATTTTTGATACGAGTTACAGGTCTAGAATTAGGTGGCTTTATAGAGCCCCAAAGCTCAATTCCGTTAGTCAAAATAGATCTGATAATGATATGAAGGAGCCTTTTATAGAGAATTGGAAGCTTAAAATGTTTTCTCACAATTCGTAATTACTATATATTTTCTTTAATTTCTCCTCGCCAGCGACCTCTGGGCCAGGTATCACCTTGGGAGAGAGGTACCCCAGAACAGGAACCGTTTAGTAATACGATTCCTGAGAAACGGCCTCATTCATATCCCGGCTTCCATTCCGCTTTGCAGGGGATTTTTTTCCACCGGTCCAGGAAATGTTACATTATGTTGTTATGCAACAAGAGGCGCCAACTAATGTTGCATGTTCTTCTTCTGTTGAAAACGTTTTCATAGAAGCGTGAAGCCTCACATTGTTTCACACATCTCCTGAATTTCAATTGATCCTTAATTTCGTAACTACGCTTTTATTTATACAGTACTTAGAATGATTCAATTTTCATAAAATAGAAATATATTCATATGTTATTTTATATACCCACATTGTGGTTGACATCACAGATATTAAAATTCTCTATTTTCAATATTCATATTTAAATTTGAAACCTTCCTCTACCTGTCCTAAGATTTTGTATTCCTCTCTTCTTCCTAAAAACAGTGCAAACGAAAGTAGAATTTGAATATTCGTTGATTGCACAGGCGGATCTACGGGGAGGGGAGGACTTTCGGGCTGAAGCCCCTCCCCCAAAATGGTAAAATATAACCATATTTTACAGAAAAAAATTCTAAAAACTATCTCTTAAAGTTTTCTTGTTCGTTTAATTACATTTAATAGGACTTCAAGAACCACTTAAACATCATTTCGTATAGGTAGTTAATTTCTTTCTTTTTTTTTTTAATTAATCATTTTTATACTTATATGAAAAAAAAAATCTTTCGGGCTGAAGCCCCCCCAAATTTAAATCCTGGATCCGCTAGTGGTTGATTGTATACCATTACACATCCTGTGGTCTGTTCCATGATTTCACTTGTCTTCTGATTTGAAACTTTTCATTTTGAACATTCATAACCACCTCAAAAACTGAAAACCCGCTCAAAAAGTGCCCTTCTGGGCACCCCTGGTCATCCCTGCCTACGCCGGTGACACATTTATCCTGTCAGTTAATAACGATCCCACAATGGCATCCCAAACTATTCAATCACAAATCCACTAACCTTTAAAAATGTTATCGAAATCGAAGGATTAAAATAAAATTTAATAAATACGATCCAATCACCTTACTCTTTGTCGTAATCTATGATTTCCTATTCTTTAGTATTACTTAATAATATCCCACTTATCCCCGTTGAACTAATCCCTAGGACTTCATCTGAACAAACGTCTAACTTAAAATCCTCATACCAGACTGAAAGACAAGAAACCGCTCGACGTTTTCGACTACATCAGCACTTACTCAACGCTCTAAGCTTCTAATTAATTACAAAATACTCATATACATGACTATAATAAGGCATATTTGGACTTAGGGAATTGAGCTCTACTAAACCATCGAATTCCTCTCGTATTCAAAATTCTCAATGCTCTTTACTATGTTACAAATAAAATCGTCCATAATGATCTTAATGTTCCTCATATTTCAGATTTGGTCCAATCCAGATACCTATCCTTCCATTATAAACTTCAGAACCATCCCATCTTTCTCGTTATTAACCTTGCTTTCTCTTTGATTCCTGATAATCCACTGATGTGTCTGAAAAGAAGATGGCCCCATGATCTCCTAAAGTAGACGTATTATTAGAGTGCTACCTGTGGGTAGTTTCTTAACAATAGTTATCATGTCATCCTATTCATTGTTCACATTTACTAGATTAATACAGTTGAACAAAATAAAAATTAAAAAAATTAAAAAAGAGTTGTTAGAACAGCTCTGATGCTCTTTGGAATAGCAAAACTTGTACAATAATACCCAAATATTATATAACATATATTAAGTAATATATATTATTAGATTAAGTAATATATATATTGATTACTCCTTGTTCCTTTGCCTATTCTCTAAAGATGAAATCTTAGTCCACAAACCTAAATATTCCTTTCAAGACAACTGCTTCTTTTAAAATATTTTTTGTAATGCGTACTACCTTGTTTTGGAATTCCTTATCTACTTCAATGCTTAATACATGTCCATTGAGTTTTTTTAAACATCGATTGTTCATCTATCTTTTCAGCAATCGATCTTCCGAATACATCGTCGGCACCATGTTAACTAATATAATTTGCCTAATGTAAACTTTCGATGTTCAAATCTAACAAAACTATAAATTGGTAAAAATAACATGACAATGACAGTCTTTCGGTCGCTGTTCAAATTCGACATTTTGCCACTAGATGGGCCTTGTACAAAACAAACTTCACATTTGTTACTTTAACTTTTCGTATTTAAGTGTTGTCAGTCTCATTTTACTGTTATTTCGCAGTTTATAGGTTACATATCAGTATAATTATGTGAACATATCAATATTCATTTATCTATATTTGTATTAGTTTACTTATGCTTCTCCTTTATATAAATTCTAAGGTTACATCACTCTGTAATTTAATTATTTCTTGTGATGTTAGTCGAAAAAAATTGCTCTTCTATCGTTTATGATATTTGAAGAGAAAACGTATTTAGGCGTGTTTGCACTTTTTTGTCGAGAATAAATTAGATTGAGCCGTCAGATTTCCGATGTGTAACACTCGGGTAAAGTCGGCTGGGGTCGACTAATTGAAGTGTATGGATTAAAATATCTCAGAGACTAAAAATGGGACCTGCATACTATAAGCAAGGGAATTGTGAATTTCATACTCTTTGTAATGAGCCATTATTTATAATTTATATTTCATATTGTTAATCTAGCCTTGTTGATGTTTTCACTTCTATTGTGTACTCTAAAGCACACACTCTAGGTTTTTTTTTTGGTTTTTTTATTAGACTAGATGAATATGAATAAAATTTATTTATTGTTACTTCTTCTTAAGTAATATTGTTAATAAGCAGCCCTTTAATGATTCTTATAACATTTTATATTGACTGCGTCTATAAATACTATTCATACTTAGTAATCGATATCGGAGAACGACTAGCCACTCGTGGCCACTCAGACGAACGGCGATACAAGGAGCCGGAAAGAGAAAGGGAAGAAGTAACTAGAGTGAAGTAAAAGTGAAGTAGGCAAGGACACCTGACCATAGCTGGGTACTCGAAGGATAGGGCGCAAACTGGTTCCTGGCCCCCTCCGAAGTACCACCATCTTGGGGTTGATGGCACCATCCGATACCATCCATCAGGAAGGGCAAGAAGAAGAAGGAAATCCTCAATGGGTTTTAATGAGCCTGTCTTATAAATAAGTGATTTAATTAATACGTAAACATTTATATCAATATATGATACAAAAAAGGTTCTATGTATATGTATATATATATATATATATATATATATATATATATATATATTATTATAGGTTATTTTTAAGAACCCATTTACTTTATCTTTACACTTTCGCAATCTAAATTAAAGTAACAAAGTAATTAGTCTAATAAATAAAGAAGATAGTTTCCAAATCATTACAGAGCCCTGATGAATAATATATATATATATATATATATATATATATATATATATATATATATATATTCTCATTTAGAATCCATTCCATTACAACAACTTAAGTAGGTAACCATTCATTAAGAAGTAACTAGTACGTAACTAGGGTATTATTAGCTTGATAAATAGAGGATTTTCATTCAAAATTAGTACCATTAATCAAATTTTCAGCATATTTTATTTTCATACTATCCATTTATTCTTTTATCTGAAATTAAAAACTAGTACTAGGACAGTAGCACAGCTAAATAAAATTGTAATTGTAACAAAAAATAATGATTAATTTCAAATAAAATCAAATAACTTCAATCAGGATGAACGTACCAGTTATAGACAGAGAGCCAAGTGATGGGCAGGTTGGACTTTAAATGTAAATAATAAGCTTTCTTGTTGATTTAAAAGTTCCGTTTTTTCTAAATTGAAGAAAAGTGCCATCTATTGACAACTGTATGAACATAGTACCCAAAAAAAAAATTTAAAATGCCTATCATTGTTGTTTCTATAGTGCTCTTGAGTTCAGTGTGTTTCATACCTTCCTGCAAACAGTTTTTTGGTATTGGTGGTATCGGCATGGAACCTTCGGGTTATTCATTTGAATTTAATTGAAAAAGCGAAAACAAAAACATTATCATTAATGCAAATCAAAGGTTAATGGCACAAACAATTTTAAAAATAACAAAAAATCAAGGACGAGATAGCATGATTTGAATAAGAATTGGCAAGTCCATTAGCAGCAGTAAGGTAAAAGAAAAAAAAAAAAACGTTTCTAGCAAAAAACTGAAAATATCGTCTTTTTTTATTTATTATTCCAGTTTTATGGTTGAAAATAAAAGTTTTAGAAGTGGATTAGGCAAGATGAACGATACTGAGAGCTCCGAAATATCTTAACTCAAGGTTTGACGGCGGCTTCTACAGTATACATTTCAAATTTTCGAACCTCAAATATGTATTATTTATATTGAGAGGTTTTAAATAATTTAAATACATTTTATTATTATTATTATTATAAACAATTTTCAGGTCATTACTTCATACTTTCAAAAACAATTTATTTATGACGTTTCAGATTATGTTGTATCTTTTTCATACAAAAAAGTTCATTGTTTTATATGTTTTTTTTTAAGATGAAATTAATTTTAAAATACTAAGTAGGGCTGTGCTATTTCACCATATTTTATTTTATAATGATGTAGAGATGGTTGACCGTTGATATAATATGAGAAGGAGTTGATCGGGGGGTGCGGTCAAATTAATACCAAATTAAATAAGTAGAATTATTTAATTTTGCCGACGTTTCGACCCACTTTGTAGGTCTTCATCAGGGCGCAGTGTTATGAAACATCTACAAAAAGTGATGAAGACCTACAAAGTGGGTCGACACGTCGGTAAAAATTAAATAATTCTACTTATTTAATTTGGTATTAATTTGACCCCCCCCCCCCCCCCCGATCAACTCCTTCTCATATTTTATTTTAATTTTTACGCTGGCTAAGTTTCGGCTATGATGCCATTTTCAAGCCATCTGTAAGACCCAATTCACAATTAATTTCATACAATTTACGAATAAAGTTTATAAATAAATTTAAGTACAACAAAATATAGGTTAAGAATATTTTGTAAATTAATAAAATTTAATATATTAAAGCAAAATCAACTAGACACCAGTTCCTAATTCTATAAATCAAGTGAGAATATTAAAATTCACTAGGAACAGGTGTCTGGTCGATCTTGCTTTAATATACGAATTTTTTTTTTTATTAATAGAATATTTGTATTCTATCTTTTGTTGTACTTAAATTTGTTTATAAATTAACATATTGACTCAATCCAATCAAAGTTATAATTTATACAATGTTGATTTTCAGAAGATGACTAACTATTATAGCATGTTTAAACGGAGTGTTGCATGAAATTAATTGTGAAGTGGCTGTGTATAAACAGATGGCTTGAAAATGGTATCATAGCCTAAACTGTAGCCAGTGTAAAAAAGAAAAGAAAATTTGGTAAAATAACGCAGCCCTACTTTATATTATTAAACTTCATATGTATAAATATTTTAGGCATTGGTTCAATTATTCCAAAAGACATTATATTTTTCTATAATTTCTGAAATTAATATAAATCGCCAAGATATAGAGTTACCTATAATCAGCCACATTTTGAAATAAAATGATGGGGTGCAATATCAACATCAAAATGGCAAGATTAATAATATGAAATATAATGACTTCGTCCCAGTATACATTTGTTTTCTATCTTTCTATCTATTTAACAACATCGTAATTTTCATTGCCACGAAAATACTCATATACCCGCAAAAAAATGATCCACGAAGTAAGTAAAGCTGATATACGGTTCTTCATCCTTTACAGTAATTAGTCTTGTTTCAATGTGCTCCAGACTATTAATTAAAGATTAAATATAATATAAAATAAATATTATAAATATAATATAATATAAATATAAAAGACTTGTTGACATATTGATTGGCTGAAGATAATACTTGACCAACAACACAATAGCACAGATTCACTAACACAGCGCTGGAGCATTAGAATTAAAACTATGTTCAGCTGGCGTATATCTAAATGTCTCTCAGACGTTTGGCAAAACATGCCACCAGGGTCTTCTCTCCAAACTCAAGAGAATTCTACCTCTTAAATATTATTTTATTCTTCAATCCATCTTCTTCGAAAGATTATTCTCAGCCAGCGGGAGTACCCTAATCTCAATGCTGGCTCCTCTATTATATATCCTATATAGTTACGGCATACCTGTAATTAATGATACATCGACAGCTACGAATGCTGACGATACAGATGGATATTAAAATGTAATGGGAGACCTTTAAAATATTTACTCAGATTATTCTACTCACTTTTCCCAAATATTTAACACTAAAACTAATTACATACACATATACACAATAAACATACACATACACAATACTCCTTCATATCAACAGGCATGGATATGAGATCTCCTTCCTTAACCAAATAAAGTATCTGCATCAAGTCGGGAAAAACATGATAGTTGAATGAGAATTGTTAGCGAATCAAAAGTGATATTTATGTTATAAATATTTTAAAAGGTTCACATATTGTTGAAATAGGCATATGAAATTAGGTATTGTTGTCATAAAAAGTCAAAAAAGGTTTAAAATCTTTGTTTAAAGTTTTAGTGAAATAAAACCAAGTTTATTTCAAAAATAGAGTACTCAGCGTTATTCTAGTTCGAACCTAGGGATCAGTTATAACGGTTAGGTATATATTTGACCCCTAAACCGAACATAAGTGGCGACCGTGACATGACAGGACCTGTTGAGTGCTCTATTTGTTCAAAATGGAAAGAAAGGACATGCAAAGAAGAATTTTCCGCGCTGACTTCACAAAATGCGCTAACTAGTTAGGAAAATTGATTAAATGTGATAATCTTGAAGAAGTGTACGCTTACTCGGAGCTTTTGAACGAGAAGTTTGAGATTTTGGAATTGATTCAGAAGAAAATATTTCAATAGAAAATTATGTATCCGAAGAAGAAATAATGTCGGAAGTAGAAGTGGCTGATTGATTGGAATTTAAGTACCAGAATGTCCTTAAAGCAAATAAAATTACTCTTAGAAATAGTGATCTACATACGTGTGATGAGTCAGTTTCCAGAAAAAGAAGGTTCAAGTAACCAAATATTGAATTTAAAAAGTTTTGGGGAGATATTAAAGATTGGCTTCCTTTTATGGAATCAATTCAAAAAAATTATTCCTCCAAATGAAAAATGATTCCTCCATTGACCCCTAACCCGAACATGAATCGTTCGTCTTATCGGAAAATTCACTTGAAATTTGCCGTCCTCCAAATTATCCGGAGCTAGTATAATTTTACCTAATTAAGTTTCCTCAGTCCCTAGTTTCGGTTCTGAAGTACAACAAGAATAAGCGGAATTTTATTGAAATTTAATGCAGTTCAGGAAATCTTCTGCTTAAGACTTATTCCGTCGTAATAATTCTACAAGTTATCGCCCTAAAACCTCCCTACCTTAAGACTTATTTAAAAAATGAACGAGAAAGCATGTTTGTGAGAACAAAAATAAAATAAAGCAAAGGTAGAATGAAAAGATTTGTTTTGGTCCATTTACTTCCAGAACAATATCTTACTCTGGAGAATCAAAATTCAGAAGAAGCCCTTGCCCAGTACGTGAGGTACTTCTAACTCGTAAATCTTCTCTTCTTCCTTCCAAAAGTGTCTTCCTGACAAGTCTCACGGCCTCTCTTGCATCGCCCTGAAGAAGAAACGGCCGCATACCAGAAGGGCCTCTTCTACAAGGAAGGCTCTTCTAGCACCTCCGAGGTGCCGCTTATGGCTATTTACGACTCAGCACGTTGACAAGAACAAGTCTCAAGAAGGAGAAAATTCTCTCGGCCGAAAACATTTAGATCTGTCAGAGATCAGATTCCAGAAAGAAGATTCTCCGTAGAATTTGAACTTCTTTTCTGTTATCACACATCTTGCGCCCTTGGCGTGTTTTAAGTAATTTTATCCCTCCTCTCTCTGAAACATGACTCGCAACCGATAAAGACTGAACTGAAACTTAATTACGATCGAATCGAAGGCATTGGCATGGCTGAGAATTCCAGAACGATTTATTGTAAAATTTAGATAGAAGAGAGAATCACTTTATTTTCATAAAAGAGTGCTGTCCAATTATATTGAGATGATTCAGAAACAGCATACTTATCAATCATTACTATGAACAATTCTTAATATACAAATATACAGTACCATCAATATATATTTTTTTTCACTTTTTCTTTCTATTTACGTTTCTTTTCCTTCTCTCCCTTTATATATTTCTTTTATTCCTCCTCATATTTTCTCCTCTCTCTTCCTAAGCTAATTCATAAACGTGGACGTGTTCAGTAATTAATATAAAAATGTTTTAATATATAAATGCATATACATATATATAAACTCTCTCCCTACCCGCTTCCATGCATATAGTGATGGGTAATTCCCAGGGAGACATGGAATACAAATAAGATAGCTGGTCAAAGTTTGTTACAGACTAATTAAGAAGTATATTGAAGAGAAGAATAGTTGGGGTGCTCAGTCAAAAAAGGAAGGCAAAAATAAATTATAATATTTATTTTTTACATCTGCCGACGTTTCGACCTGAAGTTCAGGCCATCATCAGGGCTAAGAAAATAACCAGATAACAAGGTATGAGAAACTTAAGTAATGATGGTAAAAAAGATAATAACAAAAAGAAAAAAAATGAGAAAATATAATAGATTAGATCTAGATAAAATAGATCTAGATAAAAGAAAAATAAAATAGATAGATATAAAGTAAAATAAAATTGTTAGAATAATGACTAAGAACTAAGAGATAAATAATACAGACTGTTACATAGCGTGGAATGATGAAGTAGGCATAATCAAAAAGGGGGTGACAAAAGTGTTACATTGGGAATCTTAGAATAAAATGTAAAAACATAAAAAAGAAATATAAAGTTATATAAGAAATGAGAATAAAATAAATAGTAAAAAGAAAACATTGAGAATGGAGTAGTTTGATAGAAAATTGAGATATTGTAAAGTCTATCAAGATGTACAGACAATGTATAATATAAAAGAGAGTTAACAACAGAGAAAAGGAATGAAAGGAAGGAGGGAAGAAATTGAGAAAGCTGAAATAAGAAAGAAATAAAAGAAGTAGTACCTTTCTCCTAAAATGTCAAAGTGAGAATGAAGTCGTTACAAAGAAGGTGGAGAGAGAAGGGATGTGGAGGTGGCGTCATCTGTAACGGTTATCGGACGAAGCTAGAACTAGAAGAATGCTAGTAGAAGCCTAAATAGTTACGAGAGATATATTATGTAGAAAAATTATGGAATATTGAACGAAAGTTAATAGAAAGTGAAAGTGAATATATATATATATGTGTATATATATATATATATATATATATATATATATATATATATATATATATATATATATATATATATATATAAGGGAGTTGTCAGCAAAAAGGAAAGGAATATAACTATGGATGTTTTAATAAATTCAGAATTTGGCTATAGGTTAGAGAAAAGTTGTTTTTGTCAGCTTTAAGATTCACTGTCTTTGGTTGAAGCTGGATGTGGAGGGTTTCAGAAATGAGTCGTTTGTCATGGTTGAGAACAGTGGCAAGGATGGATGTTTTGTCGAAGTCAAATGAATGATTGAGGGAGAGAGAATGTTCGGATAATTCTCTCTCCCTCAATCATTCATTTGACTTCGACAAAACATCCATCCTTGCCACTGTTCTCAACCATGACAAACGACTCATTTCTGAAACCCTCCACATCCAGCTTCAACCAAAGACAGTGAATCTTAAAGCTGACAAAAACAACTTTTCTCTAACCTATAGCCAAATTCTGAATTTATTAAAACATCCATAGTTATATTCCTTTCCTTTTTGCTGACAACTCCCTTAGATATATATATATATATATATATATATATATATATATATATATATATATATATATATATATATATATATATATATATATATATATATATATATACATATATATATATATTCACTTTCACTTTCTATTAACTTTCGTTCAATATTCCATAATTTTTCTACATAATATATCTCTCGTAACTATTTAGGCTTCTACTAGCATTCTTCTAGTTCTAGCTTCGTCCGATAACCGTTACAGATGACGCCACCTCCACATCCCTTCTCTCTCCACCTTCTTTGTAACGACTTCATTCTCACTTTGACATTTTAGGAGAAAGGTACTACTTCTTTTATTTCTTTCTTATTTCAGCTTTCTCAATTTCTTCCCTCCTTCCTTTCATTCCTTTTCTCTGTTGTTAACTCTCTTTTATATTATACATTGTCTGTACATCTTGATAGACTTTACAATATCTCAATTTTCTATCAAACTACTCCATTCTCAATGTTTTCTTTTTACTATTTATTTTATTCTCATTTCTTATATAACTTTATATTTCTTTTTTATGTTTTTACATTTTATTCTAAGATTCCCAATGTAACACTTTTGTCACCCCCTTTTTGATTATGCCTACTTCATCATTCCACGCTATGTAACAGTCTGTATTATTTATCTCTTAGTTCTTAGTCATTATTCTAACAATTTTATTTTACTTTATATCTATCTATTTTATTTTTCTTTTATCTAGATCTATTTTATCTAGATCTAATCTATTATATTTTCTCATTTTTTTTCTTTTTGTTATTATCTTTTTTACCATCATTACTTAAGTTTCTCATACCTTGTTATCTGGTTATTTTCTTAGCCCTGATGATGGCCTGAACTTCAGGTCGAAACGTCGGCAGATGTAAAAAATAAATATTATAATTTATTTTTGCCTTCCTTTTTTGACTGAGCACCCCAACTATTCTTCTCTTCATTATCCACGACAGTCAACCAATTACCAATTATAAGAAGTATATTGTTGGACAAAGAGACTCTTACTTACTCAAGATGTAAGTAATGATTATACAATAACCACTTTAAGATCCAATGATCCCTTTAAGGACATGTGGCAGTAAATCTAGATGGGCGTGTTTACCAGCGAGGTCAATGGCAAGAACCATTACTCAGCGCTCAATAGATCCTTTGTCGCGGACTGTTAAGGATCCTCAGGATATAAATCAA
This sequence comes from Nezara viridula, assembly GCA_928085145.1. Classification (NCBI taxonomy): domain Eukaryota; kingdom Metazoa; phylum Arthropoda; class Insecta; order Hemiptera; family Pentatomidae; genus Nezara; species Nezara viridula. Next base: position 11,980,176 of record OV725081.1, read on the forward strand.
CAGGACACTCTTCGTCCTTTTTGAGGTTTACCCGCTCCCGCTCCTCAGTTCGACGAACCTTTTCTCTATGACATGGAATGGCAGGAGGATATATTGTCCGTAGCGCCGGAAAAACCTTTTTTGTCTCCTACGCCAGAGACTTTAATGCACCGATGATATTTTCTATAAGTATTTATCGCTTAATTAATCTTGTGAGATAATTTTGTTCTTATTTTCCAATTACGGCGAAGCAAAAAGAAGAGTAATGCGGCTAGTTTGATCGTTTTTAGATATGTAACAGTTTATTTAGTTCATCCGATTTTTATACTCGAAAGCTCAAATTAGCCAGTAAGAATCCGTGAGTGTTTCTTAACAATTTTAGATCAATCCATCAAATGTTAAATCCATCCATCAGAGGTATGTAACGGTTTTATTGAGCAAACGGTCCAATTGATTTTCAAGGTTGATAAGCTTCAAATTTTACAGTGAGATGAACTCGTGATTGCTTTGAAGCGATTTCATCGTCGTTTTTTTTTTTTTTTTTCAAATTTATAAATTTAAATTAATAATACATGAAATACTATAAATCTTAAAATTAAAATAATTTTTAATATAAAGAAATTGTCCACGAATATAACCGTATTCCTCCAAAGAGACGAGATCTACCTTGAATACTTAATCTTCATCTTAGATTACTGTTAATCTTCAAACTTCAACACATTGGTGGAAAAAGAAGTTGATATCTTTGGAATTTGAAAATTGGTCTGGTAGTCAATTGCTTTCTGTCACACTTTTAAACTTTTCTGTCAGTAAATGTCAACCTACAGAAATCTCTGAATAGAAAATTAAATAAATTAATTTCTTATCAGAAGATTCTTGAGTTTCTTTGGTGAATGGACTGAAGGCAACTGATACTACACAATATTCATAGGCACCAACTTCATCCATAATTCAATTCCGTCAAGTAATTTTGCGTCAGATGAAAAATGTGAATCGAGCTTGGGGTCGAGAGACCCTTCTGGGGACACACCCAACCACTATAAAGTGAAATGAAATGAAAAATAATTTTATTTTGGGATTGAACCTTAGAATAATAGTACAGTTAAAAAATATATATATATATATTAGTCTGGCATGTAGATATCATACAAATATATACCAGAAATACTGAGATATAAAAATAGTGAATAAATAAAAATTAAATGGCTTCTATCAATTAACTGCAGGTGAATAACGCAATTATATAACCCATAAATGTTCACAAGCTTGCGGAAGTTTCAATTTGTAGTAGGTGGTAGATTAAGAGTGGTTTGAAGGAGTTTATGGACGTGGTTTGACGTATGGAGATGGGTAAGGAGTTCCAGAAGGATGTAGTACGAATGACGAATGTTTTACAGTAGGGAGTGGATTTATGGGAGGGGATGTATAAATCTATAGATTGAGATCTGGTATTGAGAGAGTGGATAGAGGAGCTTAAAGTAAGGAGTTCTAAGATGTAGGGAGGGATTTCTGTTCTGAGGACTTGGAAAAGAAAAACACCAAGAAGGAATTGCCGCCGGGAAATAGGATAAAGCCACTTCAACTCGGTGTACCAACAAGAAAAGTGGGTACTCTTAATAACCCAAGACCCTTTATGGTTTTTAATGGTAGTTTTTTTTTAATATATAAATATTACAATAATCCTGAACTCAAAGTAAAATAATTCTTCCTCCTCCCTTCGGTAAACTTTTACATTGTACTAAATTAAAACTTGTGGCTATTAGTGGTTGTTAAAATCGCCAGCTGCCCCTAACTATTGCAGGGACCAATATATCTCTCCCGCTGCCATCTTGGTTTTATTTGCATTCAAAGGAAGTGCCGACAGTGGGGCTGTAAAGGGTGGGAATAAAGGAGCGCCTCCGGCCACTGCTGCCTATATCACGGCTGTATATTTGTCCCTGTATAACTGTATCTAACAGGCTGTGGCTATTCAATTTTACAATATCGTGAACAATCTTTCTAGATTTATTATAATCGTTTTAAATAACAATAAGTTAGTATACCTCAATGAGAACTCCCGTATTAGACAGCTACCCTTCTCCCTAGGTGATGGAGAGGTTTCCAGCTGGATTCTTTTCCATTTTTTTTCTTATGTTAGTAACTTTAATTAATGTTGTAAGAATATATGAATAAAAATTTGAATTCAACACTTCTCCATGACTTGCACGGACTTATAAGACTTGGACACATGGGTAGGGATACAAATGTTTCGAATACTGAATGTTCTTATTCGAATTCATGCAGTGTTATTTTGACGGCCATGTGGATGGAATTTTTTAAAAATAACCGCGCCTAATATTTTTTTAAAATTTTAATATTAAATTCCAAAACTTAAAAAATAATATTTTTTTTTATACGATCGGACCTAGTGAAAAATTTCTGATTTCGGTATTGCTCAAATATTTTCAGGATAAAAGGTCAAGCTCTAGACATCGCGACTGAAGAAGAAGATTAAATGGTGGTCGGAAGGCGAAGAACTAAGAAGGAAGACTTTACGGGGACGAAGGCGCTAATGGCGGGACCAAACACCGCAAAATCGCAGCCTTTGACAAAAAGGCCAGTAAGAAGTCACTCCATTGTCTTTCACTTCTTCTAGTTCCAAATCGTCTCTAGTGGATTCCTAGTCTGATTGCCGCTCTGAAGAAATTGCTTGGGAATAGATTGCTTTTGGCGGAACCAACTTGTGGGCGCCAACTGTCGGTGAAATGTTGTGTTTTGTCAGGAATAAAACTTCTCTATTCCAAGAAAGACATGTTGCAGTGATTCATGGTGTTCCGTAAACTGATATTAGACCTGAAATAATCAAATTCTAAATAAAATATTGTCCTATTTTTGGTAGAAAAGCAGGAAATTTAAGTTTTGTGTTCTATGTGTGTATGCGTGTGAACAGTCTAGCTCAAAAATTAAAAGTACGAAATTGAAAATGCATATATAAGTTAAATATATGCCTGGGATGTTATAGCAACTTTTTCTTTAAAATTGACCAACCCGAAGTGCCACTTTATTTATGTCGCTTAACAGGGCTTAAATGCCCAATGTTCAAAATGGCTACCTCTAAAGTCCCTTTAATTTTTAAATAAATAACTATCTCTCATTGTTTGGAGTTATGAAAAAAGATGAAATATAACTTTTGTAAGAATTTGATAATTTAATAAAGGAGAAAAAAAAAGGCTCATTCAGGTCGAAAAACGAATCTTCAGAAATAATAATCAGAAAGTATGCATATAATATATATTAGGAAAGCGGAGAATTTAATAAAAATAAAATTGTAGAAGCTAACGGAGAGTGGCGAAAAAAAATTAAAATATTAATTTCTGAAAACTAACATTATTTAGCGTAAATCACATGTTTCCAAGGAATTTAATGAATTTTCTTTACTAAATGTAAACTTTTAAATTTGAAAAAAAAAATATTTAAAATCCACCCAATCAAGCCAATGCCATTGATTAAAATATTATTTCATTGTACTTATGTGGAAGTAGAAGTGAAATATAAAAATATTTTTTAGATATTTTAATAACGTTAAAAATATTCACTTTAGTTTAATAATTTAAGATCTGACATTATATTTAAATAATCTGCCGTTCGTTTATTCCGTAAAATCATCATGTAAACTTTTAAAAAATTTTATTAGTGAAGAATTTGATGAATTTTCCCTTAGTGAAGTCCCAACTGTATCCGCTTACAAATAGTGTGAAATCTTTTGACCTATTTATGACATGCAATAAATATCTCTTAATTACATTTTATTAAACTTTTCGATGGAAAATAACAGTTTAATAACTAAAAGCCTTACTATTCAGGGATTTTAGCCCAAAAGGGGGTTTCATGGCACAAGTTACGCCATCAATTTTTTTTGAGGAGGTTGGAGTCAAATTTGATGGCGTTTTAGATTTTGATGGGGGCACATTTCGACATGGTTATGAATTTTCGGAAAAAGATTCAAACCAAGGAACAAGATGAAAGCAAAAACAGACCACTGAAGGTGTAATTGTGTATTATGATTTTTTAAATGCTACTTTAGCTTGCACTTTTTTTAAGAAGAGGAGCGCAACATAATATCTAGAGAGGGGGGGGGCGTTCATGCGACATCGCCCTTGGGGAGAATAGGTACCTCTGGTATTATCCATAATCAACCGTTAATATAATAAATAGGATTTTTCTTATTTTAATTATTTGTTAGCTGTAAGCTCTAAGCTTTAGCTCAGTTAAAAATTCACTCCAAAAATTTTATAATAGCCCTACATTACCAGAAAATAATTTCTATTCAAAGTAGTGCGGTAAGTAAAAGTTTAATGTTAGCCGCATCAGATTTTGGTTTATTATTTTCAATAATCAACCATTGTGATCGACCAAAAAAATCAAAAACTTAACCCCCTCTCAAAATTTGAGTTTTCATGGTTCAGGACGCGTAGAATTCGAAAAACGAATAAAAAATTTTTTGTCCGTCCGCCGTCCGCGCATTTTCTCCGAAACTGCTTGACCGATTTTTTTTTTTATTTTGTTATAAAATCTGAGGTTACCCGAGGATGATCCTCCTCCATCGACATTACTCTCCGCCTTTAATTTTCACAATGGCGGCCGAAAAACCTGCGTTGCTATATACTGTAGCTTCTAAACGAATGTACAGTTTTCAATGAAACTTCGCTAAAGTAATGTTCTCGACGCCCTTTAAATTTATCTACATAACATACTTCAACGAAAAGATGCTGGAAAAAAAGTTACGATGGATGGTAAAATTAAATTCCGAATAACTCAAAAAGTTTTTACTTTTTTGTTGATATTGTGATGAGATGTTTCAAAGGTATTTAAATTTCCTAAAAAAAAAAAAAAAATCGTTAAAATCGGACAATTAGAATCAAAGATTTGGTCTCCGGTTTTTTTTATGCGTTCTACTCCAAATGTTATATCCTTGGTTTGGTTTTTAAATTTTGAATGCGTTACTGAACCAATGCTATTTTTTTTAGCATATTACTAATGATTAAAGAAAATCAGTTTAGTCCAATAATTGGAACCACCTTTTGTTTTTTTTTCTTGGAAGGTAATGTTACTTTAGATGTATAATTGTTTGGAAATAATAAACCATTGTGAAATAATTTGCAGCGTTTAATATATAAAGTCAGAGATAAAATATTTTGTTTATTAATCCTTAACAAAATTTAAGGTAAAGCAGGGTTTTTTTGTTGTAGGAGAGGGGAATTTAATACCAAACAAAAAAACTAGGCTAAGAAATATTTAATTTAGGTAAATACCATTTGCAGTATAGTAAATTAGACAAAATTGTCTTCAAATAACATATCTTGAGATTTACAATCCTCTCTTTTAATATTACTCTTCACTTACGGTGAATGCATTATAAGCAATAAGATAGATGGGAGTGAATGTACGTTTATAACGTCGTGGGTTCGACATATCGCCACATTAGGTTGCGTAACAGGATACATGCTGCGTTAGCGACAAATTGCATAACGCAATGCGTGTGGGTGTGAGGGTATAACATACTGAGGACAGCGAACGCTGCCCACGTTTAGTGCTAAGTCAGCAAACATATCCCAAGATGGTTAGCATATAATATAAATGCACATGTCACATTTTTACATCCTGTTGAAACATATAAACCATTTCGACATTACTCTAATTAAAACAGTAATGCATAAAATAACATAATTTTTCATTGAAGAGTAGAATGGTTGAGGTGATCTGTCAAAAAATAAAATAGTAAAAATAAATAAGTATATTTTCTTTTATTTTTGCCTACGTTTCGGCACAAAGTTCATGTCTTCATTAGGCTGGTCAAATAAGAGATATCGTAAGACCACTTCCCAGCCCTAATGAAGGCCTGAACTTTGGGCGGAAACGTCGGTAAAAATAAAAATAAATATACTTATTTATTTTTCCTTTTTTTTTATTTTTGATTGGTCACACCAAGCAGTCTTCTCTTCAATTATTCACCAAATTCAACCATTAATCCACAATAATTTCTCCATTATATTTTTTTTAATTTATTTATTTAGACATATAATAATCTGTCTCGTAGACAATAATTATAGTGATATGTGAACGCATTCACACCATATATACAGACAATATAAAATTAACAAAAGTAAAATAATAACTAAATAATAATCGAAAAAACTATGTACAATAAAAAATAAAATAACCTAACGATAAGTAAATTAAAAACATAAAAACACAGTCATACATATACACAATATATACAATCAGGCAGGGAACCCTAGATTAGATAAAGGTTCTTAAAATTTTAAAATTATGAAGCCCAACTCAATCACAAATCCACTTAACTTTAAGAATGCTGTCAAAATTGAAGCATTAAAATACAATTCAATAATTACTATCAAATCACCTTTACTCTTTGTCGTAATTTTCTGTCGTAATTCAGTATCCTTAAATAATACCTCACTCCCTGTTGAACAAATCCGATACCTAGGACTTCACCTAGACAGACATCTAATTTGTAATCTTCATACCAGACTGAAACGTCAAGAAACTGCTGAACGTTTCTAAATACTTCAGCACTTACTAGGCAAACGCTCTAAGCCACCAATTAATTACAAGAGACTCATATACATGAATATAATAAGGCTTATTTGGACTTACGGAGTTACGTTCGCAGCTCCATTAAACCATTAAGTTCCTCTCGTATCCCCTCAATTATTCCTCTTCTTACGATCCATAATCCTCATTACTTTGTCTCAAATAAAACCATCCATAACGACCTCAATCTTCTACGTTTCCAATTTAGCCCAATCTTGATCCCCATACTTCCAAAACCCTATCGTTTCTTGCCTTGCATCTTCTTCAATCCCTGATGATCTTTGACTAATGACTGAGGAGTTTGAAAAGAAGATGGCCACGGAATCTTCTAATGAAATTTAATTAGAGTCCTACCAATGAGTAGTTTCTCTAAAAACCTTTCATGTCATTATATTTCTATGCGTCACATTTGCTATTTGTATTTGTATTTCAATACAGTTGTCAATTTCATGAATTTTTGTGGAAATATTGAAGAGAAAATTATACCAACATTTTTTTGTTTCAGGTAAGAAGATGTCGATGAAGATATAGTGACTTCGAAGATCACACTAAAAATGGTACTTACATATTATATTTCAACTACATTTTAGTTTGTTAAGGAATATTTTTATATTTTATTTTATTGAAACTATTTTGTCGAGTAATGTAATATTCGCAATAAGGACATTAGTTGAAGACCACTGTGCAAAACCTTTTTATCAAATTATTAACATCTGTCAAAACATCGTGAATGACTTTATCTTATCCTAGCCTACAACTATTTTATTTATGAATATTCACAGAAATAGAGCTTTAATTAATAAATTAATTGAATGAAGTTCTGAAAACTCATTAACACCCATTTGATTTCCACTGCAATCTAAATATAATTTCATCACAAAATCAAAATAAAAAGGAGCCTACAACATTTGATCGTTTGGTCCATATAACCTCGTTATTTTAAGTTGTGGGTAGAGATAGCGCCACATGGAACAATATTTTTGTAGATCACCATTTTTTTTATTAAATTATCTTACGATTGTATTGGAAAGCAAATAGATGTTCATGAGTTTTTAGTAACTTATTAAATAGATAAAGTTTACCGATCTTAAAGACCAAAACGCGCCATTTTCGAGAATATTCCGAAATTGAAAATTGTAGGTGAGGACAAGATGAAGTCTTTCATGACGTTTTGTTAATAATTAGATAAAAAGTGGTCTTTACAGCCGACTATTATAGTGAGAAGAGAGTTCATTTACACTATGTTTACAGAAGATACAATAATATAAATGCCAAATAATACAATTATTGAATACAAATAAAAATATAAGGAAATCAAAATAATATATTAAGGAGTAATAAAGGCAGATACAGGCAGTGTACTCCTCAAATAAAAAAAAAATGAATAATTTAAAATATACAGTGTTCCTTAAGCAGAAGAAAATGTTTATAAACAGAAATAGTAGACCTTAAGAGATACAAAAAGGTTTTTTAAAAACAGTGATCCGATTTTCGGTAGAATAGTAAAAAATTTAAGTTTAGTGTTTTTTAAGCAAGTTATGTTTATGATGACTAGAAAGCGATAACTAATATAAGTTAGTAAAATTGCTTCATTGTAAACCAGACAAACTTTACTTCAAACGAAAGTAGATTTTGACATTGTTAAAACCATATAGAGGATTTTTGAGTAACTAAGCTAAGTTCTGTTTTAAAAAAATAATGAATTACTCACGATTTTTATTTATTATCTCTTATTACAGACATCACGTTTTTTCCCCAAAATTTCTTTATTTAACAAGCTTTAAGCCCATAATTATTATGTCGAGGGTTTTTCATGAAATAAACTGAGATTCACCTCAAGTTGTGTAAAAAAAATTAGATTTTTTTCCATTACCTGGGCTATATTGTAATAAATATAAATTTAATTATACACTCTTTATTTATTACAAAAAATATGTTTAAAATAATGATTTTTCGACTATTTATCGTTGAAAGAAATAATAAAACTGTGTTTTTTAATAATATATATATATCATAGAAATTAATCCCTTTTTATTAATTTAATTGACCAATTAAATATTTCCAATCCTAATATCTACGTAAAAAATAAATAAGCCTGTCGATTGCTTGAATTATTTTCATGGAAACGTAAATCAATCTCTGTAATAAAAATTAATTAAATATTTTTTTTTTTTAATATCTGCTGCTGCCTGAGAATATTGGCTCGTCTAGGGAATTCCTTCTGGCGGGTAAGGGTACATTCAATACGCCACCGTATACTCAAATAGAAAAAAAAATAATAAAAGGCTTCACGCAATAAAAAAAAAAAATAGAGTACATGTTGGCACGCCTGTAGATCAGCGGATTGACAGAGTGAAACCCGCCATAATTGGGGGGGGGGTCCCGCCCCGTCATTGGCCAGCTGTTAGCGTCCCCTCACGTGACTGCCACGTGTGAAAGCTTCCCTTTGATGGGAGATCCTCCATTCGCCACGGCCTCTTCGATAAGTCACTATATCGGATTTAGCGGCGTTATTTGCGGTTGAAGGTATCAATGCCTCATAGTTCGGGAAAGTGTACCTAGCAATGTTGCTTTGTAGATATATATATACAATGACGTGTTTCAGTTGGTGTTGAGAACTCACAAAATAGAAACTTAGCCTCCTCTCTACTAAATAAATAAATAGAATGATGTTATCAAACATTTTATTTTGATTTCAATCTTATTAACTTATTTTCCCCTTCAATATACACACACCCCTCCTCTATTCCTACAAAGAACATGCCAATCTCTTCCACAGCTTTTCTTCCTTTTAATGCAGTCAGCAGAAAACTGCCCCCACCGCTTTACAACCATCTCCTTCAGGTTATCTTCCACTTCGTCGAACGATCTGAGCCAAGGCATTCATGTAGGATCCATCCTATCCACATTTCCCAACCATCGCAATCTATTGAGTTGATTGACTCTAACAATGTCATATATCTTTTTTAGCTGTAGATTAGACCTAATTCTCCTGTAAGTCTCCACTTTAATTGGTCCTTAAATATCCCGATGTACTTTCCGTTCCCATACATGGATCATCCTTATGCTTCATTTAGTCATGGACCATATCATACTTTCTATATGTCACAACAGGCCTCAGAATTGTATTTATATATTACAGTTTTTGTCTTTCTTGAAATATTATTGCAATTCAGCATCTTCTGTACACTGTACAGACATCGATTTCCTGAAGCTATTCGGGCTTTAATATATTTTTCTACTTGCTTCTTGTAGATAATCGTGCTACCTGAAATTGAACTACCTCAATGGAATTCAGCGCGTACTTTTATGCATCGATAGCTCAGAGCCTAAATTGGCTTTTGGGATCTATGGATTCTTTTTCAATTTACTCTGACATACTATATTCAATTTACTTTCTATAGACTTCGTCGTAAACCAACGACTTCCTGTCCTACAGTTTCCTTTAACAACACTCCACTTATCCCTGTTGAGCAAATCCGATACCTAGGACTCCACCTGGACAAACGACTAACTTGGAATCCTCATACTAGACTGAAACGACAAGAAACCGCTCGACGTTTCCGATTACTTCAGCACTTACTAGACAAACGCTCTAAACTTCCAATTAATTACAAAAGACTCATATACTTGACTATAATAAGACCTATTTGGACTTATGGAGTAGAGCTATGGGGCTCCACTAAACCATCGAATTCCTCTCGCATCCAATCCTTACAATCCAAAATCCTTCGTAAAATCCTCAATGCTCCTTACTTTGTCACTAATCAAATTATCTATAAAGATCTTAATGTTCCTTATGTTTCAGATCTGGTCCAATCCAGATACTTATCCTTCCATAATAAACTTCAGAGTCATCCCAACCCTCTCGTTTCTAACCTTGCTTCCTCTTCAATTCTTGATAACCCTCCGAGGCGTCTGAAAAGAAGATGGCCCCGTGATCTCCTAATGTAGTCATATCATTAGAGTGCTACCATTGGGTAGTTACTCAGCAAGTGTATTCATTTCATTATATCTATTATGTTCAAATTTACTTGATGTATTTATTTAATACAGTTGTAAATATCATTAAGAAATAAAAATAAAAAAACTTTCTATAGATATTTATTTCTCTTTTGAAATTAATCAACTCAGTTGTAGATTTATATATAATATATATATATATATATATATATATATATATATATATATATATATATATATATATATATATATATATATATATATATTCATGAGTATCGTAACCTTCCATGAGTGTTGACTTTCCTCTGGAATCCAGGAGGTCGTTCCTAACAGCAGTAGAGTAAATTGATGTTAACCAATGCTAGATTTAAGCGATTGAATGTTGATTGATTGATAGAATTATCGCTGAGTTTAGGAACTTGCCCATTCGCAATACCAATATCTGTGACTGAATCGATATTTGAATAGAAAAAAATCAGCAAATTTCCACAAGTGTGCTCTACCCAGGTTTCCCCAGTTTTAACTGAAAATTCTTCCTGAACTCATCTCTAAGTCTCTATTTTTATTCTTTTATTTATTTTTTTTTCTTCCCATCCCTTTATGTCCATTATTTCATATTATTTTTCCTTTTCTTCCAATCTCTCCTTGCGATCTGTAGGAGTATATTCATATATTATATATTATACTGCAACAATTGTTATCATTTATTTACACCATTTAGTTTATGATCTTGTTACTTAGTTTACTCTGTTTATGTAGCTTATTATTCTTAATATTTCAATGTACTTACTGATAAATTTAGTCACCTTGTTTGATAAATTTTTACCTAAATATTATATAACTTCCACAATTTCCTATACCCTTTTGTATCTTGTCCGTTCTAGCCCTGAAGAAGAGCTGCAAAGTTGGGTCGAAACGTTGGCTTGAAATAAAATAGTTTTTTTTACTATTTTAGTCTCTTTATGACCGCCACTCCGGACCATCTCCTTCCTCTAAAATATACAACGGTCAACCAATTAAGTATTCAATTTTTAAAATATTTCCTGCTACAATATTTTTAAAGATAAAGTTCTCGTTTTGTGTTAATTGCTATCCGTCTCGGGCGGACAGTTAGCATAACAATACTAGAGTCCTTGGAAACCAGTCGGTTTCTCCTTTTGTCTTATTTCCACTCACCATGAAAGGCTACCAACATTTTAAATGGGTCATTAGTGAACGATTATTTCTGTCTTAAAGCGTCTCTTACGTAATCCAATCGTTGCGACCGCTTAGCTCCTACGGTATCGTACTCCAAAGAATAAAAATGGAAGCCATTCACTCTCGCAGATAATGAACAGTTAGCAATAACGGCTTAATAGCATCGTTATTATATTGGATAGTGAAACCTATAATTGTGTATTTGAAAATTCTATAGTCTTTCACAAAATTGAGCCATAACTACAGACATCCCACTTTTATAAAAACTTCGTTAATAAAGTCCATATTAATTAGATTGAGGATTAATCACGAAATAAGTTACAATTCACCTTAAGTTGTTTAAAAAATTAGATGATTTGAAATCCTGTCACTTAAAAATATCCGTATTAATAGCAAAAAAATTCCTCAATGCTCCTTACTTTGTCACTAATAAAATAATCCATAAAGACCTCAATGTTCCATATGTTTCCGATTTGGCCAAATCCAGATACCTATCCTTCCATAATAAACTTCATAAACATCCGAATCCTCTTGTTTCTAACCTTGCTTCCTCTTCGATCCCTGATAACCCTCCGAGGCGTCTGAAAAGAAGATGGCCTCGTGATCTTCTCATGTAGACAAATTATTAGAGTGCTACCAGTGGGTAGTTTCTCAACAAGCGTGTTTCATGTAATAATATTTCTCTGTACAAATTTACTTGATGTATTCATACTAATACAGTTGTAAATATCATAATAAAAGTTAACAGTATAAAAAAATAGCAAAAATAAATAATTGAAAAGCCTAAATTTCTTTTTTCCATTACTCGAGATGTATTATAATGATGATAGATTCATTAATAAACTTTTTATTTACTTAATCAAAAATGTTAAAAATAATCATTTTTCAATTATTTATAATCTAACATGATTATGAATCTGCGATTTCTGTTAAGATCTCTATTAGAAGAATTATTTATTTATTTATAAATGTTTTGGGCTCTCAACCACCGTCAATTCCTACATAGCCATACATACATAACTCCTACATACATAACAAAACTACACCTAAGAAATACAATTTAAAGTTTATAAAGTTAAAAATAGTTATAGTTGAATATGATCACGGGCGGATCTAAGGGGGGGGAGGCTTTCGGGCTGCAGTCCCCCCCCCAAAAAATGAGAAAATATAACCATGTTTTATCGAAAAAAGCATTAAAAAATTATCTCTCAAAGTACTATTGTTCGTGTAATTACATTTAAAAGGGCTTTAGGGATCACTTAAACACCATTTCATTTAGGTAGTTATTTTCTTTATTTTTTTCCGAAGTAATTATCGTTATTTTTATGAAAACAAAATCTTTCGGGCTGAAGCCCTCCCCCAAAATTAAATCCTGGATCCGTTAGTGAATATGATGGTAAAATTGAATTAAAGTTATAATAAAAAAAAAATCTCAATAGAAAAGAATAATTTATGATTTTTTATTTAAACTTGGCTTAATTTAACCGCTTAAAAGTGCTCTTTAAATGGTTTTAACAATGAAAACTTAATTCCCATTTGAAGTAAATTTTGTCTAGCTTACATTGAAGGAATTGTCAATTACTTAAAATAAATATTTCTTTATAAATATTTAGTGACAGTCCCCCATTGAGGAAAAAACTTGACACATAAAAAACACAAAACTTGGAATTTATACTTTTTTGCTGAAAATGGACCCATTGCTTGTATGAACTTTTTTGTAAATCTTCAGATCTGCTACTCTCATTGTCTCAATCTCATTATGTCGTTACCTTATTGATATTTATATAGTATCTATTGTTTATATGTGAACACGCTCATATATCTATAATTCAAATTTTAACTACCCTCCGTCGTAAACCTATGACGTCTTGTCCTACAGTAACTTTCAATAATACTCCACTTATTCCTGTTGAGCAAATCCGCTACTTAGGACTCCATTTGGATAAACGTCTTACTTGGAATCCTCATACTAGACTGAAACGACAAGAAACTGCTCGACGTTTCCGACTGCTCCAACACTTACTAGACAAACGCTCCAAACTTTCTATTAATTACAAAAGACTTATCTACATAACTATAATAAGACCTATATGGACATACGGAGTTGAGCTTTGGGGCTCCACCAAACCATCGAATTCCTATCGTATCCAATCCTTACAATCCAAAATCCTCCGTAAAATCCTTAATGCTCCATACTTTGTCACAAATAAAACCATTCATAAAGACCTTAATGTACCATATGTCGCTGATTTAGCTCGAGCCAGATATCTATCCTTTCATGATAAACTTCAGTCCCATCCAAATCCGCTTGTTTCCACTCTTGCTTCTTTCTCGATTCCTGATAATCCTCCTAGGCGTCTGAAAAGGAGATGGCCTCGTGATCTTCTTACTTAAAATTATTTAGAGAGTGTTACCACTGGGTAGTAACTCTTCAAGCCTGTACATGCCATTATTTATATTTGCGCATATTTACTTGTTGTATTTGTATACAGTTGTAAATTCCATTAAATAAAAAAAATAAAAAATTTTTTTTATTAAACTTGTGCCTTTTATTGTAATTTAATTAATTCTTGATTATTTATTTAAGTCAGACAAATGTCACCAAATTGTTCATTGTTAATTATTCCCAGAATAAAATTTATTTTTCTTCTTCTGTATATATATGTATATATATATATATATATATATATATATATATATATATATATATATATTGCTTATGAATGGCATACCCTCAGCTCATGAATGAACTACCGTTAGTGCACGGATGCACTTCCTACTGCATATAAGGTGTGAGATTACACTGCATTGCACTGAATGGCTGATGAGTCCATTGACTTTATCCTTGTCAATTTATCTCTCCATCTTAGCAATAATATATCATTACGTTCAATTTCATTTCAAGAAAGTTTTTCTAAAGTTTAAAATCTTTATATAGACCGTTTTTACACCCTCTATCGGCGTAAGGCGATCCCTAAACGTGACAAAAACACCGCAAACGTCTACGCGAAGTATCGAGTTACTGGTTCTCACGTTACGTAAAGTCATCGCTAGCGGGTCGCGTCACTCGCCAGTGTGACTGAGACCGTTTTGCATATCCTGATAAATGAATTATACAATAGCATCTCGTGTCTTGCGCAATATGATTGCGATCTTGAGAGAGCGCAAGATTGCCGTATAATATATTGATGCAGTATTATATCTTGTTTGAACATTTAACTTTAATTTACTTTCGGATATAATTGAAAAGTCTCTTAAAAAATAAAATATTAACACCTCATTTCCTCCACAATGCACATTAAGGATGCATGGAAAGCATGTGCGGTCTAACTTAACTTCTACAAAAGTAAAACGTTAAAATCGAACAAATTAAATCTGAAATTCTTCCACTACAACGAAATAAAATAGAATATTTTTACTATCGCCTTTACTTTATTAATATTGAACGAATGAATGAATGAAAATAATTTTATTATTCTGGGACTAGTGTCCCTTTAGAACAAGTCACAAACACAGAATACATATTAATATTTTAGTGTGTCCATAAAATACAATTTAATATTTACAGGTTGATTAGGAATGCAATAAAATTATATATAATAATAAAATATAAATACGTGTAAATATAAAATATACAGAGAAATTAATTAAGTAAACGACATAGCGATGAATCACAAAATAATCAGAGTATCTGGGTGTACTTTGAGATTCTTACAGCTTAGGTTTTTAAGTGCATTTCGTGATCAATCGGAAAGAGGATATTGATTATGCTTGTCGAATATCTGAAAGTATAGAGTTCCAGAGGGAGACAACTTGTATTAAAAAGAATTTATCAAATGTAGCAGTTCGGTGAGGGGGAGGATAGAGGTCGGACGCACAGGATCTGGTGGGACGGGATTGAAAGGAGCGTTTGAATTGTAGGATCTGTAGAATATAGGCAGGTCGCCGTGTTGTAATAGGAAGGAAGCCAGAAAATATTGACGGCGGTAGGACGGATAGAGCCACTTCAACTTGGTTTGGAACTGGGTAATATGCGTATCCCTTGAGATCCCGAAGATAAAGCGGATTGAGCAATTCATTAGACGTTTAAGTTTAGCTTCGAGTTTTCATGATAGTCCACCATAGACCATGCAGTCATAATCAAAGTGGGGGAAAACAAGAGAGGAGACCAAGAGTTGACGGGTTTTGATAACGGAAGAAGATAACGTAGATGGTTAAACTGTTTCAAGGGTGGATATAATACAGCGGGAAATTTGGAAGATGTGTGGTTTCCAGGAGAGGCTTTGATCGAGGTATATTATATTGATCGAGGTAGTGAGATATTATGCTCACTATGGAACTTTTAAATTGATCAACAATTTCCTATGAAATTGAAAGTATTGGAAAATTATGAAGTATTTTTTTATTTTATTTTAAAAGCTTTATGTGCTCTGTACTTCAGCGCCTAAGCAGTGATTCGTATTAAATAATTCAAGAGATTATATCTGATAAAGACTTGGATTACATAATAACAGAGCTAAGCCCCTGTAAGAGGCTACTTCAAAGAGCCGTGGCTTTGCAAGTCCCTTGTAAGGCCTGCATATTTCCCCTTTGTAAGGGCGCCTTAGTCTTCACCTTATTATCCTCTCAATGAGGACACCTGCCCCCAAGGACAGCCGCTTTAGTCCTTAGCAACAAACCTCATCATATAGTAACTATACTATACTTATAGTTACTTATATTACTATAATGGGCATGTTTATATGTATTTATATATACCGAAACGTTTGAAATTTGAAATATTCTACCTAGTTCTGATCTTTTCCGCCAAAAATAATGTTATTTTCCGATCCACTCTAATTTAAGGTTAAGACTGGTAATACCGCAGGGTATAGCTGTAATATTTATATTTTATGGCAGCCATGAGCGTCTTTGGCTCTAGTACTCTCTCTCAGCCTCCACTGGATTCTCATACCGGTGACGTGGCCGAGAGAGGAACGCTGAGATCTCTTAGAGTACACGAGTCAGGTAAAGGGAGAGACTTGTAACTCACCAGGCTGAATGTAAATATTTATTTCGTGGCACAAAAATGAGAAAAAAAGATTACCAATAAGATTCAAGTGAAAAGCAAATAAGTTTTTATTACCAGATTAAATTAGTTATTTCAACGAAAAAACTCACCATTTCTAAATATTTTCGCAAAAAAAAAATTGTAAGTTGGGATAAAATGAAGCCAGTTTTTGACGAATATTGATGTTTTGATAAATATGTGTCTATACCGCGGATTAATTGTAAAAAGGTATGGATGTGTTTTATGATTTTTTTAATATTTTATTTTACAGTTTCATTTCAGATTTTCATTCATAATTTTTCTTCTAGTTAAAATGTTTCTTTTGATTTTTTGTTATTGTCTTACTGTGCAATTGCACCGGACGCCAACCGGGGTACCTGCCATTCATTGGGAACAGAAATTGTTTATTGAGAAATATTACAATCAGTCTCAATCAAAAACATTTATAATAGTATTCATACTCTATATACAATGAATAAAAATAAATTAAATAGCAAAACAATATAACTAAAAATAAATTTATATAAACAAAAAAATAAATAAACTCATCAAAATAACAACTTAAATATGAGCATATTTTTATACAATATTTACAAAATTCAATCGTTCAGAAAATCTCCGAGCAAAGCCTTTTCCACGTGGAAGGAAATGCAGAACTACGAGATCCCAGCTCCTCTTACTCAACCGCATTACTGGTATTGAGAACCAGTGGAGGTTAATCAGAGGCGCTGTAGCATTTTATATACAGCAAGGCATACATGGCTTGAGTGGAGAATCTGGCCATTGCCAAAACTCCAATATATTCTTATTTACAAAACGTCTCTGGGCCATTGCCGCTTCAACCATCAAGGATTATAGAGATTTTTGGAAGGTGATAAATAGGAATTTTGCAAGTGGATTTGGGTGATATGTAAGGTTTTTATAGAATTTATAATTTTTTTCTGGAATAAGGTCTAGGACAAATAGAATATTGAGGTCATGGTGCAGTTTTGTTGGTCATAAGTATAAAAAAATAAATTACAAAGTTTATGAGAACAATTAATTTTAGCCTATTGATAAAATAACTGAACTAGAGATATATTAAGTAAAATAAAATTCAAATATCACTTAAAATTATTTTTTTTATGGATAAATTATGTCATTATCCGGAGGGCAACCAATTAAAGGATCACTGTGGTATAATTTTATACTCAGTAAGAATGTGTCACATAATGTTTTAATACTTAGCATGTATTATTTCTTATAAATATATTATGCCGTTACATACAAGAGTGGAATTATCAATTCCTTGATTTATTCTATTTATTTTTTTATGTACTCTCTATCATCTTCCTCCATCGATATATAAAAAAAAAAAGTAGGACTTCTTTGCCATCTCTTTGAAATATAAGGATGTCGGTGAATGTAGCGTTCCACTTAATATTCAATCAGAAATTATTCTCCATAAAGGTAGAGATGGAAGGATGCGGGTAGAGATATGCCAAATAACAGTTATCCTTCGACATACTTGGCCATATCTACTCTCGTGAATACACGAACTCGCAGTTGATAGTTTGCGAGTCGTGTCTATGAATGCTTCTGATCTCAAACCCATAAAAAATGAAACTTTATATTTAAGAATTCATTTGTTTAATGTAGTGATTTTTTTTCCTACTTTCTACACTAATAGAAGCAACTTTCCAACCATGGTCAACAGGAAAAACAACGTACGACAATAGAAGAAAGTGTATGTGGTTAGAGCTGAAATAGCATAGCCATTGTTATATAGATTATACAACAAGTAGCCTTATTTTGTACTTGAGGTATTCCTGCTTCTATGGATGACGTTATTTAGAATCACTAGCGGATCAAGGATTTAATTTTTGGAGGTAGGACTTCAGCCCGATAGATTTTTTTCATTTATATAACGATAATCAATTTGAAAAAAAAATATCTGGTGTGTCCACTCACACGACTTTCCTACCTATTTCAGAAAAGTTTTTATATCTTTACATATGTTCATGAAGAAACAAAAAAGAATTGAACTAGATTTATTTTCCTGAAAATTGATCAAAGAAAAGATTTGAGTACGATTTATTTGATAAACTAAAGCAATGTAAACCGGCTTAAGGTAGATCAGTGTAAAAATTTCATGCTCACTAATATTGCTGATCAAAAACTTTTTGCCATTGCTTAGCAATGTCAAACAATAATTTCTGTTAAAAGTAGATGAAATATGAACCCGTAATCTTACATTGGAAATTGAATAGCTGTAACGTCATTAATAGTTGTCCAAACGATTTTTATATGGCTTTGTAGGGAATTTCATTTTTTCGGAGCTCAGGGGGCTCTAAAAGGTATAGATGAAATGGTGTTTAAGTGATTCTTGATGTCCTATCAAATGTAATTTAAACAAGAATACTTTAAGAGATAGTGTTTTTTTCCTACCGCGTTTCCCAAAATCTGCGCATATTACAGCTAAGACTACTTAAACTTTATTTTATATTATATATTTTCTTCCATAATAGTTACCGTTATTAAAAAAAAAAAAAAAAAACCAAGCCTCTAAAAATTTAATTCTGAATTCGCTACTGGTGAGCATTTGTGAAAAAAATACAAAAAATTGATTCGCCTAGTGTAGGAATTTTATTCCTTAGTAATTAAAAAAATTAATCTCGTTCGAATCATTGTGATTATCTGATTTTTTTTTTCGTCCCTACGCAATCCGTCATAGTAAGCAGATTCCGGAGTAGTTGTATAAACTATGTTGTTGTTTTTTTTCTAAATTTTAATCTGAAAAACAACCAACTCTTCCTCGCTACAATCATGAACGTTATTCAAGTTAATAACTTAACTGTTCACAGGATGCATGTAATTAATAGATTTAATAGCTCTTTTTAAGCGATGGTTAATCGATTTATCGAAGGAAGCGGAAGAAAAGAGTTGGCCGACATTGACCCAGTGAGTGTAGCCCAAGCAATTAGCACTCTAACTGTCGTGTTGTGTTGGTACCGTTCTCCGCTGCCTTCTATATCGCTTTTATTGCTGTTTTGTTGGCGGCTCTGCACTAGCCATTACCTCCCTCAAATGTTGACTTCCAATTAAAGTGTTTTTTTTATTATTATTTATGAAATTTATAATTGTATAAATTAATATACATTCAGGAAATGTAATACAGGGAAATACATGACATGCCAAGGCTTGTAGAGAATCTTCTTATTGGTAGCACCACTAGCGGATCCAGAATTTAATTTTGGGGGGGGGGGCTTCAGCCCGAAAGTTGTTTTTTTCATAAAAATAACGATAATTACTTTGGAAAAAAAGAAAGAAACTAACTATCTGTATGAAATTGTGTTTAAGTGATTCCTAAAGCCCTTTTAAATGTAATTACACGAACAATAATACTTTAAGAGATACTTTTTAAATATATTTTCGATAAAACATGGATATATTTTACCATTTTGGGGGGGGGGCTTCAGCCCGAAAGCCCCCCCCCCGTAGATCCGCCCGTGGGTAGCACTCTAATATAGTATCTAAATTAGGAGATCACGAGGCCATCTTCTTTTCATAATTCTAGGAAAGTTATCAGAGATCGAGGAGGAAGCAAGGTTAGAAACGAGGTTCCTAATCGGAAACTTATGGAACAGGCCATTATGGATTATTTTATTTGTTGCATAATAACGAACATTGAGGATTTTGGATTGTAAAGACTGGATACGAGAGAAATTCGATGGTTTAGTGGAACGCCAAAGCTCAACTACGCAAGCCCAAATAGGTCTCATAATAGTCATGTATATGTGTCTTTTGTAATTATTTGAAAGGTTAGAGCGTTCCGAGTGGTAAAATAGTCGGAAACGTCGAGCGGTTTCTTGTTGTTTGAGGCTGGTATGAGGATTCCAAGTTTGACAGAAATAATATAAACAAAAACAAAATTTTCAAGTTAGTTCCAGACCAACTACCTGTATGTAGAGGGCGCAGCTCATCCCCTTCTTGAGTATAACCTCTCCGAGACATGGGCAAATGCTACTTTGAGTACCGAACACTTAGTATTTTACTCAAATCACTATTGGGAATTCAGTCACTACTTCAGTTAATCCTTTGACATCAACTGAAGTAGTAGTTGAATTCTTTGCTACTCAATGAAGGTCAGTATTTGAGTAAAGGTACTCAATACTCGGAGTAGCATTTGCCCATCTCTGACCTCCCCTCATACAAAGGTATCCTTTAACTTGTGAGCTATACACTATTACTACATTCTTTACGATTTTTTACATAATAGATAAGTAAATTTTCTCAAAATTTTCAGATGAAAGTTGTGCTCCTGCTGCTGGGGGCAGCGTCCCTGGCGAGTGGGCAGAGCAACTACGCCAGCCAAGGAAACAGCATCGAGTACAGCAACGAGGGACTACCGGATTCGACGGTCCTCGATGGAAGGGTCACTAAGCTGGACGACCTGTCCCCGGTCATATCCCTCAACAGGACCAAAGCTTCCCTTAATTGCGCCGCTGGACAAATGCAGGTATATATATATGTATTTGTTTATGAGGTGAAATATTTGAAATAATTATATCTTCTGCTAACAAATCATACTAAATAACATTCGGATTTTAGATCGAACTGCGATTCGACGAACCATTCTACGGCATCGCTTACGCTGACTTCAACCGAGCCAGTGCCTGTCAGACGACTGGAACAGGAAACCTCACCGCTAGAATTGACCTGCCGCTGAAAGGATGCGGAACCAAACAAGTAAACTTTTCAATCAATTAATATCACTATTGTATAATTGTTATGTTTTCCTGATCAAATATCGTTTGATCGTAACGTCGATGTCTTTGGTTGATAGGATCCTCAGCGCGTGTTCACTAACAACATCGTGGTCAGGTTCCACCCCTCGTTGGAGATGGATGGGGACGAGGTGATAACCATCGTCTGCAGATATCCGCCTCCGGTTGCACCGCCTCCAGCTGGAGTACCTGGATATATGTAAGTATTCACAATATTTTGAAATCACATTGCATTTATCCTAATGTATTCTGGAAATTGGAAAGTTCCAAAAAAAAAAAATCTGATCAAATATATAATGGTCACTAAAAGTATTCTAATTGTGGATTAATAGTTGACTGTAGTGAATAATTGAATAGAAGAATGTTTGGGTTGATCAGTGAAAAGAAAAAATAAATAATTTTATTTATTTTTATATTTGCCGAAGTTCAGGCCTTCATCAGGGCTAAGAAAAAAATAAAAGATAACAATAGGTATGAGAAATTATAAACATTGAATAATAAAGGATTAAAATTAAAAAGGTGGAAGGTATAAACTAAAAAATGTAGGTAGAATAAACTTAAAGTAAAATAAAGTAGGTAGAATTATAACAGTGACAGAAAACTAAGTAATAAATAATAACGGCAACAAAGAACCGAAGAAATGAAAATGAATTAACAACGTCGAAACGTCGGCAAATAGAAAAATAAATATAGTTATTTATCTCCACATATATTATTACAGTAAGGCTCGAAATCGGTTTTGTACCAAATATAAGGTCCTGTTACGCTCAAATACCATGAATGGGGTACTGTTGAATTAAGAATTTCACGGGGGTTAGTGAATCGTATTCTGCACTTTTGTTTTTCTTTCTAAAATAAATAAAGCCAGTACAAATATTTTGCTATGCTTCAATATTGGAACGGTGGTAGGTCTGTAGATCGATACAGGACAAAATGGGCTTTGAACATATTGAAGCGTACAGCAAGACTCTGCGTTTTAAAGTCCAAAAACGTACTATTTTCAGGATAACGCAAGGCATAGTGTTCGCATCCACACAACCTTATGTTAATTGTAGTACTGTCATTGAATATATGTGTCATTTCGTCGACTTGAGGCCCATATATTCGAGAGAGGAGTTTATATTATTTATCGATGGTGTTTTTGATCGGCAAGCCATATCATCGTTAATTCATCACCAAATCCCAAGATTGAGCCACCAATTTGGAAGGCTTCCTTCAGGCGGACAAAATAGTCCAATCACCACAAAAATCCAGGCAAAAAAGTTATGAAAGAAAAGAAACTTTATTTGCGAATAACTAAAAAATTACACACTTTTTCCTTGGTTATGCCCATAATTATGTAAAAGATTACTAAATTCCCTACAAAAGGAAAAAAAAAAATCAACGGAATCGGACAATTTTTAGCAAAGATACAGCTTATTGAAATTTGTAAAAATTGTTGGTTCCAAACATTAATGAAGTTTTAAACTAATTTTTGTTTCCTTTGTTAATTATATTTATCGATAAAGTAACAATTGATTTCTTTATCTTATGATACGTTGCATTATTTTATTTTCTTATTAATATGGCATTTGATCACTTAATATGCTATGAATATGCTATGCGAATTTTTCGCACGGGCCTACTAGTTTTTATTATTTTTTATTTTGACTGATTATCCCCACCATTTTTCTCTTCAATTAAAAGTATTCTAATTATGCTTTCATTCTTTGTCTCACAGAAAAGAAGACCCGGTACCCGCTCTCCCTCTGGCACCGCCATTGAAAGGATTCCAAATACTCTTGATCATCTGCGGAATCCTCTTCCTCTCCCTGGTCCTTCTGGGACTGGGTTGCTCCTACTACCTTTTGAGGAGGAGGAGGGTTCAGGTTGTGAGAAGGCATCCTCTGTCTACGGGAGGTACAGGATCCGAAATCACTAAACTGTCTGGATCCAGTCTGGGAAATATTTCCATGTTCGAAGGTCTCAAGATTCCTCGAGCACATGCCACCGGTGGAGGCAGCACCTCGGGATCCGAAGCTGCTCTCATCAGCGACACCCTACCATCTGACTACCCGTCAGAGTCGCCAAGTTCGACACATTCAGAAGTAGAACATGTCGATAGGAGATCCCTAAGTTCAGGAGGTTCGTATGAGAACAAGGCTTACATACAAGACAGCTACTACACTGAAGAGATAGCACAAACGACTGAATCGCAAATGCGACATCTGGCTCATAAGAGGCTGCCTCCAGAACCTAAGTTTGATGTTCAAGTAAGAGTAAAGAAGGCTGCACCTCCACCCCCAACACCAACACCTCCACCTTCAGAATCAGAAATGAGTATGAAGATGACCGAACGCAACCTGACTACCATCCTAGAAGAAGGAAGACCAGTGAAGACCACTTTCACCTACGTACCCGAAATTCACAGTCCCCCCTCACCAGCCAAATTAGTATCTTCACCTCCAGTGTACTCCACAATAATTAGAAAGCATCCTGCTGAGAGCAAGAATGTCGCCATGGTTGAAGAACGGTACATGAGAGAAGACACAGTTGACTACAGGAGACCATCCGTTGCCAGTGACCATACAGAAATGACTGAATCCAGATCAATGACAGAAGTTGTAGAGCGTATTCCTACCAAAATATCACCTCCACCTCCAATAGTGCCCCAGAGCTATATGAGAGAGAGCATGGAAGAATCAGTAGATGTAATCGAACCTCCAGTAGTTGTGTCTAGAAGACCAGAAATAAAATCTCATGTCGTTGATGATGTCTTCCTTAGAACAATCACAGAAAAGAAGACAATTGAAGACATCGAAAGGACTAGACGACAGGTGACTGATTACCGCAAACCACCTCCTGCGAAGTGGGATGTCACCATTCGCAACTATCCTGGTCCGGAGGGACCAGGGGCTGAAGACTCGGCAACTGATTGGGAAAGCTATTCAGAGACTTCATCAATATCAAACGTTCCAAACATGCAACCTCAATATAGAGCGCATATGCAGAACTGGCAGCAAAGAAGGACAGAAATAGAAATGGAGAATATTTACAGGTCCAAAATGAATACACCACCGCCAGAAAAACCACATAACTGGGACGTACTCTTGCGTGTCCTAGAGCCACCTCAATACGAATCTGCAGACGACAGATCTGACGTAGAAAGTCTCGCTTCAGTTCTCACAATTGATGATAAAAAGAAGTGGCATGAAATCATCACCACAGAATCAAACCTACGCACAATGCTAAGTGAAGCAACAGTCAAAGAAGACTATGAGAGAATCAGAAAAGATCAACGATATGAAAAATTATTCGATCCACAAAAATGGGACGTAATCATCCGAGTGCTTGCGCCACCTGCAGAGAAACCGCAGTATGATCAGCGTGGTGGTGGAGGCAGCAACAAGTATAGGAGGAAGGCCGACTGGGATACCCGCAGTAGAAGGAGCTCACTGCCAACGCTCTACGAATATGACTCCGATGGTGGGTCATCGATGAGGACCTTGACAACGGAAGGAGGACACGGACCTGCCGTGGATCCCCTCCGTTCTCGAAGGACATCCAGATCATCAGAGATGGACCTTCGCTCAATGAGTGAGGTCACTGTTGACATGAGAGCACATATTCCCGACAACGTGAGCGACGTCAGCTCATACTATCAGCGACGGTACTATGAAGAGGACTACGAGGACGCCCGTAGCCTGCAGAGGTCGATGAGCCAGCCTTCCTTGGCCAGGTCTGCGTCCGAGTTCACAGAGCACTGGGCTGTGCGATCCCGCCACTGGGAGAGCCCAGAACACTCTCCCAAATCTGCAAGATCTTCCAGGACCAGAGGGTACAAGGTCTCTGAAGCCAGATATCAGAGAACTTCAGGATGGTTCGGCGATGCTGAGAGTGAAGCCAGCTACAAATAAACGAACGAACGAATGATCCACAACAAACTGAAGAGGAGGTAACCCAGTGATAGACGTACTTAAGTATTGAAATGACCTCACTAACAAAATAATTTTACTTAAGACTTTGCAATTAATTACATAGTTTATGTGCCAAACTCATTTGTGAGTGCTTGTATATTTTAGGTAAATTTAGTATTAACATAGGTTGTATAAATAATGTATAAGTAAAATTAACTGCCAATTTTAGCATAATTTTGCATTTATTGTATAACAGTGCGTTTATTAATTAGTATAATTAATTGAATAACTTCATTAGTCTTCCTATATATTTAATATATAAATTTATTAATGCTCAAAGCAATTTTATTTAATTTCAATATTGTTGACATTGTATGAGTGTGGTTATGTAAATGGAAATCCGTGCAATAAGAAGACATTTGGTTCCTATACAATAGTTTTGGTTTCGTTAAAACGAATATTCTCTGTAAAAAAAAAAAAAAATCCTGTGATAGTGTAATTGTCGGAATGAAACAAAAAGGATACTTGGAGTATGTGGTTTTTGTTAATATTAGTTGAATTTGAAGCTGGCTTTTCATTCTGCCTACTCACTTGAAGCAACACAAGCTCAGAGTGGGACTGGAAAATCAGCTGTATTTTTGTATTTGACATTTTGTCGTTATAATTGTTTTATTGAATATATATGTTTGTATAATGCAATTTTATACGATGCGTTACTGTTACCTAGAATGTGATGGTATGTACTTATATAATAGATCAACATGTCAGAATACATGGTCGTTGAGAAACATATAATTATAAAAGATATGGGGATTCTCATTTCCTCTTGGTGATGGTTTTATTTAGTTTTTCATTTTATAGATCATACCCATTTGTAATTTTTAACTGATAACTGTAATAAATGTATAAGATCCATTCTTAATATATTTCATAAATCGAACTATTTTGAATCAAATTATTTCAAAAATGTACTAAATATTTTTCTTAAATATACCATATTTGTTTAACTCTTATAATTTGTATACCTTTATTTCTTATCCTATATTGTATATTATGTCTGTATCAATAGTTATCATAATAATCACTGGCTGATTTGTGTGAAGAAATACTCCTCTAACTAAAATCACTGGAGATTTAGTTCTGGTCCAAGATGATCAACATTTATTATTTATTAAAGTGTTCAATTTTTGTGATTTCTAAGACATCAAGTTATGATGACATCTTCCACATAATTTAAAAATTAAACCCATACATAATGAAACAAGGGCTAGTAAGAAATAAAATATATTTTTATAAGCATTTTTCTTTCATCATTTATAACATAAGATATAAATATTTCTACTCCTAAACAATAAACAACTGAATAAATAAGAAAAATAGAAAAACAAAAACATTTATTCCATTTCTGTCAATTAGAAACACATTATATAAGCCATGAATTAGATATAAAATACAAATCTAAAAACATTATTGTATACATAAACATGTAGAATAGGCCACTAATGACTAAATTGTATAAGATAATTATTATTATCACAGGAAGTTTTTAACATTAAATATTTAAAATATTGTAAATATTGATAAGATTATAACAGCCAATAAATATTATACTATAACAAAATATTTGTTTAAAAATAATTTGTAAAACTGTTTTAAATCAAATGGATCTACAAACCATGCTTATATTAAAAAGATGCAGAAGAGTTTTTAAAAATTATTAACACTGCATTTTTTTAAAACTATGAAATTCAAATAAGCTTTATAAACATTAATTAAACTCTATGAAATTTAAAAAAAAATTAAAAACAGACACTTTTAAGAAATCAGCAGTATTTCACTGATTGACCATTTTTTGTTAGATGAATAGAATAGAATAGAAAATAATTTTATTCTGGGACCAGTTGATGTCTGAAAACTATCGCAAAAGAATAATGAAGGAACTCAAGGAACGGGGATTATAAGTACTCAATGGAAGGCATTTTAATTATCTTATGTATGATAATGTTTCATGTGTCAAATTATTATACATTTTTTTTAAATGATTAGATAATTTAATAAGATTTTTTTTTATGAGAAGGAGTTAGTCGAGGGTGCGGTCAAATAAATAAAAAAAATTAAAATATATAAATTATTTTAATTTTTGCCGACGTTTCGACCGACTTCAGGGCGTAGGATGTGGCACTGCGGGAGGCAGTTGAAACACTGCAGAAGATTTTTTTTAATTCAACAATTGTATGTTTAAAAAAAAAAAAATTAAATCCTAGTTTTGAAATACTATATATCTTATTTTAAGAAAATGGCACACATTCTTCATGTCACCAACATAATCCCTTAAGTAATCAAGCAGTTTTGACATATTGTACCGCTATATTGACATATATTATATATTATACCATACCGCTGTTTTTGGAAAAATACTTAGGGAAAATGATTTAATTCCTATGGTTATGTTTAATATGCTTATTCAATAAAAAGGCAGACACAGATTTGAAATTACATACATAACACATAAAGTAACCGTCTTTGGCATGATGCTTTATCATGTGATGTAAGGTATTATTTCCCTTATAATCACATAACTTACATTTCTTTCTAGAGTGTGTCCTTTTTTCTTGCTGTTTAGATTCCCTTCTATCGATACTTGGATGATCAGAGAAAAGTTTCTCAGATGGCCGAGTACATGAATGCATGAGTGCCACATGATTTCTCAACTGGGATGACTTGATATATCTGTATGAACATAACGGACAATTATACTCTATTTCATAATTTTTAATATTGGCTTTAAGTTGAGTTTTTTTCTTATATTCATCATCAACAACTATATCAACCATTAAGCAATGGTGCTGAAAGACACTGGTAGCGTTCTTCTGTAGAGAGGCTTCCAATTCTTTGATAGAGATGAGTTTGATATGAGAATCTAGTGCTCTATAGTTCATAAATTTGTTACTACAATGGTAACAGGAGTATAATACAACTGAATCTGTAACAAAATAAATTTTAAAATAAAATTTTGAGTTACTTTTTATTACATGGAGACAAAAAGTTTACATATTAAAATCAAGATGAAGCATTTTTTATTTAATTCAAATGGCCAATATACATAGTTTATTGAATATCAATTAAGTGATCTCATTAGAAAATTTGTATGTTATGTCCTCAAAATGAGGACAGTTATATAGATAGTTTGAAGTTGAGGGTGAGAATGTATTGCATAAAGCCAAACGCTCCACTCAAATCCCAAAGAGGTGAGCATTTAAATTTAAATAAGATAAGAAAAAATATTTTGACAGTCCTCTCCTCATTTGATCCACATAGCCTTGGAGGGTGATTCCCGTATCAGTCTTGACAATGCAAATCCGTCCTACCTTTTTCTTTGATACTCCGTAGGTCAACTCATTCAACCAATATCATTCTAAACCTGTTACCGAATTAATAAACATTACTGGATGCTCAACTCTTACTTCCTCATCTTCTACTTCACAACACTATGTCTTTTCAACTATATTTCTCATCTATATCTCAGTCAAATCTAGTATAGTTTTGAGTTCAGTTATTTTTTTAATATAAATTTTTATTTTTTTAAATCTCTCCCCTGCCTGTTAGGCAATATGAGTGTTTGCCATAGTAGATAGCTATACATGCATGCGTAATTATCCAATACTGAAATTAAAACAATTATATTTTTCTGCCTATGAAAAGAGCTTACTCTTTATGACTTTTCTGTCCTCCCTGAATCTGCTGTGGCCGAAATTGATTACAATGATCTGATACTTCTGGGAAATATGTAACTACTGTTATGATAGCTACAGTAGATTTTTGAATGGAAATGGATTTTTTTTTTAAACCAAATTGTGGACAAAAATAAGAAAGCTAAAATCTGAGATAAACTAGGAAGGCACTTTACTATTATATGTGTTGAGGATTCAGGAATTCATGAAATTTCTGGTTTCTGAGGATACCTTCCGCTCAAGAAAAAAATAAAATCAGTTTTTTAACCCTTGAGAGTTCTTGCCATACACATTTGAAGAAAACATTAAAAAAGAAATAGCCTGCTCGGAAAAGGAAGGAGTGATTAAAAAAGCAGTAGTTCTAATTGCAAAGGCTCTAGTCATTTTTTGTGGACTAAAAACCAACTGGAAGAGAAAGCTTTGAGTAATTATAAGTTCAAATGCTTCATGAGGAAACCCATGGCTGATTAAGGGTATCTCTTCATATGGTCAAGAGTTACTATGCCAGAAAAACCTTAGGAAGAGGGTGTTGACAGAACTTTACTTTGTGTGGTGGGCGGGGTGGACGAATGGGCTAAAGCGTGTGCACAGCACCGCGAGTTGCCTGGCAACTGGAGAACAAGATTTGAGATGATTTAAAAAGTACGAGTTCGCGTCCCGGTGCCAGAGGGGATTTTAAATTCCCCGCCCTCACCCTCTGGCCCGGGAAAATCCCGTATAGCCTAAAAGGCGAGGTAGGGAAGAAAAAAAAAAAAACTTTACTTTGTGTATGTTGAGATGTCATGGATGAAAACCTTAGCTTAAAGCAATGAAGTGATTGGACATGGAAATAGAAAAATGGAACAGGACTAATTCAACATCTCATAGACCATCACGGAAGCTGGTATTGAAAAGGAGTATTAAAGACTGGAGTATCTTCTGCTCTATAATGGAGGGAAAGCTAGTAGATGATGAATGAGACAGACTGAATTGATGGTCTGGATTATAAGGTGTCACTAATGTCATTTATTCCTTTCATGTAGGAAAATAAAACACTCCTGAAGAGGCTGCAAGAATATTTGTTGAAGTGTCAAGGGATGGCCTGTCCCAAGACAATGAAGATGAAACTTTCATAAAACACACTATGTTAAACTACCTGGAATGGACTTGTACCCACCATGGGATATCTATGATCTCTGTTGTGCTGTGGATAGGCAGAAAGTTGTTCGCTCTCCAGGACTAAATGCTATTGATGCTGCGATCTTGAAGAAGAGTATCCCTACACTGAACAACGGCTGTAGAATATTTTCAATGGTCATTCAGATGAGGGTTACTTTCCGATGGAGTGGCAGATTGCAGATTTGAGAGTGATTAGCAATCAGCTAAATCATATAGACCAATCTGTTGCCTCCCTGTAATGAATAAGATTCTGGAATACCGCATACTAACCAGTCTACGAATGATCCAAGACAGAGATAGCCATCCACAACAATATGGATTCACTAGAGGTAAGGGAACCAACAACAACTTACTGCAAGTGTGTCGTGAAATTGAGGAGAAGGCGGAGAAGTATGTTGCGTTAATTTTGTTTGAAATATCCACCACCTTTGAAAGTGTATGATGGCCAAATGTAGCAGATTTATGGTCCCCCAGTAGCTTACATGACAGAAGTTATCAAAGTTATTAATCAGAAGTTATCTAGGAAATCAAATTGAAGAAAATGTGAAAACAGAATGGCAGCAGGACTTTGTTCAAGGACCTACCCTTTAGTATTCGATGCTACCCGAGGAACTACCCGTTAGTATTCGATGAGATGTTGGTGTTAATCGTACACCACATAAATGCACCACAAACAGATAGTCATTTTTGCTGAGTACCTGATGCCCAGAAGCTGCCCCCAATATGACTTATTTCATACATCACTAGGACCATCCTACTTTTCAAGTAATCCAAGTGAGGATTAACTTTCCCAAAGTAAGTTACTTCCTCACTCAAACTTATAATTGTCCCTTGTATATTTAGAACAATAGGTTTAGCTCTAGAAGTCGTATTCTTCAGAAGTATTGCTTAGGTTTTGGCGAGTGCCAAAATCATCTCTTTTCCTCTCGCTCCATTCACCAGCTAGATTGGGGCACATTTCAGCTTCATCTTTCAAGATGGTTCTGCACCTGGACGCCACTGCTATGCCTAAGTTGTAAACATAAACCGTGGTGGGGAACCATGCCACTTCGATTACCATGTCCTTAGACAAATACCAGCGGCCATCCTCTTTCCACATTTTCTTCAATTTTGTAGAAATTATCTCGTATCCTCACTTATAGGGGGGGTATCCTCACTCCAATATAACCACTGGACCTTGTGGATCTCTTTTCAGGGTAGATTAGGTTGATGTCCCCCATGGTGTTGGTCGAGCATTCATTTTCAAGCAATGAAGGGAATTTTTGCCAGCATCACAATGATATTAGTGATCCTGGATACTCTATAATTAAGAGTAACAATTCTGGCTTTCTCATTCATAATCTATTAGCTTCTCTTCCAACATAGAGCAGAAGGTTCTCCAGTTTTTAATACGGGTTAACCCTTTTCAATACCACGAGAACAGCCTGCATTGTGCAATAGGCCAAATGCCAGAGCATTGTGATTGGGACTCGTCTCAGATCTGAGGGTCCAATTAACATGAATGAGGTTTACTTCAGCAGGTATGAGGTGAATCAGCATTCCTTCATGCTGTATAAGATGTTGCATTAGTTCTGGAGAGCGAACAATTTTCTGCCTATCTACAGCACAACAGAGGTCATAGATATCTCATGGTGGCTACATGTCAGTTCCAGTTGGTTTACCACACCATAGTTTTATGAAATTTTTATCTTCATTGTCTTAGGACAGGTCATCCCTTGGTTAGGTCGCCTCAACAAATATTTTTCTAGACTCTTTAGGAGTGTTTGCTAGCAAATCTCTTATGTTTTAATGGTCTGCATCATAACCAAGTTGTACATGGCCGCCCTGTATGGAATACCTCAGGGATTCTTGGCCGTTCCTTTAATAATAAAATCATCCCAAGAATTCCGTTTTTGGCTGGCCACATTTTGCTTCAGTACAACCAGGCTTTTTCCTTGTAATTGTTTTGAATTCAGATCATCAATTCAGTCTGTCTCATTCATCATCTATTAGCTTCTCCTCCAACAAAGAGCAGAAGGTACTCCAGTCTTTAATACAGGTTAACCTTTTTCAATACCATGAGAACAACCTGCATTATGCAATAGGCCAAATGCCAGAGTATTGGGGATCTGGAATCGTTTCAGATCTGAGGGTCCAATTAATCATTAGGTTTAACAGTGTTGGTGAAACCAGCTGTCAAACTTTGGACCATCAGCTCACTAAATTCATTAATTTTGTTAAAGACATGCGTAATGTGAACACTCATATATGATTGATGTGGATCATTCCACATATGTGACTCAGCATTCCGTAATGCTCTGTGAGATGTTGCATTAGTCCAGGAGAGTGAAAAGTTTTCTGTTTATCCAGAGGTGCCCATCTCCCCTCCCCCAAGGTCAATGGCCCCAAAATCTACCCTACCTTAACCACCACCCAAAATATTTTATTTATTGCTAACTTCTTTTCTTAAAAATAAAGCAAGCTAAGCATATACAATTACACTTGCTGCAGTCCATATTTTTCCCTTGTCATTTAGACCAAAAATTTATAATCTCTTAGAAATTTGTCCCCTCGAAAATTCAAAAACCTATCAAAATATGTCCCCCTCAAATATTTTCATAGCGCAACATGCGCTATGAAACCCCCATCTGGGCACCTCTGTGCCTATCTACAGCACAACATAGATCGTAGATATCCTATGGTGGGTACAAGTCTGTTCCAGTTGTTTTACCATAGTGCGTTTTATGAAAGTTTCATCTTCATTGTCTTGGGACATATCATCCCTTGTGTAAGTTACCTAAACAAATATTCTTACAGCTTCTTTGTGTTGCGGATGAGTGATGAGTGTTTGCCAGGAAATCTCCATGTTTTAATGGTGCAATGGTCTGGATCAGGGTTGATTTGTTCATGGCCACTCTGTACAGAATACCTCACGGCTTCTTGACTGTTCCTTTAAGAATAAAATCAGCCCAAGACTTCCGTTTTTGGCCTGCAACATTTTGCTTAATATTCCTTCTGCTTTTTTTCAAATGCAGTTGGGACTATCTTAACAACTACATCTCCAATATGACCACTGGACCTTTTACTGGTCTCTTTTCAGGGTAGATAAGGTTGGTGTCTACCATGGGGCTGGTCGAGCCAAAATTCACTAATTTTGATTAGGACATACTTAATGTGAACACTCTTATATGATTGATGTGGATCTTCCCACAGACTTGACTCAGTGTTACGTGATACTCTATGAGATGTTGCATTAGTCCTGGAGTCCTGCTCCATTTTTCTATTTCCAATTCCAATCATTGCGTTGCCTTAAGCTGAGGTTTTCATCCATGAAACCTCCACATACACAAAGTAAAATTCTGTCAACACCCTCTTCCTAAGTGCTTCTGGCACAGTAACTCTTGACCATCTGAAGAGATACCCTTAATCAGCTATTGGTTTCCACACGAAGCTTTTGAACTTAAAATTACTCAAAGTTTTCTCTACCAGTTTGTTTTAGTCCACACAAAATGAATAGAGCCTTTACAATTAGTATTACAGATTTTGTACTAGTCCTTCCCTTTCCAAGCAGCCTATTTCCTTTTTAACGTTTTCTCCAAATGCTTATGGCAGAACTCTCAAGGGTTCAAAAACTAATTGTATTTTTTCCTTGAGCAGAAGGTGTCCTCAGAAAAAAGAAATTTCATTGTATTTTTTCATTGAGCAGCTTTCCTCAGAAACCAGAAATTTCATCTAAATTCTCAACACACACAATAATATATGTATACATATATACTTAATTTTGGCCATAGCAAATCCCCTTTACTTTATTATTTCCTGATTGTATTGTATTGTTTGAACTCATTTTACATTTTCTAGCTTAAATATATTTTTGATTTTGTGAAAATCCTTCTCTTGTAGATAGATAGAAAAAAAAAAAACTATTCTAGGACAAAGTCCATTGAGAATAACAAAATTAAAAGATAACATCTGGTCTAAATAAAAACAAAATAAGTAAAGAAAACATTAGGTGAACATACTACAAAACAAATTAAACTATATACAAAACATTTAAAACTATGACAAGATACCTAAAACTATGTGCAGTGGTAAAACAGAATAATTACGTATACACTTTTAACTGCTGTACTGTTGAGATCATTCCTGCCTATTTAATATTCCAAAATGATTGTCATAGATGTGACAAAATATGCTTCGTTTTTTGGAGACATCTCCAAAGTAATGTGTATTTTATTGTCCTTTCAAATTTGCATCTTGAGCCTTTGCTTTCTCTTGCTTCATTACCAATATGCCTGACGTCAGCGCTCTTCCCCCTATTTCAAAGGTCTTAAATAGTGAGTTAATGGAAGACCTTCATATTATCAAAAGTATTATTTTCAATATATTGTAGTTATTTTTTTTATATTTACAGAAATTTCTTTAATAGCAACATTTATTTTTAAGAACCATACAAATTTACTCTCTACCTGCTAGATAATAGAAAAACTCCATACTTGTAAAGCTAAGGTAAGGACCCTGCAGAACATCATAGTGACCAGTTTATGGCTTGATTTCTATGCCTTTGACAGTGTATAGTGGCCTAATATTCTCTAGCAGCTGCAGAGCTATTATGCTCCCGGCAAATTATATGTTCTCCTAAGAAACTACCAACAGGACAGTCATGTGAAAATCAGAAGTAAGTACCAGGAGATAGAAGCTTCCATAGAGCACCTCGGGGATCAAGCCTTGTCCCTTCCTTTTCTATGGAATCTTGTTTTTTGGCAGTGTCAGAAGAGCGGTCCCCTGCCACTGCCTATGATGAAGAATTAGCTTCTGTGATAGAATTCTAGGTAGAGCTACCAAATTAGGGTAGTTTCTACCAGAGTCAAGACTCATGTGCAACGAGCCCTCAGAGATGGATTGATGTAACAATGATGTCGGCGACCACAAGGTATCTCAACAATTGTACCCTCAGAAATGAACTGATCTGACCATATGGCAAAAGCATTTTGGCAAACAGAAGACGTAGGAAAATATTATGTAAAGAGAGGCTATGCCATCAAAAATGCTAACTGGACTCTGCCATTAGGAGTAATTTAGAGGTCTTGTTAGTGGAAGGAGAAGTTTTAGAGAAAACAGGCTGCAAAGACCATGAAGTCAGTAGGTCGACTGAGATACTCCAAGAGGCTGGACAATTATCCTTGAGAAGGAAGAAAATGAAGAG
Source organism: Nezara viridula (assembly GCA_928085145.1). Lineage (NCBI taxonomy): Eukaryota > Metazoa > Arthropoda > Insecta > Hemiptera > Pentatomidae > Nezara > Nezara viridula. The sequence goes on from OV725081.1 coordinate 12,015,692, forward strand.
ACCAGTCCATGGCGGATCTAATAAATCTGAAAAGAGCTCTTCAGGGTCTGGAAGCTGTGAAAAGAGGGACATCAGCGATGTACAGCAGTGTGGTCCACACAAAGATCTTGGGACATCGTCATTGTGAAGGGGTCAGAGAAAAGTTTGTGGGGTATTCATACAGGGTGGCGTTGGGGAAGATAAAATGCCATCAAACAATTGCTGTCCTGAAGTATGAGGATGAAAAGGCCAACTCATAATTTTGTGAGGCGTACTTTAATCTCTATCTTCTCTCTGTCTAGATATCTAGTTACTTTATTATATCTGTCTAACCTTCAAAATCTCTCTCTAACAGGAACTATTTCAAAATTACATATCATGCAGTGCACACAACATATTATCTGAGAGTTTGACTATTTTCCTCTTCTGCCCCTCCTGTGTCTGGCCACCTCCCTGGTATACTTCCTTCTATCCGTCCTAAGGAGAAGTGGTCTAGTTATACAATGATTCCACTCATATATAAATTCTATGAAGTAGGGTAACATTCTTTGTTAATGAGATGAGGGAACTCTTTTTCTGTTAAAATGAAAAGTGCAGTTTCCCTCATCAGTTTAACTCAAAGTTTCTCATAGGCAGTGCAGGCAATGACAATCTGCTTGGCGGTCTCCGGTATTCTAGAACTAGAGCATTAGGGATAAATGTTCTTTCCAAGAGCAAAGAGCATTGCTCAAAAACGCCAATGCCCTGTGAGAAACTTTGAGACCCAGTAGTCTGGTGTGAACCATGTGACTTATAACCTGAAACCGAAAATATCTTCTCTTGGTTGCTCCTTTAGTGGTTGTAACCCACTGCTGGTTTCATTCTTCAAACGTATTCTCACTAAGGATTTTCTTCAATTCTTTGGGTTCTTCACTGATCGTCATTCGGAGATTCTTTTGTAGATCTGCCAAATCTTCTTTCTTCATCTGATGCTTAAACTTGTCTTCTTGCAGGAGGTCGAGAGGTATCCCTCCTGCAAGAAACTGCACTGCCTCATGAAATACTGTCCTAAACGCTCTGGTAACCAGTAGCAGAGCCATCAGCTGGATCGTCGCCAACCTGCTCATCTGATGGTTGGAGAGATTTCTATTCCAGGCAGGGGACGGGTACCTCAGAATATCCAAAATCACTTCTTTATAGATAGTCATTGTCATTAGGTATCTGAGGCTGCAAAAAGCGCCCCCGATACGACTGAGCCCATTGAGGGTCACCCTACTTCTTAAATAGTCTAAGTGAGGTGTCACATTAAATTTATTTCCAATCCTAACTCCAAAGTAGATGACAACCTCACTCGGATGTATTTTCGCTCCTTGTATTGTCATAGTTAAATGGTGAACCCTATCAGTTGTGCCTCGCATGAGAATCATCTGAGTCTTGGAGGCAGCCATCCTCAACTTCTTCCTCTCACACCTTCTTCTTACCAGGTTGGCACATCTTTCAGCCTGGCCCAGCTGTTTGAGGCCAACAAAACAGTGAGGTCATCAACATAGAATGTGGTGGAGAACCGCTCCTTTTCCAGCAATCCCAGCAACTTCTTAAAGAACAGATTTCACAGAATAGGGCCCAGAACAGAGTCGTGTGGGCATCCTCTCTCAACATTTTCTTCTACCTCATAAAAGCTACCTTGTATTATCAGTTTTCGGTCCTGGAGGTAACTTCTTAGTAGGTCATATAAGTTGATGGGATACCTCATACTTCTGCAGTTGCTGGAGTACACTCAGGCACCAGATGCTGTTGAAGGCAGAGGATATATCAAATAGAAGAAGCAGGACATACTTTTCTGCCCTCTCTTCTACGTCATGGTGTATGCACAGAATGGCACATGCGGTTCCCATACCTTTAGTAAATCAATACTGCCGTGAATGGCTGGCTCTTTAGAAGACTGGCTGTAGGCTCATTTTTAACAAGTTTTCCAAGACTTCCAAGAGCTTCATGAGGAGGGAGGAGACATATAGGTCCATAAGACTTTGCTAATTGCTTGTCTTTGTCTTCTCCTCTATAAGTGAGTCTGATGGCAATTTCCCAGCTTCTGGGAAAGTTAATTAATTTTTTTGTAGGCGGGGTGGCCGAATGGGTTAAAGTGTGTGGGCTAACCGTTGCCTGGCAACCCGATATATGATACAAATGATAAAAATTAGTCACGAGTTCGTGTCCCGGTGCCGGGGAAGTCTTTTAAATCCCCGCCCACATCTCCTGGCCCGGGAAAATCCCGTATAGCCTTAAAGGCGAGGAAGCTGAGGAATCAAAAAAAAAGCTTCTGGGAAAGTATACTCTGTCCAAGCAAATGCTGAAGAGAGCCAATAACATGGTTTCAATGTAGAGGATACTGTTCTTTAGAATTATTGTGGCTGTAGAGTTAATATCAGGAGCACAACCAGTATTTTGTCTGTCCATGGCAGAACGAAGATCCCATATGATCCATGGTGTGCACAACTCCGTGCCAGGTGGGTATACCATAGTCCATCTAACAAATGCATCTTCTTCATTATCTTGCGATGATGAAGGATAAATCCTTGGAATATGTTTCACATATTAACATCATCGCAGCCTCTTCAAGTGTGGTTTTCTGGGCACCACCACACTTCATTGCTGCAATTTTTTTTTTTTTTTTTTTTTTTTTTTTTTTATATATATCTTGGCCATAAGCACGTCGACCCCTAATGGGTCCATTGTGCGCCAATTTCAGTTGGTAGTTTTAATTAAAACGTTAATCCTGTCGCTTCCGCGTATCTAAGTAGGCTGATTGGATTGACTGACTCATAACTTCTGGGGAGATCCATTTGTTCCTCCCCAAATACCACCAGTCTCAGCCTTGTAAATCTATCACATCTGCATATGATGTGAAAAGCTGTTTCATTCTTCTCCTGACAGAATCTGCATAGCGGATACGTCGTTACTCGGAGATTGAACATATGATAGTTTAGCTTACAGTGACCTGTATAGATTGCTGTAAGCTTTTTAAGGGCTGCTCTGTCCATGTTCAGTAGCAGTTTACTTCTTTTTTCACATGGACCTTTTAGGAACAGCTTCGAATGTCGCTGTTTCTTGTCGGTCCAGTAATTACTGAATTTGTTCCCATAAATCTCCCTGATCCTGCCCTTGGCAGTGCTGAGGCTGATTCCACAGACAGGCTCGGGAGTTACAGGAATGGTATCTGAGCCCAATCTGGCTAGTTTGTCAGCCACCTAGTTGCCTGGTATGCCAGAGTGACCTGGCACCCACTCCACTGCAACTCTATTGTGCTCAGTTAGTTCGTTAAGTGCTGTGTTGTATTCCTTAACGACCTTTGAATAAACATAATAGTTTTTAATAGCACCTATTGCTGCCTGACTGTTGGTATAGATGGTAATCTTTTTCCCAGTCAAGTTGCTTCGCAGTAGGTTTTGTGCACAATGGCAGATTGCCAGTATCTCAGATTGAAACACTGAAGCATACCTGCCAAGTGGTATAGAAATTTTTTCTTTAATATCTTTGGGATAGATGCCTGCTCCAGAGCCGAAGGCTGTTAGAGAGCCATCTGTGTAGCAATTTATTCCACTATTTGGTTTATGTTGTCTGCTGCTATCTATCCCAACCTTATATTTTCGGTCCTGATATTCTCGGATTAGATTGTCAGAGTGCATACTAGTACTCCTTCACCTCCAATCCTATTCAGCAGTATTGTGTGTCCTCCTAGGCAGGGGACTGGTGAGCAGTAAGTTGACTTGCTTAACCTGTATAATGTGTTTGTTGCCCGAGCCTCCACCTTCAGCTGTAGCGGAGGCATGTTCAACATTACCTCCATGGCAGCCGTCGGTGTCGTGCTCATTGTACCTGTTATCATTATACATGCAAGCCTTTGAATCTTTCCTAATGAGGATAAGTTGGCTACAGTCTTTGCTTTGTGCCACCATAGCAAAGCTGAGTAAAGTATGATATGTCTGACTGTCGTTGTGTACAGCCAGTATACCATTTTTGGTTTGAGTCTCCAATTCTTTCCTATCGCTCTTTTGCAGCCCCATAGGCATTTGAGGGCTTTATTTGTCACGTTTTGAACGTGTTTAGTCCATGATATTTTATGGTCCAAAATGACTCCAAGGTGTTTAACTTCCTTGCTCAATGTCAATTGGATACCATTAATTTCCGGCATTTTGATAAATACCTTCTTCTTCTTAGTGAAGATACACTCATTGATTTTCCTAGGGTTGATGCTTAGTCCATTAATCCTGCACCAATTCCTAAGAATGTTAGACACTGTACTGAGGATATCAGAGAGGACACTCTGATGCCTTCCTCCTATTAGGATGGCAATATCGTCAGCATATCCTTGTGCATAAATGCCTGCAGTATTTAGGGCTTCCAACAATGAGTCAGCCACAAAGCACCACAGTAGCGGTGAGAGCATACCTCCCTGTGGACAGCCACCACAGGGTTTAATCCACAGTTCCTTGTGCCCTATTTCTGATTTTAGAACTCAGTCCTCCAGCATTCTCCCAATCCATCTGGAGGACATAGCATCTATGTCTTTTTTCCTTAGTGCATCATTTATGATGTTGTAAGGAGTTCTATCAAAGGCACTCTGGATATCAACGAAGACGCCTATCAGGATTTCACTCTGTTCTAAGGATTTCTCTATACTTGTTACCAAGTTATGAAGCGCCACCTCACAGGATTTTCCTGGTTGGTAGGCATATTGCTTTGAATGTATTGGACTAGTAGCCAATACATGTTCCCTAATATGTCTGTCCAGTATCTTTTCTAGTGTCTTTATTATGAAAGATGACAGACATACTGGCCTAAATGCCTTGGGGTCTTCGTAAGGTTCCTTTCCTGGTTTAGGAATGTATCGTACTTTGGATATCCTCCATTTACATGGTAGATATCCTAGTGCTAGGCTACCTCTTAGGAGTTCCAGAAGGTATGGCCTTAACTCTGGGAGACCCTCTGCAGCAGTGCTAGAAAGATCTCGTCAGTTCCAGCAGATTTGAAAGGAGAGAATGAATTCACTGCCCATTCAAGTCTGCTGGTTGTAATCACCCTTCTTGCCAGACCCCACATACGTGCACCAGTACCACGATCCTGTGTATTGGGGTCAAGAGGTTCATTTACTGTCGTAAAACAACTTGGGAAATGAGCTTTTGATACCACACTAAATGTTTCTATTTCATTCGTGGTGTTTATCATCATATTTGAGTGTTCCCATTATACCTGTATTGGTTTGTTTTGACAGTATTTTGTTTACCTTACATACCACCGGCATGTTGTCAACCTCCAGAAAAAACCTTTTCCAGGCTTGTCTTTTGGCTTTCCTGACAGATTTGTGATACTCAGTAAGAGATTTCCTGTAAGTATCCCAATTCCCAGATGTTTTAACAGCATTGAACAATCTCCTTATGAGTGTTCTTTGGTTTGTTAGACTATCATTCCACCAGGACACTTTCCTGTTGGTTGTAGTTTTTTTAGCTTCATTACTGGCCAGATATGCTCTAGTCATAGCATCAGTAATTGAAGTATTTAAACATTCTAGTTGCCATGTATTATGTATAACTTTGAGGCAGTATTTAACAGCCGCCTGCAAGTTAGAACTATAGGACACCCAGTCCGTACGTTTGGGATCTCTATATTCCACATCATGTTGTATTCTGTCAGATATATCGAATCTGATATACCTGTGATCTGAGCATGTTTCTTCATCAGAGACATGCCAGTTATCTATAAGGACACTAGTCACTCGAGTCGCTAGTGTTATGTCTATGATCTCCGTACTAATTCTATTACAAAAGATAGGTTTGTTCCCCCTGTTCAGAATATCAAGATCATATTTGATTATAGTCTCTAAAAGTTTCTCACCTCTTGAGTTGGTATTTGTGCTTCCCCAGATCTCATTATGTGCGTTAGCATCCAGGGCAGCCACAATTTCCTCCCTGCACCTTAGTAGTTCATCCATTCCTTCTGCAGGTTCTGGATGTTCATATGGCAGATAGACTGCCGCTATGATTATTGATCTATTATACCCTTTTTGGGTATATTTAGCTGCTGCAAGATCTCTAGAACAGAATGGCCATAGATGCAGCAGTTTTAGTTTATTTTTATAAAGAACGCAGGCTCTAGGATATGTGGGTGCACATATTATTCCATACTCATGCATATTAAGTCCTTTGATCCTGCCTTCATATAGGTAAGGTTCAAGAATTAATATTACATCAATATCCTTACCTTTTATGTACTGTTGCAATACACCACATGCCACAATGCAGTGGTGGATATTGATCTGCAGCAGTTTCATAGTTCAATTGAATATTTATTTTCTGGAAGGTGGTTTTCCAGACGGGGCCCCGATGGTAGGGTTCCTCCATCAGACTCAGTTTTCATCTTGTCTTTTGATTTCTCCCCGCCGCTCGACCTTGCTTTCGAACCCCCACCAGTGTTAGAGGAGTGCTGCGAGACAGAGGTCTGGTCACCAGACCGCGGCAGTGGATTGGCCCCGCCTCCTGACCCGGCCGACGGCCTCGACGCACTCCTTCTAGAAGAGGAAGATTCCCTGTTCTCCTTCTCCTTAGATGTGCCTGCTTTCGGCGCCTCCTCCTGCATTTCCTCCGGAGCAGGCTTACTTCCTGATGCCAAGTGCCTGAAGGTAATAACGTGTATCCCACAGCAGACCTGCATTCCATGTGAAGTGAGGCTCTGGAGGCTAGTCTCCGGTATGTTTAATACTCCAAAGGATCCTCTTTCCAGAGCCTTGAAGTTAAACACGGTCCAGGGGTTGATTCCAGTAATAGATTGGTTTTGAATCTGGAGCCGGTTTAAGTAATAATCAGCAGGTAGGGCCTTTCCTGGAAAGAAGGCTCCAATCCTGATGATTTTAGTTAAATCACCTGCCTCACAAGCTCCTAGGGTTAGGCCTTCCTTGATTGTGATGTTCGGTGTTATGTTTTTGAACCATTCCACTGTATGGTTATCTAGGCAGGATACAAGACATCCTCCGAGCTTAAAAAGCGCCCCGTCAAACTTTGGATGAATGTCTTCCCCTATTGTTAATTCGTCAATTTTACTGGCGATTGCTTCCTTGAGCTGTTTGCATTGGTCATAGGAAAGCTGAATCCGCGGGTAGTCGACAGGAACTACTGTGACCAACTGTCCTTGTGCAACCTTTGCATAGTTTCTAGGCCTTTCAGCCTCCCTCGGTTTCTTAGCTGCTATAGCTGAGGCTCCTAGGGATTTCCTGGCTCTTTTTTCCACAGGCAGTCTTGATCTGGACCTCAACCTATGAGGCCTCGCATTCTTAGCTGCTGGCCGGTATGGCCTCGCAAGCTTAGATGCTGGCCTCTTCGGTGTGTCTTTCTGTTCCCCTGTCTGTGGTATTGGAGCTTTCCCCTCCTGCACGGCAGCTTCGTTAGCCAGGCCTTTTGGTGCCTTTGCATCCTCCACTACCTGCCTTTGAGTAGGCTCCAATTCGCTGGTTGTTTGCCCTTGATCTAAGGCCTCCCTTTCAAGACTCTCCGCCTTGTCCGCCAGGCCTTTTGGGGCCCTTGCTCCCTTGGCAGAGTTCTCTACAGGTGGCCTATTCTCTTCTTGTGGGCTTAATAGATATTGGGCCTTTGCCCTCCTCCTATTGTGCCTCTTCGCATTCCTTATCATCCTCGACATGGCAGGCCTCAAGTCTTTAGGCTTGTGGTCCCCGCTCTCCGTCTGGTCGAGTCCAGAATGCGATAGACTGCTTCCCATCATAACCATTTCTGGCTTTTTAAGTTAGTCCACGTCCATATTTTCTACTGGGGCCTGCACTATAGCACTAGCCACCTCCATAAGTTCTTTCTCCTTTAATTCCGTTTGGACGTGGAGTGTTCCTACATCCTCTGTTAGGGTTTTCAGTAGTTCTCCTACCAGAGATTCATCTATCTTATCGGAGGTAACCTCTGATAAGTTTAAAAGCTCCCCGGGGGGGCGCCACATGGAGGTGACAGTAGGCATTGATAGGGATAAGGAGATCTGGGAACTCACAAGCAGTGGGTAGGGCACTTCACTCGATCATTCCGCAAAGAGTTGGGGAGATTCCCGCACCTATCTCCCTCTCTAGACCTCCTGTAACCCTACCCATTAGCCCCCCTATCGCTGCAATTACTTGTAATGGAATCAGTTTTACCAGAACAACTCTATAAGGGGCGCTCCAAGGGTTCTTTGACGATTTCTCCAAAATAAACTCGTTCCAAAATTTCTGCTTTCATGATCACACATCGTTTCAGTATGCCCTAGCCTTGGACCTGTACTCACAACAAAGTATAGTGCGCCTCTCATCGCAGTTATATCTCTTATACAACTGCCAGGCCTTAGTTGGCCTTTTAAAGAATGAGATGGATGAGTTTAGATAGGATGAGCTGAATAAGGAATATAGGATAAGACCACCAAGAATGATTGGAATATTGCCCCTATAGCATCTAAGGCTCAACAACAAGAATGATAGGGAGACCACCTCAGTAATATCCAAGGCTCAGCAAGGTGAGGAGACCATCCAGAGACCTTGCAAGGATGGGTGACTTCAGAATAAGACCACCAAGAATTACTGGGGGACCATCTCTATAACATCCAGGTACCAACAAGCTGAGGAGAACATCCCTAGAAAGGATGGGTAACTTCAGGGTAAGACTTTGTTATTATTAAATAACTACAAATCATTAATAATTACATTAAAAAATATTATGTACATTAATTGTTCACAAAAATAATAATTACAACAAGAAACAATGAATCTGTTTAAGTGAAGTACATTGTTCATTGAGCAACTTTATTTATTTATTTATTTGAACCCTACCATACCATTGAGGCAATACGGGTTTTGCAAATCTGAGCTGTTATACGTCACTGCATAACTGCCTGCTTCTGCAACAAGACCAGTGTTCACATTTACATTTGTTGTTTATTGCCTTATTCCGTTCCTCCTTGTTCCGGCGGCCTCCCTGGCGTGGGTCCTCTTCTTGTGAGGCTGAAGTGTGCGGGTTTAATGGCTTCATTCCACCGTATACAAATTCTTAGTAGTACGGGTAGTATTCTTCTGTAACTAGCTGAGGGAAATCGGACTATATGAGAACGCCTCCTCACTAATTTCGCCCTTAGTGACTCAAAGGCGATGCAGTTTAGGATAATGTGCTCAGCAATCGCCGGGATCCCACAGCTAGGGCATAGAGGATCGACATCTTTTCCTAATCCATGGAGCTTGTCTCGAAAGCCCCCATGCCAGTGAGGAATTGCGAGAGCCAGTAATCCGGGAGGACCCATTTGTGGCTTCCAAACGTGATTGAACGGTGGGGAAGTACTTCCCCAGAGTGGCCCCTTTTGGGCTTGTCACCCACCGTTGATCCCCCATTTTGTGTCCTCCCGGATTTGTATCCGAGAAAATAGATTTCCATTTTCTGGGATTTTTTCGATTCTCTCTTTGAGGTTTCCCGGTAAACCTGCTGAACCTTCCTTCTTATATATGTACCTGAACATATCTTCTTGCAGCAGGAGTTCGAGAGGCACTCCTTCCGCTAGTAACTGCACCGCCTCATGAGAAACAGTCCTGTACGCTCTGATGACTTTCATCAGAGCTCTTCGCTAGATTGTCTCCAACTTACTCTTGTGTCAATGCAAGAGATTCTGATTCCAAGCAGGGGACGCACACCTCAGTGTACATATAATGATACCTTTATAAATGGTCATTGTTGCTGGGTATCTGAGGGGCCAGAAAGTGCCGCCTACTCGACCCAGGCCGTCATACATTGGGCCACTCTATTCCGCAGGTAGTCCAAGTGAGGGGTAACATTGAAACCTCTTCCGAATCTAACTCCAAGATAGGTGACCTCCTCACTTGGACGTATTCTTGTTTCATGAATCATTATACTGATTGAGTGTGCCCTATCAGTTTTTCCTTTCAATAGAATGGCCTGTTTCTTTGAAGCAGCCATAGTCAACTTCTTTCTCTCACACCATTCTCCAACCAAGTTGGGGCACCGTTTTGCTTGTAGTTTTAAGCCGGCTCTGCTATTGGAGGACACCACTACGGCCAAATTATCTACTTAGCCAATGGCAGGGAACCGCTCCTCTTCTAGAACTCCCAGCAACTCGTCAAATACTAGCTTCCACAGAGTGAGGCCAAGAACTGATCCTTGTGGGCATCCCATCTCTATGGAAGCTTCAGTTTCATAGGAATTACCTCTAAACTTTATACTCCTGTCCTGTAGATAGCTCATAACTAAGGAATATATGCTGTTGGGAGCTTCATATTTTTGCAACTGTTGGAGTACCAGTGGCCACAAGACACTGTCGAAGGCAGAGGATATGTCGAAAAGCAGCAACATGACATATCTCTCCACCCTCAGTTCTACGTCCACACGCACTCACAGCAGGGCATCAGCAGTTCCTTTTGTGGACCCGTATTGCTGTGGATGACTTGCCCTAATAAGAACTGATGTAAGACTGGTCATAATGAGGTTCTCCAGGACCTTGCTCAACACCGGCAGGGGACATATAGGTCTATATGACTTTGGGAGTTGCTTATCCCCTCCCTTGTAGAGTTCATTGAGCAACTAACAAATCGTGCTCTAAAGGAAACTACATTGTCCTATCTCACAAGAAATCGCCAGATAGGACTTTTGACAGTGAGCACCATCCCCCAGATGCAGAAGACATTGAAGGAATAGTGATAAAACAGAAGAATTAGAAATCACCTGGAATAGATATAGAACAGATAGCTGGAAATAACAGGAGCATTGTTCAAATATGCTGAAAGTGAACTGAGGAAAGAACTGCTAGAGCTCAGAACACAGATTTGCGAAGAAGAATCAATATCTAGTTATTGGATTGAACAAATGGATCATGGAGCATTATTCGAGTACACAAGAGAAATGGTGACCCAATGCTGTGCTCTAGTTACCGGGGTATAATTCTATGAAGTACAGCTTATAAAGTTTTCTCAATAGCGTAGTAGAATAGACTTCTGCTATATGTAGAGAGAAAGCTTTATGAGGTAGGTTTCAAATGTAAGAGGTAGACAACATACCAAATATGAGCACTGAACAATATCTGCAAAAAATGAAAGAATATGGTTGTTCTTTAGTAACATGCAGGGGATAGTGAACCCTGTGAAGCTATAATAATATACATCATAATGTCCACTATGAAAGATTGTCGAATAGGGAGAGGGACTTCTCAAAACTATTCAGTATTAAAATGGGCTAAGACAAAGGAGATCCTCTTGTCTTCTTTTCAATATTACAAGGCAGCCATGGAAACATAAGGATTAATTGGAGGCTAGAATATTTGTAACTGGGTGACACAGGTACATGTCCATGCCGACAATGCCGAGTTAATCGAAAGGTCTCACCTACTGTCAAAGACAGTCTGCAAAGGCTTAAAATGGAAGCAGGTATGTTAGGACTAAAAATAAATGAATAATAGATGAAACTCCTGATGCTAAGAAGTGATGAGTGAATAGGCCGACAGCAATCCTACGTTGTAGGGATGCATACTTTTGTCACAGCGTCCAATACCTAAGCACAGTCATCAAAGACAGAAAGAATGAGAGAGGAAATTGGAAGAATTCTGGTTTGGAATCATACATACTTTGCCAATGCCAAACTATTGAAATCTAAATTGTTAACGGCAGAACAAAATTTGTCCTCTAAAATACACACACATCCGGCTTCCAGTGAAACTTGAACAATAAATGAGAACGATTCACAGTTGGTGAACAGATTTCAAAGGCACATCCTCAGATATATCATGGAGCCAATCTAGAAAAGTGGTGTATTGGGAAGAAGAAAAAAATTTAAGTTATAAGAGCTCCACAGTGATCCAAGTGCCTGGTTCCTTTGCTTAAAATGGATGAAGGAAGGATGGCAAGAGAATGTATGAGAAGTATTCTCATACAGTAGGGTCTAGAGGTAGGTCAAAGAATAAGTGGAACTGAGGATCAGAGTGTACCATGCAAAGTATCAAAACAGATGGAACTTTGGGATTGAGCAGATTGTTTTAAGAATCTGTCGTCCCAATAAAAACAGAAAAAGACAAAAGAATATTTATCTTTATTACAGAGAAATACACCCAGCTATTCTAAGAATCAATGTAGAAAATATGACAGTGCGAGGAATTCATATTGTGAGCTCTTTCATCAAGCTTTTTTTAAAAAATGCACTTAACACTTTGTTCTTTCCAACTTCATAACTTCGAGAACTTGGAATAAACTAACAAGATTAAATAAGAATTGCATTTTCCCATTTACCACCAGATATATTCAGAACTTATCAAGCTCAAATCAACAATTTTAACTAAAATAAACAATTTTGTTGTGGTTATGTTGGGTGATCAGCATGCATCAAGAGAAAAATTATTCTTAATTTTTTTTCTTATCACTATTGGTTGCATGGACCAAATCTATTTTCAACATAGTGTACCACTTCTTAACTGCTTCCAATAACAGTTCTTGAAATCATATTATTTTTTTATATTTCATATCAATAAACATTTTTTTATCAAACATTATTTTTTTTTAGTCAAAAAAACATAAAACCTGAAACAGGAATGAAAGATCAGAAGAGAAGTGTTTAGTACATACACAAAAAAAAATAATCAACATATTAACTAAAGCAAATTCGACTCAAAAAATGTACTATAGGAAACCCATAATCAAGCTTATACATTCTTTATTGAACAATTGAAAGCCACTAAGGATTTAAACATGTAAAAATGAACAGATAAAAGTCTGAAGACAATTTCTCAATTTAGACGGTCACATTAAGTTCCTTTTGTTCACATCACAATTATTGACTGTCATTTGTCTGAAAACTTTCAAATTTGAAATCCAACTTTAATCAGATTGTGACATGGAAATATCACTCATTATGCTTGCAAATGGTAAAACATAAAGGGAGCCCTTTGCAGTTCAGGTCGGAGAACGCTCTGCCATTTACAGACTTGAATCTACATTGTGATCATGAGATCTTGCACTCATCCATCATGTTGGAGTGATACATATAAAGTAATATATTTTATATATATTTGAAAGAATTTAGAATTGATGACATATACACCTGGCTTTTACAAATTAATTCCACAAAAAAAAAAAAATGGTGTTATTTTCTTTGGTTGCCTGTATACAAATGTACTGGTTATAATAACCAAGTTGTTGATCCTCTTGGGCAACTACTACCCTAACCTACAAATGTACTATAATGAATAGTATTATTACTGATAAGAAGAGTAAGGGCAATAATGTTAATACCGTAGGGTTATTAAAAAATCAGAAATGAAAATAAACAACCATAACTTTAAAATATGAAATATATGCTCAAATCTACATTACAGGTTCAGAAATAATGATTCACAGTTAACAAAAGGAGGAAAAAATATTAATCCATTGATGTCCACTTAATATTCAGGAACTAATGACCACTTCAGGAACTATACACTTCTTCTTATCAGATCGAATATAAAAATTTAAAATAAGACATACACACTAAAAAACTACTACAAGAAATAATCTCAAGACAAGAGATACGAACCTTCAGACGAAGCCATTGCAGAACTGTTGGATTAAGGACGCAGGAAGCTTAGACAGCGCTTGTAAGCTACAAAAGTTTCTTTAGAATTCGCTCAAGAAACGTTCATAATATTTTCATTTAAAGAGCTAAATTCCAAAGGTACCAGCAAGTTTTCCGAAAGGGGCCCTTACAGAGCCAATATCTAACTTCGTCAATATATTGACCATATAAGGGATAAATTAAGAAATAATAAATGTGATATTAGATTAGGGGCAGGTTTCATGGCGCAAATTGCTCCATCAAAATTTTTGAGGGGGGGGCATATTTTAACGGGGTTTTGAATTTTTCAGGGGGGCATATTTCGATAGGGTTACTTCTTAAATAGGACCGACTGCTATCTGTCAATGTTTATAACCTGATGTCAATACTTAGTTTATGCAAAATTTGATGCTCTACAACTTTGATTCTATGGATGTTTCCTCTGAGGAAACTCATTTCCAAGTTACAGGGTAATTTATATTATTTTGTCTCAGTTTTTGACAAATTTGGTAAAAATCAGCGTTGGTTGACCGCGTTTTATACCTTACCGCGTTACAAAATTATAAAGTTCATGTACTCGTTTGACGCAAAATATAACGTATTTCGTTATGATGCATCGTTTAGGAGTTATACGTGAAAAAAACAAAAACATATCGAAAAAATCTGACTTTTTTTGGCTGTAAAAGGTTTTCCCTTGTTGGCCCGGATCAGCAATATTGTTTCTTACATATCTAAACCCATATACACAAGTTAAAAAAATTAAAACTTTTCTCACACTTTTCACAGTGGATTTCCCGTTTCGATCCTCAAATTATTGGCCTAATATTCTTCAAATCAGCCGCCATTTTTTAAATCAGCGGCTCTGGAACTCGGACAATGTTCTTTTTACTCAGAATAACATTCACTTTCGTAATTTAGAATAAAACCTTCACCTGCGATCAGACCGATTTTTGGCTCCAGGGCTGCTGGGAAAACTTAGGTGATTTAAAGTTAAACGCTGCTTTAACTCTGAACATCGTCATTGGTTCCAAATCCTTCTGAGATCTTATATCATTCCTACTTTACCCATAAATGACCATCCTATTACATTCAGCTTCTCAGTAGAAAACTTCTGGGCATGGTACAATGTGATTCTGTGCCAAGTTACCCTGGTCTCGCATACAATTCTGGGTCTAAGGTCCCCTTAGAATAATAACATAGTACAAACAATTAGCCCATTAATCTGACTTAACAAAATACAAAGAAGTTATTGTCATATAAATGTTAAACTCGCTACAACACTGATTCCCGAAAGTAGATAAATTCAAATACCTCGGCTCCACAATAAGCTCAATGCATGACCAACGCTAACAGAACTTTCTTATCCCTCTCAAAGGTACTGAAATCTCGAAAAATCTCAAGAAAGCTCAAACTAAGGGTGTACAATGCTTTGATTAAGCTAGTTATAATATATGACTGTGAGACCTGGACACTAACCAGCGCCCTAGAAAAAAGTGTAGAAAGTTTTGAGAGGAAAATCCTCCGCATGGTAAGCCGAGCGATCTGAGATCGGAGTACTAACATATGGAGAAGAAAGACCAATAAAGAACTGCTAACAGAAACTGGTAATTTAATATCCCATGATATGAAGGCACAGACGTTAAGATGGGCGGGGCATGGAACTAGTAGCAATTTATCTGGAAGCTTCTACGTAACAATGAATGCCTCAATAGAAGGCCAAAAAGCAGATGGATAAATATAATCAACAGAGTTGCGTGCAGATAAATTGAAAGAAATAGCCCAATACAGCCAAAGATGGAGCCGGCTTGTAAAGGCGTTAAAAGATCTACATGGCCTGTAATGCCAAAAAAAAAGATATATATATACAAACAAGGATCCGGCGTGCGAAATCCCTCTACTTCCACGAAGCCCTTTCCTCAACTCCTGACATAAAATCAAAATGGCGACTGCTTCGTAAACTCTCCCTTTGTGATCCTTCCAGATCCCCTACAACAGCCTTTCCAATATCCCCTGATGATCTAAACTCGCATTTTATATATGTTGCTAATACCTCTCCTTTATCCTCCTGTTCCGGCTTTCCTATAGAGATACCATTTGACGACAATAACTTTTATTTTTCCGACATTTCTCCCACAGACCTTTTAACCGCTGTAATGAAATCCCCACACCAATTCCATAGGACCCGATGGCATCCCTCTCAAATTAATAAAATTATGTTTTCCTGAAATCCTCCCAGTTCTTCTTTTCATCTACAATTTCTCCCTTCAGAATTCAGTATTCCCTACATCTTGGAAAAAAGCCATTGTCCTTCCTTTGAATAAAAATTCTAATCCGACCTCACCCGAAGATTTCCGCCCAATCTCAATTCTTTCCAACCTCTCAAAACCCCTAGAAAGATTGGTGCAATAGCAAGTCTCCAACTTCCTCGAAAAGTCCAACCAACTTGATCCTCTCCAATCTGGTTTCCGTCCCAGCTACTCCACACAATCCGCCTTAATTAAAATCACCAGCGACATTCAAACTGCAATAGATGAAAACAAGTTAACAATCCTTATCCTTCTCGACTTCTCCAAAGCCTTTGATTCCATCAACCATTCCATCCTTTTCAACAAACTGAAATTATTATCCTTCTCTAATAGTTCCACCTCTTGGTTTCAATCTTTCCTTTCACAACGTACCCAAGCAGTCTCCATACCCAACCAACCACTATCTGCTTTCCTTTCTTTATCCTCTGGAGTTGCCCAGGCTTCAAGCATATCTCCTCTCCTTTTCAGCTCCTACATTAACGACCTACCTAAATCAATTCTCCATTGTTCCCATCACCTTTATGCAGACGATTCATAGATGTACCTATCATTTTTCCCTCCTGAGTTACTGGGGGCATTTGTCAAGATCCAAGAAGACCTAGATCGAATCAGTGCCTGGGCAAATGTAAATGGATTACGGTTAAATGCTGCCAAAACTCAGGCCATTGTCATTGGTTCCAAGCCCCTCCTTAGATCCTATACAGACTTTCCCATCCTTCACCTTAATGATCAGCCAATCTCCTTCTACTCCTCTGTTAAAAATTTAGGATTTTTCATTGATCAAAACCTCTTTTGGAATCACCATATTCCTCATATCACTCGGTGTATGATGGCCTCTCTGTGGAGCTCCGTGATAGACTGAAAAGACTAATGAACAGCTGCGTAAGATTTGTGATCGGGGCCCCAAGATACTCCCATGTTTCTCACCACTACGCTGAGTTAAAGTGGCTTTCCCCTCCTTCCGAAGACAATATTTCCTAGGTACGTTCCTCTACCAAATCATCAACAACCATCGTCCTTCTTACGCCTACAATCTTCTCCAGTTCAAATCCTCAGTCCATTCCCTGTCCACAAGATCTCGACCTTCCAACCTTTACATGCCTTCTCACAGATCTGCCTCATTCCAAAATTCCTTTATTGTTCGCTCTGTCAATTTCTGGAATTCCCTCCCTATCAAAATTCGACATTCCCCATCCATATCCACATTCAAAACCCTCCTATTCCAATTCCTATCCCAAAAACAGTCAGATAGTTGCTAACCATTCGAGCTGATTTTAATAGAGAATTTGATACATTTTTATTATTTAATTCTTTATTTTTTTCGTAAAAGTGTATACTGCTCTATAAGAGCAAACAGCTTTAAGTGTCTTGTCATACTATTAATGGTTTTGTATATAGTTTAGTTTGTTTTGTATATAGAATTTTTACTTTATATTTTTTTTTACATTATTTCTTTTTTTTCGATTGATTTTATTTTGGCCAGATGTAATATATTAATTTTGTTCTATTCTGTTATTCTCAAGGGACTGTGTCCCAGAATAAAGTTATTTTTCTATTTCTATTTCTTATTTATTTATTTTTATACTGAACACTCCAACCAACTTCTTTTCAATACATTTTATATAGTTTAAATGTATACAAAAAAAAAAAATAGTACTTGTCGATTAATTGTTAATGAACAGTTGTAATTATAGAATCCAATAAGTATTACATAGATGGGGAAGTTTGTAAATGAAGTAGGTGATGGAATAAGAATAGTTTGAAGGAATTTATGAATGAGGATTGACGTATGGTGATAGGTAAAGAATACTAGAAGGGGATAGCACGAATGATGAAGGATTTGCTGAAGGAAGTAATTTTATCGAAAGTGATATATAAATCAATAGGTTGAGATCTGGTATTAAGATAGTGGATAAAGGGACGTGTAGTAAGCAGTGCTAGGATGTAGGAAGGACTTTTGGATCTGAAGACTTGGAAAAGCAAAACACCAAGAAGGAATTGTCATCGGGAGGTAGGACAGAACCATTTGAACTCGGTGTACTAAAAGGAACCATGAGAACGCCGGAAAATTCCAAACAAGGATCTTGTAAAACAGTTCATGAGTCTCTTTAATTTCATCTCTATTCTTTCAGACAGCCCTCCATACACCGAGCATCCGTTGTCGGACTATGCAGTAGATATCTTCTAGTAGATTTGGGTAGACGATGATTGGATTGACGGAATCAAAGATTTTTGAAAAGTCAAAAAGGATTAGGATAGACATTTTTTGTTTATAGATGGAGGATTGGAAGTCTTGAGTTATCTTTAGCAAGGAAGATTGGGTAGAATAATGGGAAAGGAAACCTGATTGTGAAGGATTGAAAAAACGGGTTTGCTCAAGAAAGTTGTTCAACTGAGAATGGTTTGGTTAACACCATTCTTTCCTGTGGCTTGGATAAAATGGAGATTAGTCTGAAGTCGGAAGCTGAGGAACTTTGTTCAACGGGTGGACAATGACTTCTTTCCAGGCTTTAAGAAAAATGGAACGAAACTACTGTTTTTCTCTCACTGACCTTTGTATGAGGACTTTGTACAGGCTTTTCGTATACCTCAGGAGGCAATAATAACATCTGTTTGCGACAACAAACAAATATGATAATTGCTGCCCGTAACCCTTCGGTTTCAGAAAGATGGCAAAGTTTCTAGATTTTTTTTTTAGCTTTAATTTTGTATTCATACCTGTCCTAATGGTAATGACAACCAGTGAATGTGAGATGTGAGAGCTAAATATAATGTCATGAAAGGCATGAGGAGGATCAGTGTCCAGCGGCATCACTCGGCGTGATATCTACATTAGGTGAGGAGGTCCCTCATCCAGCTCCTCTTCAGTCTCCTACAGACGTTACCTGACATATTCATAGTGGCCATGTCATTTATAAGTGTATTAGGATGTCCTTGTAAGTTGTCATGGAATCGTTTGTAATGAGTTCGTATGTGTTCATTAAGAGTCGGCATAAGGAGGTCAATATGTAAGGATATGTTGCTAACGTACCAAGGTGCTTTTGTAATGTTTTTGCTTGAAAGATTTGAAGTTTGTTTAAGTGAGTCTTTTTAGCAGTTCCAAATATCTGTGATGCTTAAGTCCAAATAGATTTTAGTAAGTAATTGTATATGTTCAATTTCTGTGCCAAACTCTGTCGAACGCTTGAGCAACATCCAGAAATACGCCAGTTGAATATAGTTTCTGCTCCAGTGCTGTAGATATGTAGTCCGTTACTCTATGTAGTTGGTGAACAGTTGAGTGATGTGCCCTAAATCCAAATTGATAGTCAGGTATTATTTGGGTGTTTGTTAGTATATCAAGTCTTTTGTTTAGTAGGCTTTCAAATATTTTGGAACAGATAGGTAGTAAGCTGATTGGTCGGTATGAGGAAGGTGAGTTTTTGTCCTTGTTAGGCTTGTGAATCATTATTATATGTGAGTACTTCTACTGTAGTGGAAATTTAGTTGCCCTCAGTATTGCATTATAAATAGTTATCAAAAGCACTATAGCTTTTCTAGGCATTTGTTGGAGCTTCTCTTTTAGGCAACTCTTTGATTAGTTCAGCAATCTGGGAAGGTATGAATGAAATAGGAGGTGAAGTTAGTTGTAAGGGCACGTCTAAAGTATTTAGTACATTTTTATCGTGCACAGTGTTATGTTCGAGATTTAAATTTTTTTTTAAACCTTTATAAATTATAAATTTTTCTTCCCAACGACATAACATGTAATACTGTGTTCTTTCATTTTTTGGAATCCCTTGTTACTAAAAAATCTGTTTAAACTTTAAGCAGATTATAACATTCTTTATAACACGTGGTTCCATAAATCACCAGAAGTATAAGCGCTTCTTTTCCATTTTCAAGTATAACCTTCATTAATATAATTAAGTGAAAAATACAGTACATATTTATTTTATTACATATTCTATTTATGTACATATTCTATTTTATTATATTTTAAACATAAATTAGTAACAAAAGTAATCATGAGACAGAACATAAACCCCTACATTTTAGAGATATGAGGGTATGTGGTTTGGATTTTTCCAAATTATTTACATATTCCATTTATGTACATATTCTATTTTAAATATAAATTAGTAACAAAAGCAATCATGAGACAGAACATAAACCCCTACATTTTAGAGAAATGAGGGTATGTGGTTTGGATTTTTCCAAATTATAACCTATCGTAATTTAAAATTGAAGAAATTCACCACAACTGGGTTTTGTTAGGAATTGTTTCTTCTGAATTGAATGTGAGGCACTGCGATATTGATAAAAAAAAAGCTGCGCAGAAAAATTACTTTGTAGTCGTATTTATTTTTATCCTTTTTCAGTAGAGACTAGGTATTCAAATGACTTAGAATATGTTGATATATAAAAAATTAAAAAAATAGAACAATAATAAATCCCATCAAAAACTCATTATTCTGATCCAAAACTTTAAAGACAATTCAAACTATATTAAATATTTTCAGTTTTATTTTAAAACTCAAAATTTTGTTCAATTAGATCAATACCAATTATTTAAATATATATATATATATATATATATCTTTACAACTTTTCCTTCATCGACCTTTGAGTATTAAATTCAAACTTCACTATTTTATTGGGAATAAGGTCATTTAATTATTATTCAATAAACTAATTAATGTTCATTTCTTCTGTTTATTGACGTTTCGATCCCGGTATTTTCTTTTTATTAGTCAACCATGGGATCCTCTTCAAAG
Source organism: Nezara viridula (assembly GCA_928085145.1). Lineage (NCBI taxonomy): Eukaryota > Metazoa > Arthropoda > Insecta > Hemiptera > Pentatomidae > Nezara > Nezara viridula. Next base: position 12,036,305 of record OV725081.1, read on the forward strand.
CTAGAATTTAAAAAATATAGAGCTTCGATCAGGCCAGGGACACACCGACAGCCTCAGCACCGTCCACTAGCACATATATTAAGCTACTCTAAATTAAGAAAATTAATATTAAATATAAAATTAAGAAAATTTTATATTTAAAATTTTATAAATCAATGTTGATTTATGATTAATGACAACTATATATATATATATATATATATATATATATATATATATATATATAGTTGTCATTAATCATAAATCAACATTGATTTATAAAATTTTAAATATAAAATTTTCTCCTGAACAATTCTTTCATACAGTTTGTTTAAAATTGATGTAGGCAGTTATCATTATTAATTATCAGCTATCGTTAGTTTTGTGATTATATTTAAAATTGCTATATTTATGATCTAGTCAGCTTTTGCGTTTTCGATTTTCTTATGTTCAATAGTGGTCCATTGTTTACTTTGTGCGGTTTGTTGATTAGTGCAATGGAGAGTGTAGAAAGATTTGTTCTAGAACTGGTTTCGGCTTGCAGACGAGAACTTTTTGGTAAGAAAAAATCTAGATATGCAACGAAAAAACGTCAGAGAAAATGGTTGGAGATCCATTTGTCTCTGGTAGATAATGGATATATTTCACCCCAGAAATTTTGGAGTAGCACACGCGCTATATGGTATCGGATGGTGTCTGCAGCCAAGGTATATTTCAAAACATTTTTTATTAATCATAAATTTCTTTTATCTCCTTCAGTGTGTTGATAAAGATACCTACTTCTCATATAAACTATATATTTAACTTGTATTGCTAATTAAGAAACAAACAAAAAAATTAAAAATGGCTGTCTATATAACAAATGTTTCAACTTCAATCAAGTGCATGAATAAATGAGTAATATGTAATTGTATGTAACTTAATGTCAATTGATACTTGAAAATGATAAACTATGAAGTATTTAATTTTTAACCATTTTCAATGTGTTATATTTTTTATAATATGTGTATACTTTTATATTTACTGTGTTCACGAATAATTTTAGACGTACGATATTTTGGATTTTAATAACAGAAATTATAGTTCGTGCAATTTAAATTTCAGAAGCCAGAGCAGAGCATATTGTTACGAATTAATAACCTGTTAGCTATACAAACAGCTGTTACATATTCAAATGAATTGAGTAGTTTCGCTTCCAAAGTGGATCCCAATCATTCTTGAAAAATTTTGCAGTAAACAATTATATTTTATATCGAAATTGTGATATCAACAATAATATTTATTAAAAAATAAATTTAAAAATTTTTTATTTGTAGTACATATTTCAGAAAGCATTGGTTATTTTAATTTTAATTAAAAAACATTAAAAATTAAATAGGGCCCCTTTGGGTACAAATGGAACTTCAGTCAGTTTTGTGACAAAAAAGGCTGATTATGGCCATAAAAAAAATCATTAAGGTTGTACCGTAACATTTAATTTCTTGTTTATAATATTGTTGAGATAAAACAAATTTATTTTTATGGTTGGAAATTTCAGTCACAAATAAAAATAAAAGTTTTATTAGTAAAATAATAAAAAATATATATATATATATTTCTTAGTAATTAAAACCCCCAATCACTTTACGCACAGTGAACTATTTCTCCATTAATTTATTTTTAATTTTGTTTCGAATAAAAGATTAAAAAATAAAAAACCTTTGATGAATTGTTTTTTAAATAATACTTTAAGAAAATGCAAGTATCATTGCTTTCTTGAAAATTAATATTAATTATACTAATTTATAACTAATTAATGAAAATTAATAGTTGTTTGACCATTATTTTACTTTTGTAAATTTTATGTTTTCTGTATATATGGTGTGAATGTGTTCATCTCTCACTATAATTATTTTCCACGTGACAAATTATTATATTTCTAAATGAAAAAATTATAACAATGCTCATTAAAATAAGTATTAATCGTTAAAAATAATAATAAATGTGTATTTATGGTATTACAATAATATATAATATCCATAATAGATATATGTATGGTATAAAAATAAATATTTATTTTTTAAAATCAAGTAAATTAAAAATAAATTACGAGCGTATTAACAATTCTAAATAAAAAAGTATCTGGTTAAAAAAAAAAACCTGACTACAGAAATTGAGAAATTCTATCCACGCCAAGAGAATGGATTTCCGTATCTATTTAAACATCTTGGTAGATTGTTAGGAAAATTGACTTCTACGAAAATTGTAATAGCCAGGTTCCCTTCAATACACATTACTGTTCACGGTAAATAGATTTCGTCCCATGTATCGGTGCATGTCACTGGCGGATTTACGGGGGGGCTTTCGGGCTGAAGCCTCTCCCAAAACGGTAAAATATAACTATGTTTTATAGAAACAAATATTAAAAACTATCTCTTAAAGTAATATTGTTCGTGTAATTACATTTAATAGGACTTCAAGAATCACTTAAACACCATTTCACATAGGTAGTTCATTTCTTTCTTCTTTTTTTTCAAATTAATTATCGTTATATATATGAAAAAAACTCTTTCGGGCTGAAGCCCCCCCCAAAATTAAATCCTGGATCCGCTAGCGGTGCATGTCAACATCCTAAACAGTCTTGAGCTTTGTTTTTACGTTGGTATCAATCTACCAAGATGTTTAAGTTTATATGGAAGTACATTCCCATGGGTGCAAAGAATTTCTCAATTTCTGCTGTTTTTTTAAATATTTTTTTTTTACATTTTAAAATATTAACAATTCATGTTCATAACATTAGACACTTATTCCCTGTTAAGCGTAATTAAGACCATGCAATTGAACATTTTTACAGAGTCAATCCATTTGAAATCATTCAATTTGAATTAATTTTGTTGCTCGATATTTTTCAGTATAGTCAACAAAATTTTGGGCTCTCGGTTTTTTCTCATTGGCCATTTCAAATTTTCTTTTCGACTCAGAGCATGTTTGGTACAATATAACTCTGGAACCAATTGTGCCTATAAACAAATTTGCACCACATGTCCTTATTATAAAGTGTTCTAAAATGAACAATTTTTACTTTCACTTACGTATATATGTAATATATAGTAAGGGTAATTATTGCAAACGTGAAAATTTTTGAATCTGAGTTTTCAACGGAAATACACCTACAAAGGGGGGTACCCTGAGTCCAAATAACCAAGTTCCGAAAAATGGTCTGTGTGTTTATGTTAGCAGTCTAGCTCAAAAACGATAAGTCGTAAGAAACTGATATTACCTATTTAAGATAGGTATATGTCTTAGATGTGACAGCAATTTTTCCTTAAAATCGGCTAACCGTAAGTGCCTCTTTATATCAACGGTGAAACAAATATTTAAAATTTTCTCAAAAACGGCTCTAACAATTTTGATTAAACTCGGTGTATCATTGTATAATTAAGTGGTCTTTAATATCATTTAGGTCTTATCCCCGTTTATGTCACTTTAAAGAGCTTAAATACCAAATGTTCATATGCGTCTTCCTCTAAAGTACCTTTAATATGGTTTATTTTAAATAATTAACTATCTCTCATTATTAATAGTTACGAAAAAAAATGCTAAATATAACTTTTGAAAGAATTTTATAATTGAATAAAGGAGAAAAAATAAAAATGCTTATCCATGTCGAAAATGAATCTCCGGAAATACTAGTCAGAAAGTATACATATAATATATTGTTGGAAAGCGGAGAATTTTAGAAAAAACAATATCTAATATAGAATTAAGAGTATACCTTCTGTCCAGATCTTGTCAAATGCATCCTTTATATTCACCCATAAAGCTAGAGTGTGCTCTTCCTGCTCTTGAAATCCATCTTCAATTTCCTGTGCAATATGGACTGCTTAATCTTCCATGAATCTGAATTTTCGGAACTCTGCTTGCTCTGGCAAGAGAAAACTGTTTTTCGATTAGCCGTATGATCTGGTTATTAACTAGTCTCTCTAGAAGCTTGTCTAAGCAACTTAAAAGCGTGATGGGTCTACAGCTATTCAGGTCATTTATCAGTTTTCGTGTTTTTTTGGGATTGGAATCAAAGTTCCTTCTTTCCAAGTACTGGGTGTGATGCCCTCTTTCTATCTGGTACCAAATAGTTTAAGCAAGCGTTTCTTTGCTTTAGCTACGAGGTTTATTATGAGTTCGTTCATAATACCATCACGACCTGGGGAGCTTTTCAATTTTAGCGTGTTGATTGCATTTGTGAGCACGGTTTCACTGAAAGGTGCATCCAGTACATTCTCTGTATTTTTTGAAATTCTTTAGGTGTTTACTAAGTTGCCACTGTACAGTTAGTTTCCTTATTTGGTGAATCTGCAAGTTTCCAATTCCACCAAGTGCATAAGAAGGTCGACAGCGGGTTTTCCAGACAGCAGCTTGCCTTTTTTTTTAAATAGTAAGTGGGTGGAGAGTAGAGTGATCTTCCCCAAGTGATGAAGGTAACTTACAAATTTGGAAAGGCAACCTAAAAAGTTTCGAGAAAATTTTAAGGAAAAATTTTTATGATATCTTTATAAACTATATAGTCCACTGAGAAATTATGAGCAAATGATAGAGATTGATTGATACACCACTGTAAATAATTTTTAATTGCTCTTTAATGTATTAAGTCACAGTAGCCACATTATCAAATATATATAATGAACATTGCAATGCCTTCATTCACGAATGCACCTTGATTCATAGGAAAAATATTTGTTTCATAGGACTTTCATACACTCGCGGTTTTAATTATATTCATAGTGAGTATATTTTTAAAATGACTTTTCATGTTGATATGTAATTTTAGTAATTTTATTACTGGCCCAATGTAAATAATCTTTAATAGCTACATGTATGAAGTAATAGTAGCCATATTGTTAGATGTATATAATAAAAATTGTAAAGCCTTTCATGCTAAGAATTGTATTTATTTCCAAATATGTTATCTAATGACAGACAAGTCTTCGAAAATATGAGGCAGGCCTTCTAGATGACTTACATCATCAAGATAGGAGTGTGCTCCAAATATTGGGTATACCGATTATTGCACCCACTTTAAACATTGCAGAAAAGGAAAATACGGTTCTGGAGGAGGGTGAGTATAAATCATTCATTATAAGGTATTAAAATCTTTTAGGATGGTTAAATATTTAAAAATGCTATAACTATTTAGTAAAAGCTTTACGGCTAACTACATATAACCTCCATTGTTGTCTTTCTCCCCTTTTTATTCTTTGCTTATAAGGAACTAGGAGTTTTAGACGACAAAACATTGTAATTTGCCATTAAAACAACGGGTTTCAAACAAGACCCATAGGTTTTAAAAATAAATTGTATTGTTTTTTCTTATTTGTTTAACGCTTTTATGTCCTCTTTCCTCTCTCTTTTTTTTTTTTTGGTTGAAATGATTTCTCAGATTTTCATATTTTTATTCCACATTGCTTATCTTATCTTCGCCAAGACTAACAAGTTCTAATGTTCCCTGTCCTTCTTGATTTTGGTACATCTCTTCTATTCTTGTTTCATTTCATTTATAATCCAAAGTAGTTGATCCCCACAAGGGATGCCAAAAAAAAACACTATCTTTTATTATATATGATTATCCTCCCTGATAATGCCTTTTTCGTTTTAAACAATGAGTAAGTAGGATGGCGACAGATATTCCCTGTAAGGGCACTGTAATGGGGAATTCTGATATGGAGAGTTTAGGACTACTTGGATCCTCTATTTTGCAGCAAGTATGGATTTGGCATGGGTACAAAAGAGTAAATCATCTCAATATGGTGAAGCTTTCACAATACTTGTAAAATATCTTTAATAAAGATGAACAATAAAGTTGGTGAGAAATCTCTATCATGTCACCAAATAATTATTTAGCCAATTTATATTACCCATAAAAACTTCCTCTGTTCCCAATTACCAATCTTAGCAACTTTGATCATCAGCTCACCATCCTACATATTGTGCTTTGGTAACATCCACCTAGACTGCAAGTGAAGATTTCTATCATTCATCTGCTCAGTGATGAAGGCAGGAGTCTTCTGTGAATTTGTTTTTTCTAAAGGCAGTTTGTTTTGGATCAAATTTTTCTGTCCCATGGTTCTATCAGATTGTTGTTAAAAAAGTACTCCATAAGCTTTATAGTGCAATCTGGTAGAGTTATTGGGCAATAGCTATTAACATTCCCTGTGGGTTTTCACTATTTCCCCATTTCTATATGCCTAGAAAGATGTATGCTTTGCAACTTTAATAGTTCAAGGAGTTTTGTCTTCACAACACTCTCCCCATACTGATCAGATACTTGTTCATGACATTTTTTTCACTTTGAGGGTATTTCAGTTTCAACAAGACCAAGGCATTGTTTATTGTTAAAAAGTGGTATGGAGTATCCATTTCCCATGGAACTCTCTTTCAGATATATTTTTAATTTCTTGTATATCCTTTCTTCTTATCCAGACATATGTCCATATTTTCTGTACCACAAAGTGGTCCATAAGCGTGCCCTCTGCTTCTTTTCCATTTATAAGTCTTCTCTTTTCCCCAAAAATGATCATATTAGACTTTGATTTTCCCCTGTTGTAGATTTTTCAAGTTTCCGAATTTGGAATGCCACAATCCAGATCCCCTATCTTTTCTTTGCAGGTCATCTCATTTGAAGTTTGCATAGCAGGTTTAAGTATTTATAGGTTACCTTCAGTTTCATGTTGTTCTGGATTGATAGCTGAATGTCAGCAGTACTTCAAGTCCATGATAATTCTTCCTCTGTAGTTTCCAGGATGGCTTGTAGTTTTCCAAAAAGCTCTTTTTTTTTTTGTTGTATAGCTTTAAGGATAGTTGATGAAGTTGAGTTTTCTGGACATTGAACTCATATGTTAGCTGAATTTATTGGTAGTATTTTCAAGATTTTCACAGTTGGCCTTTATTAAAGTTTCAGATAGAGGAAACGTGAAGGTCTTTACATCAGTGTTAATCAAGATTTCATCAAAATATTTATTGTTATAGTCTACACACATCAAACAATCGAGTAAGACTTATAAATTTTGCGGCATCACATCTGATCTTACTATTGGCAGTGCCCATATTACAGGATACTAAAATGAACATGGAAACCACCAGATAGATCTATAATAAACCAAATCAATCATATCCTTATTGACTGAAACCATAATTCATTCATATAATATTAGGCATATTATTGTATTACATTATTATTATAGTATTCAAAGGAGAAAATGTGGATTCAGATCAATTTTTAAGTATAATAGGTTTTATATACAATAATATATGATAGGTCCTTTCCTTTATTGTATTTTGAAGAAACATTTTATCCAATTATTGACATGATAGGCATGAATGGGGCATTAAGCCATTGACTCATGGGTAACTCTGAATGTCCAATGAGAATTAAGTACAGCTCTGCGAGAATGAAGCAGCATCTATGAGTGCTCAACGAACTAATTATGACATATGATTAACAGACTATTAGTTGTAATAATTTATTCCTTTATGAACAAGAGCTAGACACAGAGATGTCATGAATCAAATACAGAAAATTTTGTCATTGATACTTCTCACTAAGAGTTAATAAGAGTTAGAAAATGTATCGTGTATTGTTCTTGATAAAATCCTTAATAATAAAATTAGTTAATAAGGTGGTTGGAGCACATTGCTGTCCAATTTATCTTCTTTAAAGCCAAGGATCAGGTACTTCAACCAGCAACTGTCCCCTAGGTTATTCATGTTATTTATTTACTATTTTGATCTTTACTATGATCTATACTATTTGATACAATTGTTTTGCAGGACCTTGTATGAGAATAGAATCTAATGAGGTGATACAAGATTATAATGAATCAGCAGCTCTAAATATATCACAGATGAGTGATTTAGAACTAAAAAGAGGTTTGCTGATGCAAGAGTTCAGATTAAACGAGTATAAACTGTTAAAAATGAAGTTTTTTTTTATCAAATCAGGGAATGTACAAATTTATCAACAATTTTTAAAACAATTAGAAATGTAATTTATAAAATATAATTAATATATTTATATTTATAAAATATAATAAAATGTAATTATATTTAAAATCCATTTATAAAATGAATTCCTTTTCTGAATTCATCTTTAGACCATTACTAATGGAGGTTTCCTAGCAAAGCTCATTAAATATGGCAACATTCTCTATTTCTATTTGTGTGATATCTATTTTTTTATATAAATATTTTACTTCTCCCTTGACTATAGACAATATGGTTTTGGCAGGAAAAACATGTCATATGCCATCTATGCTATAAGTCGTTCGATTGTTTTTGTTTTCAAAATTTTACCAGTCACCTCTTTATAGTTTGACAGTTGATTCCTTTTTTTTAATTCAACATTCTTAGTTTCAAATATCACCTTCTTTGTCAGGTGGTATTCCTGGGACTGGTTTTGTTCACCCACGATGGAAGTGTGATAGACGTAAGACAGATTTCCATTCATAAACAAAATCTTTGTAGTACGGGTAGTTTTTTGCTTTCAGAAGTTGGAGTTCTCTGTCTATTAGGATGTAGAGTCCAGTTTCTCTTAACTACTTGGCTTTGAGAGATTAACAGATGAATATAGCCAGTGCTGACATGCTCGGCTGTCACTGGTTCACTACATCAGGAACCTAGCGGGCAGATATCCTGGCCATGCGTCTGTAGCTCGGCACGAAAGCCTCCATGCCCATTTGTATGATATCTTTTTCATTATCACTATTATATTACCCCCTACCTACCCCTTTCTAGCATACAGGAGGAGGGTGTTCTCGAGGTACAAACAAACCTCTTCTAAACAGAGTGGGAAGGTTGAGATTTGTACCGTGGGTCCACCACAAAATAAAAGTCAACCTTTCCAGACCGGATTCGAACCATTTAATGAAATTCATCTGTAAAACTTCTTAAGTGATTGATTTTATTGATTAAAATAAGGTTAGATAGGGTTACCCTATCCTTCTTAAAAGACAAAAGTCAATATCTGTGACATATTAAATAACATAATACTGAAAATTACAAAGATCTCAAATTATTTCTTGAAAAATTGGTAGTATCAAGTTGTTCTTATGATCAGTAATTACCTAATTAAAGCAGAAAAATAAAATTGATTAAAAAACAACATTTGAATTTTTTATATTTATCTACCTTCATAATAATTACAATATAAATTATGAATTAATTTGTAAAAGGAGTGGACCTCATGTCTTAAAAAAGGTATCTCTAGCTAGTCCACTTAATCAACTGCTAAATTATAATCAGTATATCTGTCCAAAACTAAATAACCACATATAGTATGTGTTATATTTCTTTGGTATGATTGCGGGTAAAAAAATTTACTCATATCCAAATGTTGTTTAATATGACATTAAAAAAAAAAAGTTAAACAATTTAAGAGATCAATTTAGCTAGTGTTAAATCTGGCCATATTTAATGCTTGAATAAAATGTTCGATTGAATTGAAACAAGATCTAGAAACCAATCTAAAACTGGTTTCCAAAGAGCTGCGGATGAACATAAATCGGGTCTGGTCTTTTCTTATTTCCTGTTATTTATGTTTAATCAAGATTTTATCATGTTAGTTAATGCATTGTTTGTGCAAAAATAGTTTAAAATTCCCTTGTTAGGGTGAGTGATGAGGGCAGATCAAAAGATCTAAAAGATAACACTTAATCTGTATGAACGACAGTGCACTCAGCCGATACCAACACAGATATTCAGAGACAACAGATTCCCCCAGGGGTGCCCTCAGGTAACAAAGAGATGTATTAAGCCGGCATCAAAATGGTAAGCTGTTCGTATTCAACAAGGTCACTAACTAACAGAACACCCCCTAGGATCACCTTCCCTACGAAGCCGGATGGGGGAGCAAGTCAGGACGCTCTGAGGAGGCAGCCCCTCCACCTGACTCGGGGTCAGTGGGCCAATAACCCATTCCCTTTAAATTATTTATATTATGAATGCTCCGAAAAGATTAGCCGGACCGATAAACAGGAAACAACACAATGCTCGTCAATTGGACAACGCTTTGGCTTCATGGAACGCTTTAAATCTACATAGACTCGGAGCTACACAAATGCTCCTAAACATCTTAAACACATATTCAATAGACATAGCGGCCATCCAAGAGATCAGGTGGACTGGACAAGGCAGCCTTAAGAAAGACCAGCACACCATTTATTATAGTTGTCATGACCGATTACACTCGTTTGGAACTGGATTCATTGTGGGAAAAAGAGTGACCCAGCTAGTTATAGATTTCAAGCCTATCAACCTCAGACTCTGTGTTTTACGAATCAAGGGAAAGTTTTACGTCAGCATCATCTGTGTATACACGCCTACAGAAGTCTCTGATGATGAAATGAAAGACAAATTCTATGAGGAACTGGAGAAATGTTTTGATGACTGCCCTGCCCATGATATGAAAATAGTGATTAGAGACTATAAAACTCAAAATGGAAAAAAGAAAGCCTTCAGGCCTACCAAAGAAAGAAAGCCTTCATGAGAAATCCAATGTCAATGGAGAAAGGGTAGCGAACTTCGCAGCCTCTAAAGGTTTGGTCATGGGAAGAACCAGTTTCCTGCACAAGTTAGTGCATCTAGAAAAATGGAGGAAATTCAAACGGAACAGATCCATTACAAGCTCTCAGATCAACCATGTACTCAAGGCGTGACAATGTACTGTGACGAGGCGCGAGAGGAATGTCCATAGGAGAAAGAAAAGATGATGGGAGAATAAGAGTCTACAGGAGATAGAAGAGGTCTTCATCTCCAAAAATAGTTGAGAATTCTTCCAGGTTGCTAATAAAGGAAGAAAGCCCTTCTTCGCCCATACCACCGGATGCAGAGCAAACGATGGTTCTTTGGTAATTGATAAACCCAAAGATTGGCAGTTCGGTATTTGCAAAGATTACAAATATATGGTTTTTCATTTGAATGAATGATACACATGTGGCACTTCAACCTTCCAGAATAAGGAGATTTATATTCGCATGAAGTACAATGGTATCGTTTCTCTCTCGAACGTTTGGGAACAGATCTTCTTGTTATGAACTCTTTGTCTTCTTCCTGAATATTAACTTCAGCTAAGATAAACACGCAAAAAGATCCTGAAACAAAAAATAGATGACCGTTAAATAATACATTTCTTTGTGAAATATATAATAGCATATTACAGTCGCATCATTCCTAATTTGATACTTTAAAAAATCACATAAATTTGAGCTGTAATAGAATTGAAGCCATAAAGAACGCGTTTGAGATTACACTTTCAAATAATAAAAAGAAAGTCAATATTCAGCTAAAAACACAAAATAATAGTAGGTCTGGGATCTACGACTCGCGAACACAATGCTATGTGTTTTATTATATATATGTGTTTTATTATAAATATGTGTTACATTTATAAAACTTATTAAAATAAATATTTCTATTCCTGTACTTAAAATTTATGCCATGCTTTTCCTTTCACTTACCTAGATATGAAATATGTAGTAAGAGAAGATATTGTGATAATAAAAACGTTTGAATCAGAGTTTTCAATGAAAATACACATTTCAAGATCCAAGTAACCAAATCTCTCAAAATGGTTCATGGTGATTAAAATCGGAAAAAGAAAAATAATAAAAACATTATTTGTACAAAACTAAAAAAAAAATTTACATTTTAAAGGTGCACTGTGTCTATAATAATTTGAAAGGTAAGAATTTCATATAAAACAAAATAATTAATGAAAATTTAATCAAAATTAACAAAAATACAGAATATTCAATTTTTTAAAGATGTTTTATATAACTTTCCTGTCATTAAATAAGATAAATATTGTAGTCTGATAAAATGTTCAATGCGCAATGTTTAATAGATCTTTACATTTAGATTTATTAAATAGATCTTTACTTCTGTATATTTATATTTAAGTTCATATATTGTCCTAAGGATAGAAGAGGACTATGCTGTGTATATAGCAACCCAATATAATTGGCAGCAATCCTTTATATTTTATATTTTATGAAAATAAAGTGTTTCTCTCTCTAGAATCTGTTAAATTCAGAGCCTTATTTCCAATTATTTCAGATTCTTACTGTAAAGATAATTACATGGTCTACAAAACCAAACTTTAAATTAACTGATATATATATATATATACACAAATTATACAAGATAATATGGTTATCTTGAAGTAGATACATAGATTTGAAAATAAAATCGAAAGGTAAGAAAAAACTGTCAGTTTTAAGTTAGTGGAGCATGCACTCAGGCTACCAAATAACTGTTTTTAATTAACATTAAAAAGTTACTACAATATTTTCTAAAACATTTCTTATGCTCTAATACAGATTCTAAATTTTTTCAGAGCTGTTAAGTAAAAAAATTAGATATAGAAATGATTAAACCTGTATTATTTTTTACCATCTTTCCCGCCATTATTCACCTCATTCATGGCTGTAATAGAATACATACCATTTATTAGCACACCATAATTTGATTGAAAATTATATTTAAGTTTTTATTATACAAAAGTACTCAATTTCTGCACCTTCGATGCTGCCTGTGTACTCAGGAGTGTCATGTAACGGAAGAAAGTAACATAGGTCAGTATAAATATGAATGAATTTAGCTGATATGAAAACAATAATTATAAAAATCCTAGAATATTTTTTACAAATATTGATTGATCGTTATTAATGTTATAATCTAACAGTTACTTTATTTTTCTACAAACTTTGAATTTTCAAAATGAAGTGCATTTTGAATTCAATAGTATCTTAATTTGAAGTCTGAAACTCTATTTATACAATTAGCTGATAATTTTTTTTAAATAATACTAAATATAATTTTCAAAAAATTATGATCTAGATAGCTACTAGCTCGTGGCCACTAAAATCAAATAAATATTTTATAAGAAATCTAAAAAGTAATCATTAAAAGACAGATGAAATACTTAATAGTCAAATAATAAAAATGAAGAGAAGAATGGTTGGGGTGGTCAGTCAAAAAGGAAGGCAAAAATAAATGATAATATTTATTTTTTACATATGGCGACGTTTCGACCTGAAGTTCAGGCCTTCATCAGGGCTGTCTCCTTAAGAGTCCCAGGGAGAAATGATATGCCATTTCTCTCTGCGACACTTAAGGAGACAGCCCTGATGAAGGCCTGAACTTCAGGTCGAAACGTCGCCATATGTAAAAAATAAATATTATCATTTATTTTTGCCTTCCTTTTTGACTGACCACCCCAACCATTCTTCTCTTCATTATCCACGACAGTCAACCAATTACCAATTACAAATAATAAAAAATTTGATAGTGGTGTAAATGTTCCCCAAATGTCAACATGAAATTATGAATGAAAGTCACACATCAAAATTGGTTTTCTTTTTATTTGGTTTTAAGTAATCGTAGTGGTAATTTATTATTTTTATATATATTAATCAGCATTAGAGTCAAAATGACAACTTAACAGAAGTATTAATGTATTATTATTTAATAGTTACTAAATGTTTCTTTGCAGGACTCTTACAAGACATATTTTAGCTGAAAATAATCACAGATTAGTTTCATTAGAGTCTTACTCCAATTGGTAATATTTTGAAGAGTAGGTCTAAATAGATAACAGTAAGATAATATCTTATCATTTTATGATAAGTTGTCATTGACAGAATATAAGATAATTAAAATCAACAATAATAGTAACCTATAGTTGACATTCAATCAATAAAATTAATTAAACCAAGATTATTATTTACCTCAAAAATAAAAATCAACAAATCATTCGAGAAGAAGACTTACTATTCTGCCTTTTAAAAGTTGTCTTTAGTTTACCTGTTATGGTCATAGATCGCGCTTACATTTCAAAAGATCTATGTTGAATGCCTAGATTGTATAGTGATTCCTACTTCTATGGGTTCTATTTTAATCAACCAAACCTGGGTAAAATGTATTTTAAATATTACTTTATTACTTGTATTTTGTGTTTTCAAAATAATAATAATACTTTATTTATTCTGGGACAATTCCCTTTAGAATAATACAATAATACAGAAATGTGGGCTAAGGAGCCTCAAAGATACATAAATAATATTCATAAAATAAATTAACAGTCATAAAACAAAAAAATATCAGTTAATTTGGGAATTTAATCAATTAATAAAAAATAAATAAAAACATATAAAACATAAGTAAAAATATGAGGAGTTAGTCGGAGGTGCGGTCAGATAAATACTAAACTAAAATATAGTGATTATTTTATTTTAATTTTGCCGACGTTTCGACCCACTTTGCAGGTCGTCTTCAGGGCTACAATGGCTTTGTATCTTCAAGGGCTTTGTATACAATACAAGGGCTTTGTATCTTCTACATATATAATACTTAATATTTTACTACATTGTCACCCACTATATCTCTGATATCATCTTTTATTTCTGTATCTGACAACTTCTTCTTATTTTATATCTACTTATATTTAATTTTTATTCTCAACATGTTTTGTATCTTTTGTAGCCATGAAGACGACCTGCAAAGTGGGTCGAAACGTCGGCAAAATTAAAATAAAATAATTACTATATTTTTATTTAGTATTTATCTGACCGCACCCCCGACTAACTCCTTCTCATATTATATCAACGGTCAACCATCTCTACATCATAAGTAAAAATAATTAAGAATGATCTGATAATTTATATAAATATTTACAGCAATATCTATACACAATTGTATGGGGACTGGATGGATAAAAATGGTTAAACAGGCGGGATTTAAAGGTAGGGAGGGTATTGGAGCGATGGGTGTGGGAAGGGATGGAGCTCCACAGGGATTAGGATCGGATAATGAACAATCTGTCGAAGGAGAGGTTCAGTGGGCCGTAGTATATAGATCTGAAGACCTAGACCGGGTACTGCGGGAACGAATCGTTGGATGACTTGAAAGACGAAGGATGTCAGGAAATACTTACGATGGCAGGGAGGATAAAGCCTCTTCAACTCTTCATGAAAACGGGAAACAGAGGTGTCTCTTGCGATCCCGAAGATGAATCGAACAAAGCAATTTATGTTTATGCAATATATTCTAAGAAAGGGTTTGAGCAAAGGTTATTCCTAGGTTCTTAATAGTGGGATAAAATGTAATGGGATTATCTTGTAGGAACAGGGTAAGAATATTAGGAACAGTTTTAAGGAGGTACTAGCGGATCCAGGATTTAATTTTGGGGGGGAGGCTTCAGCCCGAAAGATTTTTTTTCATATACGTATAACAATAATTAATTAGAAAAAAGAAAGAAAGAAATTAACTAAATATATGAAATGGTGTTTAAGTGGTTCTTGAAGTCCTATTAAATGTAATTACACTAACAAGAATACTTTAAGAGATAGTTATTAATTATCTGTAAAACATGGTTATATTTCACCATTTTGGGGGAGGGCATCAGCCCGAAAATTCTCCCCTCTCCCCGTAGATCCGCCTGTGTAAGGAGGTGATTGGAACCTACTAGGATTGCCTTTGTCTTCTCCGCATTCAACTTCAAGTTACAGTACTGTATTACAAAATCCAGTATTTTAATTAGAAAGTTTTTCAATTTTTAATGATTTACAACTTCAAATTAATTGTTAATTTTTCATTGAAAATATTCTTCGAATTAATGGTTTTTTAACTTCAAATTTACCATAAGTTGTGTATGAGCTACGTAAAATGACCCGGAAGTGGTTGAAAACTCCGTAAATAAATAAATATAATACTATATTATCCATATACTCTATATCACTTCAATTAATAGTTATTATAAGATCTAGCTATATTTACAGCTTAATTTCAAATATTGTACATGTTAAATAGCGAAATATTGAACAAACAATTTTTCAACTGGAATGAAAATTCTTATTTGAGGATTTTTAGGTGTGCGAAAAAGGAGTGTCATCTTTTAGTACACATAAAAAATTTTGAATCGAATCCGAATGTGTTTATAGTGTATATTTACAAATTATGCATTATTCCATTATTAGGATCGAATCGGCACAACATACTACATACCAAATCTTACTTCTAGCTACACACCCGATTTAGAAAGTAAATTTATAATTAACATATAGAATGACTACAATATTTAAACAGTCTTTACCGGCGGAGGGAGTGAAGTGGGTTAAAATTTGTTTTTGTTTTTCTGGAGAAACAAAGTTCATATTTGTATTTCGCACCTCGAAAAACTCTTGCATATGAATTTTCATAGCAATCACACATTTTTGGTTTATTATTTTCAATAATCGACCATTGTGATCGAGCAAAAAATTCAAAAACTTAACCCCCTCTCAAAATTTGAGGTTTCACGTTTCAGGATGCGTAGAATTCGAAAAACGAATAAAACATTTTTTGTCCGTCCGCCGTCCGCCGTCCGCGCATTTTCTCCGAAACTACTGGACCGATTTTTTTCAAATTTGGATATAAAATCAGATGTCACCCGAGGATGATCCTCCTTCATCGACATTACTATCCGCCTTTTACTTTCAAAATGGCGGCCGAAAAACCTGCGTTGCTATAGACTAGCTCCTAAACGAATGTACCGACTTCAATGAAACTTCGCTACAGTCATTTTCTTGACGCCCTTTAAATTTATCTATATATCATACTTCAACGAAAAGAAGCTGGAAAAAAAGTTACGAGGGATGGTAAAATTAAATTCCGAATAACTCAAAAAGTTAACACTTTTTTGTCGATAATGTATATGGTTTTTTAAAAGTTTACGAAATTTCCTAAAAACCAAAAAAAAAAAAAATCGTTAAAATCGGACAATTAGGAGCAAAGATATGGTCTCCGGTTTTTTAAAATATGTTCTACTCCAAATGTTATATCCTTTGTTTGGTTTTTAAATTTTGAATGTGTTACTGATGTAATGCTATTTTTTTTTAGCATATTACCGATGATTAAAAAAAAAAGTTTAGTCCAATAATTGGAATCACCTTTTATTTATTTTTCTTTGTAACTATGTAGGTAATGTTACTTTAGATGTATAATTGTCTGAAAATAATAAACCATTGTGGAATGATTTGCAGCGTTTTTTTTTTTATCCAAAAATGTCTTAATGTGATAACTTCCACGTAATTACCAACGGAGGTAAGTTGGCAAGAACCCTTCCCTATGGATCGAATATTATTTTTCGGCTTTCACAAAAAAAAAAGTTTTATTAAAATCGGTGCTACCACGTTTTTAACCTTCCCTGACAGATAAGCTTTCATTTATTTCATTGGCTTAAAACGTACATACATAAAAATTATATTTTTAATTCAACAAATGATTCCTTGTTAGAATTAAGCATTTATTTTGGATTGATTTAAATCATACAAATTTTTAAAAGTTAAATCTTAAAAAATAGATTTAAGCAATGTTACGTTAATAATAATAAGTTATTGCATTATTTTCTACTAGTTTGCCCGTGCGAATAATTCGTAGAAAATTTTGTTTAGTGAAGAAAAAGCAAAACAATATGGAAATAAGTAGATCCTATGTATCATGTGAGGAAGGAATTAATATTTTTTTCCTCGGGCGATTACAATATTCCTTTTAACATAATAGACCAAAATATTTATACAAATTGCTTTGCTAGGACCTATTTTTAAACTCTGACTGGAAAGATAATAAAAGTAGTGAAGACAAAATAATGCCCCGATCATGGGATTTTCTAAATTATAAAAAAAAAAATGTAAGAACAAACAAATGCCTTTAAGAAACAATAAAGTTAATATATCATCTAGGAAAAAAATTGTAGTAGACTATTCAACTCCTAAGTGCAAATATCTTTAAAGAGGAAAACATTATTAAGTATACCAAAACTAATGGACTGTATCTTTTTTAATCATTGTCAGATTTATACGATTATTTTATTTATTTTTTTTGTTTTGTAGGTAGTTTAGTAATCTTTCTAATCATCGTGGGTACAATCAAGAAAATAATGCATACTTTTTGAGTTATTAAATAAAGTTTCTTTTCCTTCATAACATTTTTCCAAAGATTTTGGGAGATAGGACTATTTTTCGCATGTGAAGGAGAAGAATATCTTCAAAATGAGTGGCCAATCATTGGATTTTATGAAGAATTGACGAAGTTTTTTGAATAATGAAAATAATTTTATTATTCTGGGATTAGTTTCCCTTTAGAACAAGTTACAAATACAGAATATATATTAATATTTTGGTGTGTCAGTTAAATACAGTTTAATATTTAAATGTTATAAATTTATTATAAATTAAATGTTATTATTATTTATATGTTATAAATAATAAAAAGATATAAATACGTGTAAATATAAAATATACAGAGAAAGTAATTAATTTATGGCGTACCAACAAAAAAACACCTTTTAAAAATAATATATAGGATTGTTCCGTGAATTTCAATTAATTTTATAGTTTGACAAAGTTGTCATTCCAGAATTTCTAAAATAATATTTTCCGAAATACTGGAATGATAAATGAATTCTATGTGTTGATGTCCACTAATCACTGCAGTGTCAATAATGGCTTAATACCCTTTTATTGTTTTATGGAAAAAAATATATCTATTGTTGTAATTATTTTCAAAACTAACGGATTTTATTTATGATATTTTTGTTGTTGTTTTTTAAATTCAAAATTGTTATAAAAATCATATAAAGTTTGTTACATATTTTTATGTTACTTAGGAAATTAAAAATGTTAATATCTTTGTAAATTGTTGAAACAAGGGTTTAATTTCATGCTAATGCTACATTAATATGTACAGTAATGTTTTTTCTTATTTTGCTTATTATTTTTTTTTTCTAACCCTCCAAAATGTTTACATATATAGTAAACATAAC
Organism: Nezara viridula; assembly: GCA_928085145.1. Taxonomy (NCBI): domain Eukaryota; kingdom Metazoa; phylum Arthropoda; class Insecta; order Hemiptera; family Pentatomidae; genus Nezara; species Nezara viridula. The sequence continues at coordinate 12,055,110 of OV725081.1, forward strand.
AATACAATATATACAAGTAACAAATTCCTTCCACTGCCCGAGGGCATTTTAAGGATTGGGGATAGCTATATTATATTATATCCCTTCATTTAAAGGTATTGTTACTTTTTAAAATATCATTTACAGAACTTTGCTGATTTGGATTATATATGAATAGCGTCATGTCGAAGACGGACATCTTAGATTTTTGAAAATTTGGGAAAAAGCCAATTTTCTGTAACATAGCTTCAATTTAAACCAATTCTAATGATTTTTTTTTTTTCGAAATTCAACTTGAATATTCTTAAATAAAATCATCAGAAACAGTTTGAGTTGAACCTATAAAACAAAAATTGATTTTTTTTTTCAACTTTCTGAAATGACAGTTGTCCGCCTTTGATTAACTGTTATTAAAATCTAACTATTAGTTATTACTTATACTTATTACTTGTTTGAAGAAAAATTTTAAAAGAAATATTCGTTGAGATAATTCAATAAAGAAGAAGTACATTTTAATAGTTTAATTTCTTCTATAAAGTTAAAAAAAAATGAAATGCAATATTATTTTCGGCTACTAATTCAAAGGCCGCCATTTTATTTACATCTAAGATGTCTAGCAAGACCAGTTGACAGCCAACAGTCGGAGTGATATCGTGTGTTGTGTCGCGTGTTCAGGTGATTAAGAAGACTGGTATCGTATCGTTCTGCGTCAATGCAATTTTTAAAAAAATATTTATTATTTCCGACCTCTGAAGATGATGTACAATCCAAAAATTTTCGCTCAGGTAGAACATAGTCCGTTAAACGAGGGAGACGATTATGATGTGATTGTTATCAAAGGCATCGATCCGGCTACGGAAACTGGCAGAATTTTCGTCGATCTGGAGCGCCTCGGATACAGGGTACACAGCATCAGGAACGGAATGATCACTGCAACACAACGCGCAGCACCGGTGTTTTATGTCGAATTGTTCAAATCACCGTACAATGATACAATTTTAGGAATGAAACGCGTTGCTAACCAGAACGTCTACATACAGAGATACCAAAATCCACAACAGGCGAGACCAACTATTCCCCAAGGTCATGATCACCCATCTGTCAGCCGGCCTCAAAACCAAGAAGAGGTTCCTAGTTTACCAATGTGCGCTTGGTGCAGGGGCACACATCAGACGAGTGTATGTACCATCGGCGAAGATTACCCTCCAGATGGTTGTGAGTGTGGAGGATGGCATCCTTCCTACCATAAATGCTGTAATGATTACCGAAAGCGTGTCATCGATTTTATGGATAAAATTAGGAAATCTTCCAATGTTACTGAAATAAATATGCCAACAAAGGACCTTATAGAAAAAGTTCATGAGGAGAAAAAAAAAGAGGACCAACCTCTGGATTCAGAGATGGAAAAGAAAGTGATCAGCACAATATCATTCACTCATGATACATTTTGCCTGGATTATCTGGAAAAAAATTTTAAGTTCACCTTAGACCATTATTTAAGCATGCACTGTGTCAGTAATACACTTATTTAACAAATTTAAGATTAGGCTATTTCAATTTCATAAAAATAAATAAATAATAATAAAAACAATTAATTGAATATCAGGTTGAATAACATCTAGAATTAATTGAATAACAATACATCACCTGGCTTAACAGTAAGAGATATGTCAATAATGAAATAACGTCTAAGAACTAAATGAAGTCAAATTAACAAAAAAGAATATTTTTAAAAATGTTTTTTCCGATTTGATTTCTTATAAATTCTAGACACATGATCATTATTTATTTAATTATTTAGATACAATTTTTAATTATTTACACAGCATATTAATTGGTCACTTTATTTAAAAATTATAAATATTTCCTTCTAATTACTGTTATAATTTTTATTGAATAGTTGATTAGATCATCAAATTAAACAAAATAAAATCTGCTCCTCTTCATTATGAATAATGACAATATTGGTTGTCATTTTATTTATCTTAAATTATTATAGATAAAAGATATATTTGCTTAGAAATAGTTTGACTACTTATAATGTTAGTTGTTGGGGTCATAGTACCCTGATCCTTCTGATAAAGTATCAATATTTTTGTTGTTAAATATTTATCTCATATGATAATGTTTGTGTCATAGCTTAGTAAATTTTGAGAAAAGATTTAAATTTGTTGATCAATATTAAAAATGTATATTTTACATTTAAGCATATAAAAAACTGTTTGAATACCATTAATATTACTTACAGAATTAATAAATAGAGTAACAATGTAAATGTAGGGTAAATGCACCAGTAGCTGACATGCTTAAGGAAATTTCTTTGAACTTTTACGTGTGAAAACTTAAATGTTGATGTTGTTATATTTGTCATGGGTTCGTCTTATAGAACTATTTCCCACCTTAACAAGACATATTTCAAACCCATGAAACTTTCATCTAAATTTTAAAAAAATGAAAATTAAGAGAATAGTTTTGTAGTAACTGTAGCAAATCACTGTTTGATTTGAAAAGTTCCTATAGCTGACAGGGATGAGAACAAGGATGTAATTAATCTTAATTTCTTATTCTTCATTTTAAGCTTAACAAAAATAACCTTTGACTTATTATAAAACTGACTTCTTGCGTTTCCTGACTTAAATTTATCAATAAATGCTAGTCAATGTCAACAACCTACTTTTGGCCATAGGAAAATCAATTTTTGTATTAAATTTAATTCAAATCATTAGAAATTTTTTGTTAACGAAACAGTAATTCATTATAAACACCCATTATATTCATTATATCCTTTTGAATTTATGAGAGTAGAGACCTGTATAATGCTGGTAACAAATACTGGTAAAAGTCCCCATTATAATGCTCCAGTAGCTGACTCCCATTAAATATCCTATTTCTTCATCAAGTTGAAAATAGATAAAACATAATTTAAAAACACTCAAAAAAAAAAATCAAACAAAAATTTAGGAATAAATCACGGTAGTTAAAAAGAAAAAGGCAAAGCTAAGGTATGGTGCTCTTACTGACGGTTGTTCCTGGGACACTAAGTGTGTCCCACTGGAAAAACAGTGTGAGGAATCTTCCTAATTTGTAACTCATTATTTCGGTTGCGATTTCCAGTAAGACTAAAGCAGAGCAGACAAATACACCAGTAGAAAATATAGAAACTAAAAATACATGAAATAGATTTCTAGGTCCTGAAATTTTATTATTCCCATTTTTTGCAGAGGATGTCAGGAATTGGTACAATGTCAGCTATTGGTGCTTTTACCCTAAAAGCCATTTGTTGAAACTAAAACAAAATAAATTATTAATTAATTCATTAGAGATCTTCTTGGAAAGTAGTTCATCTTTTTCTTTCAAATCAAGGTCTTTACCAAATAATATGCTGTGCGATTACAATTGTATTTTTTTTTTAAATTTAATTATATAATACTAAATACATTCTATAATTTTAATATTCAGCTAAGTTAAAACCATTCTATGGGGGATCTTAAGCTGGTAAACTATCCTAAGGGATAAGGAGATGATTCCATATCTCATTTGAAACAAAAACATCATATACTTTCAAGGCCCAGTTACAAACAGATAAATAGAAAATTTAGATTTTCTGTTGTTTTTGTTGAATAGTAAGCGATATATAGTCTCAGTTTCGTGCGAGTTTTTGTTTTTGAACTAGGCTATTCATATACATATACACGCACAGACCAAATTGAGGCACTTATCAAATCAGGTATGTGAAAATAAAAAGTATAATGTCTAAGGATTAATCCTATATTAGTTCGAAATATTTGTAGTGTATATATTACCAATTATGAATGAATGAACAAATTAATTATAAGATAAAAGAACATTCATAAAAAAAAAAAAATAAATAAATAATAATAATAATAACATTAGCTTATGACAAATAAGGTCTCTATGACACCATAAATAAGAAAAAGTAAAAAGGAATATAATTAATAATAGTTTTCTCCTCACTTTTTGTCTATAGGTCTAATTTAACAAATAAACACATTTAATTTATAGTGTTTTTTGAACAATTAAGGAATACTTTGTCCACCTCATCAGTATTTATAACAACAAAATATTCCCAAGACACTCAAATAAAAATAATAAAGGAAACACTATAAATTAAGTGTATTTATTTGTTAAAATCGACCTGTAGGCAAAAAGTATATGTAAGATATTTTTTATAAGTGTAAGTGTAAGGGAAATTTTTATTGTGATTGTGAAAATCTTTTAATCTGAGTTTTTAGCAGGAATTTTGGAGGTGCCTTTAGTCCAAAATACTAAGTTCATCAAAACGATCTTTGTGCATATATGTATGTGAACAGCCTTGTTTAAAAATGAAAAGTCACTCGCAAATGAAATTATATATTTAAGGTGAGTATACCTGGGATGTTACAACGAATTTGTCTACAAAATCAACTAACTGAAAGTGCCACTTTATATTATAAATTTTACATATTTTTACAATTTTCTCGAAAAAAGCTCTAAGAATTTGGATTAAACCCAGTATATTTATTTAAAAATAAATGATTTTTTAATATCAGCTAGCTATTCTTATTGATATCGTCTAACAGAGCTTAAATGTCTAATGTTCAAAATTTCTTTCTCTGAAGTATCTCTTATTTGGCTTATTTTAAGCAATTAACTTTCTCCCATTGTTAATAGTTATAAAAAAAAGCTTAGTATAAACTATGAAATAATTTGATATTTGACTAAAGCAGAAAAAAGAAATAATATTTTTTCAGGTGAAAAAAGAATTTAAAGAAATAATAGGAAATGTTGGAAAGGTGAGAATTTTAGAGAAAAAAAAAGCAATATCTAACAAAGTCGTCTAAGTTAATGGAGAATAACGAAAAAATAATCCTTTATTTAAGGGTGTTTTCTTCATAAATTGACGTTTCTCTCAGCCAAATTCCTCCCTGAGTCACTTCCTCCTCCTAGCCCTAGGCCAGCCATACTGTCAGCTACAACATCTCTCCAACTGACACGAGGTCTTTCTCTGCTTCTGCTACCCTCAGCCTCCCACTAAAAAAATTATAAATAGTAATTTCTGAAAATTAATATTAGTTCGCTGATTTAGCTCTAGCCAGATATCTATCCTTTCATGATAAACTTCAGTCCCATCCAAATCCGCTTGTTTCCACTCTTGCTTCTTTCTCTATCCCTGATAATCCTCCTAGGCGTCTGAAAAGGAGATGGCCTCGTGATCTTCTTAATTAGAATTATTTAGGGAGTGCTACCACTGGGTAGTATCTCTTCAAGCCTGTACATATCATTATTTATAATTTGCGCATATTTACTAGTTGTATTTGTATACAGTTGTAAATTTCATTAAATAAACAAAACAAAAAAAATTATTTAACAGAAATCAAATGTTTCCATAGAAACTAAACAGAATTCCCCAACTAAATTTATACTTTGTTGTTCTTTAATAAATGTTTAAAAATGTATAGTATACATTTTTAAGTTTGAAAAATGTATACTAAACACTGAATCAAGACAAGTTGTTTAAAAACTATTTTTTAGGTTGGTATCATTTTATAAGGAGTGGAATATAAAATTTTTCATGGATGAGCAAATATATGTTTATCACCTTAAATACATTTACTGAAGTTAAATAACTTTGAATCTGATAATATATTTAAATAATTATATATATCATCAATTTTAAATAACTTTTTTGAAAATTGAATTAGTGAATAATTTGATTAATTTTCCCTCTGTCCAACTACGATTAGTGTAACACCTTTGGTCTATCGAAGCTATATTGAAAAGCTCTTTGTAAATGTATTTTGGTAAATTTTACAAGAGGAAAAATTAAAGTTTAGATACATGTAAAAAGTGATGAAAATATAATTTCAATAATTTTCACTATGTAGTATAATAGTATAATACTATATACTATAATAGTATGTAGTATAATATGTAGTATAGTATATAATCCTCACTTATTCATAGATTAAATAAGTACTTTCAATTCATTTATAGACTGATATAATGAATAGGATTTGTGTTATTTTGATACTCTTGATGAGTCGTAACATTGATAAATATGACCAACAGTTTTTGGAAGATGAAATAAAGTACAAAATACATTATTGCAATACCTATCACTTATATATATTTTAATATCTGACTTGAATTACGCTTAATTGAAAGCCTCTATTATGATTAAAGTAATTTATATACTTAATTGTAATTACTTTGTGCTTAAATAACATTAAAAAAGGAAATTGTATGCATTCTCAATAGAAATGGATAAAGACAGAACAAAAAAATCTGGTGTGCAGTGTTTGCATCCCACAACTTTCACTTACTTTTATTTTAGCAGGAATAAGTATTTTTAGACAAGGAAAAGTTAAAGTAGAAATCTGGTGCGGAGTAAGCATCACACAACTTTCACATACCATCTTGCATATAATAAAAATAGGTCTTTTCATTACATTGGTTGGTTGTTTTGATGTCTAAGGGTCAAAACATCTATGTTATCAGCGCCCGATTAATAAAATAATACAATGATTAAAATATTTAGCTGGTAAGAATATTTTACAGAGGGAACTGAAAATAAAAATTATAGATGGTAAAACATATTTAAAACTATTAATTACCGTTTTTCCCACTGGTCTAATCTATTAAATTTATCCCTTTTTTACCTCTAACCATTTTCTTCAATGACTGTATATGACTGTATACTGTATAATTGCTTATTCAATAATTGAGTGCCACGAATTTTTTTTAGTCTGACAATAGTGCCAGTGATAAAGGAGGCCTCTATATTTACTTATATTTCATTGTGGGTATTTATATTTGTTTATATATTATGCATAAGTTACGTTTAGAAGACTACTTCAACCTTCTGCCATGCTCAAAGATGCGCTCGTGTTTCTTTGGCAGTTCTCAACCCCACATTACCAAGCTATTATCCTGAACTAGTGCTTCAAGTCTTGGTTCCTTATTATCATCGCTTATTTTTCCTTTAGTTAAAAATGAAATTTGTTCACTGTTTGTATTTAAAGATTTTTTATCATTAGTTACGGTTTATCATTAGCAATGGTTGTTTTTTTTAAGTAATCAAAATTAAAGGTACTTTAGAGGAAGAAAATTTTGAAAAATCAGCATTTAGGCCCTGTCAAGCTGCATTGATGAGAATGAAACCTATCTCAAATTAGAAACCACTTAATAATACATTGACCTAATGAGGTTAATCAAAATTGTTTGAGGTGTTTTTGAAAAAAAAATTTAAAATCATTTTAATTTTTGAACTAGACTGTTCACATGCATACAGACCATTTTGCAACATTTGGTTATTTGGACATAGGGGACCTCAAAAAGAGTATTTGCATTGAAAACTCAGATTAAAAAATGTTCACATTCATAATATTTTTCTTCAGTATATATTTCATTTATAGGTAAGTGAAAGTAAAACAGGTGTTACTTATTTTAATACCTAGCCTGAATTACATGTAATTGTAATTGCTCTTACTAAACACAATTACAGCACTAGCGGATCCAGGATTTGTTTTGGGGAGGAGAGGGACTTTAGCCCGAAAGCTTTTTTTTTTCATAAAAATGATGATAATTACTTTGGAAAAAAAGAAAGAAACTAACTATCTATATGAAATGGTGTTTAAGTGATTCCTTAAGTACTTTTAAATGTAATAACACAAACAATAATACTTTAAGAGATTATTTTTTTCCATAAAACATGGTTATATTTTACTATTTTGGGGGGGAGAGGGAGGGCTTGAGCCCGAAAGCACCTCCCGTCCACCTCACCGTAGATCCGCCCTTGAATTACAGTAATTGTAATTAAATATGAAGGATATATTTTTAGACTTAATTACTTTCCAACTATGATGAGCCATGGAAAAAGTCAATTTTTTATAATTAACTACTTTATAAATTACAGATTTAGTTTTAGGCTGTAAGTAAAGCAGTTATTATAATCAACTTTCAATTTTTTCAGTTATTGAGGAAAAGATTATTGAGTATTGATTTCGAAGGCGACACATCACATGAGAAAGACACGGAAGAAAGCGACAGCGACTTCGAATATGACGAATATGACTACCGTACTTTTTGTCACCGAAACATTAAGAAAGAGGTTTGAGATGAAAATCCATATCTTGTTTCTTAGAATCATTCAGAACATATGAACATTTTAATTCAGCAATTAAAATTGTAAATATTAAATAATCGTAGAACTAGAACTTAAGTGTATTAGGCCAATTAATATAATTTTTGGATTTGAACTTAAGTGTATTAGGTCAATTAATATAATTAATATAGTTTTTAATGAGTTAAATTTTAGAAATTTTACTTCAAAAATTTGTTTTTTATCTTTAAACAAATGAAGTTTCAGAATCGATCATTTTAATGTACATGAATGAATGCAATGAAGACTCAGAGCATGATTTTAATTATATTTAGACAATTGAGAACAAGCTGACTAGTAAGTTGTTTTTAAAAATTGTTTATTAATGAAAACCAACTTGCCAGTTATGTACATTGAGTTCTGACTAGTCAGACACTTCAGCTCAGTTAGCATGCTCTTTTAAGAAATAAAGACTTGATTGGTACCATGTACGACTAATTTAATCGCTTACTTACGTCTAGAGAGAATTGGGGTGATATTAATTGATTTTTAAATTTTTTTGTTTGAAGGTCTTTGTAAAAAGAAAAATATTTTTTAAGAAATAATACCATCTTGGTTTGACAAAAACACAAATCATATTGGATTAATTTATAATTTATCATGAAACGATCATTAAGTAAGTTGAAATTTATGTTGTTAACTGATAATCATTCTTAATAAATGGAATATAACAAAAATAAATTATAAAAATAAAATACTTTGACAGACTTAACTGACCATAGAAGGGCAATTTAAAACATTTATATTGTTTAGAATATGTTGTTCACCTATGTCAAGTCAGGATTAAATAATTAATTTTTTTTATTATTATTCTATTTAAATTTTGCAAACAGTGTTATATAAGCCTGAATTTATTAAATTATACAATGAATACATTGATAAATTAGTTTTGTTGATTAATGAAAGTTTATAGGTAACTATAATTTGAAATAAAATAAATTTAAAAGAAATAAGCACATGGAATATTACTGATAATGGGTAACAATGACATGACTTCCATTGGAATTCTATATAATCAATACCCACAATTTCCAATTTCGATTTAACCCAATTAATGTTCAGTTTTGTGTTCAAGCATGACATTTTTCTGTCTTTTGTGTGTGTGTGTGTGTATGTGTGTGTAATGATCCAAGTAATGCCTAAAAAGAGAAAATACCCTTTATTTTATATATAAATATATATGGGGCAGGGGTAGCCGTACTACGGGTCAAGGCGCTTGCAATAGGTAATCAAAGTCAAAAGTTAGTACCTGGATAGGTGACCGCCCGGTTTGGGTGGACCGTCCACCAGGGAAAGCCATGCTGCCCGAGTCTCTCCCCTTCCCCCGGGTATGTGAGGTCCGTCAGCCTAATGGAGGTAACTCACACTGACCGGGCCTAGGACTGGCGACCCTACTCTGTGTACTTAAATCGGGATGTGGTTTACGAGGATGTTAGTAGATCTCCTAACATCGGTTCGGTCTGTTTCGGGGAAAGAAATATAGGTCCTCGTGAGCCTGCTGACTCCGAGCAGCCATAATCCATGAATATAGACCAATTTGTCACTGTCCTTGAACCCGAGTTAGTCGGTGGGAAGGACACTGCTAGATTGGCCCCAAAGGGATTGGCTATAGAGCTACGGATAGCCTACCACTGAACCATGGTTCGTAGCAACCTGAGGTTGGGTGACCCCCTCCAGGCTGTCTGTGCTCCCACAAGCATCATAAGTCGGTAAGGAGACCACATCTCGTGACCAAAGATCTTCATGGTCTATAGTGCCAACCGAAAAAATAAATAAATAAAAACATATATATAGAAAAAAGTATGTTTGAAACTCAAAGATTGAAATCAACAATATTGTGCTCAACTTGGAATACTATAATTCAGTATATTAGAACCATTCTAATTGACTAGCGGAGAAGTTTTAAGTATGATCATGGAATATATACATTTTCAAATGAATTCTTTGAATTTATTCTAAATTATTGTATGTGTGTACTTGAAAGTAAATCAAAAAAATAATTGAATATTAGGTATATAGAGGAATAATTTTATGCTATGAATATAAATAAACATTTATTCCAACATGTTATGAATTATAGAAATGATTTATGTAAACTGTTTTAATTGTTATCAATTGGGGTTTAGTTTAGTTTTGTCTTTGATAATCATTGTTACTTACAGTAGCTAATAAATTATAATAACTCTTGTCTGTGATAATAAGTTATTGTGAAAAACTAAAAAATTGTTATCAGTATTATTTTTGAACGAAGTAGATCATGTGGCTTAAGTTCAAAAATGTTTTCTTTGCTATGATATTAATCCCTAGATGTAGTTTTTAAAAGTTATTGTAAAAATTGTGTCATCTTGTTATTTTACTATTCATATATTTATTTTTTATTTCTTACTAGCACTAATCCCACAAGAAGGGACTATGGTTTTTATTGTTTGTATGTTTATTGTCCCAGATCATTTTTTTATAATTTAATAAATAATGAATTGTGAAAAAAAAAATTTTTTCCATTGTGAGGTGTTTAAAAACAAAAACTAAAATTTGTATACAATCTCTTTACATATGGACTTATTTAAATTTCCCAACTATAAATTCAGATGTATTGATCTATCTGATTAACTTACTAATGTAAATATTTTATTTTTATGCTAGATTCAAATCCTCTTTTTGTGATATATATTTTCCTTTGTGACAGGAATATTTTTATTCTTTGTTATAATTTATCTTGATCTCAAGATATTTATTTGTTATTTATAATTAATGTGATGTTTGTAACAGTAGATTTTCTAGTATACATTTTGATATTGTATAGTTATATAAAATTCAAATAATAAATAAATAATTATGAATTATTTAATCGTTCACTATTATAAAATCTTGTGGCGAAGCCTGTTTAATACTGAATGTTTAACATAATAAGTTTTTTTTAAATTTTAATATAATAGAATATTCTACTGATGTTTAAATTATCTGTAACATGTAGTTGTAGACAGATTTTCATTTACATTTTAAGGCTAATTCTGGTATTTCTATGGTTTTATTCAGTCATTATATTGTTGAAATGAAATATTTATTTATAATGATATGTTTTAAGGAACAATAAATTAGAATAGTAGATAAAAACATTTATGGAAATCAAATTTATTTAAAATTAAATTCCTTCATTTAATTAATTATATCAATAAAATTAGGTAATAAATAAAATTTGGTTGAACACTCTAGTTTATTTGGGTAATAAATTATGGGTTGTATATAAATTATAATGTTACTTCAGAGCGCTAACATTATATTCACTTCAGTCTTTTTCTGAAAAAAAAAAAAAAAAAAAAAGGAACAGGAAAAACCTAAAAAACATTTTATTAGTTAATATTATTTACAATTTTCACTTAGGTTCAAGATTTTTTTTTTTTTTTGTTGTTCAAACAGGTGTAATGCCTCTTATCATTTCTTCTTTAGATAATATATAAGTTCATCCAGTTGCTGTGAAGATATAACTTTTTAAAAATTCAGTTCTAAAATTAAAAACAAATCATCATGGTGTTGTATATAAAAAAAATTAATAAAGCCCCAGAACCTCTGGATTATACAAAAATAGAGATGTGTTGTAAAAGCTGGTTGTATTATCAGTGACAAGTTGGTCCTATTCCTCAACCTTACTTGATACTTTTAGCAAACTTTGCTTCCAATAATTTCTATTCCCAATTTTGTTAGCATTATTTTATGTTTCGTTTATTAATATATCATATATTTGCCTTTTCACATATTTATTAATGTTAAGTTTATTCTACCTACATATTATTAGACTATACTTTTTACCTACATATTATTATTTTTATCCTCTACTAGTTCCTCATATCTATGTTATCTTGTCATTTCTTTGATCTGTTGCAAGGCCTGACCTTGGGCCAAAACGTAGGCAAAAGTAAAGAAACATTATCATTTTTTATTTTAACTTTGTTATTTGTGACTGAATACCCTAACCAAGATTCTTCAAAAATGATGAAATATGAGATGTTAAATTAAATTATCGAAAAAAAGGGAAGAACTCTAGTATTAGAACAATTTTAACAGTTACACTCAGCTTTCTAGAGTTTATACAAAGGCTCTTGAAGAGTAAAGACTGAAGTGGATAACAAAGCAGTGAAATGTAAACAATAAGGTAGCATTATTCAAAGGGTGAAAAAAGGGTCAACGCAACGGATTGGTCCTTTGGCTTCTTCAATATCTGCATGGTTAATTCTCTTTACATTTAAGAATATAAAAATACTGTTAAATACTTATATTTTTGAATGTCATACTTTAGTAAGTAAATTTATTTTTAGTTGTTCTTAAACTTAAAAAAAAAATGTTTTGGTGGCACTTTTTACAAAAGCCTAATGGAATACAATTAATATGAAAAATCAAATTATAATTTAATATTATAAATTATGCTTAGAAAACTCTCTAAACAAATAGTTTTAAATATTTTAACTGTCATTCTACTGGACAGATTCAGGATTCCAGTAGCTTACAATCGACCATTCTGCATAAAAACTTGATGTAAATCAGTTAAATAGTTTTCAGGATTTTCAATAGGATTTCAGGATGCCAATCATCTCTATTCTTCGTCTTATAATTCCAGTTTCTCACGCCCAGTGTTTTAAGGTTGCTCTTAACATCTTGCAACCATCTTTTCCTTGGCCTTCCTTTTCTTCTTGTGCCAAACATTGTAGAGAACAATGTCCTATAAAGCATCCTGCTGTTGTACATTCTAACCAGGTGTCCTAACCATTCTGTGTGCATAATTTTAAGAAAATGTTTCGCGTTGATGCATCCTTTAAGAGTTATCGGTGATAAAAACAAAAATATATCGAAAAAATCTGACTTTTTTAGCTGTAAAATGTTTTCCCTTGGGGGCCCGTGTTAGCAATTTTGTTTTTTACATGTCTGAACCCATATATACAAATTGAAAAAATAACAACTTTTTTCGCAATGGATTTCCTGTTCGATTCTGAAGTTACTAGTCAGGGTGGAGAGCAGGTCAATTAAGGATAAGGGGTTCTAGGGAAGGATGTTCCTTAAAGCAACTAGTAACGGGTTATGTAACTGGTTCCTTTTAGGCTGTTACCAGTTATTGTGAAGTTCTGAACCAATCAAAACCATCCTTGCCCCACCCTGAATATTTGTATAAAATCTCCCGAGAAGTAAGAAAAGAGGTCTTGGGGACTGAAGCCTTGGCCCTAGATAGACCATGAGGATGGACCTCCTTGGCAAAGTTTGGACCTGGGATTGACGAGATGACCTCGGATCGGCAGACGTAATGATGAAACTTACTAATTACACCACTTCATATACAATAGCTAAGTTTTAATTCCCAATAGATTTACTAATGTTAAAATATTTCATGGCAATCATTCTCAAAACAGTCCATCTGAAATCATACTTTTACTGTCATTGATTAAATTCTTTGAATCATGTATTGAATTTATGGCATATAGTATTTGCATATTAAGATTTATAGGTTATTTGTATATTATTCTTTATTAAACAGTAGAAATAAATTAAGATTTTTAGTAAAAGTTATTTTAATTCTGCAAACTATTTATATCATGATGAGCACAAGTAATTGGTACTTAGAAAGCATGATAAACACAAACCAGCCTTTGAGAAAAGAAATTCAATTAATTAATCATGGGCCAAATATATTATAGATTCAAATTTGTTTAACTAATCTTTTAATATTAATTTTTATTATATATTTCTGGGTAATTATCCAGTGGCATCCCGAATAAATTTCACCCTCCCCAAAAATAAAAACCCTCCAAAATATTTGGACCCTGGCTTCAGGACTATAAGGCCGGCAATGAATATCCTGATCTATAGATATTTTTGTATTAATTATTAATTCAGCCTTGTTAATGTTTTCGCTTCCATCGTGTGGCCTTAAGCTCTTACCGTTGTTTTTTTATATATTTCGCTACTGTTAGTCCAAAAAGTCGTATATAAAAATTGAATTTTTTTTTTCAGAAGAGCATCATAAAAAATGATTATTTATTTATGATTTATTAGAATAATTTCATATTTTATTCCACTCTAGTATTTTTCATATTAGTAGACTACTTATTACAGTTGCACACTACAAAATGTCACTTTCGCCATACATTATAGTATAAATACAATAAACATGGATAATCGATATGTACGAATTTTTGCACTTCAATACACATGTATACTTCAATATACGTTTAGAAAATCACCACAAGCATAAATGAAATAATTTTTTTCATACAAATTCGAATGAGTTGTTGTTCGAGATGTTGGTGGAGGAAAAACTTTATCCTATAACTTCCTCATACAAGAATTAAAATTCCTGATTTGCCGGCCTTGAGGTAGAAGCGGACTGACTGGCTGTGCTTAGGTGGACTGACCAGCGTGCTCAATCTATTGCGCAGTCAATAGCCAGCGAATACTCCTTGCTTCGTGTCATGTTGCTCCTACTGATCTGCATCTTCCTCTTCTCTCTCCGCCATCCAGCTATCTCTGTAAGTATATATATATCCATTCGCAACATATATAAATTCCATTTATACAATATCTAGTGTGAAAGCACCAGTTATAAACAGGGAGCCCAGTGATATACAGGTTGGAAATAATAAGCTTCCTTGTGGATTTAAAGGTACAAGATTTTTCTAGATTGAAGAGAAATGCCCTCTATTGACAACTATATGCACAAAGTTCCCAAAAGATTATTATAATTATTATTAATACATAAACTTAAAATTTGACATAAAATTAAATTTTCGATCGCCCAATTTTTTTCCAATGAGCTAATTTTTCGGCTGCTTCACAGCTTCCCATCATAAATCCAGGAAATAGATCAGTTTAGCAGGTCTTTTGGCCACTGCCAACGTAATCGTTGAGGTGGGCTGTGCGGGATTCTATTGTGTTTAAGGTTTTCTGTCAGAGGACTTATGTTTTAAGTTAGTCTTTGGAGAAAGTTATTGTAGTTTTCTTTTGCAGTGTGTAAAATTGTTGGGATGTTCAAGTCTTTATGTAATCTATCGTTTGCGACATAAAGTGGTACGTCAACTATCCTTCGTAAAATTTTGTATTGGAAAGACTGGATTTTTTTAATATTGGAAGTTTTAGCAGAACTCCACAGTTCTATGTCATAAGTCCAAATCGGTTTAAGTGAAAATGTATAGAGAGTTAGTTTGTTAGTCAAAGATAATTTTAGAAGGTTTGCCAAGTAACCTAGATAAAATACCGTGTTTAATTCCACACGTTTTTGTCTAATGTGTGATAAAAACCCAAATATTTAATTACATCGGATGTATTTTATTAGCGATTTAAATGTTATTAAAATATATTTCGAGGAAAGGTTATTGGTCAATATTGGTCCAAGGACACTATCCTGAGATACTCCTGCTTTAATAGATTTAATGTCTGAATGATCTGTTCCTACTTTTTTCTATAAAATGTCTGTCTGTTAAATTGGTTAGAGGAAGTAAAATTTGAAGTTTGGAATGCAATCCTTCATGTCAAACTTTATCAAAAGCTTGACCATGTCAAGGAAAATTCCAGAACAATAATGTACAGATTCCAAAGAAGTAGAAATACAATCTACTAATAGATGGGATTTTTGAACAGTAAAATGATGCTTTCTGAAATCGAATTGACGATTTGGAATACATTTAAAGATATCAAGGGAATCGAGACGACGAAAAATATTTTTTTTAAATAATTTAGAAAAGCAAAGAAGAAGAATAATTGGACGATAGGAATTTGGAGAGTCTAAGGATTTGTTAGCTTTTAATAACACGACAACTTCAGAATATTTACAAATATTCAGGTTGGGGAATGGATGATTCTCAGTATAGAATTGTATATATTTGTTAGAAAAAGGATTGCTTTCCAAAGTAAATTTCTAATGATGAAATTTGTAATTAAGTCGCATTCCGGAGCTTTATTCATAGGCAAGCTCTAATTAAAATTTTGAACTTCGTAAGGAAGAATTGAATTTGGTGGTAATGTCATTAAGGATACGTCATTGTAATTTTGAGCAATTATAATAGATAGTTTGTCATTTATATCATCATGAGGTTTAAATGTTTCTTCGATTTCCCAAAAGAAAATTTTAAAATGCCTATCATTGTTGTTTCTATAGTGCTCTTGGGATATTAAGTATATCCATTCCCTAGCAACATATATCTATCCAGTGTCTTTGAGACAACTCCCATAATACAATATACATTCCATGTAACTTTTAGAAGATGGTATACATTTCGTTTAGTTTAACTCGAAACGAATTTAGTTACTAATTCTCAGTAACTGCTCCCTTCATGAACTGTTCATTCTCATAATAAGTTAAAAAGTTTTATTCAAGTTTATTCCCTCTTCCCCCACTCCCTGAAAAATAATAATATATTAATAGGATTTTATTTTTTTGCTTTATGCATGGCCATATTAGCCAATATACCAATAATAGTTAATTTTAGTTAATTTTAATTAGATACTTAATTTTAAATATTGTGTAATTGCTTGTTTCATGTTAATAACCTACGGCTTCAGAAAATTATTTTTTAACAATTAACTAACTAAATAAATAATAGAAGAGAAGGATGGTTTGGGTGACCAATCAAAATAAAAAAAAGTAAAAATAAATAATTATATTTATTATTATGATTCCCGACGTTTTGGCCCGAAGTTCAGTTCTTCATCAGGGCTAAGGAAAAATCAGATAACAATAGGTATGAGAAACTGTAAACATTGAACAATAAAGAATTAAAATTAAAAAGGTGAAAGGTATAGACTAAAAAATGTAGATAGAATAAACTTAAAGTAGATAGAATAATAACAGTGACAGAGAATCAATTTTATCAATCAAACTAGTTGATAGAATTTTTTTTATTGAAGCTTGTTCAATATTATTGAAACAGTGTCAATATAATTGCAGCTGTTAGGCCTACAGTGAGCAATATAATAATGGGAAGGGGAGGAGTCTGGGAGGATAGTGATATTGTTTGGAATATATCCTATATGCAATACATAATATATGCCTATATGAAAAAATATTATCTCAGTCAAATATTGAGTTGTTTCAAGCCCTTCCTGATGACAAAAAAGGGTTAGCACACCAAATACTTTAAACTAAAACGGTACAGTATTTTAATAAATGATCCCTTTTAGAGTTTAGGTGAGTTTATGAACCCAACATTTGACACCGTTAAACAAATTCTACTATACCTGATAGTAGATAGATAAAGTCCTTTGTAATGGAATTGTAATATACAAGATAGATATGTTCATGAAGTTCACGCTATAGCAATTTATTGGAGGGGGAGGGGACTGAGCCCCTAACACGGCACAATTGTGGAGGAGGAGGGGGGGAGACAGCTCAAGCACTGCGAGTCCCTTGTAATCAGCGCCTTTGCTCTTAACTAGACCGAATAAAATTTCAAAGAAAACAATTGAGTTCCTGCCATTTTCCTCTTTAATCATTCATTGTTCTTCTTCTTCTTCGTTCTTCCCTCTACATAAATATGTCAGAGTGTAAAAAAACAAAGTTAGCGGTTGTACTTAGGTACTTGGTTCTCCTCCGAACAGCTTGGTCTCGAGGTTTAGCGGTCTTGACAATAGCGTCCTCGAAGTCTCCACCTAAAGTTTCTCAGGCCTCTTTACTCCCCTAGTTTTGAGTGAGGACCAGTCTCTAGGTCTTCTCTAGCTACTAGGTACTACCTCTCCTCAGCCTCTTGCGTATGATTGGTGCAGGCTAAAACTTTATTCAAACCACCCACTATTTTTGTAGTCCACCTTTATTTCTATTTTGTGATCAAATTGTCTTACGATTCAAGTGTAAAGCAAATGGGTGTTCATCAGTTTTCAAATCCTAATTAAAAAGACAAATTTTGCCGATCTCCAGCTTAGAACGCCCCAACCTCGAGAATTTTCGTAAATAAAAAAGTTGAAGGTTACGATCAGATGAAGCTATTCATAAAGGTTTAGGCAGATATTAATAATTTGATAAAAAGAGGTCTTTACCACGGACTTTTAATTAAATTATTAGTTTTCCTAGCACAATATCAAAAATTATCAAAAGATTTTTTAAAAAATGTTTCTGTAAAAATGTTAGATTAAAGTCAAACTGAAATTCAAATGAGTTAGTTTTGCAGGCGGAGTTAGAAACGCTCATCCGGCCAGTTCTTAAGTACGGTGGCAAAACATGGATCTTAGCAAAAAAAGACCTTCTAGTCTTTGAAAGGAAAATCCTTAGAAGAATATTTGGCCCTATAAAGGAGGGACTGGATTGGAGAATTAGGAAGAATAGAGAGGTCTACAAATTTTTTAATGAACCTAATGTGGCAAAAATGATAAAATTAGCAAGGTTAAGCTGGGCAGGACACATAGCTCGGATGGAGAGGTCTGAAATCCCGATAAGAGTGTTTGAAGAACCATTACACTAGACAAGGGCGCGAGATGGGAGTTGAAATTTGAATGTGGCCGCACAGAATAGAGTAATTTGACATAAGCTCATTGAGGAAGACAGGAACCACTGAGGGTTGCAAACCATTTAAGATAGATAGATAGTTCTGCCCAGCGGGCTTTATCTTACTTATCACTAAAAGTTATAAAAATATCTTGTGAATATTTAAAATGATAAGCTTCTGTGATGGTATGTATGTATTAGTAATTAGATACATTTTTACCTTAATTGTATTTTTTTTTTCAGATGAGAGATGATCTAGACGAAAATTTCGATTCGGAACCAGAGCCCTTCGTTGATGACGTCGACAACACCGGTTTGGAAAGTGAATTAGATGGCACTCCATTACACTTTGCAGTAAGAAATGAAAACATCGACGAGATTACAGCACTTCTTGATAGTGGTATTGACGTAGATGTTAAAGAAAAAGGAGGTTTTACACCTTTGCACATCGCTGCAGAGGTAGGAAACGAATCTGTTGTATATTTACTACTGTCCAAAAATGCAAGTGTTGAAATCCGAGACGATACCAATAACGCTCCAATACATGTTGCAGCACTCAATGGAAATCTTAAGGTTCTTAATATTTTTCTCAATTACACTTCTGATGTTAATATTAAAGGATCTGATGGTTTTACACCGTTACATTACGCTGCTTGGAATGGATACGAATCAATTGTGAATTTATTGTTGTCCAAAAATGCTAGTGTTAACATAAAAGACGATTTCAAAGATACTCCGATTCATATGGCAGCGAAAAGTGGCAATATCATTGTGTTTAAAAGACTACTCGATTACGCATCTGATCTTAACATGAAAGGATCTGGGGGTTTGACATTTTTACATATCGCTGCTGAGGAAGGCTTCGAATCTATCGTAAATTTGCTGTTGTCAAAAAATGTAAGTGTCAACATCAGAGACGAAACCAATGACACTCCAATACATAAAGCAGCGTTCACAGGCAATTTAAATGTGTTTAAAAATCTTCTAGATCACACCTCTGATGTTAATGTTAAAGGATCTTATGGTCTTACACCTTTACACATCGCTGCAGAAAAGGAATACGAATCAATCGTGGATTTATTGCTATCTAAAAATGCAAGTGTTAACATAAGAGACGATATCGATGATACTCCATTACATAAAGCAGCATCCAGTGGGAACCTCAAACTGTTTAAAGTTATTTACGATCTTGTTACAGATGTCAATATTCAAGGAAAAGGAGGTTTAACACCATTACATATCGCCGCTGAAAAGGGCAAAGAGACAATCGTGAGTTTTCTGTTGTCAAAAAATGCAAGTGTAGAAATAAGAGATTATGATGGTGATACACCAATACATAAAGCAGCATTAAGTGGAAATTTTAATGTATTTAAAAATCTTCTTGGTCACACCTCGGATGTTAATGCTATAGGATATAATGGTCTGACACCACTACATATCGCTGCAGAAATGGGCTACGAATCTATCGTGAATTTGTTATTGTTAAAAAATGCAAGGGTTGACATAAAAGACGATTTCAAAGACACTCCAATTCATATGGCAGCGAAAAGTGGCAATATCATTGTGTTTAAAAGACTTCTCGATTACGCATCTGATTTTAACATGAAAGGATCTGGTGGTTTGACATTTTTACATATCGCTGCTGAGGAAGGCTACGAATCTATCGTAAATTTGCTGTTGTCAAAAAATGTCAGTGTCAACATCAGAGACGACACCAATGACACTCCAATACATAAAGCAGGGTTCAAAGGTAATTTAAATGTGTTTAAAAGTGTTCTCGATCGCACCACTGATGTTAATATTAAAGGGTCCTACGGTTTTACACCTTTACATATCGCTGCAGAAAATGGCTTCGAATCAATCGTGAATTTATTGCTATCTAAAAACGCAAGTGTTAACATAAGAGACGATATCGATGATACTCCATTACATAAAGCAGCATCCAGTGGGAACCTCGACCTGTTTAAAGTTATTTTCGACCTTGTTACAGATGTCAATATTCAAGGAAAAGGAGGTTTAACACCATTACATATCGCCGCTGAAAAGGGTATAGAGTCTATCGTGAGTTTGCTATTGTCGAAAAATGCAAGTGTAGAAATAAGAGATAATGATGGCGACAAGCCGATACATAGAGCAGCATTTAGTGGGAATTTTAATGCATTTAAAAATCTTCTTGATTACACCTCAGATATTAATGCCATAGGATATAATGGTATGACACCACTACATATCGCTGCTGAAATGGGCTACGAATCTATCGTGAATTTGTTATTGTCCAAGAACGCAAGTGTTGAGATAAAAGATGATACAAATGACATTCCAATTCATAAGGCAGCGTTAAGTGGAAATATCAATGTGTTTAATGATATTCTCGACCGTGTGAAAGACGTTAATATTAAAGGATCCGTTGGTCGCACACCTTTGTTTTTGGCTGCCTCTTCCGGCTTTGGATCAATCGTAACTTTGCTGTTGTCTAAAAATGCTAGCGTAAATATAAAAAACGATGAAGATGACACTCCATTACATTATACATTACGAAATGGGTTTTTAAATATTGTTAAAAAACTTCTCAGCCACACTAAAAATGTTAATCTTAAGGATTATAAAGGCATGACACCTCTGCATATCGCTGCTGAGTCAGGCTACGAATATATTTTGAATTTGCTGTTATCTAAAAATGCCAGGGTAGACATGAGAGATAACACCAATGATACTCCAATTCATTATGCGCTACAAAATGGGAAGCTAAATATCGTTAAGATACTCCTCAATCATGGCGCTGATATCAATATGAAAGGACGAAAAGGCCTGACACCGCTACACATTGCTGTTGATAAGGGCTACGAGACTATCGTAAATTTACTACTTTCCAACAATGCTAAAGTGGATATAAAGAATGATATTGGTATAACACCCTTGCATTTGGCAGTGATTCAAAAGAATATCAACATTATCAAAATTCTCCTTGACAACGGGGCAAAAGTGAATATCCAGGGAAATACAGGAATGACACCTTTAATGTTCGCTGCTTCGAACGGCGATGATGCTATTGTGAATTTACTTATTTCAAAAAATGCGTCATTAGAACTTCGAGACCATGTCGGTAATGCTGCAATAAACTTTGCGGCTCTTAGTGGAAACGTTAAAGTGATTAACATGTTACTTCGTCATGGCGCTGACGTTAATAATAAAGGAGAACATGGCAAAACCCCTCTCAATTTTGTAATTCGAAAAGGTGATGAAAATTTGAATAAATTCCTTGAAAGAGATATAGTATCTACTCAAGAACTGATGGAATATTACAATATTAGTACCACTGCTGATGCAGAATCTGAAATGGTGGCTGCAATGAATACGCTATTAGAACACGGGGCCAATCTAAACTCGCGAAATCTCCTCGATCAAACAGTGCTGCATGAAGCTGCTGCTATAGGTTATGCTCGTGTCGTTGAATACCTGCTATCTCAAAACGCCAGTTTCAGTATCGAAGGTTATCTTTGCCTAACTCCTCTCCAATGGGCAGCTAACAATGGAAATGTAGATGTGATAAAGATCTTGTTAGCATACGGAGATGACGTCAATAGAAAAGGATGCAATAATATCACAGCATTGCAGTTAGCAGTAAGAAAAAACGACATTAGTTTTATTAAATTTCTTTTGTCTGAAAATGCTGATCCAAACATAATGAGTCAAGACGGGCGAACGCCTTTAGATTTAGCTTTTAATCCTTTGTCTCAAGAAGTCATGAAATTACTTCTTGTTCATGGAGCGAAAGTGGAAGATAATAGTTTCTTAGGATCGAAAATTCTTTTCGATGCTGTTTCAAATAAATCAGTAGAAGTAGTAAACCTTCTATTGGACAATGTTGACAGTTTAGGATCCTACCCGACAGTAATTCTTAACCATGCAATCGCCACGCGTTTTTCAGAGGCAATATATTTGTTTATCTCTCACGGAGCAAACATCGAGCAGAAAGACATCCATGGCAATCGTCCTCTTAGTGCAGCAGTTATGTCGAATAGTACTGAGATCGTTAAATTACTTTTAGAAACAGGTTCGAATAAAATCGCTAAGAAAAATTTTCAAAGATTTCTAGATGTAGACGGCGACGTAAAACTCCTTACTGCCAAGAAAAACGTGATAGAGCTCCGTAATGTGGCAGCATTACACATCGCAGCCTTCTACGGTCTCACGGAAATAGTCGGATTGTTGATAACATACGGTGTTTCATTAGACGTTAGAGATAAACGGGGATATTCCCCAATGCATTATGCCTGTAAGAATGGTCATTACGAAGTTGTGAAACAGCTTATAGATTCTGGATCCAATAAAAATTCTGTCGATACAAATGGAACAACACCCCTACACATAGCCTGCAGGCGAGGTATGTTTGAAATTGTCAAATTACTGCTTTCCCAGCCCGTTATTCCTATCAATCAAGCTGATAATAGTGGATACACAGCACTTCATTTTGCAGCTATGAACGGATCACTAGAAATAGGCAAGTTCTTATTGAATCTTAATGCTAGTAAAGAAGCGAAAACTTACGATCTGAAAACCCCTTTACATATAGCTTCACTCAATGGGCACGACGAAATAGCGAATATCTTATTGAAAGAAGGAGCTGAACGGGATGCAGCTGATATTGATGGTATGACACCATTACATTTTGCAACAGCAGAAAAACATCCGGACATGGTTATTTTGCTGAATACGTATGGAGCATTCGTGAATAGTAAAAACAAAAATGGGAGTACACCACTTCACCTAGCGTGCGAACGCAGCATGCAATTGGCAGAATCTATACAGTGGTGGATTGTTATAAATCTTCTAGATTTTGGCGCAAACATCGAAGCAACGGACCATAACCTAATGACCCCATTACATATTGCTTCTAAAGATAATTCATCAGAGCTTATATTTGAACTGCTATCACGTGGGGCAGATCCGTCGAGTAGGGATGTATTGCTTAACCAACCTATCCATTACGCTGCATTAAATGGTAATTATGACATAATACTAAAGTTACTTTTGAAGCGAATAGTCGATACGAAAGTTGACATGAGTCAAAGTATATCTGTGAATATCAATCACGAAACCCCTTTGTCCTTAGCTTCGAGAGAAGGGCACACTAAAGTAGTGGCGTTGCTCTTACAAGTTGGAGTCGAGAGTGTTCAGCCTGACATCTATGGAAGGACTGCTTTACACCTCAGCGCCCACAGAGGTCATATAGAAATAGTGAAGCTACTTCGACAAGCCCTTTTAAACGAAGACAAAGAAGATAAGTGGGGATTTACAGCATTAAACTACGCAGCATCCTGGAAAGGCCATCAAGAAGTCATAGGATACCTTTCGACTTCTCAACTAAATATCACAATGTCATATTATTTAAGGAAATCCAACCCATTTCTACATGATTTGAATAACCAGACATTAAGTAAACCAGACATAGAAGTAAAAAAGTTACCTGGTGTAAAATTAGGAATACCTCATTCTTTTGAAGTTAACACAGGAAAGGTCCAGGTCATTTATTCATCTAATAATGATAAGTACTCAAATACATAACCATATTTAAATTAAATAAATCTTAATTTTTTGTTATAATTATTCTTTATTGCTTATTTAACGTAAAATTATACTTCTCCTACACTCTTCTCTAGTTTGATAAGTGGACATAACACTTTAAAGCAAGGTGATAACCTTTCTTCCTTGTGAATAGTTAAGTGGACCTTACATGGTCAATCGGAATTGCACTAATGACGTTCCGAATTGTCGTGTAAGGTAGTGAATGAAGTACTGATGGTGATCCGGAAATCAAAGGTTCATTCACGAGAAGTGGAGGGGGGGCTGAGGTAAAAGTAGTGGGGAGACTAACCATACTGCTGGATAGGTTAGGTTACCTAGGCCTCACAACCATTATAAATTTATGATTTTCATTATATGTAAATAGTTAAATAATTTTTCATATCCCTTGTTTATAATTTTAAACCATCTTCAACTATTTTCGAGATAACGCAAGGCATAGGGTTCGCATCCACACAACCTTACGTTAATTGTAAGACTGTCATTGAATACATGTCTCATTTCGTCGTCTTGAGGCCTCTATGATCGAGAGAGGAGGAGTTTATATTATTTATCGATGGTGATTTTGATCGGTAAGATATGGCTTGCCAATTCTTCACCAAATCTCAAGATTGAGCCAATTTTGAAGGCTTCCTTCTCTTTTAGGCAGGCAAAGTAGTCCAATCATCCCGAAAATTCAGGAAAACAAGTTATGAAAGAAAAGAAACTTTATTTACAAATAAATAAAAAATTACACACTTTTCCCTTGGTTATACCCATGACTATATAAAAGATTTTGAAATTTGAAATTTGTAACCATGTCGGTTCCAAACATTAATGAAGTTTTAAATTAATTTTTATTTCCTTTGTCTATTATATTAATCGATAAAGAAACAATTGATTTCTTTATTTTTTTGATACGTTGCATTATTTTATTTTCTTATTAATTTGGCATTTGATC
The DNA here is from genome assembly GCA_928085145.1 of Nezara viridula. Taxonomy (NCBI): domain Eukaryota; kingdom Metazoa; phylum Arthropoda; class Insecta; order Hemiptera; family Pentatomidae; genus Nezara; species Nezara viridula. Next base: position 12,080,229 of record OV725081.1, read on the forward strand.
ACTTAACAATATGTTGAGCGAAATTTTCGCACTGGCCTACTAATATATCGTTATTACCATTTTTTTTTTTTTTTTTTTTTAAACCAAGCCCCTCCCTTCAAAATAAAATCCGAATCCGTAACTGGTAGTTACAAACCAAAAATGAATCGTTTTTTAATATAAATTTCGAAACTATATATAACTTTGAATTGTACTTTAAAATTTCTTATTTTTATGATTTCATATCCTTATTTTGTCAAAGATGATCCATAGAAACTTTAAGAATTTAGCTCAGAAAAATTAAATGATCTTTGCCACCAAATCCTCGAGAATTTAAGAAAACTAACCGTTGTCGTACTATAAAAAATTATGACTCACATGAATGGAATTATTTTTTTCAAATCAAATATTTGTTGAATCTGAGTATGAGATGGGGTTCGAGATGACGATTGAGGAAAATATGATCCGATCCAACAATTTCCTTATGGAGGAATCGAAATTAGAAATAATGATTCCTGAATTGCCGGCCTTGAGGTAGAAGTGGACTGACTGGCTATGCTTAGGTGGACTGACCAGCGTGCTCAATCTATTTCGAAGTTTTAACCAGCCAGTATTAGCTTGCTTCTTGTCATGTCGTTTATGCTGGTCTGTATCTTCCTCTTCTCTTTCCGCCACTCAGTTCTCTCTGTAAGTATATATCTATCCATTGCCATCCTATACAGGGTATCCCGTAAATAGTGGAAAATAGAAAAAAAAATGATAATTGTGGGTAAATGGTTGACTATCGTGAATAATGAAGAGAAGAATACTTGGGGTGATCAGTGAAATAAGAAGGCAAAGATAAAATATAATATTTATTTTGACATTTGCGGATGTTTCGACCTGAAGTTTAGGGCTAAGAAAAGAACCAGATAACAAGGTATGAGAAACATGAATAATGTAGATAAAAAAAAAAAAATTAAAGTAAAATGAAGTTGGTAGAATAATGACAATAGTAAGAACTAAGAGATAAATAATAATAACCGTTACAAAGTGTGGAATGATGAAGTAAACATAATCAAAAAAGGTGACATAAGTATTAAAATGGGAATCTTAGAATAAAATGTAAAACAGAAAAAAGGAATATGAAGTTATATAAGAAATGAAAATAAAGAGTAAAATTAAGATATTGCAAATAGAATAGTTAGATAGAAAATTGAGATATTGTAAAGTCTATTAAAATGTACAGACAACATATAATATAATAAAGAGTTAAAACAGATAAAAAGAATGAAATATCAAAATAAATATTATCATTTATTTTTGCCTTCTTATTTGACTGATCACCCCAACTATCGTTCACTTCATTAAAAAAATTATAGTAGGCATCAAGATCTACGAAAAAACGTCCATATAAATAATTTCTCAATTTTCAACAGAAAAATAGGAAATTTAAATTTTGTTTTTTTAAGCATCGCGGTTTTTGTTGAATAGGAAGCAGTAACATAAAAAATATTTGATTTAAATAACTAAACATTGCTCCATAATAAACTAAAATTTACATTTAATGAAACTATTTAAAGAGGATTATTGGGCAGACAAACACAGCTAAGTTGCGTTTAAAAAAAGTCATAAATTATTTGTGATTTTTTTTATGACTCTTCAGTTACCATAGTTACTCCACTTTTACAAAAACTTCTCCGTTTAATTTTGAGATTCACCTCAGGATATGTATAGAAATGGTGTGATTTCCTATCCAGTCACCTAAAAGTATCCATGTTTTAAGCAAAAATGACTACAATTAACTGTTGCAAAGCTTTTATGTATTATTTTTCCGTTTCTGAGTCGTATTATACTCCTTCTACTCCTCTGTAAAAAATTTAGGACTATTTATTGATCAAACCCTCTCCTGGAGTCACCATATTTCTCACATCTCCCGACGGACAGTTTCTACCCTCAAACTATTCCATTGCTTCCGCCATCTCCTACCTCAACATACGCGCAGACTCCTCGTTTCTTCTCTCATCTTCCCCCACTTTGACTACTGCTGTGTGATGTATGATGGACTCTCGGTGGAGCTCCGCGACAGACTGAAAAGAATAATGAACAGCTGTGTGAGATTTGTAATTGGTGCCCCGAGATACTACCATGTCTCTCACCATTACACTGAGTTAGAGTGGCTCTTCCCCTCCATTCGAAGACAATATTTCCTAGGTACATTCCTCTATCATATCATCAACAATCATCGTCCTTCCTACGCCTACAATCTTCTCCAATTCAAATCCTCAATCCACTCCCTCTCCACAAGATCTCGACCTTCCGACCTTTACATTCCTTCTCACAGTCAGGCACCAGCTAATCTTTTATGTAAAATTACACATTATCTATAAGACCATATTCACATATAGCTCATGACCTGAATACTTATTATAGATTCGACTTTCTTTTTCTCTTTTTTTTTTTTTTTTTTTTCAACAGAAACAGATTTTACTGTTAAGAAGAATATACATTTATTTTTTCTAAAAGGGTTTATTTATATTTTAACATTGTACATAGTTTTAAGTATCTTAGTATGGTTTCAAGAGTTTTTTATATAGATTTTTTCATTTTATTTTGTATATAGTATGTATCACCAATATTTTTTTCTTTTCTTTTCTTTAATGACCTATCATTATCTTAATTTGTTATGTTTGTTTTTATCTGGCCAGATGTAAAATTTTAATTTCTGTACTTTTTTGTTATTCTGAAGGGACTTCGTCCCAGAATAAAATTATTTTTCTATTCTATTCTATTCTATTCTATTATAATAAACACAATTATCTAAAAACACATTTTATTTATAAAAATGAAACATTTATAAATGATGATATGTCACGTTAAGTCTTAATGAAATTTTAAACACTTTTAAATACGCATCAATTCCTATAACAGAAATCTGGGAGAAAACCACAATTTCATAATCACCTTACATGAAAAATATTTAAAAAATCATTATTTTTAAATTTTTTTATTTTTAAAAATAACATGTTGCTTATTAAATACAAATAATAAAAATAAGAATCGGAATGCAGTTGAAGTTTTCGTCCTTAGCTGTATTATACAATAATTCATATATTTTTTAATTAATAGTTCGCAGATGCTATTAATGCATGATGTTAATTGAATGCAGGTCTTCATTTTTAAGTATTACTTAGGCATTGATTGGATCTGCTTAGAAGATTATTTTCTCCCCATATTTCAAACAATATAATTTCAAGATATTTTACTGACATTATATTTTGATTTTTGATCTGTGAATTGGCGTAGGTCCATACATTCAAAATTTTAATGTTGGTTCTGTATCCATTTTTGCCAATGCAAAGCTCTCCTCTCAAAGGAATATCTGCTATATAATTATTAACTCCTCTCCAGAGACCAGATTTGAATTTTATCAAACATTTATGAGCTTATAACTATTCACAACTTGAGAATCAAAACATAGCATCAGTCAAATATCTTAAAACTGAATCGTTTGAAAAACTGGGAAAACTATCCATCCAATCGACTTTAAAGTTGATCAAATCAATGCCTGAATGCTACTCAAAAACAAAGTATTACATTCAAAATATTAATTTAAACATTTTTGAGTAAAATAAATTAATTAATTACTGTACAATATAGCTATATATGAAAACTTTTATTGCATCTGAATATTTATTTTATACTTTAATTTGTAATAAATATATATGTATTTATTGTTGGGCAACTATTTTTGGGAAAATTAATAAGAGTAGTATTGAAGTTACAACTACTTGTTTCAAACAATATGTAGAAAAGTTTGTTGTTGTTGTTGATTGTTTTAACTTCTATTGGTCCATGTATGAAAATTTTGCATGGTATTTAATTGGGCTGGAAAATAAGTCATTTCGGTTTTTCTGTTTATTTTTATGTTACTATGATACACTTCTTGTCTGATGAATTAATCCCTAAGGTGGATTGTTTATCCTGTTTGTAATATGTCAACACCTCTTGTTGAAACTAGGTTAGTATTGTGTTTGCTATTGCACTGTGAATATGGAAGAAAATATCATTCATTATCGGCATATTTTGTTGTATTATTTTAAAAAAGGTAAGCGTGCTGCAGAAGCTCATAGAAAAATTTGCAGTGTTTATGAGGATGATGCCTTAACCGAACGCATCTGTCAAAATTGGTTTGCCAAATTTCATCCAGGAAATTTTGACATTAATGATGTTCAACGGTCTGTTCGCCGACATGAAATTGAATCGAGTAATGTTAAGGTCATTCTTGATCAAAATCCCATCCAATCAGTACCAGAGATTGCAATGGCCTTAAATGTGTTGCACACAAGTGTAGACCATTTGTACAAGCTCGGCTGTGATTCGAAGCTTAATGTTTGGTTCCCTCACATTATTTTTTTCGAAAATCACAAAAATATGTTATAACTTCGATAGACTTAAACTTGAGCAGGGATTTAGGGCCACATAAAAAATGACATCAAGAGGATCTTCGTAAACAAACTACATCATAGAACTACGTCTAGAACTTACTACTAGAACTGGTTACTTCGTAAACAGAACAAAACTATTTGAGCTGGAATATAAAAATATTTGTAAAAATCACACATAAACTGGTAGTGGGGAAGCAAAAGGTCAAGATGGACAGAAATAGATTGAGTATGACAATTTTTGATATAGTGCTAGAAATTAAGAATACAAAGGATTATTCAGAACAGATAAAGAACGAAATAGCCAAAATGAGTATAAAAAGCGAGGTTTGTATAGTTAAAACCTAATTCCGGAAACATATTGACCAAATAAAGGTCCTTGCTGTGAAAAAGTTAAATGCAAGGAAATAGTGGCCGGAGAAAAGGAAGGCACATCACTTTGCGAGGATGAAGGTGATGTGTTGTAGGAAAAAGAAGCGACAAAAAAAGTAAAAAAGTGGCAATAAATCTACTGCAGAAAAAGAAAACAAAAGGGAGGATATCAAAATAGTATTACCTCTACATTCAAAGCAGAACAGGACGTTTTCGCGTGAGGAATTGTGACATCCATTTTTTTTATTTTTTCGGTTACTCGTGCCATTTATAGCATATGGATGAAGGAGGGAGAGGGATGGTTGCCCCATTAATGACAAGGTAGGATTATAAAGGTAGGATAGGAACGAAAAAATTGGATTTCACAATTCCTCACTGGAAATGGGGAGTTTCGCACCAAGCCTCATGTCTTAGAGAAAGACATTAACTCCCTTTGTCACGACCTGCACCTCTTATGACACAATAAGGGCAACACTATTGAGGAAAACTGGATTCTATATGATAAACAGAAGACAATTTTCCTCCGCTAGTAGGCAATAGTGGGTCCAGCATTTAATTTTTTTTTGGAGGGGGGAGGGGGAGCTTCAGTCCAACAGGTTTTTTCATATACGTAACGATAATTACTTTGGAAAAACTATATAAACTAACTGCCTATATGAGATGGTGTTTAAGCGATACTTGAAGTCCTATTAAATGTGATTACATGAACAATAATATTTTAAGAGATAATCTCTTTTTTCCATAAAACCGGGTTACATTTTACCATTTTGGGGGAGACGGGCCTCAGAACGAAAGCATCCCTCCTCATAGATCGGCCTGTGCTAAAAGGTAAGGACACCTATTAGTAATACGAAGCATTCGTGTAATGCTGGCAGGAATCACCGGTAGTTGAAATGAAATGAAATGAAATGAAAATATTTTTTTATTATCCTGGGACTATTGTCCCTTTAGGACAAATTACAGATACAGAATAAATGCCTGTGTGGACATACATAAAATTAATTATTTACATTTATTATTAAGATTATGATTTTGAAAAAATAATAAAACAAAAAATATAACTATTACACTAAAAGCATTCTGATATGTATAATACAAACTATATAATAAAATAAAATAGCATAAGTAAAGAAAATCATTTCTGGGGGAACTTTAAAAGTTCTCTTATCTACATTTCATGATCAATCGGGTTGGGAAAGGAGTAGGTGGTTAAAAAGGAGAGATTTAAATGAGGAAACTGATTGTGCATGTCGGATATCGGGAGGGATGGTATTCCAGAAGGAGACGGCTTGAATTATAAAGGATTTGTTCAAACGCCGCAGTTCGGTGGGGAGGTGGATAGAGGTCGGAGGTATGAGATCTAGTGAGACGGGATTTAATGGAATATTTGAATTGTAGGTTGTGAAAAATATAGGAAGGCCGCTGAGTAGTTAATCATTTTATTTTATTTTAGGGAAAAGCAATACGAGAACATGATTGAAATACGAAGAATAAATATTAAATGGTAGAAGTGGCAGGTAATTCTTCTAACAAAAATCCATATTGCCGAGAAGCCGGGGAGGATGACATTAAAAAAATTAAAGTTTTGGTTTGACAAGGCTGTCTCTTTTCTCAACATTCGCATTTTTTGATAACAGCAACTTTAAGATATTTTCGATTCCCTTCTCAGCAGCGATATGTTAAGGTGTCAAACCTTCTTTTCCTTTAGAATCAATATCTTTGGTAAGGTCAAAAACAGATTTAAATACATTGAAATTTCCACTTAACGTTGCTTTATGAATTGGAATGTCATTTGTATCATCTTTTATCTCAACACTTGCGTTCTTGGACAACAGCAAATTCACAATAAATTCGTTACCCTTCTCAGCTGCTATATGTAAAGGTGTAAGACCATCAGATCCTATAATATTAACATCTACAGCAAGGTATAGAAGATTTTTAAAAACATTAAGATTTCCACTGGATGCTGCCATATGTATTGGAATGTCATCTTGATTTTAATAAAAATGAGTTTCGAAATTTGAATCGAATAAAGATAAACCAATGATAATTATTTAACTAGTAGGTTACTTATAGATTTCCATCAGCTAGTGCAGATTTAATGTTGGTATCCTTTTTTTTCAGATGAAGAGCAATTTAAAGGAAGAATTGGATTCTGAACCACCCACTTTGGACTATGACGTCATCGATTACAGTCCGGATATAGAATTAACAGACACTCCACTGCACTTTGAAGTAAGAAATGGGAACCTCGAGGAGATTACCGCACTTCTTGATAGTGGCATTGATGTTAACGTGAGAGGAAAAGGGGGTTTTGCACCTTTGCACATCGCTGCTGAAGAAGGCTACGAATCTCTCGTAAATTTGTTGTTGTCAAAAAATGCGAGTGTCGAAATAAAAAACGATGGCGATGACACGCCAGTACATGTGGCAGCATACGGTGGAAACCTCAATGTGCTTATTATACTTCTTGATTACATCTGGGATATTAATATTAAAGGATCTTATGGTCTTACACTACTACACATGGCTGCTGAAAAGGGATATGAAAATATTGTAAGTTTGCTGTTGTCCAAAAATGCTAGTGTTAGCATTAGAGACGACACCAACGACACTCCAATACATAAGGCAGCATTCGGTGGGTATTTAAAGGTACTTAATACACTTCTCGATTACACCTCTGATGTAAATATTAAAGGAGCTTATGGTCTTACACCTTTACACATCGCTGCTAAAGAAGGCTACGAATCTCTCGTAAATTTGTTGTTGTCAAAAAATGCCAGTGTCGAAATCAGAAATAATAACAATGAAACGCCAATACACGTGGCAGTATACAGTGAGAATCTCAATGTACTAAATACTCTTCTGAAATACGCTTCTGATGTCGATATTAAAGGACCTTATGGTTTAACACCTTTACATATCGCTGCTTCAAAGGGCTACGAATCTACCGTTAATTTGCTAATATCCAAAAATGCTAGTGTGAACATTAAAGACGACAAGAATGACACTCCAATACATAAGGCAGCAATGACTGGGAATTTCAATATATTTAAAACTCTTCTTGATCACGCCTCTGATGTTAATATTAAAGGATCTGATGGTCTTACACCTTTGCATATCGCTGTAGGAGAAGGCTATGAATCTCTTGTGACTTTGCTATTGTCAAAGGAAGCAAGTGTCGAAACCAGAAATGATGTCAATGACACGCCAATACATGTGGCAGCATTGACTGGGAATTTTAATGTTCTTAAAGCACTTCTCAATTACTCCTTAAATATCAATATTAAAGGATTGAATGAACTCACACCTTTACATATCGCTGCTGAAAATGGATACTACTCTATCGTGAAACTTCTGTTGTCCAAAAATGCAAGTGTGAACATAAGAGATGATACCAATGACACTCCAATCCATAAGGCAGCATTAAGTGGGAATCTCGAGATGTTCAATATTCTTCTCGACCTAGCCAAAGATGTTAATATCAAAGGATCTAATGGACTGACATTTTTACATATCGCTGCAGAGAAAGGGTACGAATCTATTGTGAACTTACTGCTGTCCAAAAATGCTAGTGTTAACATCAAGGACGACTCCAATGACACTCCATTACATAAGGCAGCACTCAGTGGGAATTTCAATGTGTTCAAAACCCTTCTTGAATTCACCTCGGATGTTAATATTAAAGGATCTGATGGTCGTACACCTTTACATATAGCTGCTAGAGAGGGCTACCAATCTATCGTAAATTTGCTGCTTTCTAAAAATGCAAACGTCGAAATCAGAGATGATGCCAATGACACACCTATACATGCAGCAACCTTGAGTGGGAATTTCATTGTGTTTAAAAGTATTCTAGATCACACATTGGATGTTAATGTTAAAGGATCTGATGGTCTTACATCTTTACATATCGCTGCTAAAAATGGAAGCGAATCTATCGTCAATTTATTGATGTCCAAAAATGCAAGTGTTGGCATTAGTGACGATAACGATGACACTCCAATACATATGGCAGCATCCAGTGGAAATCTTAATGTTTTTAATAATCTTCTATACCTTGCTGTAGATGTTAATATTATAGGGTCTGATGGTCTTACACCTTTACATATAGCAGCTGAGAAGGGTCACGAATTTATTGTGAATTTGCTGTTGTCCAAGAACGCAAGTGTTGAGATAAAAGATGATACAAATGACATTCCAATTCATAAAGCAACGTTAAGTGGAAATTTCAATGTGTTCAAAACTGTTCTTGATTACACCTCGGATGTTAATATTAAAGGATCTGGCGGTCTAACACCTTTACATATTGCTGCTTATATGGGTTATGAATCTATTGTTAATTTATTATTGTCTCAAAATGCAAGTTTAAATATAAGAGACGATACAAATGATACTGTAATACATAAGGCAGCGTTCAGCTGGAATATCAACGTATTTAAAAGTCTTCTTGATTACACTTCTGACGTTAATATTAAAGGTTCTGACGGCCTTACACCTTTACATATCGCTGCTGAAATGGGCTTGGAATCTATTGTGGATCAATTGCTATTAAAAAATGCAAGTATAAACATAAGAGATCGTATTGGTGCCATTCCGATCCATAAGGCAGCATCCAACGGAAATCTTTATGTGTTTAATAAACTTCTCAACTTTGCTATGGATGTTAATATTAAAGGACCTGATGGTCTTTCACCTCTACATATTGCGACTGAGAAGGGCTACAAATCTATCGTGAATTTGCTTTTGTCAAAAAATGCAAGTGTTGACGTAAGAGACGATACCAATGACACTCCAATTCATAAGGCAGTATTAAATCGAAATTTCAATATAATTAATAGTCTCATCGACCTTGCTAAGGATGTTAATATTAAAGGATACAAAGGTCTCACATTTTTACACATCGCAGCAGAAATGGGTGACGAACTTGTCGTGAATTTTTTGTTGACCAAAAATGCAAACGTTGACATAAGAGACGATACCAATGACACTCCATTACATAAGGCAGCATTCAGTGGAATTTTTGATGTGTTCAATATTTTTCTAGACCTTGCTACGGATGTTAATATTATAGGATATAATGGTCTTACACCTTTACATATATCATGTGAGAAGGGTAACGAATTTATTGTGAATTTGCTGTTGTCCAAGAACGCAAGTGTTGAGATAAAAGATGATACAAATGACATTCCAATTCATAAAGCAACGTTAAGTAGAAATTTCAATGTATTTAAATCTGTTTTTGACCTTACAAAAGATATTTATTCTAAAGGAAAAGAAGGTTTGACACCTTTACATATCGCTGCTGAGAAGGGAATCGAAAATATCGTAAATTTGCTGCTGTCCAAAAATGCGAGTGTAAACATAAAAGACGATACTAATGACACTCCATTACATAAGGCAGCATTAAGTGGGAATGTTGTCGTATTTAAACTTATTTTCAACCTTACTACAGATATTGATGTTAAAGGAAAAGGAGGTTTTACACCTTTACATATCGCTGCAGAGAAGGGTAAAGAAACTATCGTAAATTTGCTGCTGTCCAGAAATGCGAGTGTAAACATAAAAGACGATACTAATGACACTCCATTACATAAGGCAGCATTCAGTGGGAATTTCAATGTGTTCAAAACTGTTCTTGATTTCACCTCGGATGTTAATATTAAAGGATCTGGCGGTCTAACACCTTTACATATTGCTGCTTATATGGGTTATGAATCTATTGTGAATTTATTATTGTCTCAAAATGCAAGTGTAAATATAAGAGACGATACAAATGATACTGCAATACATAAAGCAGCATCCAGTGGAGATCCCAATGTTTTTAATAATGTTGTCGACCTTGTTAAAGATATTAATATTAAAGGATCCGATGGTCTAACACCATTACATATAGCTGCTCAGAAGGGCTACGAATCTATCGTGAATTTGTTGTTATCCATCAGTAATGTAAGTTTGACCATCAGAGATAATGATGACAATACTCCATTACATGAGGCAGCACTCGGTGGAAATATTAAGGTGTTTAAAATTCTTCTCGCCCACGCCCCCGATGTTAACATTAAAGGATTCGTTGGTCGTACGCCCTTATATTTGGCTGCCTCTTCTGGGCACAAAAAAATTGTTGATCTTCTCTTGTCCAAAAATGCAAGTGTAAATATAAGAGACGATATCAAAGACATTCCAATACATTATGCACTGCAAATGGGGTTTCTCAATATTGTTAAAAAACTGATCGATCACACAGACAATGTTAATGTTAAAGGATATAATGGTATTACACCTCTGCATATCGCTGCTATGTCAGGCTATGAATCTATCTTGTATTTATTGTTATCCAAAAATGCTAGTGTAGACGGTAGAGATGACAGCAATGATACTCCAATTCATTATGCGCTACAAAATGGGAAGCTAAATATCGTTAAGATACTCCTCAATCATGGCGCTGATATCAATATAAAAGGACGAAAAGGTATGACACCGCTACACATTGCTGTTGATAAGGGCTACGAGACTATCGTAAATTTACTACTTTCCAACAATGCTAAAGTGGATATAAAGAATGATATGGGTATAACACCCTTGCATTTGGCAACGATTCAAAAGAACATCAACATTATCAAAATTCTCCTTGACAACGGGGCAAAAGTGAATATCCAAGGAAATACAGGAATGACACCTTTAATGGTCGCTGCTTCTAACGGAGATATAGCTATTGTCAACTTACTTATTTTGAAAAATGCTTCGTTAGATATAAGAGATAATGTCGGTAATGCTGCATTAAACTACGCGGCTCTAAGTGGAAACAATAAAGTGATTAGGATGCTTCTTGATCATGGTGCTGACGTAAATAATAATGGAGAAAATGGCAAAACACCTCTCCATTTTGTGCTTCGAAAGGATGATCAAAATTGCTCGAAACAAATTTAGTATTTGCAACGTTATCTACTCAAGAATTAGAAGATTATTACAATAGTACTGTAACAACTGACATTGAATCTGAAATAATAAATGCAATGAAGACGCTAGTAGAACATAGGGCTGATTTAAATTCACAAAATCTCATCAATAAAACTGTGCTGCATGAAGCTGCTGCTATAGGTTATGCTCGCGTCGTTGAATACCTGCTATCCCAAAACGCCAGTTTCAATATCGAAGATTATCTTTGTCTAACTCCTCTCCAATGGGCAGCTAACAATGGAAATGTAGATGTGATAAAGATCTTGTTGGCATATGGAGATGACGTCAATAGAAAAGGATGCAATAATGTCACAGCATTACACTTAGCAGTAAGAAAAAACGACATTAGTTTTATTAAATTTCTTTTATCGAAAAATGCTGATCCAAACATGATGAGTGAAGACGGACGAACGCCTTTAGATTTAGCTTTTAATCCTTTGTCTGAAGAAGTCATGAAATTACTTCTTGTTCATGGAGCGAAACTGGAAGATAACAGTTTCTTAGGATCAAAAATTCTTTTTGATGCAGTTTCAGAGAAATCATGAGACATATTAAGACTTCTTTTGGATAAAGTAGAACATTTAGAATCTTACCCGACAGATGTTCTTAACCATGCCATCAGCACGCGGTTTTCGGAAGGATTCGATCTGCTCATCTCTCACGGAGCAAACATCGAGCAGAAAGATATCCATGGCTATCGTCCTCTTACTTTAACAAATATGTCAAGAAGTATTGGGTTCGTCAAATTAATTTTAGAAACAGGATTGAAAAAAATCGCTAAGATGAATTTTCAAACTTTTTTTAACGCAAATTGTGACGTAAAACTTCTTACGCCCAAGAAGGTGATAGAGCTCCGTAATGTGGCAGCATTGCACATCGCAGCCTTCTACGGCCTCACGGAAATAGTCGGATTGTTGATAGCATACGGTGTTTCATTAGACGTTAGAGATAAACGGGGTTATTCACCACTCCACTACGCCTGTGAGAATGATCATGCCGAAGTTGTGAAATTACTTTTGGATTCTGGATGTAATAAGACTTCGGCAGATATCAATGGAACAACACCCCTACATATCGCCTGCAGTCGAGGTCTGTTTGGAATTGTTGAATCACTACTTTCTCAGCTCCCTGCTGTTATTAATCGAGCTGACAATAGTGGATACACAGAACTTCATTTCGCTGCTATGAATGGATCTCTAGAAATATCCAAATTATTATTGAATTTTGGTGCTGATAAAGAAGTGAAAACTAGTGATCTGAAAACCCCTCTGCATATAGCTTCACTCATGGGACACTACGAAGTAGCGAACATTTTATTGAAGGAGGGGGCCGAAAAAGATGCATCTGACAGTGACGGTATGACACCATTACATTTCGCAGCACGAGAAAGATACCCGCGGATAGTGGATTTGATGCATACGTCGGGAGCGTTTCTAAATAGTAGAAACAAAAATGGCACTACACCGCTTCATCTCGCCTGCGAGTGGAGCACCAAATTCACTGAATTCGAACAATCGGTGATTGTTGATCAGCTGGTGCATTTTGGCGCTAACGTTGATGCAACAGATCATAACCAAATGACACCATTACATATTGCATCTAGAGACAATTCTTCCAGTATTATAAATGATCTCCTAAGGTGTGATGCTGACCTATCAAGTAGGGATGTGTGGCTTAAACAACCTATCCATTACGCTGCATTAAATGGTAATTATGACATAATACTAAAGTTACTTTAGAAGCGAATAGTCGATACGAAAATTGACATGAGTCAAAGTATATCTGTAAATATCAATCACGAAACCCCTTTGTCCTTAGCTTCGAGAGAAGGGCACACTAAAGTAGTGGCGTTGCTTTTACAAGTTGGAGTCGAGAGTGTTCAGCCTGACATCTATGGAAGGACTGCTTTACACCTCAGCGGCGGCAGAGGTCACATAGAAATAGTGAAGCTACTTAGAAAAGCACTTTTAAATAAAGAAAAGAAAGATAAATGGGGCTTCACAGCATTAAACTATGCTGCTTCTTGGAAAGGGCATCAAGAAGTTATAAAATACCTTTCGACTACTCAACTAAATATTACATTATCTTATTATTTAAAGAAATCAAACCCTTTTCAATATAGTTTGGAGAAACAGACCTTAATACAGGTAAAAAAGTTACCTAGTGTAAAATTGGGTATACCATATTCTTTTAAAATTAACACAGGAAATGTCCAGTACGTGTATTCCCTTAGAAATAAATGAAAATAAAATACTATATTATATGTAAATTAAATAAATTTTAGATTAAATTGTATTATAATTCTTTATAATTATGTCTTATCCCTTATGCCTCCTAACAGTCACGTACATCAACTACTGCTGGTCCTAACTAAGGAAAATCGGTTATCACCTGCACAAAAACAGTAGAGAAATTCCTAACATCACCCTTTCTAATTACTCTGCCTCCTAAAGCAATTCATCCTTCCGAAGTCAAATTCCCTTTTAAAAGCTAACGCTTTGTAAATCTCCTGGATATAATCTCTTTACCCCCCATATCCTTCGACAACTTCCATCCAGAGCAGTCATATTCCTCTCATACATCTACAATTACATCCTAAGTACCACTCACTTTCCCCTGTCATGGAAATATTCCACTGCTGCCTTTTTCCAAAACCAAACAAACATGACATTCTATTGACCAATTAGCCTATTCCAAATTATTTCAAAAATCTTTGAAAAGATCATTTTGAAACGAATTCTACCCACTATTTCCTGGCATCATCACGGATCCTACCATCCTTCGTCTTTCAAGTCATCCAATCCCACCGTCCTTCATACATCGCTAAGCTCCTTCAATTCAAATCCTCTGTTCGTTCCCGCAATACACCTTCCCGATCTTTCGATTTATACATAAGGGTCCACCGAACCGTTACTACATGCCTTTCTACAGATCTTTCATTATCCCTTTGGAAATCCATCCCTTCACACATTCGTCAATCTAATACCCTTCTTGCCTTTAAGTCCCGCCTGTTTAATCATTTCTTAACCATCCAGTCCCCATGAAATTATAAATAGATGCTAATGTAAATATTTATATAAATTATTAGTTCGTTCTTCATTATTTTTACTTTATACTTTTTTTTTTCAATTTTTTATTTAACGATACCTTCCTTTCATAACCATCCGAATCCCCTTGTATCTAACCTTGCTTCCTCTTCGATTCCTGATAATCCTCCGAGGCGTCTGAAAAGAAGATGGCCTGTGATCTCCTGATGTAGACAAATTATTAGAGTGGTACCAATGGGTAGTTTCTCAACAAGCGTGTTTCATGTGATTATATTCCTGTGTACACATTTACTTGATGTATTCATTTTAATGAAGTTGTAAATATCATAATAAAAGTTAAAAAAAAAATTATTGACTGATTAAAATAAGAAAGTAACTGTTTAATTACTCAGTATTTTTATTTATGAATCTCTGAGACTCCTTAGCCCATGTTTATGTCTTTGTGTATTTTCTAAAGGGAGTCGTCCCAGAATAAATAAAGTATTATTATTATTACTAATATAAATTCCCAAAATTTTCCTTCCCATCAGTTTCGATTACGCTATCAACAGTCTGCTGTTCAGCAAGGACTCCGTGTTGTTGAACAGATTTCATCAGCCCTAGAAAACATGGAATACCGTTTGGGTGCATTTCTGGACACTGCGCAGGAATTTGAACGAGTATGGCACGACGGTTTGCTCTTCAAGCTTAAAATCCATTTACCTCAGTCCTTGTATCCAGTACTCCGACCCCATCTCTCTAACCGCTCCTTTCGAGTTCGCTGAGAACAGATTTTTCCAATATCTATTGAGTCAAAGCAGGTGTTTCCCAAGATAGCGTCTTGGGTCCCGTACTTTACATCCTCTTTACTGCTGCCATTCCTATTCATACCGATACCTTCCTTGCAACATTCTCTGATGACCACGCAATCTTACTATCCGACTCTGATCCCGAAATAGCATCCTCAAATCTGCAAAGACACCTCTCCTTGATTGAGCACAGGTGTAATAACTGGCGCATTGAAGTGAATGAATCCAAATACCAACATATCGTTCTTTACACTCCGACGCAATTCCTGTCCACCAGTACACTTTAACTAGTACACTTTAACTCCACCCAGCTTCCTTTCTCGGACACAGTCCGATATCTTGCATTTCTTTTAGACCGAAGACTAACATGGAACCCACATACTAGCATTAAAAGACAAGAACTCAACGACGATACGGCTAACTATACAGACTACTCAACAGAAAATTTAAACTTTCTATTGAAAACAAATTACTTATCTACAAGACAATCCTAAAACCTATGTAGACATACGGACTGTAACTGTAGGGGACAGCAAATTTTTCTAACATCGAACGCATTCGATCATTTCAATCTCAAGTCCTCCGAACAATAGTTGATGCTCCATTTTATGTCGCCAACAAAACCCTACACCATGATCTTAATATCCCATTTTCCTAGACCTTATCCCCGAAAAATTCTCCAAATTTCACCAGAACCTTACTTATCCTTGCACAAACCCTATGCAGCACCACCCATCCCTACAATCCTTCTCGAAGGTTGAAACGGCAGTAGCCCATAGACCTTTTGAGAATAACTATATATGTAACGTATAAATGGGCGTTCTGGCAATGGCCAGATTCTCCACTCAAGCCATGTCTGTGTGATTGTAGCGACTCTGCTCAGCCTCTACTAGTTTTTAATACCAGTAGTTCGACTGAATGAGGGGCTCTGAGATCTCCTAGAGTCCTGCCTTTCCTTCCACGAGTGGGGAGAAAGTGAGATCTCGGAGATCTTGAGTGAATACATTTTTTTTAGATATTGTACAGAAGCATGTATGTATTTGGGTAGTTGTTTTCATTAGCTTAGTTTCTTTTAGTTTAGTTTAGTTAATATACATTTATTTTTAGTATTATTACTTTTCCTTGTGAATGTGTTCATTGAACACAATTATAAATGTCCTTAATTGAGAAAGAATGAAATATCTCTCAATAAATATGTTTAAATAAAATGAGAACTCGTTATTATAAATTAACATTTCTAAAAACTAAAAAAAAAAAAGATAGGTTACAATAACTTCATTTATTTGTACAAAAACTTAAATATTAGGATAACAAACATTTAGTTGGCTACTTAATATAATAAGGACCAATTGCCATAATAGAGATATATGTAAAAAAATAATGTTCAATATCAACTTAGATAATAAATATTTGATAAAAGAGTACTTAAAAAAAAATCTTATGAATAAGGAGTATATTTCCATAATTAATTTATTACATCTGTCTTCTGGATAATAATTATAGTGTTAAATGAACATATTCACATCATATATACAAAAAATATAAAATTAACAAAAGTAAAATAATAACTAAATAATAATAAATAAAAACTATGTACAATAAAAAAAATAAAATAACCTAAATATAAGTAAATTAAAAACATAAAAACACAGTCATACCTACAATATATACAATCAGGCAGGGAACCCAAATCCCTGCGCTACTCCCTCAACCGCCTCACTGGTGCTAAAGCCGATGGAGTTTGAGCGAGAGCGCTTTAGCCACATACACTCACGTCTTGAGTGGAGAATCTGGCCATTGCCAGAACTCCGAGATATATACTATAAAATATCTCTGGGCCACTGCCGCTTCAACCTTCGAGGAGGCTTGTAGGGATCAGTGGAACTAGATAGGAATTGGGCTAGGGGATTTGGATGATTGATAAGGTTCTGATGGAATTTGGACAATTTTTCAGGGATAAGGTCAATGACAAATGGGATATTAAGGTCATGATGTAGAGTTTTGTTAGTTACATAGAACGGAGCATCGACTATTGTTCCGAGGACTTTGGACTGAAAGGATTGGATGCGTTTGAGATAAGAAAATTTTCCTGTCCCCCAAAGTCCAAGTCCGTAGGTCCAAATACTTCCGAAAAAAAATATATAAAATCTGAATAATTTCTTAAATAGAAATAAAAAATATATTTAAAAACCAGAGGAGTTGGTCGGGAGGGGGAAGGGGGTGCGGTCAAATAAATATAAATTTTTTAAAAAATATTATTCTTAATTGTTTTGCCAGTATTTCGACCCACCTTGCAGGTCTTCAAGAGGACTACAAAAGATACAAAATATAACAGGTACATGGTGAAAATAAAATGAATGAATTATAAGTAGATATTAAATAAGATACAATTGGCTGATAAAGATATAATAAGATGGCATCAGATATATAGTGGGTGACAGTGTAGTTAAAATATCAAGTATTATGTATAGATAGATAGATAGATAGAAAATAACTTTATTCTAGGACACAGTCCCTTGAGAATAAAAAAATATAACAAAGTTAAAAGATTACATCTGGCCAAAATAAAATCAATCGAAAAAAAAAATAATGTAAAGAAAATATAAGGTAAACATTCTATATATAAAACAAACGAAACTATATACAAAACAATTAACACTATGACAAGACACTTAAAGCTATTTGCACTGATAGACCAGTATACACTTTTAAGAAAACAATAAAGAATTAAAAAATAAAAATATATCAAATTCTTTATTAAAATCAGCTTTGTTTTCCTGTTGAGAAAACAGAAAGCTGAATCTGACAATATAAAGTGCCTGATTAATATTTAAATACATTACCATTTAGCATTGATATTTGATAATGAATGGCATGAAATGTTTTGAATGTGGAAATGGATGGGGAATGTCGAATTTTGATAGGGAGGGAATTCCAGAAATTGACAGAGCCAGCAATAAAGGAGTTTTGGAATGAGGCAGATTTGTGAGAAAGCGTGTAAAGGTTAGAAGGTCGAGATCTTGTGGACAGGGAATGGACTGAGGATTTGAACTGGAGAAGGCTGTGGGGGTAGGAAGGACGATGGTTGTTGATGATTTGTTGATGGTATATACATAAGATACAAACAAAAATAGAAAATAATTATGAATAAAAATAGAAAACAAAGGAGAATACAGTATGTAAGTTAAAAGTAAACAGATTGTGATAAAAGATAAGAAATGAGTGTATAACAAATTGGTAAAGATTGCATTTGATTACAGTAGGTTAACAGATCAAGAAAATGAGTGTTGACGAATAAAGAAATTGAAAAATGAATAAGTAATGGTCTAGTAAAGCTAAAATAAGAATAAGAAAACATAATAATAAGATATCTGTGGATAACAAGCTAGTGGAGGTTACACTTGATAAATGTAGGTAAACATATAAGAAGACTAAAGGTTAACAAATAGAAAAATTAATAAGATAACATGAGTTGTAATATCGATAGGATAGATTTATTAAATATATATAACTCTATAAGAAAAAATTTTTAGATATTTTTAATGTAATATAGAGAATAAAATGTAAGATAATGTAAGTATAAATGTAAACAAGGTTATGATAAAGGCGAAACAATTAAAAATACTATTTTTTTAAAAATTTAGTATTTATTTGACAGTACTCCCCCGACCAACTTCTCATATTATACCACGGTCAACCATCTCTACATCATATTAAAAAATCAAATATATTTACGTTTCACGATATGATGTATTGAAGATCAGTAAGTGTCGCACGTACTTTCCACTATACTCCATATGAGTTGTGGATTCTGTGATGTAGAACGTGTACTAGTCAATAAATGTACTCCAATGAGTGCCAGGAAATAACCCATTAATAAAATAAATAGCACTTGTCTGTAAGATGGAAGCAAAGAACCAGTTGATTACTCTTTAGGCCTTATCATAATTAATAAAAATGTAAACTTTTTAGAGGAAAAGGACGATTTTATGGAACATCAATTAAGAGGAATGGAATTTTATGAAATTTTAATCAGACAATAGTAAATTACCATTACAAAATTACTTTGATCAGATTTATTAAAAGCCCCTCTCCCTCCACAACAAACTGGCTGCTGGGCCTAACTAGGAAAGAAATCCGACTCATCGTCGGAGTACTAACAGGCCACTGCAGACTTAAAAGACACTTAAAGATCTGTGGGATAGTGGATGATGAGCTCTGTAATCTCTGCAGAAGTGCACCTGAAACTGCCCTCCACTTCATAACGGAATGTGACCGATTTGCGTCACTCAGATACAGACTCCTGGGAGCAGACAGAATCCAAGATGCAAAGCTGCCTCCATTAAATGGTCCAACCTTTTGAACTTCATTAGAAGAACTAAAAAGGTTAGAGACAGAATACAGGTACAATAGACAACCATTGGTAGTATCAAACTCCGGGATTAGCAAAAACGACCAATAGGCCCACTTGCCGGACTAAGTCCCCCCACCAGTACCAGTACTTTGATCAGATATTAATTAGTTGATTTCAACAATTTGAATGTTTGACTTAAAAGAATAAGGAGATCCCAATTTTATATGATGTATTTTTTTTACATATAGAATAGTTTGTTCTTCCAAATTATATAGAAAAGGATTTGAATTGTTGAAATAATAAGACAATGTAATGTCTAGAAGAGTAGACGAAAGATATCCTATAATTTTTTCATGGCCTTTCCAAGAAGCAGCGTAGTTTAATGCAGTAAAGCCCCACTTATCTTCCTTTTCTTTATTTAAAAGGGCTTGTCGAAGTAGTTTCACTATTATTGGGTGCCATCTACCGGCACTGCGGTGCAAAGCAGTCCTTCCATACATGTCAGGCTGAACACTTTCGACTCCAACCTGTAACAGCAAAGCTACTAGCCTTGTATGCCCTTCTCTTGAAGCTAAGAACAACGGTGTTTCGTGTTTGCTATTCACAGACATCTCTATGTATCCTTTGCGTTCCATCATGTAATCCAGTAACTTAAGTATTATGTCGTAGTGGCCATGAAAAGCAGCATAATGAATAGGTTGGTTGAGCGATGCATCCCTACTCGATAGGTCTGCTCGATAAGAGAATAAAAGTTTATTTACTACTATTATGGAATTGTCCCTCGACGCAATATGTAATGGGGTCATTTGGTTCTTATCCATTGCTTCGATATTAGCGCCAAAATGTACAAGCTTGTCAACAATTTCCAATTGTTCGTATGCAGTGAATTTGGGGCTCCATTCGCAAGCGAGGTGAAGCGGTGTGCTGCCGTTTATGTTTACGCTGTAGGTGGCAGCTCCAGACTGAAGTAACAAGTCAACCACCTTCGGATATCTTCCTCTAATCGCAAAGTGTAATGGTGTCATACCATCAACATCATATGCATCTTTTTCTGCACCCTTCTTCAGTAAGATATCCACTATTTCCCTATGGCCCTCGATTGATGCAAAATGTAGTGGGGTTTTGAGGTCAACAGTCTTAGCTTCTTTATCAGCATCACGATTCAGTAACAATTTGACTATTTCTAGAGATCCGTTCGTAGTTGCAAAATGAAGTGGTGTGTATCGGCTGTTATCTGCTTTATTTACAGCAGCTGGTGGATCGGAAAGTAACAATTCAGCTATTGGAATGAGACCTTGTCTGCAGGCTATGTGAAGGGGAGTAATACCGTTGACATCAGCAGGACTTTTATTGGAACTAGCATTCAAAAGCAATTCCACAATTTTGACATGATCATTCGCACAGGCGTAATGAAGTGGTGTCTTCTGCTGTTTATCTCTAACATCTAATGAAGCGCCGTATGATATCAACAGCTTTACAACATCCTTGAGATCGAGGTAGGAAGCAACGTGCAGTGCTGCTGCTTTTGGGATCTCTAACGCGTTATGGGGTGTACGAAGCTTTACGTCACAATCTGCATCTAAAAAAGTTTGAAAATTAGTCTTACTTAGTTTAATCAAGCCTTTTTCTAAAAGTAATTTGACGAACTCAGTACTATTCGATAAAACTGCTGAAGTTAGAGGACGATTGCAATGATCGTCTTTCTTCACAATGTCTGCTCCGTGAGAGATGAGCAGATCGACTCCTTCTGAAAATCGCGTTCCAATGGCATGGTTAAGAATAACTGTCGGATAGAAGTTTAGATTTTTATTCTTATCCAACAGAAGCTTAACAATTTCAATTGATTTATTTGAAACTGCGTCGAAAAGAACTTTTGATCCTAAGAAACTATAATCTTCCAGTTTCGCTCCATGTCTAAGGAGTAATTTCATAATTTGTTTTGATAAAGGATTAAAAGCTAAATCTAAAGGCGTCCGTCCGTCTTCGCTCATCACGTTTGGATCAGCATTATTAGAAAGAAGAAATTTAATAAAACTAGTCTCATTTCTTCTGATTGCGAGATGCAGAGCTGTAACACCATTACATCCTTTTCTATTTACATCATCCTTTTGTGCTAACAATGCCTTTATAACCTCTACGTTTCCATTATTAGCTGCCCATTGGATTGGGGTGAAGCAAACATAATCTTCGATACTGAAACTTGCATTCTTAGAAAGGAGGTAGGAAACGACTTGAGGATAACCTAAAGCTGCAGCTTCATGCAGCACAGTTTGATCGAGGAGATTTTTCGAATTTAGTTCGGCCCCGTATTTCACGAGAGTCTTCACTGCAGCGACTATTGTATTTTCCATGTCAGTATGATTGCGAGGGCTATATATATTGTGATAATCAATGACTCTGAATGGAAACCCACGTGAATTAATATTCATGGGGCTCATCCGAACTGCGAAATTCAGAGGCGCTTTGCCGTTCTCCCCCTTACTATTCACATCTGCTTTGTGGTCAAGAAGTATTTCAAGTATTTTAATGTTTCCGCTTAATGCTGCATAGTGTATTACAGCATTACCGTTATTGTTTCTTATTTCTAAGGAAGCATTTCTTTTAAGAAGTAACTGTACCATTTCCGTATCATTATTCAAAGCAACGTACATCAAAGGTGTGAGTCCCTCAATACTTTGGATATTGATGTTAGCTCCATGATTAAGAAGAGCATCGATGATATTCATACGTTTCTGAATTATTGCCAAATACAAGGGGGTGATACCTGATAAATCCTTTATATCCAGACTGGCATTTTTGGACAGAAGTAAATTAACAATTGTTTCGTTCTTCTCCTCAACAGCTAGATGAAGAATAGTTTTATTCCTATTTCCTATAATATTAACATCAGTAGCGTGATCGATAAGTATCTCAGCGATATCGAATTTTTTTCTTCGTAATGCACAATGGATTGGAGGGTCACTATCTTTGTTTCTTAAATTTACATTTGCATGTTTTTCCAATAACAAATTCACTAATGATGTATAACCTCTCATAGCTGAAATATGTAAAAGTGTGTTACCGGCAAAACCTTTAATATTAACATCAGGAGCAGAGTCGAGAAGAATTTTGAATATATTAAAATTCTTATAATCCAATGCTTTGTGCATTGGAGTTTCATCGAAATAATCCCTTGCGTTTACATTCGCATTTTTGGACAATAGATAATTCACGATAATTTCAGAGCCCTTTTCGGCAGCCATGTGCAAAGGTGTATGGCCGTTATATCCTTTAATGTTAACATCCGAGGAGTGATTAAGAAGACTTTTGAACACATTAAGATTTCCACTGAGTGCTGCCTTGTGTAACGGAGTGTCGTTGGTATCGTCTCTTACTTCAATACTTGCATTTCTAGATATCAGCAAATTTACGATAGCTTCATTGCCTTTTTCAGCAGCGATATGTAAAGGTGTAAGACCTCCTTTTCCTTTAATGTTAGCATCAGTAAATTTGTCAAGAAGCCTGGTAACCTCGTCAAGTTTACAGTTTCTTATAGCAGAGTGTAGTTGAGTGTCTTTTATTTCAATATTCGGACCAGTTCCCTTCTTATTCACCACCTATAAAACATAATAATTAAATTGAATATTTAATGGTTGACCGTTGCATTATAAAGGAAGGAGATGGTCCGGGGTTGCGGTCATAAAAATGCTAAATAGTGGTAAAACTATTTTATTGTTTTATCTAAAACTACTATTTTACTATTTTATCTAAAACTATTTAAAACTATTTAAAAATAAAATAGTTTTACCACTATTTAGCCTTTTTATGACCGCAACCCCGGACCATCTCCTTCCTTTATAATAATTAAATAAATGTATTTAATGGATCTTCAATTATTTCATGAAAATACTGAAAATGATAAAATTAACCAGCTCAACAGTAGTTTTTGTGGGTAGATATTTGGAGTTGACTACTGCAATGAAAAAAAAGAAGAAAACAAACCCGGTATTTAATAATATTATTAGATGTTTAAAGAAACATACTCTTTTTTCTTATACGATCAAAATTAAAGAATTATTATTTGTATCCCCTCCCCTTCCTTGCCTATTGGGCAATACGGGTGATTGCAGCAGTAGAAAGTTACTGATTAAGTAAAAATCCACTGCTGGAAGTAAATCTTGAAAATTACATATCATGCTGTACACACAGCCTGTGCATTTTATGTGAGAGTTTGGCTATAATACTCTTCTGCCCTTCCTTTATCCAGCGGCCCACCTGGGACACTTCCTCTTAAGATTATTTTTTAATGTTTTTTTTTTTATCTACTTGCATATTTGTATTGTGGATCATGTTTGATATTATTATATGAGATTGATATAATAGTTGAGGGAGGCCTGGGTAGCCAGCAGACTACCTTCCACCAGCTGTACAAACCCAAGGTCAGTAAAACTACCAGGTTCGCTCACTCAGAGGGAAAATGGTGGGGTGGAATTGAGCTCTGACGTAGCCAAGAGACTGATTTTACCTCTCCGGCCTTTGTTTCTGGACATTTTAAGATTATTATTTACTTTTATACATTAAATCAATACTGTGTTGCCAAATAACTTATTAATTTATTAACTTCAATAAATTTGAATGGTGAAAGAAAGGTTGATTTGATATTTGGTTTATTCTGAAGCAAATAAAATGTAATTTAACAAGTTGATGTATGATTTTTTGCAAAGTACCACAATAATACTTTTTAAATATTTCAAATAAATACAGAGCATAACATAAAATAATAGAAATATTGAAAAAAGAAAAAGAAAGAAAAAGTATTTAATCTAACATTAAAGAAGCGTTTTCTTTCCGTGAATTTTTGTAAATATTACATTTTTATGTCATAAGTAGTCTATATCACTACTATGTAGTGATTTTTCTCAAGTTTTTTGGCTTTAATTTTATGTTTTCTTAATTGTATTTAAAAATTTGATTCTATTAAATACCCGTTGCTGAAAGAAAGGCTTTCTTCATTAATTTCTACATTTTGTTTCCTAAGAAAAATATAGTAATTTTTTTTACAATATTTTTACATTTGCATTTTAAAATCCAATCTTTTCTTCGAGCGTCCTTTCGAAAAATATGAAATGAAATTTTCTTTCCCACCTTCTTTGCGTCAATTAGATTATTGTTGCAAGAAGCAACTGCTCCTTTTGTACCTGGCATTCTATAAATAAATAATTCTATAATTCTATAAACAAACGAATCAACACGAAACAACAAACAAACGTAACAAGTTATTAAAAATAAATACTCGTTATTATATTATTTTAGAGACGGATAAGTAGTTGACTGTTAAGAGTATAAGGTGAAAATAAATTATCAGGATTTGCATTAAAATTTGTTCATTTTTTTAATTAAATTTATTTATTTAAAGAAATTTTGACTGCAAATCCTGACAAAGATCTTCAGCCTTATAACATCGTTATAATATTAAAAGAAATACCCACGAGATCTACAAACAAAATTACACAAACATTGTGCTAAAATGTTCTCTAAATAAATATAAATCTTAGTTTTTTCTATTTATGTAATATATTTACATATTATTTCCAGAGATTTTGAAATAAAGAATTTATAAATAATCTTAATATCAATTTCGTTATTTTCGTTTCAGGTCTGGCCTGTAATTTTCATAGCATTTTATTCTAGATTGATTTAGTATTTATTTATTTATCTACTTGAAATTATCTTCAATCAAACGTCAAAAACACAGAAAAGTATTCTTCTCAATAAATTAAACAAGAAAATAAAAAAAAAAGCACTATAATGTTGAAATAAGCCTTTATTGATAGGCTTGAAAGAGTAATATGTAGGTCTGACAGTCTATTCCTTACGTCACGTTTTAAGTTCCCCCACTACGCATTTCTGAGTGAGCGAACCTGGTAGTTTTATTGACCTTGGTACAAACTAAATTTAGTACGTGTTTTTGTATAACCTTGTTGAAATATAGAGTTGTCTGTTAAAATAAAGAGTTTGGTCCTTAATTTAATGCATTCAACTCTTCTTTTCAATTCTTCCTTCTGTCCGTTCCAAGGAGAAGTGTTCTGGTTGTACAACGGCTTTCCACTCACATATAAATTCTTTAAAGTGAGGGTAATTTTCTTTGTTAACGGACTGATGGAACTAGTTTTCGGTTGAAAAGAAAAGCGCAGTTTTTATTTTAGTTAATTTTCTCTCATCAGTTCAGTTCCAAGTGTCTCAAACGCATTGGAGGCTATGACAGTTTGTTATTATTTATATTTCTATATTCCACCCTCCCATGCCACTATGGCAATACGGGTGTTTGTGATAGTGTGTTATTAGGCATGAATACTTAATAACACACTACTACTACTTAACATGATGTTGTAAATAACTTACAGGAAGTTAATTTTAAATTATTAGTTTTGGCGGGAATAGGCGCATAGCCTTCCGCTTTGATATCGGGGTTTAAGGTTATTTACACTCGTGAATCTTTAAAACAAAACCCCGGCACTGGATATCGACTTTTTGAGGGTGTTTAACTGTGATTGGGAATTCGGGGATCTATTAACTTTTATGACACTGTGTGAGAAGAAACAATGAGAATATATATATGAAATGTGGGGCTTAGTAAACACTTTGAATGAATTGACTCACCTGGTTTATTCTTCAATTGTTAGGCCTATAGGACAACTAAATAAAATGACTATTCACTCCTGTCTAACAAAACAAATTTATTTTAACAATTGATAATAAATAAATATATATATAAGTGTTCGGTCGGCTTGATAATCTTGGTCTTCAATGTAGTAAGGCTCTCTTCCCAGATGACGTCTTCTTGTGTTGGTGTCCAGGCCTTAAGTGTTTGGCGTCGTCCTCGCCATCTGTTGCCAGCTACCTGATCGGACCTTTTCTTCTTTTCGATTCTTTATCGATGTGAGAATTTCCAATGAGCAATTTGTCCACTGCACAATTGAGTACAATTCACAGTGCAATCTCACATTCCTATATATTACATATACCTTCTCATTCCCTCACACATTGTCATCTAAAAGAGTAAATACAGGGTGATGTCTACTACAATGTGCACACATCTAGCAGTTCTTCTGTTCTATCTTCTTATTTTGGCCTAGCTTCCAGAATCTGGAGGTCTTCCTGGTGCTTGTTCACTTCTTCTGCGAGCTCGAATATGGAAGTAAGAGCGCCCCACCGCCGTATACTTAAACCACGGGAAATTTTCATCGCTGAATAACTGAGGAAACTCATTTTCAGTGAGGACATAGATTCCCGCGGCTCCTGTCATAGTCTCTCTTAACATTTCAAATGCGGTGCAGGCCAATGCAAGACAATGTTTTTTTGTTTTTTTTCGTTTTTTCTCGTTCTTCCCTACCTCGCCTTTTAGGCTATACGGGATTTTCCCGGGCCGGGGGGTGAGGGCGGGGAATTTAAAATCCCCTCCGGCACCGGGACGCGAACTCGTACTTTTTATATCATCTCAAATCTCTGTTATCCGGTTGCCAGGCAACTAGCGGTGCTGTGCACTCGCTTTAGCCTATTCGGCCACCCCGCCCTCAATGCAAGACAATGTGTTCGGCGGTCTCCGATATTCCGCAACTAGGGCATAGGGGTCGATGTTCTTCCTAAGATCGGAGATCTTCCTCTCCTTCCCCTCCCCCCAACCTCTCTGGGGACCCCCATGTCGTGTGAGAAACTGTGAGACCCAGTAGTCTGGTGTGATCCACGTCACTTGTAACCTCGAACGTTGCATTATTTTCTTTTCTTATTAATTTGGCATTTGATAACAATGTGCTGTGCGGATTTTTCGCACGGGCCTATTATAGTTTTTTATAGAAAAAAGTATCTCTAAAAGTATTATTGTTCGTCTAATTACATTTAATAGGACTTAAAGAATCAGTTAAACACCATTTCATATAGATAGTTAGTTTCTTTCTTTCTTCTGAAGTAATTATCCTAATATATTCATAAAAAAATCGAGCTGAAGCCCTCCTCCTCCCAAAATTAAATCCTGGGTCCGTTAGTGAAAATAAACCTATAATTATAATCTTTTTTTTTTTTTATTTTAATGAAATTTACAAATGTATTACATTAAAAATACAACAGGTAAATGTGACATTTATAACATGACATGTAAAACATGAAGAGAAACTACCCATTGGTAGAACTCAAATTAAAGTTCTATATAAGAAGATCCCGAGGCCGTCTTCTTTTCAGACGCCTCGGGGGGTTATCAGGGATAGAGGAGGAAGCAATGTATGAAACAAGAGGGTTCGGATGATTCTGCAGTTTATTATGGAAGGATAGGTATCTGGATTGGGCTAAATCGGAAACATATGGAACATTAAGGTCTTTATGGATGATTTTGTTTGTGACAAAGTAAGGAGCGTTGAGGATTTTACGAAGGATTTTGGATTGTAAGGTTTGGATACGAGAGCAATTCGATGGTTTAGTGGAGCCCCAGAGCTCAATTCCGTAAGTCCAAATAGGTCTTATTATTGTCATATGTATGAGTCGTTTGTAATTGAGTGAAAGCTTAGAGCGTTTGTCTAGTAAGTGTTGGAGAAGTCGGAAACGTCGAGCAGTTTCTTTTCGTTTTGGTCTTGTATGAGGATTCCTTGTGAGTCGTTTGTCGAGGTGGAGTCCTAGGTAACGGATTGGTTCAACTGAGATAAGTGGGGAATCGTTAAAGAATACTGTAGGACAGGAGGTCATAGGTTTGCGACGTACAGTAAAGGTAATTTGATGGGATTTATTGGAGTTTATTTTAATCCTCCAGTTTTGACACCATTCTTCAAGATTTGTGATGTGTGATTGGAGAGTTTGGGATGCAATTGATGGATTGTAAACTGATAGGATACACGTGTCATCGGCATAGGTGGTGATGACAGTGTTGGGAAATTGTAATCTTGAATTGCATTTTCATTTGTATGTATAAATAAATATTCAATTACATATACATTTTATTTATTTCATTAAATGAATCAATATGCATTTATCTTCAAATATGCAAAATAAAATTTGGCTAATTGCATCACAGTGTATTAATTCGAATTGAAATTTGATCAGCGGTTAAAAAAAATAATGCAAACGAAATATGAAATTGCATAAAAATCCAGGCCTTGGATATAACTATTAATAAATCCAAGAATGGTTTAAGTACAGAGCCAAAAAAAAATAAAAAAATAGCTCCACTAAACTACACGTTGGGACTTATTCCATTCGATAATAGGTATCAAAACGTAAATTATGTAAAAAAAATTGCTTGCTTATATTCTCTTATTTAAGAGCATAAGTGATTTTTCTGTGTAAACATTTTATGTATCGTTAAGAAATTGTTAGGTGTGTAATTCAATCAACCTTTTTACTTGAATTAACATTATTTATTTACTTTTTCTTAGCAGTTATTACTTTTTAACTCTTAACATTTATTTGTATAAGAGAACATCTATTATAGTCATTATTAGCCGTACTCAAGTGGAACATTATGAGTTCGTTAGAAATTTTTCACGAGATGTTAAATTATGTTAGGATCCCTGTTCATTATATCGACGGTATGCAATAAAAACCTCGTAACTCCATCTGTTTTTGTAGACCACATAATTTCAGTCTCAGAGCTATATATGCCTAGAGAGATTTGAAACTACATATGTATATTTAACTTATTATTGGTTATGGATTATAAGATTATTAGGTATTAAACTCTTATTTTCCATTGTAAATTTTAAAACTAAAATGAAGTTTAAAATCGAGATTTTCATTGTCTGCCATGGATAAGTCAAATAATTGAAAGTGGATAATGTTATCATTATATGGATAATGTAATCCCGACATATATTATTACAGTAAGGCTCAAAACCGGTTTTGTGCCAAATATAAGGTCTGTCATGCTCAAATAAAATGTAAAATTCTAAAAAGTATTAAAATCTAATGCCTAAATGATGCTAAAAACGAAGGACGGTATTTATATAAGATAAGATATTTTTGGATGATTTGCAGATTATGGGCAGTTTTCATGATAAAATTTTAATAATTTTGACGCCATTTAAATACAATTTTCTAAATATCTCACCTTCTATTGCCGCTCAGCTATTAATCTGAACTAATGGTGAAGTATCAAAAGTGTTTTTTTGCTAAGTAATTAAAATAAGTAAAACTAATCATTGGGGAGGGAAATGACACGAGATTTCAACTTGGTAATGACATTTTCACGTATTTTATTCGCCCAAAATCGCTGTGTAACTAGTATTAAAATTTTTGTTTTTTTCCTTGCTACAAAGCATATTCAAACGTAAAGTATAATGAATGAAATAATTTTAACAGGTGGTGAGATAATGTACGCGGTAATAATGGCAACAATAAAGATATGTGCTCACCAACTGGTCGGTCGCTGGTCGATTCTCTTTAACATCATGGCTGCTACAACACTCTGAAGAAATTTCCCCACTGTTCCCTCTTTTCAACGCTTAAATATCTGATGTTATGTTTTTTGGTTGGCAATGGCATCAGAGTGATGGTACAATGTTCGAAAATACTTTCACATACTTCACTGTTAAATATATATATAATTCAAAATGCCTTAATTATTCTTTAGGAGTGGAAATAAATTTCACTGTCATTTTACATAGTTTTCGAAAGAAAAAAAAAAAATGTTTACTATAAAACTGAGATTGGGACAATACGTGGTAATGATGTTTTTTAGTAGCTTAAGTAATTATAAAATCACCCTATCCTTTAATATTTTAATTTTTAATATTTCATTATGATGAAATACTTCTTCACCGATTTGCAGTGAGGTCAAAAAAATGAAATTAGACTTAACTAATCACGTAAAAGTTGTAATGGACGGTAACTTGTCCTTAAAATGAGAATCATCCTTATGTATTTAATATTCTAGTTACATCCTTCGGGTTTGGTGCCATTTTCTCATAATTTATCATATGTCTATTTTAGGCCATAGGTCACCAAAAAAAACACAGTTTTTTTATTTCCTGTATGTTTTATTCAACGTTTCGGCTTCAGGAGCCATTTTCAAGAACCTGCAAAACTAATTTTAATTTATTTTTTACCATTCAAGTACAGCCTCAGACACATACTATTCAACATCCACAAGTAATACATTTAGTTTAAATTTTTTTTTTTTTTTAATAAACTTGTATCATCCACCTACCATGCACCGCGCCATAAAATTTTTAAAATTTATCATCACGATATGATTCGTCCTAATTCATTCTTTTATTTCAAAGAATGTCGTTTTCCGTTTCTAAAAATTGTAATATATAATTAACAAATTAAAATAGATTGCTATAATTAATTTAAAAAAATTATTAATTTTCGATTTATGTACCTCTATTTGCAGACGGTATCAAGAAATTATTGTTCTTCAATTTTTAGAAACGGAAAACGACATTCTTTGAAATAAAAGAATGAATTAAGACGAATCATATCGCAATGATAAATTTTAAAAATTTTATGGCGCGGTGCATGGTAGGTGGATGATACAAGTTTATTCAAATAAAAAAAAAAAAAAAAAAAAAAAAAATTAAACTAAATGTATTACTTGTGGATGTTGGGTAGTATGTGTCTGAGGTCATGGGCGGATCTACGGGGAGGGGGGGGGGGCTTTCGGGCTGAAGTCCCCCCCCCCCCAAATGGTAAAATATAACCATGTTTTATCGAAAAAAATATTTAAAAGTATCTCTTAAAGTATTATTATGCGTGTGATTACATTTAAAAGGGCTTTAGGAATAACTTAAACACCATTTCATACAGGTAGTTAGTTTCTTTCTTTTTTTCCAAAGTTATTATCGTTATTTTTATGAAAAAAAAACTTTCGGGCTGAAGCCACCCCCAAAAATTTATCCTGGATCCGCTAGCGTCTGAGGTTGTACTTGAATGGTAAAAAATAAATTAAAATTAGTTTTGCAGGTTCTTGAAAATGGCTCCTGAAGCCGAAACGTTGAATAAAACATACAGAAAATAAAAAAGCTGTGTTTTTTTTGGTGACCTATGGCCTAAAATAGACATATGATAACTTATGTATTTATTTTTAGGCAAATAATTTGGACAAAATTGATAAGAGTGGTATTGAAGTTATAATTAAGTTAAAAAGAAATATGTATGATTTTTTTTTATGATTTTTCTTATTTCCTATCAGTCCGTGTATGAAAACGTTTGCTGCCCATTGTGTGAAAATACTTTATTTTGCTTTGCTTTTGCATCCTAAGGTTTAAATGAATTAATTCATTTCATTCGATATATATTTTTAATTCTTTTAAAATTTTTGTTAACCATCATGTATAAAGTGTAAGTTTTTAAATAAAAGAAAACTAAAGTTTCGATAAGAGAATATTTGTTATATTAGTGGGAGTGAGATATAAAGACATTGGATTAGTATATACTTACAGAGAAAGCTGTGTGGAGACAGAAGAGGAAGGTATAGACCTGAGGAAGCCACATGGCAAGAAGCAAGATGTACTTTCTGGCTAGGATAACTGCCAAGTGTTCAGATTGGCGAATCCACTTCGGCCAGTCATTCGGGACGGTATATATACAATCGTCACTCAATTCATATGAATAATGTAAAAGGAAGTTATTGCATTATGCTAAAGGTTTTGTCGGAAAGATCACTATTTTTTATTTTTTTAATTGAATTATTAGAGTCATTTTGCATGCATCGTAAGAAGGATCTATCTTTAACCTTTGACACGCCGCCCCCTAATCCCAGTAGAAAATTTTTTGTCTGTAATATTAATATATCAATATGGTTCAGTTTAGATATTTCCTAAAAAAAAAAACAAAAAAAAACTCCTTTCTGATGGCAGAGATTCAGGTTATACAAAGAACTTTTTTCTTAATAGTTTTATGTGATGAATTAATCCCTATGGTGGATTTTTTATCCTGTTTGTAATATGTCAGCAACTATATGAAAATGAAATGAAATGAAAATATTTTTTTTATTATGCTGGGACTGTTGTCCCTTTAGGACGAATTACAGATACAGAATAAATGCCTGTGTGGCCATACATAAAATTAATTATTTACAATTCTTATTAAGATTAAGATTTTGGAAAAAAGAATAAAACAAAAAATAAAACAATTACACTAAAAACATACTGATATGTATAATAAAAACGTGGAAAAATAAAATAGCATTAGTAAAGAAAATCATTTCTGGGGGAACTTTATAAAGTTCTCTGATCTACATTTCATGATCAATCGGGTTGGGAAAGGAGTAGGTGCTTAAAAATGAGAAATTTAAATGAAGAAACTGATTGTACATGTCGGATATCGAGAGGGATGGAATTCCAGAAGGAGACCGCTTGAATTATAAAGGATTTGTCAAACGCTGCAGTTCGGTGGATAGAGGTCGGAGGTACGAGATCTAGTGGGACGGGATTGAATGGAATATTTGAATTGTAGGCTGAGAAAAATATAGGAAGGCCGTTGAGTTCTGATGGCTTGGTATAGAAAGGTAGCAAGGAAGTACAGACGGCGGTTGGATGGATAGAGCCACTTCAACTTGGTGTAATACTGGGTTATATGCGTATCTCTTGAGATTCCCATTAAAGTTAGTTAAAGAGTTAAAGTTTGACCTAGAATTCTCCCGAGAGTCCGCCGTACACCAGACAGCCATAGTCAAATTGGTGGAACACAAGAGAGGAAATCAGGAGTTGACGGGATTTATATGGAAGGAGATAGCGGAGACGGTTAAACCGTTTCAGGGTAGAGATAGTACGACGGGAAATTTGGGAGATGTGTGGTTTCCAGGAGAGGGTTTGATCGAATGTAATACCAAGGTTTTTTACGGAAGTACGGAATGAGATAGGTGAGTTGTTCAGGAAAAGATTGAGGTTCAGGAATATATCTGTCAATTCTTGTTGAAACTATCTTAGTATTGTGTTTGCTATTGCACTGTGAAAAGGGAAGAAGATATCATTCATTATTGGCATATTTTGATGAATTCTTTTTAAAAAGGTAAGCGTGCTGCAGAAGCTCATAGAAAAAATTTGCAGTGTTTATGGGGATGGGGCCTTAACGGAACGCACCTGTCAAAATTGGTTTGCCAAATTTCATTCAGGAAATTTTGACATCAATGATGCACAACGGTCTGGTCGCCCACATGAAATCGAAACGAGCAATGTTAAGGCCACTGTTGATCGAAATTCCAAGCAATCAGTGCGAGAGATTGCTATGGCCCTAAATGTGTCGCACACAAGCGTAGAAAAGCATTTGCACAAGTTCGGCTATGTTTCCAGGCTTAATGTTTGGGTCTCTCTCATGAATTTTTTTTTTTCGAAAATCACAAAAAATTGTAAAACTTGCATACGAGTTTAGCTATTTACAAGAAATTTAGCAGGAATTTAGGGCTACATAAACTACACAAAATGAAGTTAATTATTATTATTAACCTAGAACAACTATAATGGTTGCGAAGAAGTCTTATTTTTCGACTTCTTAGCAACCATTATACAATACTGTTTCATTAATTTTATTTTTCCAAGAAATTTACCCTCAAATATGACCGAAATTTGGAAATGACCCATATTTCTATGTTTTTTTTTTCCATCCTGATTTAAGAAGTTAGCTTAAAAAATACATATATATTTCATAAAAAAATTTGAAAAAAAAAACAAGCAAGGTAGCTGGCCTTGAGGTAGCAAAACTGGACTGACTGGCTTAGCAGAAATGGACTGACTATTCAACCCAAAATATATGTAGCAGTCCAAACCAGTGAGTAATTGTTGATTCTTGTCATGTCACTCTTATTACTCTGTATCTTCCTTTTCTCTCTCCACAACCTAGCTCTCTCTGTAAGTATATCCATTGTCTAGCAGTATATACATTTTAAATATTTTTTATATAACACTCCAAACTAATGAAAAAATTATTCTAATGACAATTTTGTTTTATTTTATTTAAAAACTTATATTTTAACTATGGAAATACAAGAAATATCTTCATATTTAAGATTATAATATTGCAATTAAATCATGAAAAATAGAAAATAAAAAATATTAGTCATACCAGTTTGTATTTTTATGTAGAACTGTCATCGAGGTTTAAACTAAAATTTAAAAAAAAAATCCATGATAATAAAAATAAAATGTGATAAAATATTGGGTATTTTTTGTGATAACTGATGAACAAAATTATTTACAGATTTATATATTTAGGGATTATATTAAGTAGTAGTTTGTCATTAAAAAAAAAAAACATCTAGATGTAAAACTGGATAAGGTAAAAGTGGCTATAAATGTTTAGAAATTAGAAAGACCTTATGAGGAAAAATCAAATTTCTTATAACCAGAAAATTAAAGTATTTTATTGAGTCGTTAGGCCGATTGTCAAGTATGCTGCACAATGTAGGGGAAGTAAACAGTATTACCAAGTCGATAGGATTGTCGATTACTTAATAAAGAAACTGTTTTATCTGCCACACTGCTTCCCGAGATCCATGATTTATTTGGAAACAGAAATACAACCGCTGTTTTTATTTACATAAAAATTACACCATGACTACATCTTAAAAGTATTCTTCATATATTATTTGATATTTCAAATGTTTAGTAAGGAAGAGTTTAAAGGAATATTATGAATTATTTTTCTCTCTTCCATATAATTGTATTTATTGATTTTGTCTAATGTTTCTCTTTTGGCTGTTTACCCATCTTTAGAGACAATTTTTAAAACTGCTATTAGTCTTCTATCAATCTTACATTGGTAAACTGCATGTCAAAAAATATTTTTCTTTATATTCCAAATTACATATAAATTTTTTTTTTTTTTATTTGTTTATTTAGACGTACAATATTCTGTCACAGGGACAATAATTATATTGATAAATGAACACATTCACACCGTATATACAAAAAAAATAAACAAAATTAACAAAGTAAAACAATAACTAAATAATAATAATTAAAAACTATATACAATAAAAAAACCTAAATATAAGTAAAGCATATAAATAAATGCATATATGGTTACTTGGATAATTTCCATTTCCACATTTCTTAATAATATAAGATGCATAGAAGACCATAATATTTGTTTGGAAATAAACTTTGACAATATTGTAGAATTAAAAAATAAATTAAATCAAGGTGAAGGTATACTAAAACAAGTCATCCAAAAATATGACATGGATAGAATAAATAAAACAAAAAATATTTGCCTTACAAAAAACTACAACATGAAGGAAATAACAATTACTTATTTCAAACAATGGGGGTTAAAGACATAAGTTGGATTCTTAAAGCAAGGTGCAAATTATTAAACCTAAATCATAAAATATATAATGAAGGTTTGTAGCTAGGAGTATGAGTGTATACTTGTATGTGTAAAATATTTTGTTCATTGTATTACAGGGAATTATATCTTAATAAAATGGAATTTATATATATATATATATATATATATATATATATATATATATATATATATATATATATATATATATTTGTGTGTGTAAATATCAATCATTGTCAATGGCAGCAAAAAGCGGCTACGGTTACGTGTCCATTTCCCGAATGTTTTGATATTAGACTTTATAGAGGTTATTTGTCATTTATGAAAATAAAATATTATTAATATTACAGATAATTGTAAGAATTAGTCTTAGAAAAAATTAGTCTTTATTCAATTTAGCAATTGAACAACCTGATATCTCTAATCTTATTAATTACATTTAACATGAAAATAATTCAAGCAGTAGATGGTTTCATTGATCATAAAAGCTAATAAGGTTTGGAAATTCAAAACAGAAAATCCTATTACATAGAACAGAGCTCTTTTTCTGAAGAAGGAACATTTACAAGAGATGGGATAATTTTATTCAAAAAATTTTCATGATCGTGAAAATAAAAGTGATTCTCGCCAAACGATATCAATACCAATTTAAAATAATAAATTATAATTCTAATTTAACATTTATGAAAAAAAAAATTAAACCTACGAATTGCTTGAATTATTTTCATAAATACATATAAAATTTAGTTAGTCACTTAATACGATAACCATAACAATAGAAATCTGGATAAAAACACTTGTGAATTATGACTTAAGATGGTAAATGTTTGCTAAATTATCACAAACATTTATTATTTTTTAACATTTATTTTAAGAAATAATTAAAGAATAAATGCTTCCTATAACAGACAAAATATGACATTTACAAATGCACAAAGATTAAATTTTCTGCAGAAAATCAAAACTATTTTAGTTTTGAAAATTTAAAAAGATTCATTGTTAAATTAAATAAAGATTTATAATTCGTTGAAATTCTCATAAACATCCATAAATAAGTTTTTATTTTGAAGATTAACATTTCTATACAGTTACATTGGGCCAAAAAAAATCTTCATCAGCTTTAACATGACATACCTATATATAAAAATACAAATTGCTAAAACTAATTATATACATATATATATATATATATATATATATATATATATATATATATATATATATATATATATATATATTTTAATCTAAAATTTAATATTTTATATATATAATATTAAAAAAAGATTTCAAACTGAAGCCTTTCTCTCCCAAAATTAAACCCAGGAACCACTACTGGAGTAGAAAGACCTTGTTTAGAGGTCTCTTAGCACTTTAGAGGCAATGAAAATAGATTTCTTTTGTGAGATAAGATTAAAATATGCACTTGGTTAAGATTCAATAATTCGTCTCTTCACCCTCCAAAGAGAAATAGATACCTGCCAAATTTTACTTACACGACTACTGATTTGATTTATGGTTACAACAGAATCCTTAAGCCCTGAATGGAAATAAACCTGTCATCCATATGACAAGTATACCTCAGTACTTTAGTTCTTCTTACCTTCAAAGTATGAACCAATCTCATTGAGGAAATATAGAATCTAACCATTTGTGTCCTGAGCCATTGTAATAACATGAATTCTAATTGAAGGTCATTGAAAGGTCTTTAAACAATACCCCTGAGAGTAAATATCAGTTATATCGGCATAATATCAAATTAATAATCCCCACATTTTTGATTCTAATATATAGTTTTGTTGGCATTTAGAGAGAGGTTCATTTTTTTTTTTTTATATAACTTTCTTTTATTGTCATCCCTTCTATGATAAACATATAGTTATTTTCTTGGGGAATAAAAATATTTAATTATAATTATTTAACTTAAAACACATGTGACTAATTTTTATACTTTGTTTTTTCAAAAATTGGAATAGTTTCACATTTCCTATTCTTATACACTACTTTCTGTAGGATTTACAAATATTTGTTTCTCAATATATAATATATCTCTCTTGTTCTTTTGTTTTTAAAATTTTTAAAAAAATTAACAAATATAATTAAATCAGTAAATATAATTTTATATTGATCATTGATTATATAATGCTCCATAGAAACCAATTTTGAGTGGTACGATCTCCAGATCTACAAATAGACTAGAATATAATAGAAAAATGACTTTATTCTGGAACATTGTTCCTTAAGAACGACACAGTTGTACAGAAAAGAAAGGATTACTTCGGGTTTGTAGATCTGTTACATTAAATAAATTAAAAAACAAAAAACTTAAGTAAACTAACAATATATATGCAATAAAAAAGAAAAGAAACTATTTGCAAAATGCAGTTTTAAGTATTTTAATATATATATAAATATACATAAGAAAAAAGGAATTAAACTATATACAAAAAAAAAAATGATAAACGAAACAAAATAATACCTGCTCAGAAAAAAAATATAAAATAAATTTTCCTAATATATGAGCACATAGTCTGCATTAAATAAATGAAATTTATTAAAGAAAATATGTCAATAGTAATGGCAACGCATATATGACGCACCAGACAAACGGCAGACATGAGCAGATATACAATATATAAATCCATTGAACTATAGACGTAGGATCCATTTTCTGTATGTAGCTTGACCCTATGCTAGTCGGTCTTTTGATTGTAGTTTTGCTTCAATAAAAATTCTTTTTAAAAAGTCTTATCCGAGCACCCTTCATTTAACTAATGACCCAAGAACCTACCCCTTCCCCCCTAAACATTTTATTGCTCACTTTTCTTAAAAACAGAGCAAGTTAAGGTAGAATTAGAAAAATCATAGATCATAGACAATTACATTTGCTGCGGTATGTTCCATGTTCTTTTTTTATTTTCAACCCTCCCCTGCCTCAAGGCAATACGGATATTTGCAGCAATGGGATGTTACTGTTACATAACAACCTACTGCTACATTTTTAAATTATTACATTCTGTGTCTCAGCAGTGCACACAGCTTGCTCTTCTCTTAAATTAAGCCTAGTCTGCTTTTCTTCTATTTATTCTGGTGGCCTCCCCGGTGCAACTTCTCTTCTTTTTTCCAGAGAGAAGTGGATTGGTAGTCCAAGTTCTTTCTATCCATACATAAAATGTTTGAAGTGTGCATATTTGTCTGTGGCCACACGTTGAGGAAGATCTCTCTCTGTTAGGACAAAGAGACCTGTCTCTCTCAACAGATTTGTCCTCAGTGACTCATATACGGTACAGGTAAGTATAACATGCTCAGCGATCTCCGCTACCTCACAACTTGGGCAGAGGGGATTGATATTTATACCATACTGAGCGAGCTATGCTCGGGAACCCCCATGCTCCTTGAGAATCTGTGAGATCTAGTAGTCCGGGAGGATCCGAGTCGCCAACTGACGGTGGGAAAGTACTTTCTTAGAGTGGCTCCTTTCGAAGTCGTCAACCACTATCGTTTCCACTCTCTTACTGTATCCTCCCAGAGGATCTTCTTCCAGTTTCTTGGATCATCTCCTATTCTCACTCGGAGGTAATCCTACTTTGGAAAAAAAGAAAGATACATCCTACCTATATGAAATGGTATTTAAGTGATTCTTGAAGTCCTATTAAATGTGATTACACGAACAGTAATACTTTAGGAGATAGTATATTAATATTTTTTACCACAAAAAATGGTTAAATTTTACCATTTTGGGAGGAGAGAGGAGCTTCAGCCCGGATGCCTCTCTCAGTATATCCACCTGTGCTTTAACATGAAGTTTTTTATATCACAATTGGCTGGTTTTTAAATTACAGATTTTTACAAAAGGCCATAGAGAAGAAATAAAATGTCCTAGATTTTGTGGAATCAGAATATGCGCCAGGACAAGATTATCCAGAAAAGTTCAAAACCCCATTTTCTTTAGAAATTGTCCTTACCAGCCTTTTGCAGTGTGGGTGTGGATATAGAGAGGGTTATAAAAATTAAATTTCTCAATGTTCCTACTTAATCATTTGGATGATCATAAGGGCTAAATTTATTAATTATTTATTTAACTAATTTAATTAATACAGCAATTAATATTTTTTAAATCAGTGCTTTAATATTTTCATTATGCCTAAAGATATTTTCAAGTCCCTTATCAGATAAATCCATGGTAAAAATTTGATTGGCAAATGTACTGCCATGAAGTAATTTTAGGTGCATTTTTTCACTTGTTTAATTGCTATGTTTTTCAGGTAAAGGATGATCGGAAACTGTGTGATTCGGCGCTAAAGAGGTTCAACCATGAGCTCAACTTGACTAGTTCCGACATTGAATTAGAAGACTCTATACTACACCTTGCCATAAGAAATGGCGACCTCGAAGTGATTACAAAATTAATTGATAGCTCTACAAATGTTAATATTAAAGGAAAAGGAGGTCATACACCATTGCATTTGGCTGCTTTTTGTGGTTATGAAACTATTGTGAATT
The DNA here is from genome assembly GCA_928085145.1 of Nezara viridula. Lineage (NCBI taxonomy): Eukaryota > Metazoa > Arthropoda > Insecta > Hemiptera > Pentatomidae > Nezara > Nezara viridula. The sequence goes on from OV725081.1 coordinate 12,120,901, forward strand.
CGCTGCTATCCAAAAATGCGAGTGTAAACATAAAAGACAATTCCAATAACACTGCAATACATCTAGCACTATATAATAATAAAACCAGTATTGCTATGATGCTCATTAAACTGATAACTGATGTTAATATTAAAGGATATCATAATGAAACACTACTACATATTGCTGCAGAGAAAGGTTACGAACGAGTCGTGAGTTTCCTGTTGTTGAAGAATGCAAGTATAAGCATAAGAGACGATACATATGACACTGCAATACATAAGGCAGCATTCAGTAGGAATGTCAACGTGTTTAAAGCTGTTTTAGACCTTACTACAGATATTAATATTAAAGGAAAAGGAGGTTATACGCCTTTACATATCGCTACTGAGCAGGGTAATGAAACTATCATAAATTTGCTGCTGTCCAGAAATGCAAGTGTAACCATAAGAGATGATAATAACAACACTCCAATACACACATCATTACGTTCTGGAAATCTTAATGTGTTTAATATTCTTTTCAAATTTCTTAGAGATGTTAATATTAAAGGATATGTAGGTACTACACCATTACATATCGCCGCTTTTTGGGGGTACGGATCAGTCGTGAATACGCTGCTGTCTAAAAATGCAACTGTAAGTATAAGAGACAACTACGACGAAACTCCAATACATTATGCACTATTGAAGGAAAATCTCGATGTTGCTAAAATACTTATTCACCACGCTACTGATCTTAATATTAGAGGATATCGTAACGAAACTATACTCCATATTGCAGCTGAGAAGGGCTACGATACAATCCTGAATTTACTGTTGTCCAAAAATGCCAGTGTGGATATAAAGAACACGCTTGGTATAACTCCCATGTATATAGGAGTAATTCAAAAGAATATCAATATAACCAAAGCTCTCCTTGATAACGGAGCTGATGTGAATGTCCAGAGAAGTAATGGAATGACACCTTTGATGGTTGCTGCTGGGAATAGTGAAGCCGCTATGGTAAATTTACTTATTTCAAGAAATGCTTCTTTAGAAATAAGAGATGTTTTCGGTAATGCCGCAATACACTTTGCAGCCTGGGGTGGAAACATTAAAATCCTTATAATGCTTCTTGATCACGGTGCAGATGTCAATAGCAAAGGAGAAAATGGTAAAACACCTCTACATTTTGCTCTTCATAAGGCCCATGAAAATTTGAAGGAATCGATTGAAAAGGAAGTGAAAATTCCAACAATTGAATCTTACAATACTACAATAAATTCTACTGTAGAAGATGAAATACTCGCAGTAACGCAGACTCTAGTGAAATACGGTGCCAAACTGAATTTGCGAAATCTTCTCGATCAAACAGTGCTCCATGAAGCTGCTGCTATAGGTTATGTTCGAGTTGTTTCCTACCTACTTTCCCAGAACGCCAGTGTTAGTATCGAAGACTATGTTTGCTTCACCCCACTTCAGTGGGCAGCTAATAATGGAAATGTTGATGTGATAAAGATCTTATTAAAGCACGGAGATGATGTCAATCGAAAAGGTTGCAATGGTGTCACAGCTCTACATCTAGCAATCAGAAGAAATGACATTGAGCTTATTAAATTTCTACTATCTAAGAGTGCTGATCCGAATGTGATGAGTGAAGACGGGCGAACGCCATTAGATTTAGCTTTTGATCCTGTATCTAAGGAAGTTATAAAATTACTTCTTGTCCATGGAGCCAAAGTAGAAGATAATAGTTTCTTAGGATCGAAAATTCTTTTCGATACCATTTCAAATAAATCAGTAGAAATAGTAAGGATTCTGCTGGATAAGACTGGAAATTTAGACTCCTATTCGACAGTTATTCTTAACCATGCCATTGGAACGCGGTTTTCAGAAGGATTCGAACTTCTCATCTCTCACGGAGCAAACATTGTGGAGAAAGACGTCCATGGAAATCTCCCTCTTACTTCAGCAGTTATATCGAGAAGTTCTGAGTTCGTTAAATTGATTTTAGAAACAGGATCGAGTAAAATTGATAAGAAAACATTTCAAACTTTTTTGGATGCACATAGTGACGTAAAGCTTCTTACATCACGGAACGAGGTTACACAGATTTATGATGTGGCAGCACTGCACGTTGCTTCTTTCTATGGTCTCACGGAAATAGTTGAGTTGTTGATATCGTTTGGTGCTTCCTTAGACGTTAGAGATTACAGGAGATATTCGCCACTTCATTATGCCTGTAAGAATGGCCATGTCGAAGTTGTGAAACTGCTTTTGGATTCTGGATGCAATAAAAGTGCTGGCGATATAAACGGCACTACTCCCTTGCACATAGCCTGCAAACATGATGACTTAACCATTGCAGAATTACTACTTTCCGATCCACCAGCTGCCATTGATCAAGCCGACAATAACGGATACACACCGCTTCATTTTGCTGCCATGAATGGATCTCTAGAAACAATCAAGTTGTTACTGAATCTTGGTGCTGATAAAGAAGCAAAGACCATTGATCTCAAAACCCCACTGCATTTTGCTTCACGAGAGGGCCATGAAAAAATAACAGACATCTTATTGAAGGCAGGAGCCGTAAAAGATGCGTCCGACGTTGATGGCATGACACCATTACATTTGGCGATAAGAGAAAGATATCCGAAGGTCGTTGATTTGCTACTTCAGTCTGGAGCCTTTGTGCATAGTAGAAACAAAAATGGCAGCACGCCTCTCCACCTAGCATGCGAATGGAGCGCAAAATTCACTGGATTTGAACAAACGATGATTGTTAATAAACTTCTGTCTTTCAATGCAGATATCTATGCTCCAGACCACAACAAAATGTACCCATTACATATCGCGTCTAGAGACAATTCCACAAGTATTGTAGAGATGATTCTGAATAAAGAAACTGCTGATACATCAATTAGGGATGTTTTGTTCAATCTACCTATACATTACGCCGCATTAAATGGCCATTACGACGTAATACTCAAGTTACTGCGGAATGGGAGAGACATGAGTCAAAGCATATCTATGAATATTAATCACGAAACTCCTCTGTTCTTAGCTTCGAGAGAAGGGCACACTAAAGTAGTGGCATTGCTCTTACAAGTTGGAGTGGAAAGTGTTCAGCCTGACATCTATGGAAGGACTGCTTTGCACCGCAGCGCTGCCAGAGGTCACGTAGAAACAGTGAAACTACTTCGCCGAGCCCTTTTAAATAACGAAAAGGTAGATAAGTGGGGCTTTACTGCATTAAACTACGCTGCTTCTTGGAAAGGGCATCAAGAAGTCATAGGATACCTTTCGACTACTCAACTAAATATCACATTGTCATATTATTTAAACAAGTCAAATCCATTCCAACATAATTTGGACAAGCAAACATCAATAGCAGTAAAAACGTTACCTAGTGTAATATTAGGCATACCTTATTCTTTCAAGGTGGACACTGGGAAGATCCAATACATTTATTCTCCAAGTAAATAAATAAATATCAACTAATTAAATTTATTACTGCTGTTATTGCAATAGGTCGTATATAACGATTTTACATGTTTTTTTCTCTTTTTGCTAAAGGTTTTGTAGACTGTAACTGCTATAAGAAATATGAAAATATCTGAGGGAAATAAAATATGAAATTATACTAATAAATGCTCTTCTGTAAAAAAACTCAAATTTTACAAAGACCTTTTCTCCTAACAGTAGCGATAAGTTGCATTGTTTTTTATGGACTGTAGCGCCTAAACGAATGTACCGATCTCAATGAAACTTCACTAAAGTAATTTTCTCGACACTCTTTAAATTTATCTATATAACATACTTCAACGAAAAGAAGCTGGAAAAATAGTTACGAGGGATGGTAAAATTAAATTTCGAATAACTCAAAAAGTATACACTTTTTTGTTGTGGTTTTTTAAAAGTTTATGAAATTTTCTAAAAAAAAATCGTTAAAATCGGACAATTAGGAGGAACGATATGGTCTCTAGTTTTTTTTTATGTTCTGCTACAAAGGTCATATCCTTTGTTTTGGTTTTGGAATTTTGTTACTTAGGTAATGCCAATTTTTTTTAGCATAATACTAATGATTAAAAAGAAAAAGTTTAGTCCATTAATTGGAATCACCTTTTATTTATTTTTCTTTGTAACTAGGAATGTAATGTTACTTTAGATGTATAATTATTTGGAAATAATAAACCACTGTGAAATAATTTGCAGCGTTTATTTGTTTTACATATCTTCAATTAAAATTTTTGTTAATATATGTTTTTTTCCACCAGATTTATTTCATTGCAGTTTTTCTTTATTTGAAATTTTGATAGATTGTAGCTACTGAGAATGTGCTATAGATAAATGGATTAACATTAAGGAAGATTATTCTGTCAAGCTGTGGATTAGACACCTGAGATTTAGACAAAAATAAAAAATAATATATCAAACGAATTTAGGAAAAGACGCGAACGAGACATAAAGAAACAAGGACCGTTTAACAAAGAGGTATTTATTTTTATTATAATTATATAATAAAACATTGTAATGTAGATTTAATTTATTGTAATTCAAACATCGTAAATCGTAGTTTTCTAATACCAATGTAGATGAGCATTTGAATCTATTTATAATTTTTCTCATGTATAAAACATTCACTAGTTGTTCGGTGCGAATAATTCTCACATAATATCATGGTGTCGAAGTTCTTAATTACTAAATTCTGGGGGGAGGGAGGGAGATTCTAGACTAAATTTCCAACAAAAAAGTTCATTTGATGCATGATCCGATTCCGAACGAAAAAAATCTGGTGCGCGCAACACACAACTTTCACTTACCGCTGTACTTTCAATAGAAATTATTTTTTGGCAAAGTTGGGCTATTATAGAATTTGTGAAGTGCATTTTAACGGAGCTACAGCTTAAGGCCTACAGCCGACAAATCATTAAGAACATTATAATACCAAATTAATTTATTATATCAACTTTAGACAATAAAAACCTAGGTACGCCATCTGTTTTTGAAAACCACATAATTCTAGTCTCTGAGCTATCTACGTTTATGCCTAAAGAGATTTGAAATTGTATATGCATATTAAACCTATAAATGATTGTACGCCTATTAGTTATTTAATATTATTTTCCATTGTAAAGTTTACTAAAATGAAATTACGAGATTTTCATTGCCTGACACAGATAGGTCAAAAGTTTTCAAACTAATTTTAAGTAGGTAATGTTGGGATTTCACAAAGGAAAAATTCATCAAATTATTCATTAATTTAGTTTTCTAAAAGGATACATGGCGATTTTTCGGAATAAACGGCGTTGATGCCTAATTATTTAAATACAATATCAGATCTAGAATTATTAAACTACAGTAAATGTATTTAAGGTTATAAACATATGCTTTATACACCCATGAAATATTTTTATATTTCACTTCTTCTTTCACATAAGTATAATGAAATAGTGTTTAAACAATGTCACTGCCTTGATTAGGTGGATTTTAAATACTTTTTTTTTAACTTTCAAAAGTTTATATTTAGCTAGTAAACACGTGATCCGTTAAATAATAATAGTATTCAGAAATTATTATTTATAATTTTTTCTCCACTCTCCATTATTTTCTACGACTTTCTATATTAGATTTTTTTTTCTAAAATTCTCATAAAATGCTTTCCAACGATATATTATTCGTATATCTTCTGACTAGTATTTTCGGAAATTCATTTTCGAACTAAATAAACATTTTCCCTTTTTTCTACATTTTTTCAATTATCAAATTCTTGCAAAAGTTGTATTTATCATTTTTTCGTAAGTGTTAATAATAAGAGATAAATAATTATTTGAAATAAACCATATTAAAGATACTTTAGAGGAAGACGTATATTAACTTATTTATTGAAAAATATTACAATCTGTCTCTAGGACATTTATAATAGAGTTCACAGATCACATTCACACTCTTATGTACAATAAATAAAATAAATTATACAGTAAAATAATATATATACAATAAATAAGAATAAAATAACCTAAAAATAGCGAGAGCCAACAAGAGCCATTTTCAAAAATTCTTTTTCTTTTTTAAAAATACAAAACATTAATCAACATTGCAATAACATTATTACTACAAAAAAAAAATCTTATTTTACTACATAATACATATAAAACGCTTTGTTTTTCTTTTTCTCATTTTATTAATATTCTTGGAGCTGAAGCGTTAAAAAATAATATTTTTTTAAATATTGTAATAATGTTTTAAAATTGTAAGTAAAGACTGTGGGATTAAATAAGGATTTTATAAAAAATAATGTTATATATATTAAATTAATTAATTTAATAAGAAAACGCCCCATTTCTGAGAATTTTCGAAGATAAAACAGTTGTAGATTACGATAAAATAAGCGATTCACGAAGTTTTATGTGGATATTAATAATTTGATAAAAAGGGGTCTGTAACATGGACTAAATACCTAACCTTGCCGCGACCTCTTATGATAATAAGGTTTCTATGCAACAGATCATTATTCATGAATGACCATCACGAATTAAAATGTACATATTGCAATTGTTCTCATGACGATGTTGAATTTTTATCAACGCAGCGATTCTAAGTAGATCTTTTAATATCCACATATTTTGCCAATATAATCTTATCGATCCTAATTAATTGTTCAAAAGAAAATTACAACCAAGAAACCTATCGAGTTATATGTATTTTTTTTTATTATTATTATTGAAATTTACAACTGTATAAATGATAATTACAACAAGTAAATTTGAACAAGTAACATGACATGTACAACATGAAGAGAAACTATCCGTTGTTAGCTTTCCAATACATTTCTATATTAGAAGGTCCCGAGGCCATCTTCTTTTCAGACGCCTCGGAGATTTATGAGGGATAGAAGAGGAAGCAAGGTTGGAAACGAGAGAGTTCAGATGGTTCAGAAGTTTATTATCGAAGCATCTGGATTGAGCTAAATCGGAAACATGTGGTACATTAACACTAATCATACCAAGACTTAATATATACCTATTTCTACCATAGCGGGTCAAATGACCCGACTTTATGTTTCATGCTTGAATGTATGAAATATGGATGTTAGGAAGGAAATAAAACTATAAATTAAATTTATTATGATTAAACAAAATAGTATGTTGAGCATTTCTATTACAAAAGCAAAAAATAAAAACTTTTAATTCATAGTTCATCGCAGTGGTGCTCTTCCAGGTGTGCCACCTACTTGCATTTGTTGCCAAACAGATCCATCATTCGCAACATTTTCTTCATTTATTTCTACTTCACTTTCTTCCGAACTTGTGAGTAATCTTATTCTTTATCGGCCACTACATACATTCACAATATTTTCCTCTTCATCGTCAGTATCTGTAGAATCAAACTCATTTTTATTTGCAACCGATATATCTTCATTTTCAGAAAATTCATCTTCACTAATTTCTGAAAACTCTTCGCCAATATTATTGATATCTTCTAAGAACTTGTACTGTCTTGTTTGCTTCGACATTTTTCTGGGTAAAAAATGATCTATATTACTATAGCTATCAAAATAAAATATAAGCTAGGTACTTACCAAGACTTTAAATTTTTTGCCACTTTTTCTTACACTAAAAAGCTATTTTCAATCTAAAATTTGATATTTTCTTGAAATTATTCTGAGCTATTTTCGTTTGAACTACTTTACGCAACAGTCTTTGGAAGAATGTGCAACTTACTGACTACAAATATGACTAGATAATCTCATAAAACAAAAAAATTATTTCCGGGTCAAATGACCTGTTGTGGTAGATATCGGTATACAACAAGGATTACTCAGAATAAACAAAACAAAACAAACATATTTTTATAACTGTACATTAATTACTTAGAAAAAGTCATGAAGTCAAATGTGCAAACGCAATAAAATTATACGTGCATTTTCAATGGAAAAGTTCAAAATGGGTCATTTGACCCGTTATGGTATGTTTAGTGTTTAGGTCGTTATGAATGATTTTATTTGTGATAAAGTAAGGAGCATTGAGGATTTAACGAAGGATTTTAGATTGTAAGGATTGGATAAGAGGTGAAATTGATGGTTTAGTAGTGCCCCAAAGCTCGATCCCGTAAGTCCAAATAGACCTTATTATAGTAATATATATGAGTACTTTTGTAGATAGTTGGAAGTTTAGAGCGTTTGTCTAGGTCTGTTTTAAAATATTTTAAAAAATATATATAATTTTTATGATTTCATTTAAACTTTTTGTCAGAGATTTTAAATATTTGTGCAAACTATATCAAGCATATTAATAAAAATAAAATGAGTTTAATGTGAGAGGCAAGAATGGGTGTCAAAGGTTCCAATCCCCTTCGGAGACCAAGGTTGAGCTTCAGATGCTTCTCTCCAAATGTCTTAATGTTAATTGCATTGGCCGCATACAAATAAATATTTTCTGTTATCGGTTTAATCTTAAATCCCAGATGCGTAACGTATACAGTTACCTCAGTATCAGTAAAAAATGCTTGGCCCGTCCGTTGCTGTGATATGAATACGTTCGGCTTCCGCTGATCCGACTAACTCCACTTCCGATTCGCTTACTAGTTTCCCGTACCTCTTGTCTTCTTCACCCAATTACAAGGTGATTCGCATCTCCTGTCCTTTTTTTACTTTCCTACCTATATTAGGTAAGAAAAGTATTGCAATCGGGTCAAATTTCCGAGATGCGGTTTCTGACTGATCTATACGTTTCAGAGCCCCCTGAGTCCAAAAAACAAATTTTTAGCCATTGGTCTGTCTGACTATGCCAAGATTTTTTCGGGAACTAGTGAACCGATTTTGTTGCTTCTTTATTTATTTTGGAGAGTTTTGACTACCTGATGCCTGTGACACAAATTGGATGCTCCATGCGCAATAGCCGCTGTGCAATAAATGAAAACCATGTTTCTCTATAGACTGTAGCGCGAAAACGGCTCTAACGATTTTGATGAAACCTCCCAATAATGTTCTAATGATTGTCCTTTCAATTATTGTATATGGACTAAATTGCCGAGAAAATTCAGAACAGGTTAACATTGCTTTAATTTATCGTACTCAAATCTTTTCTTTGATCAATTTTCAGGAAAATAAATCAAATTCAATTTTTTTTTTGTTTCTTGATGGACATATGTAAAGGTATACAAACATTTCTGAAACAGGTAGGAAAGTCGTGTAAGTGGACAAGATTTTTTAATTTTAAATTTGGAATAGTAAAAAAATCTGAGTTGCTTGGGTTTCCTTTAGAACTTTCCCCTCCAAAATAGGGATTCTTGTTCACTTACGGCTTCTTTGTTAGTCTGCGCTGACATAAAAGTTTGTTACGAAACATCTTGAATTTTGTTGGCGATTTTGGCCAATTTATTTACTTCAGTTTCTTCAGTGTACATAAGAATAGCCTGAATATTGTGAGGTAATGCTTGAAACAAAATAGTCTTCAAGACACCATATTACAACTACCCCATCAGCTAACTGCTTCATGTGCCTTAGTAAATGTGAGATTTTTCCTTCTAAAAGATGCTGGATAAGCTTAAATCAAGAACCCATATAAATGCTAATAATTCTAGCCTTAATATCTTGGTACGGTGTTGAGCTTAGGTGCTTACTAAAATCAAACACCAGAGTGCTTACTAAATGCTCCCGGTCCTTTTTCGAGAAAGGAGATATTTTTCGAAGGCAGAAAATGCAGACACATGTTCCTGGGTGATGACTTTCACATTTTCAAACAGTACCATACACACACAAAAAATAAATGTAAAGCTTTCCTCCAGTTTACACTAACAATCATCCAATACCAGAAATAAATACAGTAACTTACTTGGGATTTTTTTTTTTGACAGAAGGCTAACATGGGGCCACACGTCAAGATGAAACGTAGAATGTCAATAAATTTCCGATTAAGACTATTATATTCTAAATTACCCATTAAATAAAACCTAACGTTTATACCTGTTCACTGAAACCTAAACGCTTGCCAAATTTATGGACAAACATTCAGTAAATACAAACGTACCAATCTCAATTTTTTTGACCGATAAGATACTCACCACTCTAAACTCTTCAATCAGACTTGTGCATTCCAACTGTAACAACCCACATTTGTACGAATTACAAACGGTTTCACAACAAACTATATAGACACATAAACAAATTTGTACAACAAATGGCAACAAATAACATTCCTGATGTATCTAAGCCAGAGGTGCCCATCCTCCCTAAGGTCGATGAAGCATGACCTCCCCCCTCCTCTCTCCTTCAAAGATATTTTATTTCTCTTCTCTTCTTAAAAACAGTGGAAGCTGAAGTCAAGTTTTTAAAATCATAAGTCATATACATTTACACTTTCAGTGGTGTGAACTATGCTTCCTTCTTGTCTCCTGATTTGAATCATTTCGTTCCGAAAATTCATAAATGTGTCCCCCTCTAATGTTGAAAACCCCGTCAAAATGTGCCCCCCTCAAATATTTTGATAATGGCAACTTGGTGCTGTCTATCTTCCTTACCATGTATGTTTTATATCAATTCATTTGCCGATTGTAATATTTTACAGGTGCAAATAAAATATTTGAGCTCATCATCATAATCATTCCTTGCCCCTTCTAGCGCGGTTCGGTGTGAGGGTCCTGCTTATAATGTCTGGACCAGCTGTCTCTCTACTTCACCAACTCTATTCTCCTACTCCAATCCATTCCACGCTTCCTGAATGCCTCCTTTACACTGTCCTCCCAAGAGCCAGTCCAGCTCTATTCGTTCTGTTTTCTGTAATATTATAGACTTTAAGGAGAAGCAGGGTATCAGCCCACTTCTTCCAAGTCAAGTAGAGGGGCTGCCTCTTTGGAGCACCCTGACTTACTCCCCCATCCGGGCTACCTAGAGAAGGTGAGCCTAGGGTGTGTACTGACTGTGACCTTATATTACTATAAGTGATTTGTGTACTGTTTTGAATGTGTTAGTGCTGTGTACTGAACTCGGGAACCGGAGGAACGTTAATCCCCAATAGCTTTGCACTAAGCTACTGAATTTTTCTAATAATAAAAATTTTCTCGATTGCAATACTTACCCATACTATATATTACATATACACGTAAGTGAAAGTAAAAATATTTTAAAATCTATCTCTACTAATAGTGTTTCGATTTCGATGAAACATCTTTCATTTTTTAGGAAATTTAAATACCTTTAAAACATCTTATCACAATATTGACAAAATAGTGTATACTTGTTGATATTGATATAATTTAATTTTACCATCTCTCGTAACTTTTTGTCCAGTTTCGTTGAAGTATGTTATATAGATAAATCTAAAGGGTGTCCAGAAAATGACTTTAGCGAAATTTCATTGACATCGGTACATTCATTTAGGCGCTATAGTGTATAGTAACGCAGGTTTTTCTGCATTTTTTTTCTCCTTTATTAACTTATCAAATTCTTTCAAAAGTTATATTTAGCATTTTTTCGTAATTCTGAATAATGTGAAATGATTAACTTGTTAAAATAAACTATATTAAAGTTACTTTAAAGGAAGACGTATATGAACATCGTGGATTTAAGCTCTGTAAAGTGATATAAATGAGGATAAGACCTGATTGATATTAAAGACCACTTAATTATACAATGATACACGGACTTTAATAAAAATCGTTAGAGCTGTTTTCGAGAAAATTATAAAAATGTGTTTCAGCGTTGATATAAAGTGACACTTCCGATAAGCCGATTATGAGGAAAAAGTTGTTGTCACATCTAAGGCATATACCTATCTTAAATACGTAATATCAGTTTCGTACGACTTTTCGTTTTTGAGCTAGACTGCTAACATACAGACACACAGACCATTTTTCGGGACTTTGTCATTTCGACTCAGGGTTCCTCAAAACGTGTATTTCTCTCAGAACTATTAAATTGAATTAAATTTGATTTTAGAAAACTCAGATTCTAAAATTTTTTCTATCGCAATACTATATATTACATATATAAGTAAGTGAAAGTAAAAATAATTGTTACATCAAAACAAAGAGCTAATAAAAAATAAGATAATAATGTAATTCTGCCTATCTCTATCATGCATTGAACACTATCATTTTACACTAGCAAGCTAGAGTATAATTTAATAAGTAGCTATGTAATTTAGGTCCTTTATTAGCAAAGGACCTGGCTAAGGCTTAAATTTAAATATACATCTTTAGAGGAGATAAAATTATTTATTTAAATCATGTTCTAGTTTTGAAGGAACAGCAAAGAATTAACAAGGAATTTAATTTTATCTTTCAGCAGAGAGCAGATAATACTATATCTGCACTTAGTGAGCATCATGAGGCCGATGAGTGTTTTTCTTCTGAGTTTGTTAGCTCTGTACTGCTTCCTGGGAGCCGAAGGAAAAACTGAGTTTCTGCCAGGACAAAAAAACGCAACCAGTAAACCCAGTAAACAGATGTTTTCATTTCCATTTTCTATTTTTAATTTATAATATTTTTAAATAAGTACCTTAATTTAAGGTTATTGGTCATTACCATGTTAAAAGAAAACAGGATGCTTCATAAAGACATCATTTAGTCGTATAAAAAAAAAAAATCTTGCAATATTGTTAGCAAATAGGCAAAACTGTTTATCCTCAGTAGCAGTTCCTACATTTTCTTATACTTATGCAGTTTAAAAACTTCATCACTAAAAAAAAAAACACATTTTTCACATAAAATGAAAATTTATGGAGATAGGGGGAAATGATGATGACGAAGATGAACAAGAACCAGAAAATTAATTTTACTAGTGTAGCAGAATTGATATTTCCATTAAATATTTTAAAGAAGAAAATACTATCTTTTTTGATGCGTCTATATGCTATAGAATTAATACTTGATATTCATATATCGAAAATGTCAATAATATAGACCATCGACTGTTTCAAGTCCGATATTTTAATTATCGATATAGCCTTATATTGGGCTGGCAAATAAGTCCTTTCGGTTTTTCTGTTTATTTTTATGTCACTATGATACACTTCTTATCTGATGAATTAAACCCTAAGGCGGATTGTCTATCCTGTTTGTAATATGTCAACAACTATATCTGTTAACTCTTGTTGAAACTAGCTTAGTAATGTGTTTGCTTTTGCACTGTGAATGAAAAAATATTTCATTATTGGCATATTTTGATGATGCCTTGACCGAACGCACTTGTCAAAATTGGTTTGCCAAATTTCATTCAGGAAATCTTGACATCAATGACGCTCAACGGTCTTGGTCGCCCACATGAAATTGAAACGAGCAATGTTAAGGCCATTTTTGATCAGAATCCCACCCAATCAGAGCGAGAGATTGCTATGGCCCTAAATGTGTCGCACGCAAGCGTAGAAAAGCATTTGCACTAACTCGGCAATGTTTCAAGGCTTAATGTTTGGGTCCCTCACTCTCTATACTTTAAGAGGTATTTTAAAAAGTTTTTTTTCCCATAAAACATGGTTATATTTTACCATTTTGGGGAGGGGCTTTAGCCCGAAAGTTCCCCCCGCCCCCCGTAGATCCGCCCGTGTCTTAAGAGAACTGTTTCTGTCTCTGTTGCAAGAAGCTATTTAAATTAAATAGCGTTCTGTGTGTGTTTCAGAAAACTGTTTACATATCTGCAACACGAAGCTGTTTAAATTAAATACATTTATGTATATGTAGCAAGAAGCTGTTCAATTTAAAGCCGATGATGTGAGCTGCTTTCATTGAAAGTATTGTAACTCCATTTTGTAATGAATAGAGATATTTAAAGGTTAGTATTTCAAGGTTTTGAAAAATATTGGTTTTTTCTTCATACGCTCATTTGAAGTTTTTTAAATATTAAATTTATTTAAGTTTATAATGTGATAGAAAAAAAATATAGAAATTCTTCATTGATTTTTTTTTCTATTCGTATTAACATAATAACTTTTTTTTTTAAATGAAATTAACAACTGTATTACAAGAAAAATACAACAAGTAAATGTGACATTGGTAACATGACATGTACAACATGAAGAGAAACTACCCATTGGTAGAACTCAAATTAAAGTTCTATATTAGAAGGTCCCGAGGCCATCTTCTTTTCAGACGCCTCGGAGGGTTATCAGGGATCGAGGAGGAAGCAAGATTTGAAACGAGAGGATTCGGATGGTTCTGCAGTTTGTTATGGAAGGATAGGTATCTGGATTGGGCCAAATCGGAAACATATGGAACATTAAGGTCTTTATGGATGATTTTATTTGTGACAAAGTAAGGAGCGTTGAGGATTTTACGAAGGATTTTGGATTGTAAGGATTGGATACGAGAGGAATTCGATGGTTTAGTGGAGCCCCAAAGCTCAATTCCGTAAGTCCAAATAGGTCTTATTATTGTTATATATATGAGTCGTTTGTAATTGATTGAAAGCTTAGAGCATTTGTCTAGTAAGTGCTGCAGTAGTCGTTTCAGTCTGGTATGGGGGTTCCAAGTGAGTTGTTTGTCCAGGTGGAGTCCTAGGTATCGGATTTGTTCGACAGGGATAAGAGGGCTATTGTTGAAGGATATTGTAGGACAGAAAGTCATAGGTTTACGACGAAGAGTGAAGGTAATTTGATGGGATTTATTGGAATTTATTTTAATCCTCCAGTTTTGACACTATTTTTCAAGGCTTGTGATGTGTGATTGAAGAGTTTGGGATGCAATAGATGGATCGTTATTAATTGATAGGATACACGTGCCATAGGCATATGTGGTGATGACAGTGTTGGATTGGGTTGGGATGTCAGCTGTATAAACTGTGTAAAGGATAGGACCAAGGATACTACCTTGAGGAACACCGACAAACACAATAATATGAAATCCTTTTTTTTGGTGCGATATTTGGCGATATCGAAAGGAAAATATCGATATCGATATTATCGCAACACCCCTAGCGGTGGGAGATATAATTAGTTATTTGGTTACCGGTCTGTAAAAAACATTTGAACGTTAAGAATTCGCTGGGTGGCGGCAATTTTGGAATCAGAGACGGCAAATGCTACACTGAGTACCGAATAAGAAGTATTTTATTCAAATTGACTCACTACTCCGGTTAATTGTTTGACATCAACTGAAGTAGTAATTAAATTCTTTAGTAAATAAAAAATGTCAGTATTAAATAACATGCTTAAGGTTTAATTATAAATATTCTGTTTTTGGCGGGAATTGGCGCATAGCCTTCCGCTTTTATATCGGGGAACTAGGTTATTTACATACGTGATTATTAAAACGAAACCCCGGCACTGGATATAGACTTTTTTGAGGGTGTTTAACTATTGTTGGAAATTCGGGAATCTAATACCTTTTGTGACACTGAGTGAGAAGAAACAATAAGAATATATATATCTGCAATGTGGGGCTTAGTAAACACTTTGAATGAATTGACTCATCTGGTTTATTCTTCAATTGTGAGGTCTATAGGACAACTAAATAAAAGGAATATTCACTCCTGTCTAACAAAACGATTTATTTTAACAACTGATGATAAATGAATATATTAAAGTCTTATAACTGTAGGCTTGATATTCTTGGTCTTCAATGTCTTGCCTCTCTCATCTCAGGTAACGTCCTCTCGCCTTCGTGTATCTGCCTCAAGTGCTCTTCTCGGCATCCTTCTGCCAGCTGCTGCTACCTACCTGCTCTGACCTTTTTCCAGCGTCCTTCTTCATCGATTGTTTATCGATATGAGACTTTTCTATGAATAATTTGTCCACTGCATAATTGAGCACAATTCATCTTGCAACCTCACATTCCTATATATTATATATTCATTCTCATTCCCCACCACAATGTCACATAAAGAAGTAAATACTGGGGGATGTCTACCACAGTATTTGAGTAAAATAATTGGCAATCAGTACTCAGAGTATCTTTGTCCCTCTCTGCTTGGTAGGGGTGCCCATCCCCCTCCTCCAAGCAAGCTCAACCCAAGCGCAAAAATCTCACCCCCTTTCAAGATATTTTCTTGCTCTCCTCTTCTTAAAAACAAGCTAAAGTAGAATTTAAAAATCATAGCCATCATAAACTATCACACTTTCAGTGTTCTGTTCTTTGCTTTCCCCTTGCCTCCTGTTTTAAAACTTATCATTCTGAAAATTCATAACCCCGTCGAAATGTGCCCTCTCAAAAATGAAAAACCCCGTCAAAATTTGCCGACCTTTTGGTGAGTTCAAATAGACCATAAAAATCCAAACATTGTTTGAATTATTTTCTATAAATAACTCACCAGTGGTACATATCTTGAACCATAGATGTTGGGCCTAAGACTTCGACTAATGATGTAATAGCTATTAAAAGTTGGAGTAACTTCATGTAAATATTATTCATTTATTTCCGGACTTTTTTAACTTGTTTTTAGAAAAAAATATATTTTAGAAAGAATTCTACTAAAATAAAATATTTATTTGGTTTATTTTTATGTACAAATTTTACTTCAGTTAAGTTGTTTTAATTATCCCATTAATATCCCAATACTATTATTCTGAATAATAAAAAGATATTTCAAAAATATTTCAGAATGGGTATCCCATAAACCATTTGGTGATACAACCATAAGTGAAGTGTGTTCCAATGGAAAATGCTGCCCTCCGAGTTTGCGTTGCTGTTACACCCATGATTACTGCTGCAAAATAATGTCGTAAGTATGTCTGGTAAAATCTACCAACAATCATATCTATCAAAGTGTTTTTTTTCAGTTTTTAGAAAGAAAAAAAAAACCCAACACTTGAATAAACAAGAAATCTCAATATCCTGGCAATATTGGCTGATGATACTGACATATCATCCAACTCAGAAACCTAAAACAGCATCTATAAACCTAGAAAGGCCCATTTCCCTTATTGGACATTGGTGTAATAATTGAGGGAACGAAGGGTACCCATTACCCTCAAGGTCGATAGCACCTGTATTTACCTTTCCTCACCCATCCCAGGATATTTTGTTGCTTTTCTCTTCTTAAAAACAGTAGAATTTAAAAATTCTTAGATACAATTACACCCTTTCTTTTGTACTTCCACTTATCTTTTCATTTAAAAGTATTCATTTCGAAAAATCATTACTCCATCAAAATATACCTGCCTCAAAAATTCGAAATGTGACCCCTCAAAAATTTTTATGGCGCAACTTGCGCTCTTCTAGGCACCTCTTGAGGCAACCATGTAAATGAGTTCAAATCTAAACAGATCATCTTTTCCCTTCGTTGCAAACCTGTTGAACAGTTTATTATAACTCCATACCGCTCCCCACTCCAACACAGTCTGGTATCTTAGCTCCCTTATAGAAAAAGACTATGGATTCCCACAAGGGGGTTTCATGGTGCAAATTATGTCATCGAAATTGTTTTTGATTTTTGACATTTCAAGTAGGCTATGAATTTTCGGAATAAAAAGTTTTAAACCAGGAGAAAAGGGGAAAATATGGAATAGACCATAGCTAGTGTAATTGAATATGAATTATAATCTTTATAATTCTACATTAGCTTGTTCTGTTATTAAGTAGAAATAATAATAATACTTTATTTATTCTGGGATGAGTCCCTTTAGAATAGTACAGAAAGGCAGAAATGTGGGCTGAGGAGCCATTGTTTTACATAAACAAAAATACAGAGTAATTAAACAGTCATAGTAAAAAATTAAAAATTATAAGTTACTTTCTAATTTTAATCTGTATATAATAAATAATAGAAAAAAAAGATGAAGTAAAAATAATGAAGAACGAACTAATAATTTATATACTTATTTACAGTAGTATCTATTTACAATTTCATGGGACTGGATGGAAAAAAAATTATTGAACAGGCGGGATTAAAAGGTAGGGAGAGTATTGGATCGACGAATGTGAGAAGGGATGGAGTTCCAAATGGATGAGGGTCGGATAATGAACAAGCAGCGTTCGGAGAGCCCTTTTGTATAAATCAGAAGACCGGAAACGAGTATTGCTGGAATGAACAGAGGATTTAAATAGAAGGAGCTCGGAGATGTATGAAGGACGGTGGGATTGGATGACTTGAAAGAGAAAGGATGCCAGGAAATACTTACGATGGTAGGAAGGATAAAGCCACTTCAACTCTGCATAAAAATGGAAAAGTTGAGGTGAGCAATAAAATATCATGGGAAGGTTGGGGGTTGTTCATGTGCCATCAGCCTTGATGGGATGGGCATCCCTGCTAAAGACTGACATGGAACCCACTTAAAAGAAAAGAGCTTCTCCACGACGGTTCCTTTCTAGAGAATCTGTTTTGGTGGCATCTTCTAGTTTTCTTAAATTGTGTCTCCTACACTTCCATTTCTTCTTCAAATATCCATCTATTATTTCTACTCTGTTCTTGTCAGTTTCACTTTATAAATCTTTAGAGGCCACCAGATCTCCAGAATTCTTCTCAAAATGGTTGATGAAGGTTAAAAAAAAAAATAGATGATGGTTTCAGTCACTTTCCATAGCCATACTGCAGAAGGATCTATGATTTTTTTCTTCCTGGAGAGTTTCGAGATTATCCATATACTATACAGTTTAACAAACACCTGTTTTTCTTCTCATTAACCGAATTCTTAGTTATTGCTTTGTTAAATGGATTACTCTCTTATTAGTGAAGATACTTTTTGAGTAGATAAATAATCTCACTTGTTCTACTTGTTAGAACATTGAACTTATCCACCATAGAAATAATTCCCAAAGCAAGATGACAAAAGTGGCAGATTAGTAGGGATACTAAATGTTTCTCAGACATCAGTAAGTAACCCACATGGTGCAATCGAAAACAACAAATGAAATGGAGAAAGCCTACATCATTCCTTCACACCAGGCTCCATTTTAATTGAATTCACAAAATAAGGTTGATTATCATTTTTATGGATGTTAATCAAAGATTCTCCAAATTATGATCTGGTTAATAAGTTGATAGATACTTGATGTCCTCTTTCTTTGAATTCTTCACAATCAGGCCACTTTTACATTCTCCCTGCTGTATTTCATGAGATCATGATGAATGAATGAGGTCAAAGTAAATGCTAGAGTGTTAACTTTCAAGATTTCAGCAATTGTACTGTAGCATTCTCAACTAGAGGATGGGAGAGGATTCGATGATACTAGGTATTTGCTTTCCGGCATGCGGAAGTTTGTTTCTTCCGCTTCTTCAGATTTACTGTTACTGTTACTGAATGAGGTCTTCAGCAGACCATCTTGAGTGGAGAGATGAGTACCTTTCTTTTAGTCACTGGTGTAGGCTCAACAAATCTTTGTATTTATATAATATATTTAGCCTATTAAAAATAACATACCTACAAACATCAGACAAATTATTGTGTTTCAAACAAAATTACAGCTATATTATTGGAATAAAATAATATATATTCGTTAGTTCTAAATGTTAATGTGCTGTCTGTTATTTACTACAATAGCTATGGTGGATGCCTAAACTAGCAAAAATTGATTTATTATAATATCTAATATGTTAAAGCTATTCTAATTTTTTCATTTTATTTTTTTTTTTTTTCAGGATAAGGAAATTTTCTGCTCCTTGTTAAAAGTAGTTTCATTGAGATAAATATACTCTGTATAAGATCTGTATTTTATTTCCTATCTCATTATGTGGTTTTCTTATTTATTCCAAGTGATAAATAACTATATATCGTCGTATATTGTAAAAATTTATTGAGTACATTTTTGATGCAGCTAAATTTTTAAGTATAATTTTATGAATTTCAGTCTTACTTATCAATACTAATACACTATGACTGCGTGAGCAATGATCTGATTTCAAAGATGAAATGTTACATAAATAAATAATAAATCCAGGATATAATTGTTGTTATTTTTTCAATTATTACAAGTTTCTAAATTAACTTTTGGAAAATTAGTAATTATACAAATGATTCATGGTTGACTATATTCACACTATTCAACTGTTTGCTACATACCTAATGTAACTATATAATATGTCACGATGCACAGAAAAAGGGGACACACTTCTTATTTTTTCAGATTTTATTGATGTAAGTCCTTTATTATTTATTTATTTACTAGGAGGGAACCGCCTCCCCTGATGGTAGACCAACCCTCATTTTACAAATTATACAAATGTTCAGTTAATTGTACTACTCATTGCTCGAACTGTATAGCTTTAATTTACATGTACTCTGTAGTATTATTTTTTATCATCACAAAATAAACTGAATATAACCACAGTTCAAACAAATTTTTAATTTCTATTAAAATCTATATTATACATCGCCAATTTATATTATTATAAAATTATAATTTTTTTTATTGTTGATTTGTAATCATAATATATTCAACTTGTCCAGCTTCATACAAGCCCAACTATACTTTAAACCTATTATTTCTAATATTTTCACTGCTCATTATATTGTGGTTCATTTTCTATTTCATAATAATTATAGTTATATTACAATATAATATAAATATTAATATATTGTAGTCAGCAGTAGTTGTATAGATCGAAAAATAACTGCTGTCACCTAGGTAAAATCAAACTTCCACCTCCAGATGAATAAATACCATTTCCCGTACAAATTTTTAGTCTAAAATCATTATTTTGTATTAAGAGAGTATTAGGTAACAGGAGCTCAAGACATATGTAATTAAATGAACAGCTGTGTAATTAGTACAGAGAACTAATAGGAAAGCTCCTGTAACCTACTATGCTCCTAATACTAAAATAAAATAAAATATGGCATACACTAAAAACTTTTTTATGTAATAGAGAGAAATAAATAATCCACCAACCGATAATTATGAAATACAATAAAAATTAAGATAATTATGAACCTGAAATTTTGTTATGGTAGGTAGATTATATCAAAATAATATCGATTTTAAGATTTTTAACCCTCATGTATGGATTTATTTCAATCATTTGGATATCTTCCACAGAATGGTCCATTGTTATGTTAACTGAAGCACCTTTTTTTTTTTTCAAATATGAACATTTCCAATTTTCATGAACTGGGCTCACTACGATATTATTTGATCGTAAAATAATATAATTGTTACTCATATAGATTATTAAACTTTGTGTGTTATTTTTTTTAGTAAATTATTGTGAAATGTTGGAAAGCAAGTGAAACTCTGATCCCCCTTCTTGAAATATTGAAGGTAAGCAGAGAATGCTTTATATTCCCAACCTATGACCGTTATGGAAATACATTCTTCAATTTTATTTATATTGATGCTATTATTATCCCAAATTTATATTTATCACATGAAGTACAATAGAAAACAGAAATATAAATAGAAAAATCATCTTTATTTTGAGAAAAAGTCCCTTAAAAATAACAATATTTTTCATACAAATTAACAGTAAACCTGGCCAAAAAGACCTTTTACAATAAAGAATAAAAAAATATAAGTAATAAGACAAGTATACAAAGCTCTGAAGATATATTACCTAAAGCAGATGAGCAATAAGGTTGCAATACTGCAATATATACAAAAGCTATATACAAAAGCAATAAAATAAAAATAACTAAATGAAATTGGAAAGGAACGTTAAATTAATTTTATAGGTAAACCATTGTTGTGATAAAAAAATACTGACTAAAGTAAATACTCACAATGGTATTGGAAAAAAATAGAAAACTATTGTAATCTACATTTGAAGAAGTAGATTGAGAGGAAAAATATATATATACATATATATATATGTATACACAGAGAGGAGTATGTCCAAGATTAAGGGTAAAATAAAAAACATAAAATCAAACCAACCTTACAATGCTTTGTGTAAACTAAGA
The DNA here is from genome assembly GCA_928085145.1 of Nezara viridula. Taxonomy (NCBI): domain Eukaryota; kingdom Metazoa; phylum Arthropoda; class Insecta; order Hemiptera; family Pentatomidae; genus Nezara; species Nezara viridula. The sequence goes on from OV725081.1 coordinate 12,142,628, forward strand.
TAGGAAATCTTTTTCATATTCAAAACAAAGAAGAGGAAAAAATTATATAGAAAATTAAAACCTTGTCACATAATAAAAATAATTAACCAGCATCTGATTGAATTATGAAGAGGAATTGGAATAAGAGGGCTTTAAATATGTATAAGAATGGTGTATGAAGGATTTTAAGTGGGATGGTATACTGAAATGTGATAGAATAGACAATAAAGGAGTGTTTAAATGAGACAGTTCTGTGAACAAGAGTGAAAAGATCAGAAGAAACAGATCTTGTAGAGAGGGAGTGGATAGCAGACTTGAATTGAAGGAGATTGTATGGGTAGGACAGACAATGATTATTGATTATTTGGTAAAAGAGCGTGCCTGGGAAGATTGTTTATGGAAGGAGGAGAAGAGTTACCCTTACTCAGCATAACAGAGGGAAACACGGGAACGTCTCAGCGTCCCATTGGTCAAGCGATTCATAATTCTTTTCAATCTGTCCCCGAGTTCAGTCAAGAGGCCACCATACACCACATAATCAAGGTGAGTTAAGATACAAGGAGTCTATAATGTGGGCATGAATAGGAGATGGCAGAAGTGATGGAATAGTTTCAGAACAACAATTGACCTTCGGGAGATGTATATTGCTCACATTCCTGGAGAGGGTTTGGACAATGAAAATGATTAAGTTTTTAACTGAGTTGGTGATTGGATGTTCATTTAGGTATAGGTCAGGAATTTAGTATAGGATCCGAGAAAGAGTTTGGAACCAATAAAATAATAATAAATATTCAAGGAAAAAAATGTTATTTCTAAATAAAGGACTAAAATTAAAATTGTATACTGTTTAATAAATTCTATTATTCTTTAAACTTATGTAATCTTATATTCATATAGTTTTATAATAACATCCATCCATACATGTCTCTTGCATAATTAGGAAAGCCTCTACTGAGATTCCAAAAAATCGCATGAGCAGTTGTTTTTCATAAATTATAAGAAGTTAAACCTCTGTTATTCAAAAATAAGTTGATATATCTCATTAAAATTTTATTTATTTTTTTTATGTTGATATAAATAGTACACCTAAGTCAAATTTCAAGAAAATTTAGTAAATTCAAATTCAATTTATATGAGTGCAGTTATATCTGATAAATGATTTCTTTGTTCGTTACTAGTTTTGGTTGATGAATATATGAGATAAACTCCATTCTGACTACAGACCTTGGTCAAAACTAAATTTTACTCATCAATCCTCAGTGAAACCGTTGGTTGTAACAAATATATGTGTGTAAACAACACTAATTTATAAAACAACATATCATTCACAGGACAACCTACAAACGTGTAGCCCTAAGGAAGGCCTGAAGCTAAGGACAAAACCTTGGCATAAAATAAAATTAAAATAATGTTTATTTTTATGTTTTTACTGTGACTACAACCCTTAAACAACTTTCCAACCATATTATCTAAGTCAAATATTTCTCGAACATTATAAAACAACACTTGGTTCATTTAGACAGTGCCATTTGGAAAGTGCCTTAAAAAAAAAAAAAAAAGAGGCAAACTGAATAATACATTACTTGAAAATGTGATATCTACACATAGTGTTAAGAAAAATTGATCAAAAATATATGTTTCATTTTATTGGCTATTAATAATAGTTAGTTTAAAAAGTAATTATAATATATTGTATAATAATATACATTTTGTTTAACAATATGTTAACATAACAATATTTCTTTTTATTAAGTTGTATAGTCTTTTACACTGAAAATCACATTGTTTTATTTTCTAAGATATTTAAATCCTCTAAACTTTATAGCATCCAGCAGCTGAAAAAAAAAACAAATTGTTATTGTCAATTTTAATTCTCCGCCACATGCTACATTGGCGGAAGGCCTACCTAGGAGGAGGAAATAATTTAATAACCTAGTCTTTTGTTTAGTGTGCGCTTTTCTTTGACAAGACTTCCAAAAACGGCTTCTCATATAGATTTTAGTTTTAAAGAATAGATAAATATTAGACCTTGAAATATAGGTAACTGTGTAACCAATAAAAATTTTGAGGAAGCTAAACTGATACTATTGGACACTTTTTTTTATGCACTTATAATCATTCAAAAGGTTATTAATAACAATTTCCTTATCATTTTTTAAACTTACTTTGAATAGTGCTTCGAATCCAGGGAATAAAAGCTGATACATCTGTGTTTACTGTAGGGATTTTGGTGTCACATTTTGGTGAACCAAAAGACACCAATCCTAATAGTGTGTACCTGTTTGTTTCTGGATCAAGCCAAACTACTGGACCACCTGAATCGCCCTAAATAATCAGATAAGGTTCAATCACATAATTTATACATATGTATTACTGTCTAATACTATACTTATTTAATAATTATATTGCATTACACACAAGTACTTAATCAAAGTAATTTATGCAAAAAGATTTATAAAGTTAAGTTCAAAATTTTCTATCAAATTTATTTTTAAAAAATTGAAATGTCACAATAAGTTTACAATTCTTCTTCTTTGGCATTACAACCTGTAATTTAGCCTACCAGTCATTTCTATTGGCAGCTGCTGTCCATCAGTTATAATCACTCAAAATTGATATTACATCATCCGTCCATCATAAATGGGGTCTTCCCACCCATTGTGTGGTATAAATGTTCTTGTCCATGATCCTCCAAGGCATCTGGTCTGTACAAGCTGAATACCTCTTACAATATCAGGATTCTGTTATAATAAACTGTAGCGAGACCCAACCAATGCCCCCAATTGAGAACACATTTGGAAATCATTGTTTCTCATTATGGTAGTTCACGTAATCTATACCCATTAATTTTTTTTTTAATACTTTTTCTACAATAAAAAAAATATTGCTGGAAAAGAACGGAATTGAAAATTTCATTACAAAAAGAAAAATTTAAAAAAACAAAATTATTTTTCTGCTTTAATTAATTATTGAATTCTAGGTGAACTTAAAGTTAGGCATTTTTTTATTACTATTAACATTGAGAAATGATTGATTATTTCCAACAATCAAAATTAAAACTAATTTAAAGGAAAGAATTTTTTTAATTTATATCATAATTAATTCAGTTTGTATTGCAGATAAACTGATCAAAGATTATATTACATTTATGGATAGTGATAAGGAACATAATATGATATTTGAGTTATAGCCTATGGTCCCTCAAATTGTTATTTAAGTGTTTCTTGGCATCTGTAAGAAATAATTACAAATATTCTGTATGATTCTAGTAGGAAGCTTAATTTTCTAAATAAATAGTCAATAGTTTATGTGAGTTTAGACATTTCACAAACTATGGGAAACACAAATATTTAAATGATATTCTCTATGCTAGTGTTTTTGATGTTTTCCATCTGCTGTCGGTAAAAAGAGAAAGTTGGGCTTATCATTAATGTAATTAATTTTATGTGGTTTTTATTTATTTTTTTAATTAAGATTATGTTACATCAATTTGTTATAATTAATTTATTATAAATTCTAATGATTTTTTTAAGTATAAGGGCGTATCTCAAATTAATTTATTTACATCATAAACGCATATAAAACAGCCCTATAAGAATTTTGTAACTGTTCTGTAATGGTAAATTTGTATAGTCAATATATGTATTTCTTTATTTATTATGAATCAAAAATTATAATGATGTGAAATATAATATGTGTTGCTTATTTGATTCCCTATCTTTTGGATTAGACACCTGCACAGTAAATCCTATATATTATTTCTAAAAGGTGTTTTTTTGTTGGTACACAATAACTTCTTCAATTCTTCATCAAATTCAATGATTGACCACTCATTTTGAAGATATTCTGCTCCTTCTCTTATCCCCCCGAAATTTCTGGAAAAAAAGTTATGGAAGAAAAGAAACTTTATTTGCGAATAACTCAAAAAGCACGCATTTTTCTCTTGATTGTACCCATGATAATTAGAAAGATTACTAAATTAACTACAAGACAAAAAAAAAATCGTAAAATCAATTAGAAATATGTGCAATTTAAACAATTTGTATTGACAGGAGTAAAGTGTGTTGGAAGATTTTTTAAAGAAGAAACAGAGTTGAGATTTGTATTTCGCAGCTCGAAAGACCCTCGAATACGAATTTTCATTCTGGTCGAAAAATAATTTTTTTTTTCTACAAATTTGAACTAAGGCAATATTTTTCCACATATTCACACGAAAATTTCCAGCAGTGTATGCCCTTATAAACTACACGAAATGACACAAACTGCTAATAAATATAAAAAGTTTTTTTATTAACTTTACTATTTCTTAAAGACATTTGGTTGTTCTTACATTTTATTTTTTTTAATAATTTAGATTATCCTGTGATCGAGGCATTATTTTGTCTTTATTACTTTAATTATCTTTCCAGTCAGCGTTTAAGAATAGGTCCTAGCAAAGCAATTTGCATAAATATTTTGGTCTATTATGTTTAATGGAATATTGTAATCGACTAAGAAAAAAATATTATTCCTTCCTTACATAATAAATAGGAACTACTCATTTCCATATTGTTTTAATATTTCTTCAGTAAACAAAATTATCTGTGAATTTTTCGCACGGGCCAACTAGTCCTATATATTATTTCTAAAAGGTGTTTTTTTGTCAGTACGCAATAACTTCTTCAATTCTTCATCAAACCCAACAATTTACATTTTGAAGAGATTCTTTTCCTCCACATGAGAAAAATAGTCCTATCCTCCTGAAATTCCTGAAAAAAAAAGTTATGAGGGAAAAGATACTTTATTCACGAATAACGAAAAAAAGGATGCATTTTTTTTTGGATTGTAATCATGATAATTAGAAAGATTACTAAATTACCTACAAAACAAACAAAAAAATATCATAAAAATCAGACACTTATTAACAAAGGTACAGTCCGTTAATTTTGGTATACTAAATAATTTCTTCCCTTTTAAAGATAATGCATTTACTTTTCTACTACCTTCTTTTTCCTGGCTGACATATGCTTTATTATTTCTTAAAGGCATTTATTTGTTCTTATATTTTACTTTTTTTAATAATTTAGAAAATCCCATGATCGAGACTTTATTTTGTCTTTATTATCTTTCCAGGCAGTGTTAAAAAATAGGTCCTATCAAAGGAATTTGGACAAATATTTTGGTCTATTATGTTAAACGGAATATTGTAATTGACCAAGGAAAAAATATTAATTCCTTCCTTACATAATACATCGGATCTACTTATTTCCATATTGTTTTGCTCTTTCTTTACTAAACAAAATTTTCTGCGAATTATTCGTCCGTGCCAACTAGTAATATATTATTTATTGTGCACGTACCATAACATTGGTAATGTTAGTAAATAATTTTGGTTGGCAGATGGTTGGTGGAGTGAAAGGTTTATATTGGCACAATATGTGGTTTATATTAAAAGTATGTGGACCATCGTTGGGAATGGTTGTGGGTTAACGGTTGTTCCGATGGCCAATTCTAACAATTGGCCAACCATAACTGGAAACCATTTACTAACGTTAGGCTAATAATAAATGCTCACTGGGTAACTTTTATCATATTTTTTAATGTTTTGTTGTTCATATATTCTTTGACATTTTAATGGCTGATATCCTCAGTTGCTGTTTCAAATTTAAATTTTATCCAATAAAACATACAGAACATTTTTTTTCAGTCAGTAATATTGGTACAGAGTTAAAATTTAAGTGCTCCAAACTAAGACTTGAAGTGACTTAGCCTTGGCATACCCAAAGCATCTGTTTAATACTTTACAATAATATTACAATTCTGTTCTCCTATGAATTCACTTGAGATAAATAAATTGTAGAAATTAAGAGTTTTGACTCTCTAAAATTAGATGACATAATGCCTACAAAGCAACCTCCTTTTCCAGGTGTCCTAAAGCACAATTGGGTCACAGGAAGCTGAAGACTCTTGTGATACATCTTGCACACGTTGAACGGGATGACTTGAACATCAGCCTCCATCAAGTTCTTTGACCCAGGTCTCTGAAAGCCAAGCCGTCCCCATCCTGTCATTATGACAATTAATACTTAATAACATACCTCAGAAGATATAGGCTTAAACATAATTGTTTGATATTCATAATTTCAGTTTAATGCAGTAAAAATTCGACATTTGATTCTGATCATAATTTACAACAAATAAATCATACGAAACTAAAGCCTCAAGCCTCGTTATAATATTTAAATATTCTAATGTCTGTGCATCCATATGGTTAGTTTATTGCAAAGTCATTAAGTGAAGGTTCAATGGAGATAAACTTTTAAGAATTTTTTATTTCCACTATATATATTGATGTAAAATTTTACAAAGAAAAAATTCATCATAATTATTATAATTGCACAACGCTATTCATCTACTTTTTTACTGGTCTAACTTAAAATGAAATTTTTGACTTGAAATTCTAAGTAACTGGTGTTTATTTCATTTCACTTCTTAAAATTCTAAAGGATTACTAAAGCTTTACATTTTCCTGGTAAATAAATATGCTGGCTCTCTATCTACTATCTGTATATATTTTATAAATGAAAACGTGTAGCATTAACACTTATTGCCCTCCAAAAAATCTATATCTTCTGATTTAGACAGACTTACCGATGAGTTTGACCCATTTCTTGCTTAGGTTAAGTTTCTTGTTGGGTAGACAGATAGGACTGACAGCTGCACTGAAGGTGATAGGACGGGCCATATAAATCAAGGAGATGTCGTTGAGTCCTCCCGTTCTCCCAGGGTTCCAGTTATAAGAGGAGTAACCTTTCAATGGTATTAGGGCACCAGCTGGAAAAAATATTGATAATCAGCTCAGATAAATTATGACAGCTTCAACATCAATTTTTTTCTTTATTACATAAGTTTTGATCAAACTCTAATCTCAACTTATGGACAGAGCCAGGATTTCCACACAGAGAAACCCCTCTCCCTCCACCCCTAAAAAAAAATGTAAAAGACGAAGCAGGGTAGCTCAGTGGGTGAGCACTCAACTTACAGAGCTCCAGGTCCCAGTTTCGAATCTGGCTGATGACCAGTAATTTTTCGGCCGTGGGTCGACCCTGGGACTGGGAGACCCTCCTGGACCAAATCCTCTTCAAAGCGGGTACTCTTAATTAAATAATTAATTAAGGGGGGAAACCTGATGATTGAGCATGATATTGGCCCGCCATCTCCCTGCACAACTGTTAGCCTTTTAACAGTAATTCCTCACATTGCACTTAACCCATAACACTTCATGGGTTATTAGAGGTACAGGTTTTTTTATTGAAAGATATTACATATATTGACCACATGCTTGGATTAAAACACCAGCAAGCCTAGTAAACCGTATAAAAACTGTAAATCTTGGATTATTTGCCATCATCATAATTTTAAAATTACAGTCAACTATTTATTCATCTCTAAATTATACAAAATATAGCATAATAATAAAATTTGATTCTGTTTCTGTTTTATTTATATAACTCTTTTTTTAAAAAAGTATGTTAGTCTTAAGTTCAGAACTGTAACATGCCACCATAATATTTCATGAAGCCATTTGGGTTGGCCAGGTCTGTTTTAGAGAATGTTATAAGAGCGATTCAGACAAATACTTTTTTTTTTCTTTTTAATCTGTTTATTGAATAATAATACAATCAGCCACTGCTGGAGGGCTATAAGCATTAGGGCTACAAGTTCTCATTCATACAATATATACAAATAATAAAGAAATAAATATAAATATAATAAGTAAATAAATAATACTGGTGAAGAAGTTAAATAAAAATAAAATAAAATAAAAATTTCTAAAGACAATCATACCTATATACAATATATACATTCGCCCAAGAATCTCCGAGCCAGGCTTTTTCCCCCATACGTGGAAGGCGAAGCAAGACTCCGGGAGATCCCAGCGCCACTTTTCCAGCCGCATCACTAGTATTAGAAGCCAATGGAGACTGAAAGAGGGCACTACAGCCACAGACGCTCAGGACATGAGTGGAGAAGCTGGCCATTGCCAGGACTCCAAAGGCATATTTACAAAAGATCTCGAGGCCACTGCCGTTTCAACCTTCGAGGGGGATGGTATGGATGTTCGGAGCTGGATAGGGATTGCGCTAGAGGATTGGGATGATGAATGAGGTTCTGGTGAAAGTTGGAGAATCTGGATGGGATGATGTCATGGACATATGGGATGTTAAGGTCATGGTGTAGGGTCTTGTTCGTGACATAATATGGAGCATTGACTATTGTTCGAAGGACTTTGGACTGGAAGGATTGGATGCGTTTGATATTCGATGATTTAGTTGTCCCCCACAGTTCAAGTCCGTAGGTCCAGATAGGTTTCAGTATGGTCTTGTAGATTAATAATTTGTTTTCTGTTGAGAGATGAGATGTTCTGTTTAGTAGTCTATATAGCTGACCAAATCGTCGGTTAAGCTCTTGTCTTTTAAGTCTGGTATGTGGGTTCCAAGTCAGTCTTTTGTCCAAAAGGAAGCCAAGGTATCGGACTGTGTCTGAGTAGGGAAGAGGAATTGAATTAAAAAGGATTGGTGGACAGGATCTGCGTCGAAGAGTGAAAGTTACATGCTTGCATTTTGATTCATTAATTTTGATGCGCCAGTTGTTGCACCACTGCTCAATGAAGGAAAGGTGTCTTTGCAGGTTCTGAGACGCTATTAGAGGATCCGAGTGAGAGGATAGGATGGCAGTATCATCAGCAAATGTTGCTAGGAAGGTATCAGGACTTGAAGGGATGTCAGCGGTGAAAAGGATGTAGAGAACTGGGCCCAAGACACTGCCTTGTGGAACACCAGCCTCAATTGGATAATGTTTGGAGAGTTCAGTGCCGCAGCGGACTTGAAAGGAGCGATTTGAAAGGTAGGATTTGAGGACTAGGTACAAGGGTTGAGGTAAATGGGTTTTGAGTTTGAAAAGCAAGCCATCGTGCCACACCCGGTCGAAAGCTTGAGCTACGTCCAGAAAGGCACCAGTGCAATATTGCTTGTTTTCAAGTGCAGAGGATATGTGGTCGACAACGCGAAGGCCTTGTTGGACAGTGGAGTGTCTTGAGCGGAATCCAAACTGATGGGGAGGGATATTGTGGGATTCGAGTATGGGTAGGATGCGTTTGAGAAGGATTTTCTCAAAGATTTTGGAAAGGATCGGAAGTAGGCTTATCGGTCTATAGGATGATGTATAATTAACAGGTTTACCTGGTTTAGGAAAGAGGATAATTATGGAGTGTTTCCACACCAGAGGAAAGTGGGTTGTGTGGAGGATACAGTTGAATAGGTATGTAAGGAATATAATTGCTTTTTTGGGAAGTTGTCTGAGGATCTGGGAAGTAAGGAGATCGTGTCCTGGAGATTTGCGAGATTTTAGGTTCTTTAAAAGGAATTTGACCTCAGAGGGGTTGACGGCTGTAGGAGGTAAGGAGAGAGGAATCGGTGAAGAGAGGAACTCTTTAACTTCAGCAGTATGGGAGGGATGGAGTTCAGGATGAGGAGTGAATGTGTACGATAGATGTTTAGCAAACTCTTCTGCTCTATTCTCATCTGACGAAGCCCAGGAACCATCATCACGGCGGAGGGGGTGGGAAATGGATTGGAATTTAAGGATTTTTTTAGTTGCATTCCAGATGGAGTTATCACTTGCAGATAGTGAGGAAAGATAGGAATTATAGGATTGGGATCTAAACGTGGCCAGTTTTTGTTTTACTTGCTTGGAATAATAGTTATATGATTTCCGATCATCAGGATGCCTGGTTCTTTGCCAGATAGCCCTAGAGCATCGTTTTCTATTAATAAGGTCCAGTAGGTCTTGGGGTAGAGGATTTGTTTTGCGGTATTTTTTAGAAGGATCAGGTGAAGATGCAGTCCAAACTGCTTGTTGGATCAACGTAGTCATGGAATGTACTGCTTCATCTAGGTCAGACAAATACTAGTGGCATTATTTATAATAGTATCACGAAGCATCTAGTTTATGCAGTTGTAGCAATTATGGCATCTCTTGGAGTCTTCGAAACAGTGGAAAGAAAATTAGAGCAGCAAATCAATGAACAGTAGAAATATAAAATTATAGTGCCCTGTCTAATAGGATCAAGAATATGGTAAGTAGGAAAGTCATAAGACCTGTGGTTTGGAGACCTATAAGGTATCTTTTTTTTTTTTTACTTTCTTTATTGAATATTAATACATTCTGTCACATTGAAGGGCATTAATATTAAGGCTACATGATTCATTCACACAATATGTACATACAATTAATATCAATAATAAAGAAAAAGAAATATAAAAAAAATAAAATAAGTAAATTGGTATGCCTGTGTACAAAAAAATAATGAAATAATAGATAAAAGCTAGATGAAATTAAAGTAAATAAATCACATTCACACCTATGTACAATATTTACATTCACCGAGGGGACTCTGAGTCATGCCTTATTCCCCAACTCCAGGAGATTCCAGTGCTTCTCTCTCAGCCGCGTCACTGTCACTCATCACTGTCATTTGAAACCAGTGGAAACTGATGGAGGGCACTATAGCAACAGACGCTCATGTCTTGAGTGGAGAATCTGGCCATTGCCAGTACTCCAATATATATATATATATATTTACAAAAGGTCGCGGGGCCACTGCCGTTTTAACCTCCGGGGAGGATTGTAGGGATGGCTGGAGCTAGGGATTGTGCTACAGGATTTGGATGATGAGTGAGTTTCTGGTGAAATTTGGAAAAATTTTCTTGGATTAGGTCAATAACAAATGGGATATGAAGGTCATTATGGAGGGTTTTGTTGGGTACATAGAAGGGAGAATCAACTATTGTTCGGAGGATTTTAGACTGGAAGGACTGAATGCGTTTGATGTTAGAAAGTTTTGCTGTCCCCCACAGTTCTATTTCGTAGGTCCAAATAGGTTTCAGGATTGTCTTGTAGATTAATAGTTTGTTGTCGACTGAAAGTTGAGATTTTCTATTCAATAGTCTATATAGTTGTCCGTATCGTCTGTTAAGTTGTTGTCATTTAAGTCTGGTGTGTGGGTTCCATGTTAGTCTTTTGTCTAGAATAAAGCCAAGATACCGGACTGTGTCAGACAGAGGAAGTGGTATGGAATATGATATCTAAAGCTTTAGAAAAGAAGCTACTTGCAGAAGAGAAAAGAGTTCCCTGTTCAATCTATGGCCTGCTATGAAAACATAGGCAGTGAAGAACTCTCACAATTGAGGAGCTGCTCCAAAATAAGTAAAGCCAGATTTGGTCTCAGTTGTGAGGTTGAGCCTTTAGTCATGTGGCAGGTATGTGCAGAGGAACAACCTGATAAAATACATAGTAGAGGAATACCACGTCTTAAGTGCCTGGACGAGGAGGACAACCTGAATGATGAGAATTGGAAGACAGTGGATACCTGCCCGGGATAGGTGAGTGTGGTGAGGAGATAAGAGAGGCTGGTGTAGAATAATAGCAACAAAAATAAGTAATAAATAATAAAAATAAAAAACCATGAAGAGTTTTTGGTTCAGTACTACATACACTGACAGGCGAAAAATTCCACCCACTTGATTTTTTCATGTTTTCATTTAAAAATATTTCTGCTTTGAATTGGTCTATTGTTTTTAATGAATAAATAGGTAATCTTTTTGTTTGTTTTCAATTAGGAATGTTAATATAGAGGACAATAACCCTTAATCCTTAATTCAATGAAATGATTCTAGATTCCAATGTTTCCAAGATTCAAAAACGAACCATTATTATTCTAAAAGAAATTAATTACATCATCGTTTAGTGTTTCCTCCTCTTGCCTTCACTACTTCTTGAAGACGCCTTGGCATACTTTCCACCAGTCGGGAAATGTACCTTGGCTGGAGGATAGCCCATTCCTCCCGAAGATCCCTTTCAAGGTCCTGCAGTGTATCAGGAATTGTTGCACGCGCTCTTATTTCTCTTCCGAGGTTATCCCATAAATGCTCAATGAGGTTCAAATCTGGAGAACGTGCTGGTCAGGCTAAAATCTCAATATTGTTCTGTTGAAGGAACATCTGCACTATGCGGGTGACATGTGGGCGTGCATTAGAATAGAACAATCGCCGATTTCGTTGAGGATAGGCAACACATGAGGTTCAAAAATCTCACCTACATAGCGAATGGCCGTCAAAGACCCTCCAATTGGTCATAGACCAATCCAAACCAGAAATATTTTTAGATGAAAACATGAAAAAATCAAGTGGGTGGAATTGTTTGCCTGTCAGTGTATGTTGGAAAGTACTATTTATTGGTCAATAGTTGTGCATGGAGATGATTTGGCCGAAATCATGCTAAACTGCATTTGTTTTTATTAATTAAAGATACTCCCTTTAAAGAGGCTAGGTATGCCCCAGGAGGGTCTCCCAACCATAGGGTTGATCCATGGACAATAAAATAAAATAAAATTTATCTGCCACCTGCCGAACTCGAACCTGATACCTTGAGACTTTGAAATTAGTGCCAACTCACCGAGCTACCCCCCTCCCAAGAAATAAATAATATATATTAATATTAAAAATGAGGAGATAATAAGCTTACCATAACATTTAATCTAACAGTATAAACATTTTTAAAATCCTAATTAATTGCAAAGGAGGTACTCACGCTTGCTGATATCTGAGGTACCAACGCGCAGACTGGTAGGCTCTTTATTGACGATACAGTGCGCAGCTGTGATGGCAATCGACTCTGTGATGATAGTGGCAGCGCACACATGTACTGAATCCTTGTTCCGAACAAGACTGGCAACCCATGGGTACTCATTCGGCATGGCTCGGTAGCCACCTACAACTCTGCCTTTCTACAATTAATTTTAAAGAAATAAACTTAGTTTGATAATCTATTAATTTATATTGTATAGGTAACTATAGACAATCTCTAAATTTCCCAGTACAGGATGTATCACAAACAGATGGCAACATTCAAAGTATCAAATGTGTTACTCTAATAAATTGTAATTATTTAATTTCAGAATGTTTTTTATTTTAAAGAAAATGGTCATTTTTCTTTTTCCTCGAAAACAAGGTGATATTAAAAAATAAAAACAATGATACTGATATAATTTTTTAGCTGTTACTAACTGAAATGTGATCGTGGATTCACCTTCAGTTTTCTATTATGAAATTATGGCTAACATAGAAAATCTAAGTAGTGAAAAAGTAAAATAATAATTATTTCTTTTCAATTTTTCTTGGCTTGAACTTTTCATTTATATACGATATATTTTTTAAGAATTGTATTTTCTTTTTATGTTTTGCTTGTGTTATTAATTTCAATAGTGATGCATTTTAAATATTATTTATTATGATTTAACTATTGAAATGTGATTAGAATAGCATTTATGACTCACAAGAGGACTTTGCGTTATTTATAAGTCAAAGAACACATTCTCTTTGTATTGGATTTTTTTTTCCTGGCGCTTTCTAGAACAGAGGATTCTTTATTGTCCCAGGAATTTATTTGGTGTATACATCTAGTTGTAAACATACAATAAACACTTTATATTAGACTATAATCATTGTTACATTACAGTTATTACCATTGTTTATTTCTTAGTAGGAATCGTTTAATAACATTGATTTTAGTTCATTTATTAAGAAAACAAGACATGCCATTGTATTAAACTAATTGTCAATATTTACTCAAAATAGATTAATACAAATAAAATTTATGATTAACTGACATTGGAAGCCCCGCATGGGCAAGTTGTGGTTTTGCTACCTAGGCTCCTGCTAGCTCTTGTATCATTAAAATTTGCTCCTTCTAACTCATTTCCAACCCAAAGCCAAGCCAACAATAGGATGACATTCCATGATTCCATCTGTAGCAAACAAGCCGTATTAACAATTACAAGCATAAATTGAATTTTCTGCCCCAGGCAAAAATATCTAGAAGGAGAAAAATGTGTGATTCTAAAAGAAAAATTAAAAAAAAAAAATTGTTTACTTATTTATCTCATCAATTTACTATGTCTTTTAATGTTTATTTTTATTTCACTATTATCTATATATATTTTATAAATGGAAACGTGTAGCATTAATACTTATTGCCCTCAAAAAAGTGGCAGATTGTATTATTATTCAATAAAATAAAACAAAATATAATTTTTAAAAAGTCAATTGTAGTGAAATTGTTTTTTGTTGTTTTTAAGACATTTATTTTGATCTTTGTTTATAAAATTCACTAAAAAAATTATCCTATCCTTAGATAAATATTAGTTTGTGTGGTTACAATGGTTTACTTATCTATGATGGTTTGGGGCCTGGGACAGATTTAATTTTGAGGATCCCCAAATAAAAATTTAAAAAAACCTAAGTTGTGTCTCTCTCTTTAATAAGAGGGACTTTTTGGGATTGGGAACAAATTACTTTTGATGCCACCATAAAAAAAAAACTCATATGGTTAATATACATATATATATATATATACATATATATGTACATGTGAATTTCTTTTTAAAACATTTTTGTAGAATTCTCCAATGCCTATATTGATAAGATTCTTTTTGGTTCATTTGCAAATTACTGATCTATATCTGCAGAATGTTTTTCTTAAACAATAATTACAGGAACAATAATACTTTTAGAGATACATTTTTTATATAATTGTGAGTAAATGGTTGACTGTCATGAATAATGAAGAGAAGAATAGTTGGGGTGATCAGTCAAATAAGAAGACAAAAATAAATGATAATAGTTATTTTGACATTTGCCGTCGTTTCGACCTTCATCAGGGCTGAACTTCAGATCGAAACGACGGCAAATGTCAAAATAAATATTATCATATATTTTTGCCTTCTTATTTGACTGATCACCCCAACTATTCTTCTCTTCATTTTTTATATATATTTTTCTTTTTTGATAGGTGCTTTCATTTAGTTATTGTTTATACAATTTAGTTATTGTTTATATAAGCCCAGACTTCGGGGAGATAGGGAGAGGAGACGAGGGTGAGAATTTCGGCTCAATATAAAAATATTGAGGAGGCGAGAAATTTTCTGTGGTAAATTTGAAAAAAAATAAATTCAATAAGTATGTGTAAATAAAATATAATATAATATAATAAACTTTATACTCATAAGTTTATATGTGTAAATATACTTTATAGAGAATTTTTTTTATATAATTAGTCAGACTGAAAATTTATATATATATATATATATATATATATATATTTTTTTTTTTTTTTGAGGCTATGTAAACTAAAAAATCAAAAATAATTTGCACTTTTTAACATTTCTGCATCAGTTCTAGAGTTGAAGTTCTAGAAATCAACCCATGTTATGGAGCGTGTCTTCAACTTCCTGTGTATAGTGAATACAAATACATAATATATTCAATTGTTTTCTTTAGATATTTTGAAGTATATCCATACAGAGAAAAAAAAAAGCTCTAATATCCTATACAAACATATATTTATAAGTTTATTCAGTATTATATTTGTCATATCATAATAATCATGTTGAATTTTTACACATGGTATAATTTTCCGTTTTTTTTTTTTGTCATCACCTCCTCCCCCTCAATCATAATCGAACCACTTGGCCTATGGTATTATTTAATTTAAGAACATGTTGAGATTGTATAAGTATTTGATAAGATTATGCAAAGAAATAATTATGGATCAATGAAAAAAAGTTTTCTATTTTGGGGGATCTTCAGCCTAGACTGCGGGAAGAATATACCTTCAGAAAGAAATAACTAAAAATTTCATTTAAAATGTAATATTATAAGGTTTCTTTCAGTTTCCAATAGTTTGTGAAATGTCTAAAAGTGCCCCAAAAGCGACAGTAGCCAAACCCCTTATGACTCTTCTTGAAATCCGACAGTAAATTGGAAAGGCACGAACAAGAAACAAAAACACTAGCATAGAGAAACAACCGATTAAGACATTCGTGTTTCCTACAGTTTGTGAAATGTACCTTAATACAAATTTAACAAATGAGAAACTGCAGGACGTAGCTAGTAATAAAACAGTACTCACTCCAAAGCTATTTCTACAAGACTAACATTTATCAATGGGAAAATTATACATCTGTACTTAGTGAATTTTCATTGTTTTGATAAATCCTTGTACAGAAGATAATTACAACCGTTGCAGTTACTAATACTAACATACACAATGTATAATTGACATTAGGTTTGAAAGCATGTGCACTGAACCAAGAACCTTTAATGAAGTACCACAAATGGGAGAACTTTCTGCCTTAAGCCCCCTCACAGTGATGGCAATTTTTTTGTTTTTCTTATTTGAATAATAATTGTGAAATAATAATATAGATAATAAATTTTTTTTTACTCTAACATACCTACATATGAAATACGGAGTAAAGGAAAGTATTACATCTATAAAATGACAACATTATCCACATACAATTAGTGTCACAACTTTTAATCTATCGATGGTAGGCAGTGATAATCTCGTAACTCCATTTTAGTAAACTTTACAATGGAAACATAAGAGTTTAAGAACTAATAGTAGTACATCCATAATCATTTATTAGTTAAATATACAGGTGTACTTTCTTCAAATCTCTAAGTAAATATAGCCCAGAAATTGCAGTTTGTGGTTTACAAAAATATATGGAGTTATGAGGTTTTTATTGCTTACGTCAATATAATAAATAGGGTTTGTATCATTTTAATGGTATTAATGAGTTCTTAGCTGTAAAGTTTAAGCTTTACCTCCGATAATCAACTTGTAAAATTTTGTAATGCACCAACATTGGCAAAAAATAATTTCTATTCAAGGTAGAGTGGTAAGTGAAAGTTGTGGGATGTACTAAAAAATCGAATTTTTTTTTTTTTTTTTTTTTTGGAAGCCTTTAAGATATATCATCTCCGGCTCCACTTAACTTCTAATTAAGATTAATTTTTGTTTCCATTTCTTAAGAATAATAAAAATAATATATTTTTTAATCATATCAGTACTTAACAGTTTTTGAATAAAAAGTATCACTGTCTTAAAGCATTTTTTTTTTCCTTTCATTTTCTTATGTGTGAAATATATAGTAAGAAAATCATTGCAAAAGTGAAAAATCTTGAATCTGAGGTTTCAAAGGAAATGCGTGTTTTAAGGTTCCTTGAGTTCAAATAACCGTTTCACAAAAAATAAGACACCAAAATCACCGCCTATTTGTGTTGCATGATTAAGGAAAACATCATTTTTTTTTATCAGTTGAGAACTTAATTGTTTTAAAACTTATTTTGTTTTGTTTTTTCCTTTCTCTTTGTTTTCTAAGATCCCCGAAAATATATCTTCCTCTGACCCATTTACTAAGACAGTTCTACAACTGATTTTGATTTAACTCAATAGATTAGTGTATCATTAAATCGTTTTTAATCCAAGGTAGGTTTTATCCTCATGGATGCAGCCTGGCAGGTCTTATATTATATTATATATATTATTATATTACATTATACACTTACAATAATTTTGACGACTTTTGACCTTTCCGTGTTGTATTTAAAATCTCGTTACTATATTTTGGTTAAATTTCCAAGAAGAAAAAAAAAGAATTTAAGTTCATGTAAAAAGAAATAAAGATTTAATTTCTATAATTATTACTATGTAGTACGATTCGAAATTTTCAAAATTAAATATATGTAATTTCAAATATCTCTTTGTGAACGAGCTCAGAGAATGAAGTTATGAGATTAAAATAGACTGATGGAGTTACAAGGTTTTTATTGCCTCCAATAGATATAATAAATAGGGTTTGTGTTATTTTGTTGGCCTTATTACTTTCCTACCTATACTAGGTAAGGAAAGTATTGCGATCGGGTCAAGTTTCTTATATGCGAATTTCGACGGATCTATAGGTTTCAGAGCCGCTTGAGTCCAAAAAACACATTTCTAGCCATTGGTCTGTCTGTCTGTGCCGAGATTTTACGGGAACTAGTGAACCAATTTTGTTGCTTCTTTTTTTATTTTGTAGGGTATTGACTACTGATGCCTGTGACAAAAATTGGATGCTCCATGCTCAATAGCTGCGGTGCAATAAATGAAAGCATGTTTTTCTATAGACTGCAGTACGAAAACGGTTCTAACCATTTCAAATGATTTCTAAACGGCTCTGGCACCGTTTAGCCTGTTTGTTTGAAAGGTGGTGAAATTCCATACAAAACTAGATAAAAATCATTCATTTTGGACAACTATTAACGAAGTTACAGCTATTCAATTTCCAATGTAAGATTACGGGTTCATATCCTGACACTAGCGGATCCAGGATTTAATTTTGGGGGGCTTCAGCCCGAAGGATTTTTTTTTATATATATAACGATAATTAATTTGAAAAAAAAAGAAAGAAAGTAACTACCCATACGACATGGTGTTTTAGTGATTCTTGAAGTCCTATTAAATGTAATTACACGAACAATAATAGTTGAAGAGACAATTTTTAATATTTTTTCCTATAAAACATGGTTATATTTTACCATTTTAGGGGGCTTCAGCCTGAAAGCCCTCCCCCCCCCCTCCGCAAATCCTCCTGTGTATCCTGGTGAATGAAAGGGGTTAATTAAAAAAAAAATGATAACTAAGGGAAAGTAAGAAAATCTGTTGCCCGCATCACAAATGCTTCACTATTTCC
The DNA here is from genome assembly GCA_928085145.1 of Nezara viridula. Taxonomy (NCBI): domain Eukaryota; kingdom Metazoa; phylum Arthropoda; class Insecta; order Hemiptera; family Pentatomidae; genus Nezara; species Nezara viridula. The sequence goes on from OV725081.1 coordinate 12,161,223, forward strand.
TCTAATTTTAACAGAAATTATTGTTTGACAATATTATGCTATCGCAAAAAGTTTATGATCAGCAATATTAGAGGGTATTGAAAATTTTACACTGATCTATCTTAAGCCGGTTTACATTGCTTTAGTTTATCAAATAAATCGTATTCAAATTTTTCACGAAAATAAATCTAATTCAATTTTTTTTGTTTCTTTATGTACATATGTAAAGATATAAAAACTTTTCTAAAATAGGTAGGAAAGTCGTGTGAGTGGACACACCAGATTTTTGTGTTTTTTGCGTTGATTAATAAGATATTCACTAAGCCGAAATTCACAAATGTGATCTTTAAGGTTTAGCTCCATTTAAAATGTATTTCTAAATAATACTTTTTGTAACTGACCAATTTAGTCAGACAATAATTTCTGTTCAAAGTAGAGCAGTAAGTGAACGTTATCTGATGCGCGCACCAGATTTTTTTGGTGGAGATCTCAATGTGATCTGCGGGCCAAAATGTTTGGTTGTTTTTTTTTAAATTAAAGAACAACTTCATTGAAAAAAAAATAAGTAAGCACCAAATAATGTTTTTAATTAAACAAGAACTTTATTGTTTAAGACAAAAATTGTCTCTTTTTATGATCATCTAAGCCGCTATTCAAATTATCTTCAAAACTTAACATTATACAGTTTTACAAAATCAATATTTGTAAAATTTAATGAACTTATACCCCACATTATTGTATATAAAATCATAACTTCGATCTGTAAATCCTATCTGAAATAAAATAAAAAATATCTATACGAAAAATTCATAGCCTTACAGTCATCAGAGATAAGATTTGTAATCTTACCTATCTTCCAATCTAATTGATATTTATATTAATATTTCTAACTAAGCGAATGATAATATCGCGTTAGATGATTCAGCCGACGATCATACTTGATAAGCTCATCTTTCAATATCTGAATAAAAAAAAATATATTAAAGTTATCAAAGGTAAATTATCTTCTGTATTCCTCTAACTGAAATATTAAGAAAAACGATACTGATGATATTTGATATCTTTTAAAGTTAAAATCATACTGGTTGACCCAAGAGAATGATTCTTAAAGTATATAGGTAAATGAACAAATGAAATAATAATATGAAAATAAAATTATGCAACGAATAATAACAAGAATCAATCCTTATTTTCTCGGTAATTATAATCAACCAAGGAAAAGAAATTTAATTTAAAACCAATGTTTCATGTTATAAATCAATAAGTTTACAAATGAAAATAAGCTGTATCTTTGCTAATAATGGTTCGTTTTCGATGATTATTTTTTCATTTTGTAGAAAATTTAGTAATCGTGTAAATAATCATGGTTTTAATCAACAAAAAAAGGTAAGGCTTTCTTAACTGCCTCTGAACCGACCCTTGAAATAGGCAGACCAAGATTGGCCGACACTATGGGACAACAGCCCTCTAAATAAATTAATGGTCATAAAAAATTAAGTGAAGTCATGAAGCAGTTCCAGTTGCAGTAAACTCAGAGAAGAAGTTATCTTTATGCGACTAAGAATAGGTCATACCAGGCTCACCCACCTTCACTTAATTACAAAAGAAAACCCGCCCGCCCATTTGTCGGAAGTGTGGAGAGAGAATGACAGTGGTCCATATCTTCGAGAGTTGTGCCTTTTATACCAGAGCATTAAACAAAAGAGGAATGCCAGCAAATACATCAGCTGCTTTAGGAAATAATTAAAAAATCTTAAGTTTTCTCTTTGAAGAAGGAATCTTTAAAAATCTATGAATCTCTCACGCAGCACTTCCCTTCCTATTTCTTTTTTTTTTTAACCTACCGACATTAAACTTAACTTTAAATAACTGAAGTTTAATAACCTTAAATAAATTTAACATGCATTTTAGGTCTTTTTAATTTGATTTTATTTCTATTATTTACAACCTGCATGTATAATTTCAACTAATGGCCTTGATAACCAACAGGTTTTACGCCTTTATTATACAGGGTGTTCCAGGGTTAAGTGATCTAACTGCAAAAATGATCTAAGGACCTCAAAACAAGAAAAACATTTTTTTTGAAGGTATGTCCGCAAACGCTCTGTTTAGGAGATATTCGTTGTTATGAATTATTTACGTTATATGAAATAAATAAAACCTATTTATTTGTTCTAACTACTTTATTAATTAAATGTAAACATTAACATTCATATTAAATATTTTAATAGGTCCAGATTTCTTGCCGCCTCGAATCAATGCGGGCACATTTCTGGAATTTCTTAATAGTGATTGCTATGATTTAGTTGAATATATTCCACTAAAACTGAGAAAGTATACGTGACTTCAATTAAATTGTTTTCCTGTACATTAAGGAAGAGGTTCACGACAATGGCTAAATGTTAATTATCCCAATCAATGGATTGGCCGTGCAGGACCAGTGGCTTGGCCTGAACGCTCTCCAGACCTGAGACCACTGAATTTTTTTGTTTGGGGTGACATTAAACAAAGTCTATGCAAGTCTGGTCAATGACCTTAATTCCTTACGAAGAAGAATAATTGAATCTTTTGAAACAATGACACATATCCAGTGCTGTTCTGCCACTGCTGCTGTTGAAGAAAGATGCCGAACCTGTCTTAATGCACAAGGAAATCACTGAGAACAACATTTAATATGAATTTAATGTTTACGTTTAACTAATGAAGTAGTTGGAAGAAATAAATAAGTTTTATTTACTTAATATAACGTAAATAATTCATAACAATGAAAATCTTTATGTGTGAATATCCCGTAAACAAATCATTTGCAGACATACCTACACAGGAATTTTTTTCTTGTTTTGAGGTCCTTAATTCATATTTCCAGTTTGGCCACTTAACCCTGAAATACTCTGTATAACAACCAATTATCAACAAAAAAGTGTATACTTGTTGAGTTATTCGTAAAATAAATTTTCTCTTCCTTAATAACTTTTTCGAGTGAATTTAGGTTGATCTATTTTTTTTTACCTAAAGGAGAATAAAATCTTCAAAATGCTGGAATTAACGAAGATATGGTTTACCGCAAAAAATCAAAACAATTATTTCGCCAATAATTTTTTTTTTGTGGGTACTCCATATCTTAGTAAATAATTAAATTCCTAAATTAATCTAATGATTGAGAATTTTGAAGATTTTGACCTTAAGGTGAACAAAATAGTCACAACCCCTGGAAATTTCAGAAATAAAACAAATTTATTTATCACATGATTATATGAAAGATTATAAAATTCTTTAAAAAATCATCGAAATTTATTATAAATTAATACATTTGAAACAATTTGTAGGGTCTACGGAGCAAAGGGGGATCAAATATTTTTTTTTAGAAGAAACTAAGTTCAGATTTGTATTTCACACTTCGAAAAAGCTCAAATACGAATTTTCATAGCAATCGAAAAATAAAAATTTCTTGTTTAAAATTTTTGCCTAGACTCCTTGCATTTTTATTTTTTAATCACAAAATTGAAAAGCGGATTTGGAAGTGCTTTCATTGAGTCCATAAATTTAATGTGTCTTATTTTATTTTCTTTGGTCTATTACAATTACTAAGAATTAAATAGGAATAAAAAATAAATTACAAAGCATATGAAAATAATTAATTTTAACCTATTGATAAAATAACTAAACTCAAGACATACTGAATTAAATAAAATTCGACTATTGCTAATACAATGCACCTTTATATTAAGCATTACTAATATAATGCTCCTTTATATCGGTATTTTCATCTCAACACAATTTCAACCATTGTTATGTCTGTATATGTATTCCAGAAATATATCTCGACCGGATGAACCGATTTTATTGTTTCTTTATTTGTAATTTTTGGCCAAACAATATCACCCTGACAAAAAAAAAAAAAAAAAAATATGACAAAAATACACATTTTATGGCAAATTTTTTTTAAATTATTTTTTGAAAAGTAATTAGATCTTCAAAATAACAATAAAAATGTAATCTTAGTCTAACTAATATTGACAAGTGTAGGGCGTAATAAACTACATATTCATGTTTATTATATTATTACATCCATTTTTTTTTTTTTTTAATAAGATAAGAAAAATCTAGCTTCAAAACTTAATATATTATAATTATACAAAGTCACGCTTTGTAAAATTTATTGCTTACTTTATCTATATGTCTGTACTTAAAATTATAACCTACCAATAAATCACATTTAAAATAAAAAAAATTTATACAAAAAAGTTATAACTGTAAACACAATAAGGTTTTTGTAATTAACTCGATTTTTATAAGTTTTCTATTATCCCTGATTGAAAGATAATTATTAAGTTGCTTACAAAGCTTAAATTTATAGTGGTTTAAATTTGTCTGGAATTGGTAGGAAATTCGTATGAGTGGATATACCAGATATTTATTATTCACCATATATTTATTATTGTTTCCTTCTTAACTGATTCCTTATTAATTGAAACTAAGACATTAATTAATTGAAAGTATAGTCATCATTGATCAATAATTACTCATTATCTTATCTAATTTTTATTTGTTACTCATGCCTCTTCAAAAGAATAATTATTCCTAATCATTTCTCATTCACAATGAGTTAATTTAAAAGAAAAAAGATGATATCTATAGATGGTTTTATTTTCATAGAAATAATCTTTTAAATACTTTTGTGGTAATATGAAGATGGTTATTATTTTTTCAAATTAAGTTTTTTTCTTTTATGTATGAGTGGCCTCATATCAAAGACAGACATCTTTCATTTGTAAAAAGTTAAGGGAAAGCAAATCATTGTTACATAGCTTCAATTTAAATAATATATATATGAATAATTCTCAAACTATCAGCAAATTTCAAAAGGGAATAATCTCTGGAAACTACAGCCAATTGAAAATATGTCTTACAAAGATAAATTTGTAAGTTTAGTGCAACAAATGATTACGTGATAATTGATAAAATTAAATCACTCTGTACTTTTGATTAATTTATTTAGAACAGCATTTATACCACTAGTATGTCATGTATAAGGTTACTGCAACCACAAACATGTAATTTATCATTATGACATGATGTAATGTATATATAAATAAATAAATTTAAAAAAAATTATTTAGATTATATTTATGGAATTGGAACATTCGTTGTAACTATATTTGATATATAAAATACTTTATGTCATATTGATTTCTGTACACAAAACAAATAGAAATTCACAAAAGTACACCAAAACGTTTAGCAATATCAAAACCGTACTTAGTGACTTCTTCAAAAATAGTAATTTTGAGTCCTAATATTTTAGATACTAGACCAAATGACATATCTTGCCACCATAAATAATTCTATTTAAACTCTTATCTTTTCAATAAAAGATAAAGTTTTTAAATAAAAGAATGCAGATTATGTTTCATTAATTATAAAGTAACAAAGGCATAAATAAAATTTCAAAAGCTTTAGAATATAAATAATTATTTATTTAAAAACTTAATGGGTTTTCTAATTCAAAACTAATAATGATGCATTTTCCTTTTCTCCTGAATTCAATCCTGCTATTTTTTATTATTATTGTATTTTTTATTAAATCCATGATGATTACACATTTTTTGGAATGGTAATTACACAACAAACTATTAGTGAAATAATATAAAATAATTTATTGATATGATTCAAAAGATCTTTCATTCCTTAAATAGGTGACTGCATAATAGAAAGCATTGAGCTCCTTCCATAACAGACAAGGCATAAATGGCTGCGTAAGGAAAATGATATTAAACAAAACTTTATTATTTTAATTAATTCATACAATCACAATTAACAAATTATAAAGATAATTGTAACATAGATATGCAATGTAAAATATATATTGACATGAAATATGTATAAATAACAACATCATGTATGAGTAATAATATTAAAATATTTACTAATATTTCTTATAAATATTTTTTATTTATCTCATTAATATTTCTTATAAACATTTTTAATTATCTCTTATTAAAATTTTTTATTTATTAATATTTCTGCATGCATTCATCTCAACAATAATAGAAATTCGAACAAAAATTTGTTCAGTTGATACTATTCTAAAAAATACTAAATAAATTGTAGAATGTTTCATAACAATATGAAAATGTAAAATCGTGTAAAAAAAAGTCTCAGTGATAACACCATAGAGAAATACTTTTGTTAAAATATTGATGATTTCAACATATGTTTTATAATAATCAAAATAAAAAATAGTAATTTATCGTAAATGTTTCAAATTAGAAGCATCTGAAATGCTTTCATGAATCATTTAATATATAAATATATTAATAAAGTTAAAAAACCTAACCTTCTAACCTGGTTTTCTTTAAAAACAAAAGCTTCAAATATCATAACAATATGTTATAACCAGATAAATCAAAAAAGCTGAATGAAAAAATAACAGAAAAAATTCAATAGTGTACAGTAAAATGTTTTTGTACTCTAATAACATAAATATTTACTGAAGCATATAATACATTCTGCCTCTACAACTCAAAATATTGTATTTTCGTATATATTTATAATATATTTTATTTTTACAGTTTAAATATTAGTATGTAAGTTTTATATTTTATATATATTGCGTTTATGCTATATATTTTATAATTGAATTGAATCGTAATACAGAATGTAATTTTAGTATTTCAACTTGAAATATTAAAACTTTATTTTATTGTTGCATAAATATATCTTTTTCATTAAAACATGCACAATTTTCAATTGCAATTTTATCAATAAAATTATTAGAATAAAAGTATTTAAATACTTTTTTATGCTAATCTCTCTGTATCAATAAATGTTTAATAAGTTTTTACAACTTTGTTTAAAAAAATTAAAATAGAAGTAAAAGTTATATCCAATTGAGCATTAATAAAGGATAACTTTTATATTTTCAATATAAAATTCATAAACTTGTTTTTATACAATACAAACACATAATTCATAAATCTAATTTTCTGTAGCAGTTTAAGGTCAAGTTAAAAAAGATAATAAGTATAATAACATTTTAGAAAAATCTTATAATGTAAAAGTTTTCCTTCCGTTGACATAAATTTAATAGTTGACTCAAAACGGAATTGACAAAGGCTTCAGATAACTATAAAAGCCTAAATCAGTTAGAGATAACTAAATTTTTGATGTATCAGAAATCAAAAAATGTTACTTTACTTATAATGTGTTACACCACTTGATCCTTAAATTATTACTTATGGAACTGTATACTTGTAAGCCATTGCAATGCCCTGACCAATCCAGTTGTTCCGTTAAATCAGCTACAGCAATTTTAGTTACTGATCCTGGAAAGAAAAATTTTCTAAATTAGTCATTAAATAGAGCTTACTACTATAATAGAAATTTATTACTTAAAATATAATTTATTGCGATATTAATTTTTTGGGAGTGATTTTTGAGGCAATTAAAATTTAAATCTACTCATAGTCTTAATATTGCCTCAAATAAATTGGCACTATACTTGCTATATGTTAATTATGGATATTTTTAGTTCATTATTCTGTTATTATTTGTTGACATTAAAATAAATGCCCATCCTGATGATTTAATAGATATACAATATCAGAAAATTGGTTTCTAGATGTGTTAGATTAGGAAATATTAGTGATTAGTGCATGTTCATGACTGTCAGGAATCTTTAGAAGAGGTTTTTTGCAATAAAAATTTTTAAAGGAGGCAAATTTCGACAGGTTTATCGATTTTTAGAATGAAAAGTTTGAAACCAAAGGGCAAGGACACATGTAATTGTTTATGATCTTTAATTTTTTTTTAATTCTGATTTCACTTGCACTTTTTTTAAGAAGAGGAAAGCAATAAAATATCTTGGGAGAAGGGGGAGCATAGGTTCATGCACCATCGAACTTGTGGTTGGGGGTGGGCGTCACTGATCACTGTCATGAGAAATTACAATTTTTTTTTATTCTTAAGTAAAATTTGACTTCGAAATAAGATATTCTAGCCTATGTTGTGGTGTTGTTGAAAGTTCAAAGATAAAAATGTGCTATATCCAGTGACCGCTTAAATTTAAAATTTAAAGTTAGTTTCTTAGTCAGGCTACGACTTGAAAATTCAAGAATACACCAAAGCTCTAGAACATTTGTTTTGAGTGAGGAAGAAGACCAAAGGCAAGGTATACAAGTCCAACTAAGTATGACAGTTTGCATATTTATCAGAATCCTGGAAAACAAGGACAATAAATAATGGACATATTCAGAAGGTAATGCATGAAAAAAATAGAAAATGTAGTGAATCAGGAAGATGGAAAACAGAATCCGGTAGAGCAGGATTAGGAAAAGTTCAATATGATCTAGACCCGAATCTCACATAAAAATAGAAGAATCCCAACAAAGGTTGTTTGGCCAGCTCTTAGAAGAATCCAAAACCACAGTCTTGGCAGAGAAACGTGTCCTAGATATACACCCAGAATTACAGGGAAGGAAAGCTTTAAAGAATCCTTTCATAAGAGTAGCGTAAGCTGGGAAGAGAAAAGAAGAGAGGATTGACCGAGGACAGAGGTGCATAGGGAGGACTGTACAGACAGGAACTTATATGATGGTTATATTAGTCACAGGATTTCAGTAAAGAAGATTTCAGACTGATCAGAGGATCAGAGGAAAGAGGAGGAGCCTCATTTATGTCTTCAACCTTCAAAAACAATAGAGTTAAAATCAACGACTCTAAAGAGAATGAGAAAGAACAAAATATTTTTTTATTAAAGAAATTTATAACTGTAATTAATAATAAATACAACAAGTAAATATGAAGAAGTAACATGACATGTACAACATGAAGAGAAACTGCCCATTGGTAGCACTCCAATTATATTTCCATATTTGAAGGTCCCGAGGCCATCTTCTTTTCAGACGCCTCGGAGGTTTATCAGGAATAGAAGAGGAAGCAAGGTTGGAAACGAGAGGGTTCAGATGGTTCAGAAGTTTATTATGAAAGGACAGGTATCTGGATTGAGCTAAATCGGAAACATATAGTACATTAAGGTCATTATGGATGATTTTATTTGTGACAAAGTAGGGAGCATTAAGGGAACAAAATATAAATCATAGATTCACTTATTTAGGAGGGGGGAAAATTGAACAATTGAAAGGGACAGTTAATGCTTTCTATAGTAAATAAGTTTTTAAAAAAATACCAATTTGGAATTGGGCATACTGAAAGATTTTTGATATTTTTTTCTTTCCTTTTTTTTATTTTAATAATTTTAAATCAAAATTACAAAATTAAGTGAGACTTTATGCATTTGGTATAATGGATTATTTATGATTTCAAATCTGTCAATGTTAATAACAAATTAGTAAAATACAAATATCATTATGTAAATAGGAAAATACGAAACAGTTAAGTATCTTTTTCTTCTTTATTTTTTAACCGTTTTTCTTTTTTCTTCTTCTTTGTTTATTAGCCATCGACGAGGTTTAGTGTTATCAATAAAAAAAAATTGGAAACAATGTCTATAAATAAAAATTTTAATGTTAATTTGTACAAAAACACGAATCTCCGAATTTTCTAATAACAACGTTTTAATAAAATTAAGAAATGTCTTATGTACATTTCATTACCATTCGGCCTTTAGCCTCCGCTCAGTTTCTAAATGGCGGCCGAAAAAAATGTGTCGCTATAGATTATAGAGCCAAAACGTCTGTCAAGATTTTAATGTAACTTGTTGAAAGTATTTTCCTCGAAACCCTTTTAATTTTTAATGTAACACACTTCCCCGAAAAAAAGGCTGAAAAAAAGTAATAATGGATTCAGAATTTTATTTGTGAATAACTCAAACAATAAACAAATGGTACTGAACTATTTTGTATTGTAAGTACAATACATATAAAAATATATGAACGACAGTATAAGTGTAGAATTTTTTTTTGGAAAAATACAAATTCAAATTTTTTAATAATGATTATGGTTAAATTTTAACCTTTGGAGTTCGCACAGCCTTTCATATATGGTGTTCGATTAGTCTTAATTGGTGAATCAGTTTATTATGAATGAAGTTTTATTCGAATATAATACTAGATTTTCTTATAAAATATCAAAACTAGTATCTAATGGAATGAGTAACATTTTATTACAATTATGGCTATCTTGATAATTATGGAATTGTCAAAACTTACCTCATTCATGCAGCTGAGATGTTCCATTACATCAGCGATAATATTAAGGTATTCCCTATAAGCACTTGGATTGAGTATTGGATGTGGCGGTTGTGAAAATCCTGGGGGAAGGGACACATTTTCTGACTTGAAATTTTCCCATAGTGAAAGTCTAGCTTCGGCCGAAGCACGAGCTGAAGTGGTCGAACGGCTAGAAGAAGCGACCGAGTAATCAGGAGAAATGGTGGAGCTGCTTGCGGAATTGCCTGGGTAATTAAGAGAAGCTATCCAGTCGTTGCAATTGGTATTAGGAGAAGATATTGCGGAGTATCGAGTAGTTACTGAACACTCTGGAGAAGTAATTGAGCTGCTTGGAGATGTGATCCGACTGGTACAAAAAGTGGTCGAGTTTGTGGAAGTTACCGGGCTTCTAGGATAAGAGAGTGAGTTATCAGAAGTGGTCCAGCAGCTGGGAGAAGGAACCCACCAGTTAGCAGAAGAGACTGAGCAGATAGGAGAACTGGCAGAACTGCTTGCAGAAGTGGTTGAGCTTCTAGTGGAAGTACTGAAGAAATGATTGGATGGGACCAAGTGGTCAGCAGGAGTGCCAGAACTTCTAGCGTAAGTAATAGAGTTGTGATAAGATGCTAAACCATTAGTAGAAGAAGTCGAGTTACTTTGAGAAAAGAAGGTGCCGCTAGCAGGAGTGATTGAGCTTCTGGCTGATGTGATGGGATGGTGAGTGGAAGTGACCAGATGGTCAGCAGAAGTCACCATGTCTCTAGCATAAGTTATCGTGTTGTTATGAGTGACCCATCTATTTCTAGAAGAGGTCACGTTACTTTGAGAAAAGATGGTGTCGCCAGCAGAAATAATTGAACTTCTGGCTGACGTGATGGGATGGTGAGTGGAAGTGACCAGATGGTCAGCAGAAGTCACCGTGTCTCTAGCATAAGTTATCGTGTTGTTATGAGTGACCCATCTATTTCTAGAAGAGGTCACGTTACTTTGAGAAAAGATGGTGCCGCCAGCAGAAATAATTGAACTTCTGGCTGATGTGATGGGATGGTGAGTGGAAGTGACCAGATGGTCAGCAGAAGTCACCGTGTCTTTAGCATAAGTTATCGTGTTGTTATGAGTGGCCCATCTATTTCTAGAAGAGGTCACGTTACTTTGAGAAAAGATGGTGCCGCCAGCAGAAATAATTGAACTTCTGGCTGATGTGATGGGATGGTGAGTGGAAGTGACCAGATGGTCAGCAGAAGTCACCGTGTCTCTAGCATAAGTTATCGTGTTGTTATGAGTGACCCATCTATTTCTAGAAGAGGTCACGTTACTTTGAGAAAAGATGGTGCCGCCAGCAGAAATAATTGAACTTCTGGCTGATGTGATGGGATGGTGAGTGGAAGTGACCAGATGGTCAGCAGAAGTCACCGTGTCTCTAGCATAAGTTATCGTGTTGTTATGAGTGACCCATCTATTTCTAGAAGAGGTCACGTTACTTTGAGAAAAGATGGTGCCGCCAGCAGAAATAATTGAACTTCTGGCTGTTGTGATGGGATGGTGAGTGGAAGTGACCAGATGGTCAGCAGAAGTCACCGTGTCTCTAGCATAAGTTATCGTGTTGTTATGAGTGACCCATCTATTTCTAGAAGAGGTCACGTTACTTTGAGAAAAGATGGTGCCGCCAGCAGAAATAATTGAACTTCTGGCTGATGTGATGGGATGGTGAGTGGAAGTGACCAGATGGTCAGCAGAAGTCACCGTGTCTCTAGCATAAGTTATCGTGTTGTTATGAGTGACCCATATATTTCTAGAAGAGGTCACGTTACTTTGAGAAAAGATGGTGCCGCCAGCAGAAATAATTGAACTTCTGGCTGTTGTGATGGGATGGTGAGTGGAAGTGACCAGATGGTCAGCAGAAGTCACAGTGCCTCTAGCATAAGCTATCGTGTTATTATTAGTGACCCATCTATTTCTAGATGTCAAGTTACTTTGAGAAAAGATGGTGCCGCTAGCAGAAATCGTTGGTTTTTTTTCTTCCTCTGTTCTGGGCAGAGAAGGTGGCATTTTTGAAGAGCTGGCTTCGCCATTGATGCCTGTATTGTTCTTGTTATCGTCAAGAGCTTTCATCAGACACATCAGCCGATATACTTTGCACCCTTTGTAACTCGCTGGATGGCACTCACGACACCTAGAACAAATCGGAGCCGTAGTTTTCACATGTTTGCAGACAGTCGTGAAGTGCGAACCACTACACCAGGCACACACCGGCGGTTTTTTGCAATTTTCTTTAGTATGATCCAAATCCTGGCACCTTGTACATCTTGGTAAATCCGGACCTTGTAAATATTTTTCAACTTTTACAACTTGATGAGCCACATACCTCAGGCGAAATATGAAAACGTTCTTCGGATTTTTGAAGAGCTTAATGAAGAATAAAGGAAGAGCCATTCTAGAAGTGTGACTATAAGCGCTTCTAATCGACAATACATGAAATCCTTCCTGTTCCAGACCGTGTTTGATATCAGCGATTTCGGTCGTTGGGACCAAGTTTCTAAGTACCACGGTATCATATTCTTCCGAGTTTACTTCTGCATCTTTTCTTGTCCAAGGTTTAAAAATAACTTCCTTTTTAGTACTCTGAACCCTGCGATCACCCATACTTATAAGAAATATCTTTGATAACGGGAAACGACTGAACACTGACCTCACGCACCGAGCACTGCTCCTCGAATGAGACAACGGGCTACAATGAAGAAGCGCAAAGAACCAGCAGCCATCTTGGGCGCCTTTAGCCAATAGGAAACGTTTCCTAATGTCCTTGGATGGTCTTATGTTTCTTAAACCAAAAACATTAAAAATAATATTAATAAGAATATAATTAATTTACGTATTAACATATTAAGAACTGGATAACTATTCTTAGGCTTTTATTCGGCTGATTTATCGGTGTTTGTGTGTTACTTTTTTTTTTGCCTAGTTAGTGGGTCTCTTGGCCAATAGACACCCTATTTCTTAAAATGTAAACAAAAATACATAAAAAATATAGACAAGATTTTAATTTTAAAGTTAAATATTTTTTATTACATATTTATACATTGTTCCCATATTTGAGCAAAGACTCAATGTTTAAGTTGTTCAAACACAAAAACAGTTATTTTAAAAATAAATCTTAACGTAAATGTTTATATAATGTTAGTTTTTACAGCTAATATATAAACAGCTTGTATTAACGGCATTATTATCCTGTAAATATTTTATTTAGAAATACATCTTTCTAATTAGTTTATTAAATTATATTTAATAGTACGATTAAGTAATATTGCATATATTTTTTTTTGTTCTCCCCTTCCTCACCTTTTAGGCTATTCGGACCAGGGGGTGAGGACGGTGGATTAATGCCAAGTTAAAAGACTCCTTTGGCACCGGGATTATTTTATAATTTTAACTTTGCTTATCAGGTCGCCCCTTGGCCACCCCGCCTCCTAAAGTAAGATTACAACTATTTAGAACACAAAATAACAGGATTTGATTGGTTGACAAGGTGCAGTCCTTAGAGTTGAAGAGTTCCTAAACTCAGCTCTAACTCCAGCACTGATAGACAGCGATTTATGCTGAGTTTAGGAATGATCTAATAGATTACCACTCCTGGAAGTATAAAAAAAAAACATGAAAAACAAAAAACTAATAAGGAAATGCCTATCTACTGAATTTTTTAATTTTAAACAGAAATAAATTTATGATTGAACCAATGAGCCATCGGTGATTCAATTGATGAATAAAGTAGTGCACTGGATTCCATTTATGAATCCATCTTTAAGTTTAGGAATGGTAAGATGGATGCCGGTGCCAACAAATTAGCTCAGCGCTGAGTTTAGGAAATTTCTCTTGTTTTGATTACCTGTTTCATTTAAAATTTTATACTTTGAAAAAATGCCCAAATTTTTAGAATGTTCCTAAAATCAGAGTTAATTCATTAATGTATTCCAGATGCTTATTAATGATTTCAGTAATGAATTTAGGAACTTGCCCAATCGGAAGTCTTGGTAAAACTTTTTTGTCCTGTTCTATTGAAAAAACGCCCTTTCCTTTTGGTGAACAATTAATTACAGTTGAAACACAATATTAAAAAAATCTAGGAAATATTAAGAAATTTTAAAAATTTAATGATTATAAAAAAAAAAATAGAATCTGAAAATTTATAATCTAAGACATTTTTCATATGAGCTATAGTTTTAACTAAACGTGTCCAGTAGTAGAGGTGGTTATTGTCTATTATAAATAGCAAATGTCTTTAAGTATGAAAACTTCAATTAAAAAATATATTATTTTATTAGCTAGAATTTGTACAGTTTAGGCAATGAATATTAATTATCATTAATAGTTATTGTTTCGTGACCTGTAGTTTTTATTCATATGTGATTATTTTATATGATCCATTGCTGTTATTAATTATTGTTTTAGAGTGAAAATTGAAATGACCAACACCAGCAGCAACAAAAATAACAAATGATACAGAAAGATGATAACTTTTTCTTCTGGTAAGATCAGCCATGATATGATAATTTTCTAATTTTATTTAGAAAAAAATGAAAATATAAGATATCCAGAGTTGGAATGTGCCCTACTATCCACCAACTATAAACCAAACTAAGTTTTGGTTTACGGTTGGTGACCCCTTGCCCAACTAAGGTCATCATATTTTCCCATTGTTATTATTTATTTAAGAGTTGTATAAAATAAAACTTAATTTATTAGTGACAGCTATGTATACAAAAATTTTAATTTTCCTGAATTGAAAACATTTTCCTTGTTCAAACTACAACAACATTTGTAAATGTGCTTCATTTTTCTAGCAAAAAAAAAAAAAAAATTATGTGTATTCCCTCTCACTTCCATATTCTGGAAGGTTTCAATTGACAAAACAGTATAAAAATGGAAACAGATTCAAATTTTCCTTTAAACGGGTTAATACCATAATATTTGAGCTTGCAAAATAAAGCTATTAAACTATTCAACTAACAATATAAAAAATATACTGTGACAGCTCTGGATTAGTCTTCTGAATATTTGTAAGGCAGAGCCACATATATGTTTTGTTAATGTTGATGAATCTTTCATTGAAAAAAAATTACCTACTATTCCATCATAAGATTTTTCCACCCACGAACTTTTCTGCTCTGATAGACCACCTAATAATGCATGTAACATCCCTGCTTGTACCACCATTTCCAAGATCGATCCATTAATTTTCCTAAACAAAACAAGATCCTCAACAACTTATGCGAAACCAAAAGATCAACCAGATTCAGGATCCTATGAAATCTTTATGAAATAATGTGGTCAGAAATTTGCCCCCTAATTGACCACTTTTTACCGCTTCAATTCATAATCATACCTCTAATTTGAAGTAGACTTGTTGAGTGAATTTTCTTTTTTCTCACCTCTTTTTTATAGTAGCGTGTATTACTGGTGGATTATCACTAATTTATGAGAGATAAGAAATTAAAATTAAATATATAAAAAAAAATCTAGACTGAAAAACAAAACAGAAACAATTATATACTAAGCTTGAATAATATTTATTTTTCAATGCTGTTTGAAGACAGATGTAACCAGTATTTTTAAAACTACTCTTTCTCATCTTTATTACCATATTAACTAAATTATGCTGTGTAGATGTGACAAGCATTAATCATAATAATATCACAAATAAAAATCATAGCTAACAAAAATGGTAAGTTATTGTTTACCAATATCTGAGTTAAAAGTTAACTGATATAAACTAAGTTATAAATATTTTTTGGATTCAAATTCACAATGAGTGGGAAAAATTAAATTAAATACAGATGATCTAGTTCATAATGATAAAATATCCTTTGAAAAAAAAAAAAATGTGTACAAACTATGGGAGAGATGAGTGCCATAAGATAAGTAAAAATGTAGTAAAATCTAGTTATTATTTTATAAATAACTACTAAACTACTACCTTTGGAATAATGTTATAAATGAAAATTTTCAATAAAATGAACGAATGATATATGATATTATTAGAATGCCCTAAATTGAAAATTTCAGAATAATTCATGAATGCATTATTAGTTAAAAGTAAAGATTTTATATATATACTCAGTCACAATCCTAGGAATTGCATCACTTATTTTTTTTAAAATCTTATGTTGATAACATTTATTCTATTGAATGATTTTGTTTTTCTTTACTTATTTAGGTTGCAAGAAAACTTTAAAAATGCTTCTTATTTGTTTTAACTAATACCAGGACAAAATCTATAATTGTGACCAGTTTAAAAAAAAACTGTTCTTGTCCGAAAATATAAGAATATGACGTGAAATGAAATGAAGCAATTTTCACGGGAAATACTAACAAGGAAAGGGTACCACCAATCAACAGTTGTCATAGTTTTGAAAAGAAAAACAAACGCACCAGCAAAAGAAAGGAAGAAGAAAAAAAGGAATTGGGAGGAGAAAAAAAAAAGAACACTTAATGGTGCAATTGTTTTTAGAATATTGTTTCAAAACTGGCAAAGCAATATCCGGAGTGCTGGTAAATAAAATAGAATTTTTACTAGGTGATGGAACTTCTATGACCGCAACTGTATATCTGTATACTCATTTGCAAGTGAAGTGGATCATTGCAGTAACTGTTTATAAAATTGTGAGGAATCAATATTTTTGCAATATGAAACCTGTCAATTCTTTATATTCACAATGGCTTAATTCCTTCGAAATGTACTCTCTCAAATATAAACAAAAGGCGGAATTACCCTCAGCTTAGTTCGTTTACAGCTTGTGTGCCTATTTTTTTCACTAATCATTCTTAGAATTTTTCATTAACCCTTTCTAAAAGTCCTTTTGAGTATTAAAAAAGATCTGATAACGTCTTACAACTGCATACAGTCTGGAAGGAGGTGATACCCAGAGAAATGTAGTATAATTCGCGCATAGAGACATTACCAGAACGATAGTTTCTTTGAATATACACATGATGGAGGGCATCAAAGATCTACAATAGTACAACAAACCGATATTTGACTGTCCGGGCTTTAAGGAATTACTTCATACTTACCGAAGGCTAGCTGATGATTTGTTTTCTGCCTGTAATTTGGAAATTAGCTTCAGACAGTTAGAAGAAGGATGATAGAAAATGGATTGCACCGGGAAGATCTCTGCACTTTCCAGGACTCCTCCCACAAAGTTTTAACTTTATCAAAGACTTCAATTAGCTCAGATTCACACATCATAAAATGATCGTGCCTGGGATAGCTTCCTGTTCACATATGAGTCCAAATTTGCACTGCACCACAATTCAAACAGAGCAAGAGCTACCAGAAGGTCTGGTAAGTATTACAATCCTTCTAGTCTTGCCTGTTTAAACGTTTGGAGGAGGCTCAATTACAGTGTGAGTATATCCTGAGGCACTCGAACAAAGCTTGTGGTGTTATGAAATGGGACTATGACTGCTGAGCATTACTTGGACAGAGTCTAAGCACCAATAGTGCAACCTATGGTAGAAGCAATTGGCCCATAATTCATTTTTGAGGATGACAACACTAGACCTCATAGAGTTAAACTTGTCCTGCTTGCTCTCTAGACTCAAAGAGGAATAGAAGATGATCCCTCAAGCTAGCATCAAAGTACTAATAAGGAGTATTCCTTGTCAAACAGTAATTAATGCTCGGATCGACAAGTTACCAAAACAATAAAAATTAATAAAGTTTTTCATACTTTTAAATTTACCTTTTAATTTCTAAACCCCAAAAAACTAAAGTAATTCTACAATATTTCTAAATATGTAAAAGTAAATTATCTTTTAAAAATTAAAATCTTTCAATAAGTGTTTTCGTCTTATTTTGACTGATCCACTTCATTTGCATGAGTATATATATATATATATATATATATATATATATATATATATATATATATATATATATATATATATATATAATATATATATATATATATATATATATATATATATATATATATATATATATATGCATAGAAAAATTAAAAGAAAAAAATCATTTGAAAAGTTAAAAATATTTATACAGAGGAAAATAAGGAATAATCTATTTATACTGCTTTTGCTTTTGTTTTATCAAATAATGGGTATATTAAAAATAATATTATCCTCTTGAAATGAAATCATAAACTAACACATTCACAAGCAAAACAAACTAAAGAATTGAAAATAATAACAAAACACGTATATGGCTAACTGTGTGTGTTATTATAGCTTTTTGCAGATAACTGTTAATAACTGAAAAAAAAATCAATTCTATATAAGAGGCACAAAAAGTTTAAAAAGGGATAGAAAGAGGATGAAAGTTAAAATTCAACCACTTGCCGAATGTAGTGGAAAATTTTTAAATGGCATAATTAATAATAGCTGGAAGGAAAAAAAAGTAACACTTTAAAAATAATCTCTGTCTTTATTTGGAAAAAACTTCAATTCCATATATACAAAAAATAAAAATGTCTTATTTTGTATTATTCATTAATATCAGGCAGTTAATCAACAAACAGTCTCATGTTTTCCGTCGCATTTTTTTCTTATTGATAGATTCAATTTGTTTAATGATATGAGGGTACAATACAATGTTGGCATTGTCACCAATAACCATATCCAAGTGAGAGAAACTTTTGTCCTCTACTGGAAAGTTCACTAAAAGATGGGGTAGCGCATCTGCTGTTTTTTTCACAGACTGAAAGTAAAAAATTGCATTAAATAGGAGACATGTGAAAATATTCCTAATAAAATAAAACTTATTGAAAATTTTAAACAAACTTTTAATGTCTGTGAAATCTTAATTATTACTTTCACTTACCAATATATGTAATATATATTTAGGAAAAGTATTGCGATCGTGAAAATTTTTAAATCTCAGTTGTCAACGGAAATACGTGTTTTGAGGTCTCCTAGGTGTGTGAATGCGTGTGTATGTGCGCGCGCTCAAGTGTATGTGTGGATGTGTGTGAACAGTCTTGCTCAAAAACAAAAAGTCATACGAAACTGATATTTGGTATTTAAGATAGAAATATAACTTGGATGTGACAGCAACTTTTTCATCAAAATCGACTAACCAGAAGCCACTTTATATCAACGGTGAAACACATTTTTACAATTTTCTCAAAAACGGCTCCAACGATTTTGATTAAACTCGATGGATCATTGTAAAATTAAGTGGTCTTTAATAACATTTAGGTCTTATCCCCATTGATGTCACTTTACAGGGCTTAAATACCTATTGTTCATATACGCCTTCCTCTAAAGTACCTGTAATTTGGTTTATTTTAAATAATTAACTATCTTTCATTGTTAAGAGTTATGAAAAAAGGCTAAATATAACTTTTGAAAAAAAAATGATAATTGAATAAAGGATAAAAAAAGAAAAATGCTTATCAAGGTCGAAAATGAATCTCCGGAAATAATAGTCAGAAGGTATAGGAATAATATATCGTTGGAAAGCGGAGAATTTTAGAAAAAATAATATCTAATAAACAAAGTTGTAGAAGGTAAATCATAGAATGACAAAAATAATACAAACAATAATTTCAGAAAACTAACATTATTTAACATAAATCACATGTTTTCAAGAAAATTAAAAGAAATTTTCTTGCTAAACTTAAATTTTTAAATTTTTTTTTAAGTTTAACAAAAAGTATTTACAATCCATAGAATCAAAGCAATGACATTGTTTAAAATACTATTTCATTGTACTTGTACAATTGAAAGAAGGAAGTGAAATATAAAAATATTTCATGGATATGTTTATAACTTTAAATATATTTACTGTAGTTTAATAACTCTGGATCTAATATTATATTTAAATAATTAGGTATCTATCGTCCCTTTATTCTGAAAAATTATCATATAAGCTTTTAGAAAATAAAATTAGTGAATGATTTGATGAATTTTCCCTTTGTGATATCTCAACAGTGTCCACTTACAATTAGTGTGACAACTTTTGACCTTTCTATGACAGGCAATACAAATATCGTAATTCCATTTTAGTAAACTTTGCAATGGAAAATAATTGTTTAATAACTAATAGTAGTATGATCCATAATCAATGGATCGTACAATCCATAATCAACCATTAATATAATAAATAGGATTTTTGTCATTTAAATGGTATCAATGATTATTTAACTGTAAGATTTAAGCTTTAGCTTGGTTAAAAATGCACTTCAAAATTTTTATAATTGGTAATACCCAACATTATCAGAAAATAATTTCTATTCAAAGCATAGCGGTAAGTGAAAGTTGTGAATTGACAATTAATAATATGCTCTTATGCTCACTCAAATTATTATTTATGTTATTAACTAACCCCATACTATTTAATTACTTTCAATGGCAATGCTAACTATTTTTGAGGTACTAATATTAGATAGGAAAATATTTACTTATTGTCACTCCCTCTTTCAAAAGATTTCTTAATTTAAACTACTAAAATATAGTAAATTGAATTTTAATATTTAATTCAGGTAATGACAAGAGAGAGGTAGTTGATTGTACTAGTATCATAACTAGAAATATATAATATATAATATATTCCATTCAAAAATATACTTTTTGGAAGTAACAACAAAAGAAGTTAACTGGCCATGATACCAATTTGAACACTAAACTCAGCGCTACTAGATATATGTAAAATAAATAATAATTAATTAAAATTCAATATAACTTACTTTTTCATCCATGAATCCGTCATTGTAACTCCAGAATAGACCTACGGGTGTAGTGAGTAATTTTAAATTATACCTTGGTGGCTTCGTCGAATTGTACTTCTTCAAATTGTCGAATAACCAAGGATGATAGTCAAATTGAACAAAGTCATCTACAAAGATAAAATAAAAACTAATAAATTTCTCTATGTGTTTAAAAATAAAAATTTGCAAGGCATTTTCTATCTTGCAAACAGAACATCAGTACAAATATTATACTAATTTTGTCAACTAAATGCAACTCAGAAACAAAAAAAGCCTCTTCGATAAAAAGTGAAATTAAAGTACTACACTGTCACTATTAAAATAATTTAAAAATATACAAGATAAAGTGAAATTAAGCAAACAAAGCATACAGTCATCCATTTTGGATTAGTTTACCTGCCAGTACAAGTTGATAAACATGAAGCACAGTTTTCAACGAAGTCCCTGACACATGTGGTAGAAAGTTTGACCAATCTTTCTAAAAACATCAAGGAAAACTTAATAACTTATATTAATTATAGGCTTTAAACAATTATTAATATTTTCTAATTGAGGGTTGATTGTAATGAATAATGAAGAGATGGTTGGGGTGATCAGTCAAAATAAAAATGGCAAAAATAATTAATATTATTTATTTTAACATTTGCCAACGTTTTGACCCAAAGTTCAGGGCTAATCGAAGGCCTGAACATTGGGTCAAAACGTTGGCAAATGTTGAAATGAATATTATTATTTATGTTTTTATTTTGACTGATCATCCCAACCAACCATCCTTCTCTTCGTTAATATTTTCTATATCTTAATTTTTATTAAGGGAATGATAATATGTTTCAGTAGTATATTTTTTACATGAGCAAATTCAATTTATAGATAACAAAAAATAAATAATATTATGTTATGTACTAGTTAGATTGAGACTTTTACTAAAAGATAAATTAATCAATATTTACAACAAAAATAAATGGGTACCCTTAATTAAAATAATTAATTAAGGGGAAAAATCTGACGGTTGAGCGAGATTTCAGTCAAATAACCTCCATGCTCTACCGTAGACCAAGAAACAGTGCATTTCCTAAATAGAACTGAGCCCAAGACTCTTCATGGGTTGTAGTGGTACAGAGAAAAAAAAAATTGAAGTCTGGCATTATTACTTCATTATTATTACTAAAAAAATTCATGTTTATTCTTCCATCTTGATTAATGTTCATAAAGAGTACAATTCAAAAGCATCAATTATAATAGTTAAATCTTATGTTTTATGAATTGAAACTCTATTTAATTTGTTCAAATACTGAAAAAAATATTTTGTGAGAACTCAATTATTTTTGATATTGTAGGGTCCACTGAGATTAAATAAGTGATTTGAAAGAGAAATCTGCATTCAATGCAAAAAAGGGTTTTAATTCAAAACTGGTTTTAAATGAGTTATCATTCCAGACATATTTAAAATCTCAAGGGCTGTAGTAGACAAACGGAAACGGAAATGGAAACTGGAGTGAGGAAGAGTACGACGAGGTGATTGAGGAAGAAGTAGAGAGAGCCATATACAAAATGAAAACTGGAAACTGCGCCAGGTCGGGATGGTGTAGTAGGTGAATTAATAAAGAATGGTGGCCCTGAGCTAGTGCGAGCATTGCAAGTTCTTTTACAGAAAGCCTGGGATGAAAAAAAGGATTTCATCAGATTGGGAATATGATATTATAATACCGATTCACAAGAAAGGATGTCAGGCAGAATACTCTAACGACAGACCCATATGGCTCTCGCCAGTTGCGTACAAACTATATACATCCATATTGGTGGGTCGCTTAAGACCACTAGTTGAGCACCTAATAGAAGAGCAAGCTGGGTTCAGACCCGGGCGCCAAACCCATGACCACATTTTCTCACTAAGAAATATCCTACAGAAATCCTGGGACCTTGATAAAAATATGTACCTGGCTTTCCTTGACCTCAAATCTGCCTTTGACTCGGTTCCACGAGATGAAATATGAGAAGCTCTCAGATCGAAGAATGTTCCGAGAAGGTAGACGCGGAAATATCCAACAGGACTAATAAGGCAAATATACTACCAGATATGTAACACTGTGGTAGGGAAGAGAGAAGTAGGCAAAGACGTCAAGCTACACATCTTCAAGACGGTGTATCTACCTATATTTTTGTATGGAGCGGAGAGCTAAATACTAACAGACCTACAGAAGAGTAGAATCACCGCAGCCGAAAAGAAATTTCTGCGAAGGACGGTTGGGAAAACAAGGAGAGACCAAGTTTGCAATGATAGTATTCGTCAGGAACTGCAGATGGCCCCACTGAAAGAGCTCCTAGAAACTCGTCAGCTAAAGTGGTTCGGCCATGTTATCAGAATGGATGACCACAGAGATCCTCTAAAGACCATGAAATATGTCCCAGATGGCTGAAGACCTAGGGGCCGCCCCAGAATGTCCTATCTTGACTACATTGAGCGACTCTGTAGGGCGAGGGAGAAGAACATTCGACAGGCGAGGAACCTAGCTAGAAATAGGGAAGAATGGAATTCCTGGCTGAATGCTCCTCTACGCTGAAAGGCACTAAAGAGGAAAGCTAAAGAAGAAAAGGAAGGGCTGTAGTAGAATACAGAATGCTTGTTCTAATTACATTATTCAATATTTTTATTCATCAGTTAAAATTTGGGATATGTGAAACAAAATGCAAACGTATTAGTGTAAAAGAGTTTAAGCCCCAATCAAGGGCCTAATATTCTTTACCTAACTAAAATTAAATAAAAGTTCAATGGTTCTCTTAGAGGAAAGAGTTTTTTT
This sequence comes from Nezara viridula, assembly GCA_928085145.1. Taxonomy (NCBI): domain Eukaryota; kingdom Metazoa; phylum Arthropoda; class Insecta; order Hemiptera; family Pentatomidae; genus Nezara; species Nezara viridula. Next base: position 12,184,890 of record OV725081.1, read on the forward strand.
TCAAGAATTCCTTTGCCTTTTTTTTTCAAGACATCCTTACCATTATTCCAATGCATTAGCTTTATGAGGGGAGAAAAAAAATTTTTAGTGGTTGGATACTAAAGTTGCGCAACCAATCGCATTTCACTAAAGAAATAAAACCAATATTTATGATGGTATATACATACAGTGGCTCACAGTCAAAATGATAGAAATTATTGAATAAATAAATAGTTCAATTTATATTATATTAAAAACAATATTTATTGTTATCAATAAACATCCTAGTAAATTGTTATTTTCTTATGTTCTTTTTCTTATTTTTATATTATGTTATGTTTTATGTTCTTCTTATACAATGTTTCTTTGTGTGGGGATGTATGGCGGCTACTGGTGTAGGAAATCTTCACATGGTATAGTAATAAACATGTTTACAAAGATATTTTGAGAAGAAACTTGAAAGAAATTGAGGAAAATTTGGGTTAAAAAAAAAATTTTATTTTTATCAAGATAATGAACCCAAACACTCTGCCATGTTAGTTAAGGAATGGCTACTTTAGAACTGCTCCAAAGTTATAAAAACACCACCACAATCATCAGACTATAATATGATAGAACACCTGGGGGCAAAATTGAAGGTAGAAATTTAAAAAACACAAAATTTCTGGCAAAGGAGACTTTAAAAAATATCTTCTCAAAGAATGGAACAGGCTAAGCCCAGAACCACCAAAAACTTAGTCAACTCCATTACAAACTGATTGAAAGGAGTGATAGAAAATAATTGCTTGCCTACAAGATGTTGAACTAATAATATTTAAAAGTTAATAAGAAGTGAGTTGTATCATTTTGACTGTGAAGTAAAATTATCCAGTTTTTTTTTTATTATTTTTTTTGAATAATCACAGTTGAATATTTTAATTTTATTGACTTTGTACATATTTAAAATGAGATTATAAATAAATCTGTTGAAGAGCTTCTGGTTTTATTTATTTACTGTAACCATTGAATAAATAAATTTTGTTCCGTCTCAGGCCAATTTCCACCTTTGACAACTATGTTTGTTATTAACTCAAATTGCTGTCTGTCAAATTGTTTATAGTCATATATTATATGTTTAAAATTTTGAATCTGTCCGTCTTCATTGCAATAGTCTGTTGTATAATGTTGAATCTTTTAAGACATTGTTTTGTATTCCCATGTTCTCTGTCAGTACTTGCGTAAGTTTATAGTCAGTATTGTGAAGGCGTCTGTAATTGTGAAATGTAATGTTTGTTATTAATCTATATAAGCTTGGTGACCTGGCTGAGGTCACCCATATTTGATCCCATCTTTTGATGAAATCCAACTTTAAATTCATCTTAATATAGGATAAAGGAGCTTGATGATATGAAGGTGGCATATCATGTTTAGCTACTTCTTTTGCAAGGCAATCGGCTCGTTCATCACCCTTAATCCCACAATGTGCTTTTATCCATTTTAGAATCACTACTTTCCCTACAGTTTTCATCATTAATAATTGATTTCTAATTTGGTCAGTCAAGTAATCATGAATGTCTAAATTATTAACAGTCTAGTAGAATTTTGTAATCTATATTTATAGTAATGTGTGTGTTCGTTTGTAGAGAGCAGTTATATATGTATTCGGTCACCTTTAAAACAACAAATTCCTCTGCCTGGTTATTCAAGCAATATGATTCTAATTTATATTGATATTCTGTATTTCTACCATCTTGAGCTCTGAATTACCATACACATCCAATGTTCTCACTGTCCTTACTAACGTCAGTAAAAACATCAATATTTTCAGAGGTAATTTTTGGTCCAGTCCATAAACTTTTTGCAGGGTGTAGCCAAGATTTACAGTCAGTGATTCTTATGTATATATATATATATATATATATATATATATATATATATATATATATATATATATAAGAATCACTATTCATATATATATATATATGATGATATCATGGTTTTACTGTTTATTTCACCTAAGTACCATTAGTTCTATGAAAACTTTAAATATCTCAAGAACAGGCTTACCAAACAATGGATAAACGAAGACACAACTGAACTAGACTTAATTGAGAAAATAAAGATACAACAATGAAAAATAAAAAAATCAGGAAATATAAAATTGCGAGTAAATAGCAAAAATAACTCAATAAACTTTATGATTTAGTGTTTCAAATTTTACTATGTTTACTAAACTTTATTCCTATTTAGAGGTAGACATATTTTTGAGAAACTTTCAAATGAATAGTAATATGTATTGATTTGTTTATTAACAGTGAATTAAGAAGATGATATGATGATGTTCAAATTTTTTTGTTTTTTTTTTTAAGTATTATTTAGAGCATTTAAGTTTAATTAAATTTAAACCCTTATATTTGCTTTAATTTTAACTAAGAACTTTTTTCAGAAATTATTGATTATCCATTATTGGAAAAGAGAAGCATAAGAAATTTTCAACTGCTCAGTTGAGATGCTAAATGACCAAGCATATCGATCAGTCCTAATAGATGATATGTAATGAGAGAGAACAGAAAGAATAAAGTTTTATGAAACTATCATTCAAATGAATGTTATAATTTATCTCCAGTCTCTCCACAATTTCTTCCTTCTCACAGCTGTCCATAAAGCTCATATCTGGCTAGAATTAACACACATGATGATTCAGGATTCCTAATGAGTTTAAAATAATAGATTCTGTCATATTCTGTAGTTACGCAATCTGAAATAGAATATGCAATGATTGAAAATAATAATTTTTATAAATATTTAATACTGACTGGGTTAATGTTTTTGCAATTCTCTCCTGCAAAAACTGCAACTATGCCCAAACATATGGATTGTGTGATGGCTTGTTCTCCACAGAGAACTTTCAATGCTACCTCTGTATGTGTATTTCTCAAACCTAAATCATAATTACCGGTTTTTCTTGCATTTTCCTGTAACAAAAAAAATATATATATATATACATAAAATATTACAATGTTTTATTAACCAACCTTTATATATTACAGTTTAATATATCATTATAGTCGGATAATAGATCATGAACTGCACTTCAAGGAGGTAAAATAGCTTTTGTTTATTCTTTCTATTAAAACGTTTCGATCCCTGTTTTTTAACATAAATAATGGGATTCCCTTGAGTTTTTAAATTGAGCATCAACACCCGGATGAAATGGTATTTAGGTGATTCCTAAAGTCCTTTTAAATGTAATTACACGAACAATAATACTTTAAGAGATAATTTTTTTTTCCATAAAACATGGTTATATTTTACCATTTTGGGGGTGGGCTTCAGCCCAAAGCCCTCCCCTCCCTGTAGATCCTCCCATGTGCAAAAGTAATGGACTTACAACTAAATGAAACTGATATATATGAATAAATCTTCTTAATCCAGTCCTCTGTTATCGCTGAGCAGTGTGAGGTTCCTTCTTATAGAGCCTGATCCACGAATCTCTATCCTGTGCCAGCTGTCTTCTCCTACTCCAGTCCATTCCTCTCCTGTCAAAGGCTTCTTTATCTCCTTCTTCCCATCTTTTTCTTGGTCTTCCCTGTGGCTTTCTTCCCTCCACTTTGACCTCGTAGGTAGCCCTGGCAATTTTGTTTTCAGCCATTCGCGAGATATGTCCAAACCACCGAAGTTGGTTTTCTTGGATTATCTCCTATATATATATATATATATATATATATATATATATATATATATGAACAAATAAATGTTTAAATCAGTGATTCCACGTCCATAACCTCTTGAACGTGTTCTTGTTAGTTAATGTTATTTCCATTCTTAAACCCGGCACTAAGGAAACATTAAGTGGTTGGCGAAAATTAGAACGCCATATCAGGGAAATGTCAGTAACTAAGTCATCATCATCATCATAATCATAATTCATCCTCTTGAACCGCATTAAACAGTGTGAGGAGGAAGTTTATAGAGCCTTCTCCAGCTCTGCCGGTCTTCCACAAGACGCCTTCTATCGTTCCATTGAAGACCTCTTCTCTGGAAATCGCTCTTTACCTCATCTTCCCATTTCTTTCTAGGCCGTCCTCTTCCTCTCTTGCCATTTACTTTAGATCGATAGGTTTCGCTAGCTATTCTGTTTAGTTCCATCCGCAGAAGATGCCCTAGCCATCTCACATCATTGGCCGGCTTAATCGGTTCGACCTGATGGTGGTGTTGCGTACTCTGTCTCTTCTCGGTTTCCTCCCCAATCTTTCGGAGGAATCGCATTTCTGACGCTTGTATCCTTGATCCATGTTTATTTGTCAGCGTCCATGATTCTGAAGAGTACGTTAAAATGGGAAGAAATGTCGATCTGAAAACAGCTACTTTTGTTTTCTTTTCCACCTCACTCCTGTTTAGAAAACCTTTCTTAACTTCTTCAAACATCCTGCTCGCAGCAGCGATTCGCTCAGTCACCTCTGAATCGATGTATCCATTTTCATTAAGGTGTGCGCCCAAGTATTTGAAGTTTCCTACCTGCTCGAGGATTTTGTCTTCGACTCTGATGACGCTCATATTTCTCCTAGGCTTCTTCCCAATCCTCATTACTTTCGTTTTTACAGGGTTGATAATCATATTAATCTTCTGCAATTCTTCCTTTAATTTATTAATATTGTAATGAAGATTCCTGTCATTGTCCGAAAAAATAACAGAGTCATCAGTGAATGCAAGTATTGAGAGGCTCACCGATCTCAGGTTGGCATATCCCAGGTGAAATTTCCGCATTTTTTCTTTAGCCCTTCGTAATTCTTTGTTCCCAGTAACTAAGTGAAGGATAAAATATCGGAACTGTAATTCAATGTTGCCAATTACACATTCCTTTCTCAAACTGTGGTAGAGATTTAAAGAGTTTTCCAAGAAAATCAGTTTTTTTTTTTTAATTACTCTCATGTAAATTAAGATTTTTCAATTTTCGGAATCTACGATAACTTTCATATAAGATTTAGTCTGTAGCAAAGACGCCTTTGAAAATCCGTTTAAAATTTTATGAATGGTTCATTCAAAATTCTCGAAAATTGGGCGTTTCCAATCCGGAGTTCGGTAATCTTTGTCAATTTAGTGAGTTACTAACTCACGAACACCCACTTGCTTTCCACTTGAATCGTAAGATAATTCGATCACAAAATCGAGATAAAAAGTTGGCCTACAAAAATATTCGGCCGTTTGTCGTGACCTCTATCCCCAACATGTCAAGATAACGATATTATATAGGGTTAACGGCCCAATATTTTTGTAAAATATTTTGTTGATTTTATTATCAAATTATCTTAGGTTTCAATTGGAAATCAAATGAGTATTCATCAGTTTATAATATCTCATTCAATTAAACGACTCATTTCTGAGAATTTTCGTAGATAAAAAAGTTAGTGGTTAAGAAAAGATTAGCCCATCTGTAACGCTGACTGTGTGGCATAAATAATACCAAAAGGTTATTTTAATTTCAAAGCATCATGTCATTAATGAAGAAGTTTTTACTATGCTATAAAATATCATATATTACTATCATAGGCGCAGGCTAGGAGGGGGAGGAGAGCGATGTTGAGGGGAAGTGAATATCATTGGCTCACCCAATAATTTGACACAAAAAATTAAAATCAATAATAAATAAGATAAATGAATAAATAAAATGTATAAACTAAAATTAATGAAGAAAAGTTGGCTACCTAGCTAGGTCAGGGATATTTATCGATTTTGTAGATACCTAAATATTACTTTTATTTAAATTGTCATTTATATTCAAAGATAATAATATACAGGGTTTCCCGTAAGCAGAGGGAAATGTTTAAACACGTAATAGTAGATCTCTAGAATTATCAAAAACTTCAAATAAACAATAGTCCGATTTTCGGCAGAATAGTAGACAATTTAATTTTTTTTTTTTAAGTAAGTCATGGTTTTTGATGAATAGAAAGCGATAATTAAAACATAATTTAAAATAATTATTAAAAAATTGATTTACTGTAAACTAGACAAAATTTACTTCATACGAAAGTGGAGTTTGTAATTATTAAAACCATTTAAAGAGGACAATTAAGCGGATAAACAAAGCTAAGTTCTGTTTTTTTTTAAATTATGAATTACTTGCAATTTTTATTTTTCATCCTCCAACTTTACTATAACTCTCCAATTTTAGTAAAACTTCCTTGTTTAGTAAGCTATTAATTAAATTGAGGGTTAATTACTAAATAAGTTGAAATCCATCTCAAGTTGTGTAAAAGTATAATGTATTTTGATACCCTATCATCTTAAAGTACCAGTTTTTTCAGCAAAAATGACTGCTAAATTATCGCAAAGCTTTAATTTATTTAACCTTTACCTGGGATGTATTATATAAACATAAATTTGTAAATGCACTTTTTATTTATCACAAAAAAAAATGTTAAAAATAATGATTTTTCAAATATTTATAATTACTTTCACTATATATGTAATATATAGTAAGGGTAAGTATTGCGATCGAGAAAATTTTTGAATCTGGGTTTTCAAGAGAAATACACGTTTTGAGTTACCCTGAGTCGAAATGACCAAGTCCCGAAAAATGGTCTGTGTGTTTGTGTGTTTGTAGAAGAAGACTTTGACTTCAGTTAGTTTTTTGGTCACTGAGAACCAGCATTTGGCTTAATTTCGTTGTAGTTGGTCTTTTATTAAATCTGGATAGTCAGAGAATAATAAAAAATGAAAAAATAATTGGCTTATGCAATAAAAAACACCAGTAAATTCACTTTTTTAAAAAAAAAAATTTAAAGTTGAACCTTTACACTCCGAGGCAATTCCTGTCCACCAGTATTCCTTAATTCCATCCAGGCATCTTGGCTTTCATTTAGACCGAAGACTAACGTGGAACCCGCATACTAGACTCAAAAGACAAGAACTCAACCGACAATACGGCCAACTATACCGACTACTAAGCAGAAATTCTAAACTTTCTATTGAAAACAAGCTACTGATCTACAAGACAATACTGAAACCTATTTGGACTTACGGACTAGAACTGTGGGGATCAGCAAAATTTTCTAACATCAAGCGCATCCAATCCTTCCAGTCAAAAGTCCTTCGAACAATAGTCGATGCTCCTTTCTATGTAACCAACAAAACCCTACATCATGACCTCAACATCCCATTTGTCCTAGACCTTATCGCAGAAAAATTCTCCAAATTTCACCAGAACCTTGCGTACCACCCAAATCCTCTTGCACAAACCCTATCAAGCACCTCCCATCCCTATAATCCTCCAAGAAGGTTGAAACGGCAGTGGCCTCGCGACCTTTTGTAGTTGTATAAATTAGAGTTCTGGCAATGGCCAGATTCTTCACTCAAGACATGAGTGTATGTGGCTAAAGTGCTCTCGACCAATCTCCGCTGGCTTTAGTACCAGTGACGCGGTTGGGAGAGTAGCGCAGGGTTCTCCTGGAGTTCCCTCGCCTGATTGTATATAGGTATGCATGTGTTTTTTTTTCTTAGTTTTAATTTTCTTATTTTTTAGGTTATTTTATTTTATTATCTATTGTATATACTTTTGATTATTATTTTGTTCTATTTATTTTATTTTTTGTACATATAGTGTGAATGTCATCCTACCTCACTATAACCAATGTCCAAGAGACAGATTGTTATAATACTCAATAAAGAAATAAATAAAAAAAAAAAGTTGAAAATCAAACGTCGTTTGTAATCAAGCGACCAAAAATAAAGCAAATCATGGTGAAAGTCCATCGCCCCCATCCAATCAAAATCGGAAGTCTACGCCTATGATTACCATTATAATTATCAAAATTATTACAACTATCGCATCACTGAATGACCCCAAGGTCCTCAGAAATGGATTCAGCCTGTTATATGGTCGTGGGTATATAACAGGCGACAGGAGCATAGCGGCTTCTATTTTGTTGTTGTACTCAGGTTTCATCGTGCACATCACGGCAAATGTTATAGTTCCTATATAAAAAAAAAAATAAAAAAAAGAATTAATATTATTATATCACACAAAATCTCAAATATTAGTGTACTGAACACTGACCAGCACCCTTGAAAGAAGTATCGAAAGATTTGAGAGAAAAATCCTCCGCAGGACAACCCTGAGCTGTCTGAGATCAGGAGAACTAACACATAAATGAGAAAGACCAATAGAGAGCTGCTTACAGAAAATGGTCAATAAATATATCATGATATGAAGGCAAAGAGGTCAAGATGGGCGTGTAGTTTGAAGCAATTTATCTCAAAGCATCTAAATAAAGAATGCCTCAATAAAAGGCAGATGGAATCAAGGATGATGCAACAAAGCTACATGCAGAAAACTGGAAAGCAATAGCCCAAGATAGAGAAGCCTGGTTATTAATTATGTTTATTATTACATATTAATTATGAGAAAATTGTTAATTATGTACATATTGTTAATTATCGACTTATCCTAGGATGTTAGGATCGTTTAATTGTAAACACACTCTCATCCATCAATTCACAGACAATCTTTGAGGCTTATAATATTTAATATATATGCTATTAAAGACAATCAAGCCTGCAACTTATCTTAAGGGTATTTCAAAATTTAATTACAAATACTAGATAATTGAAAAATATTTATTTATAAATATAGGAAGAAAATGGTCCGGGGTGGCGGTCATAAATAGGCTAGTTAGTGACTATTTTATTAAAAGCCAATGTTTCGACCCGATTATGCAGGTCTTCTTCAGGGCTAGAACGGACAAGATGCAAAAAGATAGAGATTGTGGAAGTCGTCACATAATATTTAGACAAAAAATTATAAACAATGTGAATAAGCTTATTAAATATAAACAGTAGTATAAATAAACGAGTAAGCTAAGTAACAAGATCCTAAACTGAAGTTAATAGATGGTAACAATTGTTGTAGTGTAATAAATAATATATGCAAATGTTAATATATTTCTACAGATCTACAGGAGAGATTGAAAGAAAAAGAAAAGGAAAAAGAATATAATATGAAATGATAGGCATAAAGGAATGTGGAGAGAGAAAATAAAAAAAAATAAGTAAATAAAATTAGAAGAATAAAGATAGAGACTTACAGGTGTGTGTCAGCTAGGAGTTCCACTTAGAACTGGAAAATCAGGGTAAGGGCAGGTATTTGGGAATTTGCTGACTTGCTTGGGTAATGGGGAAAACTTGTTATGTATCTTGTCCGTTCTAGCCCTGAAGAAGACCTGCAAATTCGGGTCGAAACGTTGGCTTTTAATAAAATAGTTTTGCCACTATTAGCCATTATGACGTATCCGACCATCTCTTACTTTATAATGCACAGTCACTATAATATCATAGTTATTATAATTGTTCTGAGTCCTAAGAAGTGTTTTAATGGAATGAAATATACAGTTTCTCCCATAAATTTCTTTTATTAATTTGAATGTGACGTTTCGGGATTTATTTTATTCCATCTTCAGACTGGAACAAGAAATTTTTATGTATGTGTTTTAACAATGTATATATTTCAATACTTTATCATATTACTATCCAGTTGCCAATCTTACCTGATTTATTATCTTTGTATCATCTTATTTATCATAAGACTTGTCATTTTATTATTTAAAAATTACTTAAAAAAAGCAATACATTTTTTCATATTATATACATTGTTATTTAGAACTTTTCATTCTTATCTGCCACATCATCTATTTTCAAAGTGTTCTGATAATTTAAATATCCTATGTTTTAAATATGGGACATAGTAAACTCACATTTTGCAACAGTTTCCATTGATTCCATTAAGTTTTATTTTAATGAAATTTACATCTGTATTACATGAAAAATACAATAAGTAAATGTAAAATTTTCAATAAAGTATAAATGAAGTCTTTTCCGACCAATTGTTATGTATGATTAAATATAGTCTTGATGTTTTTGTTTTAGTTCTGAATATATTTTATATTATTATATTATAATATATTATATTAATTATTAACCAACATATCGTGGATTTTCATATTTGCATAGAATAAGTACCTTGTGTTAACGATGGCCAAGGTCTTACTGAAATTAAAGCCTTATGGTAATGATTAATACAAAATCCAGCTGATTTGGGTTTCGGTAATTATCTTGCATATTAAGTCGAGAAAGCTATACACAAAAACGGACTATCATGTAATTTGTTTTATCTTCAATTAATTGTAAGCTGAATTGCTCTGCTTCTTTGATCACAGTTTTTTACTTTCACTTACGTATATATGTAATATATAGTGAGGGTAAGTATTGCGATAGAGAAAATTTTTGAAACTGAGTTTTCAACGGAAATATAGCTTTTGAGGTACCCTTAGTCGAAATGACCAAGTCCCGAAAAATGGTCTGTGTGTCTGTGTGTTTGTATGTTAGCAGTCTAGCTCAAAAATGAAAAGTCCTACGCAACTGATATTACGTATTTAAGATAGGTATATGCCTTAGATGTGACGGCAATTTTTTCCTTAAAATCGGCTAACCGGAAGTGCCACTTTATATCAACACTGAAACACATTTTCACAATTTCCTCAAAAACGGCTCTAACGATTTTTATTAAACTCGGTGTATCATTGTATAATTAAGTGGTCTTTAATATCAATTAGGCCTTATCTCCATTGATGTCACTTTACAGGGCTTAAATGCCCAATGTCCATATACGTCTTCCTCTAAAGTAATTTTAATATGTTTTTTTTTAAAAAGTTAATCATTTCACATTATTCAGATATATTAAAAAATGCTAAATATGACTTTTGAAAGAATACTATACTAAGAATACAGAAGACATTCAAAAGAAAAAAATATTATTAATGTGGAAAATGTAGCGAACCAAATGTGAACAAGAAGATTCAAACTAAAATAAATAAAAAGTCACTAGCTCCAAGTAGTTGTGTTGCCAATATAACACTGCAAGATAGATGCAACAAAATTAAAATAAATATTTTTTTTAAAAATAACTATGCACAGCAATTTCATCCCAAACTCTTCAATCACACATCACAAACCTTCAAAAATAGTGGCAACCAATAAATCCTACCGAATCACCATTACCCTTCTTCGTAAATCAATGACTTCCGGTCCTATATCTATCTGTCTATATACAATATCCTTTAACAATACCCCACTTATCCCTGTTGAACGAATCCATGTATCAGACTTAAACGACAAGAAACTACTCGACGTTTCCGACTATTTCATCACATACTAGACAAACGCTCTAATCTTCCTAATTATTACAAATGGATCATAAATATGACTACAAGGCCTATATGGATTTACGGAGTTGAGCTATGGGGTTCTAAACCATCGAATTTCTCTTGTATCCAATCATTACAGTACAAAATATTTCGTAAAAGCCTCAATTTGGTTTCAAATAAAATCATCCATAATAAAACCTTAATGTTCCTTATGTTTGCGATTTGGCCCAATCGTTTCTCGTTTCTGACTTTGCTTTCTCATCGATCTCCCTGTCCTACAGTTTCCTTTAACAATACTCCACTTACCCCTGTTGAGCAAATCCGATACCTAGGACTCCACCTGGACAAACGACTAACTTGGAATCCTCATACTAGACTGAAACGACAAGAAACCGCTCGACGTTTCCGATTACTTCAGCACTTACTAGACAAACGCTCTAATCTTCCAATTAATTACAAAAGACTCATATATTTGACTATAATAAGGCCTATTTGGACTTACGGAGTTAAGCTATGGGGCTCCACTAAGCCATCGAATTCCTCTCGTATCCAATCCTTACAATCAAAAATCCTTCGTAAAATCTTCAATGCTCCCTACTTTGTTACAAATAAAATCATCCATAATGACCTTAATGTTCCTTTTGTTTCAGATCTGGCCCAATCCAGATACTTATCCTTCCATAATAAACTTCAGAATCATCCCAACCCTCTCGTTTCTAACCTTGCTTCCTCTTCAATTCCTGATAACCTTACGAGGCAGCTGAAAAGAAGATGGCCGCGTGATCTCCTAATGCTGACATGTTATTAGAGTGCTACCAGCGGATAGTTTTTCAACAAGTGTTTTCATGTCATCATATTCACTTGTACATATTTATAAGATATATTTTTTAAATAATACAGTTGTAAATACCACGAATAAATAACAAAAAATAAATAAATAAAATAACTATCATACATAAACTATTACCTAGAGAATGTCCGACATAGAAGATTTTTTTAAGCTTGCGTACTTCCAATATCTTGTCAACGGCGACAGGTAAATCATATATTCCTGATTCATGAAAACTAAAAAAAAAAAAAAAAGAAAGAATAAATTAATAAGATTCCCATATTTCCTGGATTTTTGTCCAATAAAAAATAGGAAAAACAAACAGCAAAAAACTCAAAATGTGCAAAATAAATAAAAACATAAAATATGTAAAATTATGTAATTGATACCTAAAAAAATTCTGATACCATATAATTTACTAGATTAATATGTGAACACCTAGTTTGAAAGCTTTAGAACTAAAATAATATGGAAAACAAATATTAAAATGCAACATTGAAAATTTAAATTCCTAAGATTTTTTAGGAAAATTAATAAATACAGGGTAATAATTTAATTTGAGATCTCCAAGTGTTTAAATATTGTTCTTTTTCTAAACCACTTTAAAAAATATTTGGAACTATTGAAAAAAATAAATTCAACTCTTCAATAGAAATTTTTTGTTTACCTGTTCAACAATGAGCCTATTATACCTGTGATTTCTTATCACTCCAGATGAGTTTTCAAAGAGTGTACAACTTTTCCATCAAATTTCAACTCGCAATAATTCAGATTATAATTTCTGATAAGTGACTAGAATTTACTTTTGACATTATTCAATTTATTTTTTAATTTTTAGTAATAATGAAATTACTAAAATTCATGTCAAAGGCAGAAGTAATATTAAAGGATTGAAGAATGAGTGAGAATTCAACTCAAAACTATAACAATGAATATCTTTCTAATAAAATAGCTTATTCTAGGAAGGCAGTTTTTTATTATTATCCAATATTTTAGTCAAGTTCTATTCCAAGAATATTCTCAAATTCTGTTTTCTTTTCATTCTGTAAGTTAAATTCGAACTATTGCAAGTGTTAGAATTATTTGTTATCTCAAATTAAATTATTAATTTAATATGGACATGATAGTAGAATAAAAAGGTAAATATTTTCACACACACATATGTATATTTATATTTATAAATCATCCAATCGAGCACTAAAAGTGCAATCTGATGGAACAGAAATCAAAATCGTGCAATTTAGACCAAAAACACCAAAATGTGCCACATAAAATTTTATGTTATTATGTAGGTCCTGACTTTACGGCAAATATTAGAGAAAAAATTGGAGTACAACGGTATTGTTCACCAGCTGTATATAGATTTTAAAAAGGCTTACGATTCTATTGACCGCCAGAAACTGTAAAATATTCTAATCGAGCAGGGGATTCCAAAAAAACTAGTAAATCTAGTCAGGATGTGCTTGACGGAGACACTCAATAAAGTTAGAATCGGTAATAATCTGTCCGAAAAATTTGAGGTTCGTTCGGGTTTAAAACAGGGGGATTCCCTTTTGCCTGTCCTGTTCAATTTGGCATTAGAACATGCCATTAGGGAGGTAATGCGTACCGAGAAAGGGTTGGATCTGGACGGGACAACATCCGTGCTGGGCTATGCTGATGATCTGGTACTGTTAAGCGAAGACGTTGAAACTATAAAACTAAATACGACCACGTTAATCAAAGCCAGTAAAGAACTAGGACTCGAAATAAACGTGGATAAAACAAAATATGTGGTTAGCTGCAAAAATGGCGATACTACTGGTAATATCGATATAGATGGTAATATGTTTGAACAGGTAGATAAGTTTAGGTATCTAGGTTCTACGATAACTAGAAAAAACGAAATTGAAGAAGAGATTAAGGTTAGACTGAAGGCGGGAAATGCTTGTTATTTTTCTGTGACAAAACTACTTAGTTCGCGTCTCTTGTCCCGGAACTTAAAAATTAGAATCTATAAAACAATTATCTTGCCTACAGTTCTTTATGGATGCGAAACTTGGCCGCTAACATTAAGGGATGAGCAGCGTCTTAAGGTTTTTGAAAATAAAGTATTGCGTACAATATTCGGACCGAAGAGGGATGAATTAACCGGAGAGTTCAGACGGTTACACAACGCCGAATTGCGTGAACTGTATCCGGGTAATAAAATTGAGGTAATTTCATCGTGGCGAATCAAATGGGCTTGTAAAGTTGTTGGGCTTAGTAACGAGAGAATTCCTAAAAGGTTAATATTTGCTGTGCCGAATGGTAAGCGTCCGAGGGGTAGACCGAAGCGAAGGTGGGAAGATTGCATTAAAGCCGATCTGAAGGGACTGGGTTTGGACGGCGAACGTTGGAGGGAGGTGTGTAATAAGCGATTGGTGGTGTCGGCATCGAACCTTCGGGTTCGCTAAGTCTTTTATTATTATTATTATTATTATTATTATGTAGGTCCTGAAACGGATAGATGATCGGATTTGAAGTTTTTACACGCATGAATAAAATGCACAATAACATGGAAATCTGGTCTATAGTTAAAATTAAAAAGAAGAATAATAATACATACAATACAATATATAAAATAATTTACTGTGTCTAATTATCTGTTGGAATGATAACTGACCTGAAATCCCAAAATCTAGGGTCTGTTCTATTATACTTGATACTGTACTCGTTGAAGAAAGTTCCTCTGTGGTTGGACAGCCATACATCGTACCCTAGATCCAGCAACATGAAGGCTAAAATTCGAAAATAAATTTATTATTTTTTAAAATAGAATCACAAGCGATAATGAAGTAATTGGGTACTTGCATAAATTTTAGGTTATAACAATAAAAATGCAAAAAGCCATGATTATTTCTGATGCATATTTGCAAAGATAATTAACGTTAAGGAACGTCACGAGAGTGGATACAAGATTTCATCACGCTACGACAGTAGCTAGCTTATATGGTTGGGTATCTTATGGACAGCTTCTTCTAGTGTTTCGAGCATCATTTCCATTCAAGAAATATCTTTCTGTTTTTTCTCTCGCTCTCTCTACTCTGTTATAAAACTTATTACTTTAGATCTTAGAAAAATTCTACAGATTAAGTACATTAGTTATATTGACATAAAAATAGTAAAGTCCAACTAAATTAATAAATTTAACTTGACAATAAATTAAAGGCATTGTCAAGAAAGATAATGATAGGTGGAAGAGCTGTTGAGCAAAGATAATCTATACAATGTCACCAATTATTTAAATAAAAAATCTGATGTGTCCACTCACATGATACTCCTACCGATTTTAAACTATTTTTTTTTTCAATTTTAAATATTTTCATCTAAAATAACACCATTAAATTAGACAAATTTTCCTGATAATCTATTAGAAAAATAATTATAGTACGATTTCTTTGATGAACTAAAGTAATGCAAATGGTCAATTGAACAATTATTAAAATCAGTGCATAAAATGCAATACACCGTAACGTTGCTAAAACTGGTTCGATTTAAACGATTTTTTTAATATTTAATAGTTGACCGTTGCATTATGAAGGAAGGAGATGATCCAAGGTGGCGGTCATGAATAGTGAAAAAACTATTTTATTAAAAGCTAACGTTTCGACCCGACTTTGCAGGTCTTCTTCAGAGATAGAACAGAAGGTGTTTTCAGCTAGGAGTTTCATTTAGAACTCAATTCACTTCACTCAGTTCTAAGTGAAACTCCTAGCTGAACACACCTTCCGTTCTAGCCCTGAAGAAGACCTGCAAATTCGGGTCGAAACGTTGGCTTTTAATAAAATAGTTTTGCCACTATTCAGCCTATTCTCCTTCCTTGATTTTTTAAATAGTTTTGTCGGAAAATAAATAACTTTTTAAAAAATGTTATCAGTAGATATCATAGAGATATTACTATTATTTTTCAGAAGTGGGAAATCTAACTAAACCCCGAACGAAAAATTTAAAGATTTAAATACAAACTATATTGGTTCAATCGATTCTTTACATATGGTAGCTAAAATTGTTTATTAACTATTTTGCCTTAAATTTTATTCACATAAACGTTTTTATTTATTTATGTTTTATTATTTATTTTTTTTACTAGACATGATCTAGGCCTTGCAAAGTCCAAGACCAAGACCGATTTCGGGTAACACTAATGATATGGCTGATACATTAGATAGTATTGTGTGTAGTAGTGGTATTCTTCACGCTATGGTGGACTCTAGCTACGTCCACAGGTCCCTCCATATATCCAAGATGCAGTGTTATTTCAAGATTTAAGCTAAGTTAGAATATTTTTTTTACCCGACTAAGCGAAGTGAAACGAGGATTGTGTTGTCCGCTAAAAAACTATATAATGATATTCTTCAAGCGAATGGCTTGGATGGTTCGATTTTAAGTTTGATGGCCCAAATTTTTCGGTGAAATCGCCGAGAGAATTTTTCGAGAGAGTATTTCGTAACAATTTGAGCTAAAATCACTGACCCGAATGTTAGGAACATTAATATATACGTATTTTTAAACTTGGCGGTTAAGGGTGGTTTATTAGTCGGGTGCCTTTCACTACACATTACAGCTCCTGGCAAATATATTTTATCCAGGTATCGGTGCTTTTAAACGTACTAAAGAGTCTTGAGTTTCGTTCGGGGTGTGTTAAGCGACCGACTACTAAACCAAGTTTAAATATTCGTTGATGTCAATTTCTCTATCAATCTACCAAGATGTTTAAGTAGGTATGGAAGTATATTTCCATAGAATGGATAGGATTTTCTGACTTCAGTAGTCAGTCTGGTTTTCTTTTTAATCCAAATATTTTTTTATTTACTATTTGAAAAGTGCTAAAATTTACGTGATTTTTCATTTCTTGCAAGTACCCGATTTAGCATCATGTTTACGTAATCATGTACGTACCAAGGTCCTTCTTGTTGTGTCCTCTTGTGATCCAGGAGTCTGCTGCCAACATAATTCCATGCTGTATAAGAACAGGAGATCCGGAGTTCTCGCCAATCCTGTGGAGCCAAATGCTGTAGCCATCCTCTGTAAATAATTCGTAATTGGTGGCTTTATATCCTCCTCTTTTTGCAAGCTGGTTCTAGGAAGTAAAAGAGTAACAAATAGTCAACTAGAGTTAAAGTAAAAATCGAAAAAGTAGTTATTTAATAACAATATTAAAAACATAGATACGTAGTAATATAATTTAGTAACAATATCATTTAATCGCATAAACTTTTTGAAAAATAAGACCTGTGAAAAGATTTCAATTTAAAAACGTAGCAAATTATTTCATACTGGTTTATTATTTCCCAAAAGTTATGCATCTAAAGTAACATTACCTTTCTAGTGACAAATTTAAAGAAATAAAAAGTTAATTCCAATTATTTGCCTAAACATCATTAGTAATTTGTTAAAAAAAAAAATAGCATTACTTCAGTAACACATTTAAAAATCAAAATCCAAACCAAAGGATTTTCAGTAGAAACATAAAAAAAAAATCTAGAGACCATATCTTTGCTCCAAATTTTCCAATTTTAACAATTTTTTTTTTTTTTTATGGTAATTTCATAAACTTTTAATAACCATCGTATAAAAAAAAACACTATGATAAAGGTCGTGATATATTAAAGATAGTGCTCGATTCAAAAAAATTATTTATTTTATTTTTGGACAATTTAAATATCTTTGAACATTGAGTTATTCGGAATCTAACAACCCCTCGTAATTTTTTTCCAGCTTCTTTTCGTTGAAGTATGTTATGTACATTAATTTAAAGGGCATCGAGAAGAAGACTTTAGCCAAGTTTCATTGAAATCGGTACATTCGTTAAACCGCTGCAGTCTATTGCAACGCAGGTTTTTCGGCCGCCATTTTGAAAGGAAAAGGCGGATAGTAGTGTCAATCACTAAAGGATCCAGGATTTCATTTTGGGGGGCTTCAGCCCGAAATTTTTTTTTTTTGGTAAAAATAACGATAATTACTTTGGAAAAACAGAAAGAAACTAACTACCTACATGATATGGTGTTAAAGTGATTCTTTAAGTCCTTTTAAATGTAATTACACGAACAATAATACTTTAAGAGGTATTTTTTAAATTGTTTTCTCCATAAAACATGGTTTTATTTTACCATTTGGAGGAGGGGCTATAGCCCGAAAGCCCCTCCCCCTCCACCGTAGATCCGCCCGTGGTGTCGATGAAGGAGGATCATCTCCAAATTTGGAAAAAAAAAAAAAAAAAAAAAAGGTCTAGTAGTTTCGGAGGAAATGCGCGGAGGACGGACCGACAAACAAATTTTTATTCCTTTTTCAAATTCTACATATTCTGATGCGTAAACCGCAAATTTTTTGGACCGCACCAAATTTTTCTATATCTGTTTGTAAAATATATTTCGGCAGCAGTTTTTTTTTTTAAAGTTTTTAATTTTTTTTGTTTATTTAGACATGGTTGATTTGAAATTGTGTTCGGTAGGTTGGAATTCGGTTGGTTGATTTGGAATAGAAGAGGACAGGAACTAGAAAAAAAAATTTTCACGACACCCCTATCATTAATTTATTTTCCAACATACACTATAATATACATATACATAAGGTACGAGCCCCATGAATATTGTTATAAAGATATATCTGGGTGAATAATCCATGTCTAGAAAATCGAGTCACGTGGACGTCACGGAAGTCTCACGAGATAATGTTATCAACACTATACTCTAATAACAAAGTTTATCCCCCAAATTTTTTCAGGTGTTCACTTTTTTATGGGTTTATTTACCTAGGAAATTTTCTGTAATACCATTGTTTTCAATTCAAAGCTTTTATTTTGATAGAGATATTTAATAGATTAAAGATATTTTTACGTTTGATCCATTCCGATTAGATAATAGAATAGCCACGAGGAACATAATGAGAAAGCTATTGTATTGAAATAGCATATTATTCTTGAGAATTAGTAATTTATTGTAACTAAATTATCATAAAAGTTTATATAACAAGAAACAAAAATAAAAAAAACACGTGTATATTAAAAAAACAAAACATATTACAGATTCATAATATCAGATTAATAAGTTCTCTAAGGCCCTCCGCTCACGAGGCGAGAAAACTCGAGGAGAACTGTGCGTCAAGCTTAACTTACTCGTCATGTGCGTCAAGTGCCTCCCCAACGAGGCGAGAAAATTCGAGCGAGAAAAATCGAGAGTTGCACTCGACGAACTGTGCGTCTTATGCGATTTTAGCTACAATATATATGTATATTAATACTTTTTAATATCGGGAATGAAGACTTTGTTTTTCACTGTTAAAACAATTTTTCGGCAATGTAGAAGTAGACGAAAATAAGAAAATAGTGTAGATAATTTTCTAAATTTTCATTAGATTTTTCTCTTTTATCTTGTGAATAGCTGATAGGATTTTTATCATTGATTTTCTAGTGGTCCAACCATTTTCGACCAACGAAAAAGTAGGCAAAGATAAGGAAATAATGTAGAGAATTTTCCGAATTTTCATTCGCTTTTCCTCTTTTATTTCGGAAATGAATGCTCGGATTTTCACTGTTCTAATCATTTCCCAACTTTTAAGAGGTAGGCCAATGGAAACTGTAGTGGTACAAATATTCCTAATTTTCTTTGGCTTTTCCTCTTTTATAATGGAATGGACGGTCGGTTATTCATTGTCCCAATAATTTTCCAACTGTTTGGAGTTTGGCAAAAATGGGGAACGAGTGCAAACCTTTTCCAAATTTTCATTCGCTTTCTTCTTTCATCTCGGAAATGAAGGATCGGTTTTCTAGTGTTCCAACCATTTTTCGGTAATGTAAAATTAGGCGAAAATAATGAAATAATGTAGAGAATTTTCATTCACTATTCCTCTTTTATTTCGGGAAAGGATGCTCGGATTTTCACTGTTCCAACCATTTACCAACTGTTTAGATGTAGACCAACGGAAATTGTAGTGGTACAAATTTGTTGAATTTAGATTCGCTATTCCTCTGTTATTCGGTGAATAGATGATCGGTATTTCATCGTCTCAAATATTTTTCAGCTGTTTAGAGTTAGGTGAAAATTAATGAAAAAGTGCAAACATTTTATGAATTTTCTTTCGGTTTTCTCATTTTTCCAAGAGTTTTTTCGGCAGTTTAGAGATGAGCAAAAATGGGGAAATGGTGGAGAAAGGTTTCCGAATTTTCATTCGTTTTTCCTCTTTTCTCTCATGAATGGATTTTCACTATTCCAACCATTTTGCGAACTGTATAGAATGGAGACAGTAGTGGTACAAATTTTCCGAATTTTCTTTAGCTTTTCCTCTTTTAATACGTGAATGAATGCTCAGTATTTCATCATTACAACAACTTTCAAGCTGTTTTATTTTGGTGAAAATGTGTAAAAAGTGAAAATTTTTATGAATTTTATTTCTTATTCCTTTTTGAACTCGCGAACGAAGGGTCGGCTTTCAGTTCTCCAACAATTTTTCGGCAATGTTTAGGTAGGCGAAAATGGAAAAATGGTGTAGATAATTTTTCGAATTTTCATTCGCTTTTCCTCTTTTCAAACAATTTTCGAACGTTCAAGCGAGGCAAAAATTTCGTCGAGAAATTCGCGAAATTTTTCGAGCTGCGAAAAACGAATATAAGCTATGTTCCTCCCTAAAAAATTATTTACCCTTGAAACAAGACTGATTTTTAATAAATATTACATTTGGTTGATAGCTACAGTATTAGTATAATTTGGACCAAGCTATGTGGGGATACATATTTTTTTTATGGAGAAACTAAATTTATATTCGTTTTTCGCACCACAAAAACCCTACAAATTTTTATAGCAATTGGAATTAATTCGAAACGAGAGGGCCCCGAAACATGTGGAATTCCCCAACCACACTACTTCTAAGTAAATTTCTACACAGATCCCCAACAAGGCGAGATGGAATCGTAGCGAGAGGGAGACTCGAAATCGAAGCGAGACGACTTGACCAAGAAGCGAGATGGAATCGAACTGTGCGTCAAGTGCCTCCCCAACGGAGCGAGAAAAATCGAGAGAGCTAGGCGCGGTGCCCCAACAACACTACTTCCCAGTCAATTCCTATATATCTCCTAACGAGAGAGTAGAAATTCAAGCGAGATAGCAGTGAATTGTTTAAGCGAGAAAATTCGAGCTTGACGCATGAATTACTTTATAAAAAAAATTATGGCCGTATTATAATTAATAAAACTCATTCTTGTTTCTATTTCTTTGATTATTTCTATAGTATGATAAGTGATATTTTATTTAGGACTTCTTTATGGTGTAAAAAATTTTCCGAATTTTCGTTCGCTTTTCCTCATTCATGTTCGAAATGAGTGCACGGATTTTCAATGTTCCAAATATTTTCCTAATTTTTAAAGATAGGCCAATGAAAACAATATTGGTGAAAATTATCAGAATTTTCATTCGCTTTTCCTCATTTATCTCTAAAATGAGTACTCGAATTAACATTTTTCCAAAATATTTTCAGCAATGTAGATGTAGACAAAAATAGCGAAATGCTGTAGAAAATTTTCCAAATTTTTCTTCGCTTTTCCTCTTTTATCTCCTAAATTAGAGCTCGGATTTTTAATGTTCCAAACATGTTTCTAATTTTTAAAGATAGGCATTTATCTTCTGAATGAGTTCACGGATTTTCACTGTTCCTAACATTTTCCCAATTTTTAAAGATATGCCAATGAAAACATTATTGGTGAAAATTATCCGAATTTTCATTCGCTTTTCCTCATTTATCTTCTAAATGAGTGCACGGATTTTCGCTGTTCCAAACATTTTCCCAACTTTTAAAGATAAGCCAATGAAAGCAGTATTGGAGAAAATTATCCGGATTTTCATTCGCTTTTCCTCATTTATCTCTAAAATGAGTACTCGAATTATCATTTTTCCAAAATATTTTCAGCAATGCAGATGTAGACAAAAATAGCGAAATGATGTAGAAAAGTTTCCAAATTTTCCTTCGCTTTTCCTCTTTTATCTCCCAAATGAGAGCTCGGATTTTTAATGTTCCAAACATGTTTCTAATTTTTAAGGATAGGCATTTATCTTCTGAATGAGTTCACGGATTTTCACTGTTCCTAACATTTTCCCAATTTTTAAAGATAAGCCAATGAAAGCAGTATTGGAGAAAATTATCAGAATTTTTCAGAATTCGGAAAATTTCTGCACTTCTTTATAATTTTCGCCCAAGTCTAAACAACTGGAAAATTGTTGGGACGATGAAAAACCTAGCGTCCATTCACGTGATAAAAGAGGAAAAACGTAAGAAAATTCGGAAAATTTTTATCAATACTGTTTCCATTCCTCTTCCTCTTAACGGAATAATTGGAATTGTGAAAATCCGAGCACTAATTCAAGAGATAAAAGAGGAAAAGCGAAAGAAAATTCGGAAAATTCTTTACACTATATCTTTATTTTCGCCTACTTTTACATTGGCGGAAAATGGTTATTACACTAGAAAACCAAACCTTCATTCCCGAGATAAAAGGAGAAAAGCGAATGAAAATTCGGAAAAGTTTTGTACTTGTTCCCCATTTTCGCTCAACTCTAAACAATTGGAAAATTGTTGGGACGATGAAAAACCGAGCTTCCATTCACGTAATAAAAGAGGAAAAACGAATGAAAATTTGGAAAATTTTCTACACTATTTTCTTATTTTCGTCTACTTCTGCATTGTCTAAAAATTGTTTTAACAGTGAAAAAGAAAGTCTTCATTCCCGATATTAAAAAGTGTTAATATGCATATATATTGTAGCTAAAATCGCATAAGACGCACAGTTCGAGTGTATCTCGCCTCTTTGTGTTGGCGAATTAAGCGAGATTTGACGAGTTTGACGCACAGTTCTCCTCGAGTTTTCTCGCCTCGTGAGCGGAGGGCCTAATATTTTTTGTGAGAAAATATAACAACTCTCTTAGGTTTGGGATGGGATGTGTGGTATCTCTATAAATCGATATTTAATAGTATTCATCGAAGTTATTTATACCGATACATCGATATTGGATCCAGCCACACTTGTTTCTTACACACCTCTTTAATTTATGACAAAGACATTTTTTGAAGTTGAGGCACAGGAAAAACTCAAAGCTATTTTTTTTTTTTTTTTTTGTTCTTTTTTGGTTTTAAGACTTGTAAAAGCAAGTCCTATTTTGCTAATAAAATATTTTAATTGTCATTGTAAGGCGAAATCACACTGGATATTTATTCAATATTTCTAGATAGATGATCACTGAATGTAACTTATATAGAATTTAAACTAGAAAGACTAATACTTAAAAACTGAGATGACAGTAGTTTCATAACAATTAAATGAGAATAAGAGGCGACTTTTATTATATAACTGCTTTTATTATGTCATTCAAAAACTTTATCAAGTCACGGGCGTTATCTTTGTTCATCGACCAAAGAAAGTTAGCTCCATCATCCGTAGTTTGCGATCCTAAACTAATTCTTCTTCGCTTATCGAATATTTTGCACTTGAAGGCAATGTGTCTTGGATCCTCCAAGCATTGGCATGTTGGACAGTGACCGCTCTTAGCTAGACCCATTAGATGTAGATATTTATTAGTTCTACCATGATTTATCCTAAGCCTGGTCAGCTTTACTAAGCTGGAGCGGTCGAGATGAGATGTAAGAGTCGCAAACCTTGGAACCAGTGCTATCTTCTGTTGAGCTGCATGATGATCCTTACCCTTCAAGGCACATTCTCAGTCGTAGAAATGATGCCAGTCTTTCCTTATTTCCCCCCTCACAACTCTCATCAAATCCAGTAAAGAAACCTTAGCATTTATTCGATGTAGTTGGTTTTGATTTGCCGTTTTGTCTGCCATTTCATTTCCTGATATATCTACGTGTCCCGGCAACCATTGGAAAAAGTAATTGTTGCTGGCGTTGTATATTAGTGATATGATTTTAAAGGAAATGTGTGTCAGTGCTTTATTTTGATAGATTAATTTTAGGTGTTTACATGCAGTTGTTGAGTCTGCCAGAATAACTATTTTTTGGTTAATGAATGTGTTTTCGCTGTATATTATGGCGTTAAGAATGGCATATAGTTCGGCGCTGAAAACACTGAAATCAACTGTTATTGATAATGAAAACTTCTGATTTTTTTGGGAATCATACACAGCTACAGACGTTCGGTTACTTGTTTTTGAGGCGTCTGTATAAACTAGGGCAACGTTTCGTGATTGTTTTCAGTGCTAATTGTTTCAAATAAATTGATGGGTATGAAATTTTCTTCTCTTCTTTACTAGCTAGATTAGAGGAGCTGTGAATATTTATTAAAGATTTGGGAATGGGCGTTGTGTATTTCAAGAGAAGCTTTAGAAATGTGTAGTGATTTGATAAGTCAAAGCTTTTGGATTCGACAACTCAAAGCTTTTGGATGAAAATATGAATTTCTCATACAATCTCCCATAAAGAAAAGACGCAGTGGCTTTTTTTAGAAACTTCTAGACCACGAGTACTTGAAAGTCAATTTATACAATATAAGGGTAATGATTTGAAAATTTTGCCCGCTCTGCAACGATGGAGAGATTGATAGACCAACTGAACATCTGCCTTCTTTTCAATTTTGTTTTCCTCACTGGAAAACTGTCTCTATCCTGAGTTTGATACATATATACTGGATGACTAATAGTAAGACAAATTAAATAAATGTCGTGGGCATTTATTATTTTTTTTTATTTTATTTTTTCGTTCTACTGAAGAGGGAAAGTTCTTATTGGAAATAGAATGAACAACGAATTTCATTTCAACGGTGGAGTTCAACAAGGTAAAGCCATACGGTGATGCTGCCGGCCATACTGTTTAACTTAGCTCTCCACAAAGCCTTAAAAACAATTGAACGAATAGGATATATGGTAACCCGTACATAACAAATTCTCGGATATACAGATGACCTTGTGGTTCTTAGAAGAAGTGAACTAGCGATAAGGGAAGTCCTCACTGAACTGGTGCCCGAATATAAAAACGCTGCAAATGATTTCACAATGGTTTATTATTTCCAAACGACTATACATCTAAAGTAACATTACCTTCCGAGTTACAAAGAAAAAAAAACAAAAGGTGATTCCAATTATTGGACTAAACCGTTTTTCTTTAATTATTAGTAATATGCTAAAAAAAAAAATTGCATTATCGAATATTTAATAGTTGACCGTTGCATTATAAAGGAAGGAGATGGTCCGGGGTGGCGGTCATAATAGGCTAAATAGTGGCAAAACTATTTTATTGAAAGCCAACGTTTCTAGAGTTTTAAGTAAAACTCCTAGCTGAACATACCTCCCTGATGTAGACCTGCAAAGTCGGGTCGAAACGTTGGCTTTCAATAAAATAGTTTTACCACTATTTAGCCTATTTATGACCGCAACCCCGGACCATCTCCTTCCTTTAAAAATAGCATTAGTTCAGTAACACATTCAAAATTTAAAAACCAAACCAAGGATATAACATTTGGAGTAGAACATATAAAAAAAAACCGGAGACCATATCTTTACTCCTAATTGTCCGATTTTTTTTTTTTTTTGTTTTTTAGGAAATTTCGTAAACTTTTAAAAAACTATATACAATATCAACAAAAAAAGTAAAAACTTTTCGAGTTATTCGGAATTAAATTTTACCATCCTCGTAACTTTTTTTCCAGCTTCTTTTCGTTGAAGTATGTTATATAGATAAATTTAAAGGGCGTCGAGAAAATGACTTTAGCGAAGTTTAACTGAAATCTGTACAGTCTATAGCAACGCAGGTTTTGCGACCGCCATTTTGAAAGGTAAAGGCGGAGAGTAATGTCGATGAAGGAGGATCATCCTCGGGTGACCTCTGATTTTATATCAAAATTTGAAAAAAATCGGTCCAGTAGTTTCGAAGAAAATGCGCGGACGGCGGACGGACAAACAAATTTTTATTCGTTTATCAAATTCCTGAAACGTGAAACCTCCAATTTTGAGAGGGGGTTAAGTTTTTGAATTTTTTGGTCGATCACAATGGTTGATTATTGAAAATAATAAACCAAAATGTTGGACTAGAGATGGTGGTGCATCTGGGATAAGAACGTTGGCCGACTTCCAGTTTAATGTTTATTCGTTTGAAACAGTTAAACACTTTACTTACCTTGGAGTAAATATAAATTCTGAAAACAAGGCGAATGAAGAGATTAGGAAATGAATCATGGTAGGAAATAGAGCATATTACGATCTTGTAAACCTCTTCAAATCGCAACTTCTCTCTAGAGCTAGCAAGATGGAGCTTTACAAATCGCTTGTCAGACCTTTTGTTTGATCTTGCGCAGAAACATGAATCCTAAAAGTTACAGACCAACTCATGGTAAGTGTATTTGAAAGGAAGATTCTAAGGCGTATTTTTGGTGCAATTAACGTCCAGGGTGTGTGGCGCATTAGAAATAACCTGGAGCTGGAAGACTTGATGAGGCATGGAAACATATTATGCTACATAAAATCACAAAGAATCAGCTAATTTGGTCATGTACAGAGAATGGAATATGATAGAATGACAAAGAGAATAATAGTAGAGAACGTGTCAGGCAAAAGAAAATGAGGATGCCCTAGGAGACGATGGCTGGATGTCTTGGAGAAGAATCTGGCAAGGATTGGTGTCATTGGGTTGAAACAGGTGGCATTGAATCGAATTGCACGAGAGGTCAAAATCCACCTTCGACTGTAGTGCCGGTGAATTAAGTATATGGGCCTCTTTTACTGATTTAATTATAAAGGAGTATAAGGGGTTCCAGAAAACTGTTCGGTGAGGTTGAAACATAAAATTAGGAACATGAAACATCACAACGTTTTCTGGAAAGGAGTCAGAAATACTCGAGGAAATACCTACAAGTAGTGTTGCCCAAATGCGAGACCGAGACGAGACCTGGTCTTGCAAACTCAGTTTTGGTCATGGTCTTGGTCTTGCGCAAGAGTCTCGCAACAATATTGTAGTTACTTATTACTATAGAGATATTACTGTAATTTTTTAGATTGGAGAAACCTAACTATGTCCGAATGAAAAATTAGTTGACATATATTAACTAAGATTGTCTAGTATTAGTGACTATTTTGCCTTAATGTTTATTTTAAAAATCGATTTTTTTAACCAGTCCTGGTCTTGGTCTTGCATCAGTTGGACGGCCATTGTCTTGATCTTGCCAAGTGCAAGACCAAGACCGATTTTAGGCAACACTACCTTCAAGACATTCTTGGAATAATTGAAGTCAAGACGAAAAAGTTCTGGGAAAATATACCTCATTAAATGCTATTCAATTTAGGCGTTCACCAGGAAACAGAATCAAGGTCTGTGTTGGTCGGATAATGAGCGATAATATATGCTGTAAACTTGAGAACTGGCAATCTGTCAACCTAAGAATAATATCAGCTGATTAAGAATAATATCAGCTGATTAACCCTTAAAAATAGCCAAAGTTACGTCATGATACAAATGTGATACGTCCAAACGGGAGATACTCAGAGAGTCGTTGAGATAATACAGTAGGAGTATCATAATAATGGAAGACCTAAATACCCGCGCTGGAAATATGTCTTGGAAGTGAGCTAAAGGTGTAATCAGATCTAAAGAGGGGAAAGAATTTGAAAGCAAAAATGGCTACCGACTGTTGGAGAGTGAAAACGAGTTTCTCATTATCACAACCTTATAAAAAAAATATGTTCCCGTCTGATGATACCAAAATTAAATCCTGAATCCGCGGTATCAGTTACAATAAAATAGCATAAAATAACTAATAATCGGTTATTTTCAGTTACATCTTGTGATCACTGTCACAGTTTGGGCCATTTATTCCAACTATTACTCCATCATAAATTATAATCAACGTTAACCTCTCAACATCTTGCTAATTAGTTGTGTAAGTACTTTTCCTTAATCTTATGAGAATATTCATGTTCTCTAGTCTCTACGGCCTTGATTAAAAATAAATCTGGTAGGGTGCTCTCATCACAAAACTTTTACTTACCACTCTCTTCTTAGCAGAAATAAATATGTTCAGACAAAGGGAAGTGAAAATTAAAATTATAGACGGTAAGAAATTTTACTTAAAACAATTAATTACCATCTGTTTTTCATAGCCGTCATATTATATTTATTTTGTTTGACACTAGCTACATATTTCCTTTTACAAAAGTATATTTCAATTATTTATTTGATTATAATAAATTAATGACACGAATATTATTTTGAATGTGTTTTTAATAATATTGTTTAATACATATTTTTAGTCCGTCAACAGTGCTACTCACTAGCAGATCCAGGATTTAATTTTGGGGGTGCTTCAGCCCGGAAGCTTTTTTTTTCATATATATATATATAACGATAATTAATTTGAAAAAAAATAAAGAAATTAATTACCTATATGAAATGGTGTTTAAGTGATTCTTGAAGTCCTATTAAATGTAATTAAACGAGCAATAATACTTTAAGACATAATTTTTAAATATTTTTTTACGATAAAACATGGTTACATTTTACCATTTTGGAGGGGCTTCGGCCCGAAAGCCTTCCCCCCCCCCGTAAAGCCGCCTGTGGTGCTACTGATAATGAAAACAACTATGCCTATATTTATTTATATTTCATTGTGGGTATTTTTATTTTTTTAAATATATATATATATATACAAATTTTAATTTTTGTATCGCTGCAATCTATAAAATTAAATATTAAAGAACCCAAACAGTAACATTTATGAAAACCGTCTATTTATGTATTTAATATTGTCGGAGTCCGTATTACATTAAAGCTCCTCTTACAAACGAAAGCATGTTCTAATCTTTCTGGCGACCTCGAGTAAGCAATTTTTTATATCAGAGTTAAATGTGAAATAGTTAATTACTTCAAATAAAAAAATCAAACGTACTTCAGAGGAAAATATATTGAAAATTAGTCATTTAAGCCTGTCAGAGAAGATGAATAAGAATAAAATCGACATTATGTTAAAAACTGCTTAATTTTACACTGATATTATGAATTTAATCAAAATATTTAGAGCCATTTTCGTAAAAATGTATAAAATCGATTATATAAAGTGCCATTTCCTGTTAGTCGAATATTAGTATCAGTTACACTAACTGAATAATACTGGTGAATAACTCTGAATACTGGTATCAGTTAAATCAAAATAGCATAAAACAACCAATAATCGGTTACTTTCAGTTACATCTTGTGACCGCTGTCACAGTATGGACCATTTATTCCCACAAATATTACAAGCGAAATTAACCTTTCAACATCTAGCTAATTAGTTGTGTAAGTACTTTTCTTTAATCTTATGAGAATATTCATGTTCTCTAGTCTTTAAGGTTGAGATTAAAAAAAGAAAAAATAGAATAAATTTACACAAATAATAATGCGTATTTAAATGATGATATGGAGTTTTTAAAGTAAGGATATCAAAACGAAAAATACTAAAAATACATACGTTAATGCAAATTTTATTAGTAACATACACGTGAGTAATTAGAAGGAATAATTGGGCAAAACCTTAACAATGGCCAAAAGTTATGTAAGAAAGAAAATTATCGATATTTTTTTTATTTCGTGTTTTCTTTAGCGAATGGTAGAGAAAATATCACAGTTTAAAAACAACAGTTCTTGATTTACAACGAATAAACTATTCATCCAAAGGGATAACAACATTTGTTTTTATTCAATTTCTCCGTTTGCCTCTTGCCAAATCATTGTTCTTTTTACTTTCACTTACACACACACACACACACACACACACACACACACACACACACACACACACACACATACATGCATATATATATATATACCAGTAGCTTAATATATATGTGCTAGTGGACGGTGCTGAGGCTGTCGGTGTGTCCCTGGCCTGATCGAAGCTCTATTTTTTTTTAATTCTAGCTTTGAAGAGGATCCCATGGTTGACTAATAAAAAGAAAATACCGGGATCGAAACGTCAATAAACAGAAGAAATGAACATTAATTAGTTTATTAAATAATAATTAAGTGACCTTATTCCCAATAAAATAGTGAAGTTTGAATATATATATACAGTATCTCAATTCTTAATGGTCAAATTCTGGAGGGTGATTGGGGGTCAAACTCTATAAAAAATTTCGAACCAAAAAGTTCGGTTGATGCATGGGTCATGTATTTTTCTTAAGGTGGTCATGTTTTTTTTATTTAATAAGAAGGAATTGCTTGAAAATTGTTTAAGATAATTAAATACCATTGTAAAGTAGACAATTTTTTTAAAGCGATTTTTTTTTTTTGGGTCCTCCCTTTCCTCGCCGTTAAGGCTATACGGGGTTTTCCCGGGCCAGGGTGTGTGGGCAGGGATTTAAAAGACCCCTTGGCACAGGGACGCGAATAGTGACTATTTTTATAACATTTGTCATATATCAGATTACCGGGCAACGCTGGTGCTGTGCACAACGCGTTAGCCCATTCGGCCACCCTGCCCACCTTATTAAATTTACTGTCAGGAACACGGGTGGATGTACGTGGGGGGGAAGCTTTCGGGCTGAAGCCTCCCCCACCCAAAACAAAAAGGTAAAATATAACCGTGTTTCATGGAAAAAAGTATTAAAATATTATCTCTTGAAGTATTATTGTTCGTGTAATTACAATTAAAAGGACTTAAGGAATCACTTAAACACCATTTCATATAGGTAGTTAGTTTCTTTCTTTTTTTCCAAAGTAATTTTTATGAAAAAAAAGCTTTCGGGCTGAAGCCCCCCCCCCAAATTAAATCCTGGATCCGCTAGTGGTCAGGAGGTCAAATACGGCCAATGTACAGAGAAATGCAGCCTGTGTAAGGGTACTGTATCTGCAGCAGTACAGCGGCCATATTAGATCTCCTATAAGTGCCTTTTATCATTGACCTTAGTATGTTTAATGTTTCTTTCATTATTCACCTTATTAACTTTAATCACTGTTTTCTCAAAAGAAATTTGTTTGCTTAACAATAACATACTTAGAATTTAATAATCTTTAACAGTTTTTTAGCTATAACTTCTTATTCAATAGATACCGTGAATACGCCAAGAAAACACAAAATTGGTCTTTTCCGTTCGGAATCTATATACATATACATCAAATGAATTTTGTTTTTGAAAATTTTGTTAAGAATCAAGGTTACAAACAAGATGTTGTGTCTTTCAAAAAAGTGTATATTTTTTGAGTGATTTGAGTTATATAAATTTAACTTTATTTTTCTTCATAACCTTTTTTTTTTTTAATGTTGGGGGGATGTGACTATCTTGGGATTCGATGAAGTAACTGAATGAATAAAATATATAAACTCAAATCGATTAAGAAAAGTCGACTAGCTGGGCAAGGGCCTAGTAGTAGGTATGTAACTATTATATCGATACCTAAATGTTACTTTTATGAAAGTTGACATTTACATTCAATTGTAATAAGATATATCGATATATACTAAGATTTTATCATTTAACCACACATCAATTTTAGGTGATATTCTTATCACATTATCATATTTCCGGAAAGCACTGTAAAAAACGCTGTACTTTTATTTGATATTGTACACAATAAGAAAGCAAAGATATTTTTCACTTTTTTACACTAACCATTTTCAACCGAAAAACTTCTAGAAATGTACCAATGTTATGAAGGCTGTCTTCTCTCTTCCCAACGTTTAATCTTAAAACATACATTACATTTATTTTTTAATTATTATTATTTCTTAATGATATTTACAACTATATAAAAAAAAATACATCTAGTAAATTTGAACATACGGTGAAAACACTTGCTGAGTAACTACCCAATGGCCTCGGAGGGTTGCTAATTGAAGAGGAAGCAAGGTTAGAAACGAAAGGGTTAAGATGATTCTGAAGTTTATTATGGAAGGATAGATATCTGGATTGGGCCAGATCTGAAAAATAAGAAACATTAAGGTCATTATGGATGGTTTTATTTGTGAGACAGTAGGGAGCACTGAGGATTTTACGAAGGATTTTGGATTGTAAGGATTGGATACGAAAGGAACTCGATGGTTTAGTGGAGCCCCATAGCTCAACTCCGTAAGTCCAAATAGGCCTTATTATAGTCATGCATATGAGTCTTTTGTAATTAATTGAAAGTTTAGAGTGTTTGTTCAGTAAGTACTGAAGTAATCGGAAACGTCGAGCGGTTTCTTCTCGTTTCAATCTGGTATGACATTATATATTAAATTGTATTTTTTAAAGATATTTTCAATTATATATTACAATTAAAACCAAAACAATAAACATCCTTGAAGCTATATGATATTTTCAAATATGACTTATGATTCCTGAAATTAGCGTTTTTAAACAAACACACATCCAGGTTTATGTAATAATATATACGAGTTGGCGCGAATAATTAGCTGAATACATTTAATAAAGAAACGAAAAAATGTTATGCAAATAAGGTTATGTACTTTGTGAGGAAGGAGTTACTTGTGTTTTCCTTGGTCGAATACAATATTTCATCATTTAACGCAATATACCAAAATATTTAGACCGATTATTTTTCAAGGGCCTGTTTCTAAAAGCAGAATAATATCTTTCATATTCAAGATAAAAAATTTAAATTGCACCAACAAAAAATAAAATTCCTGTTAGAAATAATGCAGTATATATTAGCCAGGAAAAAATAGTAATGGCAGTATCTTCGAAGAGGATGACCATTTTATTTATATCAAATCTAATGAACTGTATATTTAGCAGGGATACCCAGATCAAAATTTATGAGGGGGAATAAGTGCCTCCTCATAATAAAGAGGGGGTTTTCAATTTTTGAGGGGTGCACATTTCGATGGGGTTATGAAGTTTCAAAATGAAATGTTTCAAATTAAAAGAGAAATGGAAGCATGGAACGGATTGCAGTATGTGTAATTGTATATAATATACGAAAATTTAAATTCTACTTTCGCTTGCACTGTTTTTAAGACGAAGAGTCGAATAAAATATCTTGGGAGGGGTAAGAGGTTTTTGTGCCATCGGGCTTGGAAGGGATGATGGGCACCTCTGTATAGATACGTATCATTTATATAAGTGAGTGCAGCAATATTTTTTTTTTTTTTGGGGGGGGAGGCATGGCCCATTAGCCTTGGGAGGAGAGGATCTTTAGAAATAATGATCCAATTTTTGTCTTGTAGGGAATTCAGTAATTTGTCAATTAATCATGGGTACAATCAATAAAGTTTCTTTTCCTTCTATTTTGGGGGGATTTTTCCCACCTAAAGGAGAAGAAGATCTTTAAAATGACTACTCAATCCTTAGATTTGTTGAAGAATTGACGAAGTTATGGTCTTACGAAAAAAAACAACACCTTTGATAAATAATAAATAAAGATATTGCTGTGTTGATCTTGGTTACCTTAGCAACGAATTCACTTTTCATTATATGGTTTTTCCCTGCCGTTAACTATAACATCCATAACTCCTCATGATTTTATTCTAATTCAATGTTTCTTTAGCAGTTGGAAAGCTGAATTATTGCCCTTCAAAACCTTATATATATATATAACTTTTTGATCTAACAAGTCCATAAGGAATAAATAAATAAAAATTCCCAACACTTTTTTAAATTTAATCTCTAGTTGTAAAATGTTTTTTACAGTCGGGATTATGTCATTTCGTGTAGTTTATATCGTCCTAAATCCCTACTAATTTTAGTGTTGATAAGTTGAAGCATGTTGAAGTTATCACATTTTTGTGATTTTCGAAAAAAAAAATCCAAGAAGGGAGACTCGGCTCTAATTTGTAGTTTTTGTTTTTTGTTTAAATACAAACTTCAAGTATATTTCTCTTTACAAAAAAAAAAAAAAATATTTGAACCCACTTTGCTCCTAGGTCGGTACAAATTGTTTCAAATTTACAAATTTCTAATCGATTCCGATGACTTTTTTTTTGTCTTTAGGGATTTAGTAATCCGTCAATTAATAATGGGTAAAATCAAGAAAAAAAATGCATACTTTATGAGTTATTCGCAAATACATTTTTTTCACTGAAATTTCTTGGGGTAGGGAGGGTGACTATTTTTCTCATCTGAAGGAGAAGAAGATCTTCAAAATAATAGCTTAATCGTTAGATTTCACGAAGAATTGACGCAGTAATTGCGTTACGACAAAATAAAACACCTTTGAGAAATAATAAATAAATATTTAAATTATAATACTCACTATACTAGGTACGAAAGGTACTGAAGGGAGAGATCGAGGTTTTTTAGCAGCTCCGGCCGATCCTTGGATGGAGGCAAAGAAGTTGATGTAGAGGAGCAACAACATCATTCCACTGACTGGCGGTGGTAGAGGAAACGGTAGTCACATATAATTTATTTCATCTAATTCTCAAAGCTCTTTCCTATTCAATGTCAGCCGGAATTTCAGAAATAACAAAAGGTATAAATATGAATTAATTTCTGGCTGTTTTACATAATTATTTACTGAAACCGGAAGGATATGAGTTTATGACAAGGATCATACCTTACTATGCATACCTCAAAAAAATCTATTATCATTCGTCAAACATATTTAATTATTTGTTTTCAATAAGATTTTTTTTTACTCTCACTTGCCTATATATGTAATGTATAGAAAGGGTATGTATTGTGATCGTAAAAATTTTCAAGAATGAGTTTTAAACGGAAATATATGTTTTGAGGTCTCCTGAGTCCAAATAACCAAGTCCCGCAAAATGGTCAGTGTGTGCGTGTGTGTGTATGTGTGTGTGTATGTGTGTGTGTGTTATCAATATAAAAATCAAAAGTCGTATGAAAGTGAAATTGCATATTTAAGGTTTTTATAACCTTTTAATGTATATAGGTATGTTTTATATAAGGTGTTTGTTTTACTTTTATTTCTATTTTTATTTACTTATGTGTATATATATTTTTTTTTTCTTTACTCTTTTGTTCTTTTTTCTTATTCTTTTGTTATTACTTTATTTATTTATATTTTTGTATATACGGTATGAATGCAATCTCTGAACTCTATTATAAGTGTCCTTAAACTGTGACAAATTGTAATATTTCTGAATAAAGTGTTTTAATAATAATATAACCTTTCGATGTTACAGCAACATTTTCTTCAAAATCGGCAAACCGGAAGTGGTATTTTATATAATGCATTAAACACATTTTTACGATTATCTCGAAAACCACTTTAACAATTTTGATTAAATTCATCAGATCAGTGTAACATTAAGCAGGCTTAAACGGCTAATTTTCAATATTAGCTTCCTCTAAAGTACCTTTGTTTATTTGAAACAATTGACAATTTCACATTAATTTCTAACATGAAAAATCAGTTTTTGGGAATACGAGCGCACCCAAGCTCACCCGAAAGATTAGAACACGCTTCCATACGTATCGTCCTTCTTACGCCTACAACCTTCTCCAATTCAAGTCCTCAGTCCACTAGCGGATCCAGGATTTAATTTTGGGGGGGCTTCAGCCCGAAAGTTTTTTTTTTCATAAAAATAACGATAATTACTTTGGAAAAAAAGAAAGAAGCTAACTACCTATATGAAATGGTGTATAAGTGCCCTAAAGCTCTTTTAAATGTAATTACACGAACAATAATACTTTAAGAGATACTTTTTAAATATTTTTTTCGAAAAACTTATATTTTAGCATTTTGGGGGGGGAGGCTTCAGCCCGAAAGCCCCTCCCCCGTAGATCCGCCCGTGCCTCAGTCCATTTCCTTTCAACAAGATCTCGACCTTCTGACCTCTACATCCCTTTTCACAACTCCTTTGTGCCTCATTTCAAAACTCCTTTATAGCTCGCGCTGTCAATTTCTGGAATTAACTACCTATCAAAATTCAGCATTCCCTCTCCATATCCACATTCAAAACCCTCCTATTCCAATTCCTACCCCCAAAACAGTCAGATGCTTCATAAACTTTTGATATTATACATTTAAATTATATAATTCATCATCAAATGACAGTACCATTCCATACTGTAAACTTCACTAGGGATTTTAGAATATCTTCCTACTCTCAATGCCACTGAATGCATCTATTGTTTGTTTTTTTATTATTTTTATTCTTATACAAATAAATATGTACCAATAGTTACAATAAGATAATGTGCTCAGATATTATTCATTATTTAAATACTCTGACATTTTAAATTGTCAGATTTGTTTTTCCTTTATTAGCAGGAACACACCTCATTTTAAAGAAGGACTCAATGTATTTTTTTATTATTTTATTTTTCAAAAAATAGTAATGCATATTGAAATGATAATATGGAGTTTTTAAAGTAAGGATATCAAAACGAAAAATACTAAAAATACATACGTTAATGAAAATTTTATTAGTAACATACACGTGAGTAATTACAAGGAATAATTGGGATAATTGCTCAAAACCTTAACAATGGCCAAAAGTTACATAAGAAAATGATCTCGTTATTATTTCGTATTACCATTAGCATATGGTAGAGAAAATATCAAAGTTTAAAAATAACAGTTCTTGATTTACAACGAATAAACTATTCCTTCAACCTGATAACAGCAGTTGTATTTATTCAATTCTTCCGTTTGCCTCTTGTCAAATCGATGTTCTTTTTACTTTCACTTACCTATATATATAAAATACTCTAGATTAAATTTCGAACAAAAAAGTTCGGTTGGTGCATGGGTCATGTATTTTCCTTAAGGTGGTCATGTTTTTTATTTAATAAGAAGGATTCGCTGAAAAATTGTTTAAGATAATTAAATACCATTGTAAAGTAGACAATTTTTTTTTTAAAGTGATTTATTTACGAAGTTCAAGAATAAAAGGATCTGTTAGGAACACGGGTGGATCTACGTGGTGAAGCCCCTCCCTCCTCCCTCCCCCACTCCCAAAAAAATGGTAAAATATAACCATGTTTTATGGAAAAAAATATTAAATCATGTACTAAAGTATTATTGTTCGTGTAATTACATTTAAAAGGACTTAAGCAATCACTTAAACGCCATTTCATATAGATAGTTAGTTTCTTCTTTTTTTTCCAATAATTATCGTCATTTTTATGAAAAAAAAAGCTTTCGGGCTGAAGCCCCCCCCCCAAAAAAATTAAATCCTGGATCAGCTAGTGGTCATGAGGTCTAATACGGCTGCTGTAGAGAGATATGCTGCTCGTGTAAGGGTACTTTAACTGCAGCAATACAGTGGCCATATTAGGCCCTATGAATGTCTCTTTTAACATTCACCTTAGTACGTTTAAAGTTCCCTTTATCAGTCACCGTACTATATTTAATCACTGTTTTTCAAAAGAAATTTGTATACCTAACGATAATGTACTTTGAATTTAATTATCTCGAATAGTTTTTGAGCTATATCTACTTATTTAATAAAATCCTACCTTAGAGAATCACTTTATTATCATAAAAGGGTGCTGCCCAATTACATTGGGTTGCTTTAAACACAGCATACTTATTAATCGCTACAGACAATTTTCCAAAACTAATATACAATTATATAGTATTAACAACATATATGAGCATAATATACAATTTTTTTTTTTTTATCTATATATATTTTTTTTTATCATAATTTTTTTTCCTATATTTTTATTTATTTATTTTTTTTTTTTATTTATTTTATTTTTACTATTTCTTTAATTCATTTATTAGCACTATACATCCCTTTCTGTTCCTTCTCTCACTCTATACATTTTTCTCGTTCCCTAGATTTTCTCCTCTCTTTTCCTAACCTAATTCATAACATGCATACAAATACATAAAGTGCAGTGGACGTGGTCAATAAATAATGTAAAAAATGCTGTAAAACACGCATGCCTCCCCCCACGAACAAACTCTCTATCCATGCACATGGTGATGGATAATTCCCAGGGAGTCAAGGATTATGTTCTCTGCCAACCTTGCCACGTCCTTTATGTCGACACCAAGGCCCTCCATGAAGCTCCTTGTTCGGTGTCGATTTAACAAAATTTTAAGATTTTCTTAAAAAGGCTCTAAAGATTTTGATTAAACTCAGTATATCAGTGTATTGTTAAGCAGTTTTTAATATAATGTAGATTTTATTCTCATTGATGTCCTCTATCGGGGCTTAAACGGCTCATTTTCAATATAGGCTTCCCCTAAAGCTCCTTTATTTATTTTATTTGAAATAATTAACAATTTCACATTGATCTCTAATGTAAAAAATAGTTAAATATCAAATATGAAAGAATTTGATAACTAACTAAAGGAGAAATAAGAGATCGTAACGGATAATAGTTGTAATAATGTTTCAATTACGTAATATACGTAACATGAGCTTCATATAATACGGACTCCGACAAAATTATGTTCATATACATATGCGATTTTCATAAATGGTATCGTTAATATTATTTAATATTTAATTGTATAGAATACAGTGATATAAAAATTAAAATTTGTATAAATAGAAAAGCATTTAAACAAACAAAAATTCCCACAATAAATTGTAAATAAATAGAGGGTCAATAATTTTTACTTTCACTTCCCCTTTGTCTGAAAATAATTATTTCTGATAAGAAGGGAGTGGTAAGTGAAATTCGTGTGATGCGCGCACTAGATCTTTCATATTTCAAACCAATTTTGAAGATCATAGAGGTGCTTTTGAAGAGCAATTGATGCGATAGTAGGATTTTTATTGGAAGAAAAGGGTGCTCAAGGATATCAGAAGTGTATAACGAATAATGACTTGGGCTTATGAGGCTACCTTGTGGCACACCAATGTGTTGAGGAAAGAAAGGGGAATCAGAATAATCTACGGAAACTACCGTTAAGAAAGAATGATTAAATAAGTAGAAGATAAGTGCGGTTTTAATTTCCATAATAGGCCCTTGTGCCAGACACTATCAAATGATTTCGCTATGTCAAGGCAAATTTGTTTTTAAAATATATTAATATTAAAATTTATCAATAATATCATAGTAAATACTTCCGGGCATCCATTGCCGGCACGCGGGCAGAACCGAGGGGTCGCCAATATAAAAAATACATAATGCTTCTGAAAATTCTTATTTCTATCCGCTTTCTACTTTTTAATTCTGTTAACGCCACAGTTAGTTTATTTTTACAGTTAAAAACGCCACATGCGTTAATTAAATTTATTTTACACTTAACTAGTTTGATTAATTGTTGATTTGTTTTATTTTAGCAAAGTGAAATCAATTAATAATATGTATATTTATGTATAAGATATGTATATATTAAGTATTATAGGCCCATAGCTTATATTGTTTATATTAAATAAATCAATAATTTATACTTGGATTACTTTGTTATGGATTTTAGTAGCACTAGCTATAAACAAGTGCTAGGTTCAAGTCATAAGGCGGTAGAATTGACAGTACATATTTTATATATATATGAAATATATATATAAATTTCATATTATGACTTTAGAGAAGTTTTTTTTTTTTATTGTTTTTTTTATTATAATTTGGGCCATAGAAATAGTTTTATTTATGATCAAGCATGAAATTTTTCATTAATATTGTCCCTACATATTATCTAATTCTACAATCCTTCCTTTCCGATAGATTTTTCTCTGTCCGACACGGGTCAGAACTATCTTCCATAAGGTCTATCTCAGCAGGAGTACCTCAAGGTTCAGTACTCGTTCCACTACTCTATATCACATACACCCATGACATACCTTGTAGTCCCAACATTTTAACAGCGACATATGCAGACGACACAGCAATGTTAGCAAGACACAAAAATCCAACATACGCCTCACAGACCCTACAACAGTATTTAACAAGATTACATGACTGGTTCAAAATTTGGAAAATCCGACTAAATCAAGACAAATCACAGCACATCACATTTACGCTTCGACATGAAACATGCCCTCCAGTTTTCCTTGACGATACACAGATTCCACAGACAGACACCGTTCACTACCTTGGTCTGACATTTGACAGAAAAACGACGTGGGGCCCACTTATAATCAAAAAACGAAAAACTTTAAATCAAAGATTAAGAATTCTGAGTTCACTTCTTTCAAAAAATTCAAAACTAAAACTTAGACAGAAATTGAACACATACAATTACTTACTAAAACCTATTTGGACTTACGCATCACAGATATTTGAAACTGCTAAAAAGACTCACAAACTTCAAATCTTTCAAGCAAAAACATTCAGAACAATTACAAAAGCACCTTGGTACGTTAGCAACATAACCTTACATACTGACCTCCATATGCCGACTGTTAACGAACACATACGTATTAATTACAAACGATTCCACAGCAACATACAAGGACATCCTAATACACTTATAAATGACATGGCCACTACGAATATGCCAGGTAACGTCTGTAGAAGACTGAAGAGGAGCTGGATGAGGGACCTCCTCGCCTAATGTAGATATCACGCCGAGTGAGGTGCCGCTGGGCACTGATCCTCCTCATGCCTTTCATGACAATTCTATTAATCAATCGATCTCACATTCACTGGTTGTCATTAGCATTATGACAGGTGTGAATAAAACATTAAAGCTAAAAAATAAAAAAAAAATATTGTCACAATTGTTTGTTCAGCTGGTCTTTATTTTATGCTAGAAGTTTGTTATTTTTTTACCTATCTAACAAGTGTAAAATTGATTAATTTTGTTTTTATGTTTTCAATATTAGATTTCGTAAATGTTCCAAAATAAATGTTTTGAAGATACAGTCCATTTTATTTCTTTTTTTCTTTTATTAAATCACAATTAAATAGTTAGGCTTCATTCGAAGTTTGACATAAACTAAGAGGGAACTAACAAATTCATTCCATTTAATGTTTCCTTAGATCATCATACACCACTAACGGAATATTTATTTCTTACCTCAGTTCCATTTTCCGTTAGATAAATTACAAGCTGGCTAGAGATTTATCGGGGTTCTACTGGAAAGGAAATGGGCATTCATAAGATTTTACAGCATAGGGTCATAAGGTTCATGAATAAGGTTCAATAGAACATGGAATGAAATGCAATGTCAGCATTTAAATAAAAATCAAACAATCACTTTTATTTTCATATCACATCAAGCTTATAAAAATAAAAACCAATTGTGTTTTTAAAATTTACATCAATTCTCATAATTTTTCTCGCATTTTTTTCTTATTGATGGAATCGATTTCTTTTATGATATAAGGGTATAGTACAATGTTAGCATTGTCACCAATAACCATGTCCAGATGAGAGAAGGTTCTGTCCGCTATTGGAAAGCTCACTAAAAGATTGGGTAGTGCATTTTCCAATCTCTTCACGCTCTAAAATTAAATATTATAATAAATAAATCATATACATGTTTCTTCTCAAATAATAACCTAAAATTAAAGTCAGGATTTTGGATTGTTAAAACTTTCTTTTCTCTTTCATTTCTTCTTGGTTAAATTGCGTACTGTAAATTTAATCTGGTATAACAAAACTGATAAACTGAATAACAATCGTTTAGTTAAGCTATTCAATTATATTGAGGGTACAACTCAATTAAATTATTTGTATTCAGAAGAGAGCACCTACATAACAATATACAACCTAATTAAAGTGAAACAATTTTGTTATTTGGGATCTATAATTAATAGTAATGGGAGAATAGAAGAACAAATCCAAAAAAGGATCACAAAATGGTAAAAAAAGCAGTGTGAATGCTTAATTCTTTATTCAGGAGTAGCAATATTTTAATAAATAAAAAAAAACTAATATAAAAAGCTTTGGAAGAAAGTTTAATGGTTCGGAGACCAATGACATGATCGTTCCCGAGAATAGAAAAATTCAAATACCTCGGCTCCACAATAACCTCAATGAATGACCAACGGGAAGAAATAGACCAGCATATAAATAATGCAAACAGAGTTTTTTTCTCCCTTTTACAGGTATTGAAATCTAGAAACATTTCAAGAGATCTCAAATTAAGGGTGTATAACGTTATGATGAAGCCAGTTCTAATATATGGCTGTGAGACCTGGACACTAACCAGCACCCTAGAAAAAAGTGTTGAAGGATTTGAGAGAAAGATCCTCACGATAACCAGATCCGCACGATAACCAGAGCAATCTGGGATAAGAGTACTAACATATGGAGAAGAAAGGCCAATAAATAAGTGCTTACAGAAACTGATCAATCATTATCCCATGATATGAAGGCACGGATGTTAAGATGGGTATGTAGCTCGTAGCAATCCATCTGGAAGCCTCTGCATAACAATGAATGCCTCAATAGAAGGCAAAAGACCACGCGGATGACCAAAAAGCAGATGGATAGATAGAATCAACAAAGATGCAATAGAGCTACATGCAGATAAAAGGAAAGAAATAGCCCAAGACAGGTAGAGATGGAACAGGCTTGTTAAGGCAGCAAAAGATGTACATGGTCTGTAATGCTAACAAGAAAAAAAAAATTTCGGAAACATGGCCCTCAGTATGAACCAGGGAACAAAATTTCTTTCAGTTGAAATGGATTTTTGAAGGAGAGTTGCTAGGATATCAAGAATCAAAATGGTAAGAAACACCACAATCAGTGAGAGACTGGAAATAAAGCAAAATATCTTAGAGGTAATGGAAGAAAGAAGACTCAGGTGGTATGGCTATGTGAGGCAAATTGGCGAATAGTTTGAAGAATAGTGCTTTAAACTATACAACGGATCGACTATAGTCGAGAACAATAGATTCTTATAGATTTAAAAATGATATTTTTTCCATAATTTCTTACACTTGTTATTCATTATCTACAAAAAAATATAGTCCGTGGTACCCCCTTTTTATCAAATTATTAACATCCGGCTGAA
This sequence comes from Nezara viridula, assembly GCA_928085145.1. NCBI lineage: Eukaryota > Metazoa > Arthropoda > Insecta > Hemiptera > Pentatomidae > Nezara > Nezara viridula. The sequence goes on from OV725081.1 coordinate 12,227,635, forward strand.
ACTTCGTGAATAACTTCATCTCATCGTAATCTATAAATATTTTGTTTAAGACAATTCTCTGAATTGGAACGTTTTCAATCTGGAAGTCGGCAAACTTTGTCTATATAATTAAGTACTAAAAACTCGTAAATATACATTTGCTTTCTAGTTGGATTGTAAGATAATTTGATCACAAACTCGAGAACAAAACGTGGTCTTCAAAAATATTGAGCCGTTTGGCGTTACCGACACCCAAAAATTTTTAAAATAACGAAGTTATATTGGCCAAACGGCCCAATATGTTTGTAGGCCAATATGTTTATCGATTTTGTGCTCAAGTTATCTTCCGATCCAAATGGAAATCAAATGGATATTTACCAGATTAAATATACCTGATTAAATAGACAAAGTTTGCCACCCTCCATCGCCCTCGAAAACGACTCGATTCCGAGAATTTTCGTAAATATAATATTTGTAGGTTACGATAATCTGAAGCTATTTAGGAAATTTCAGCCGGATATTAATAATAAGGGATATTTGATAAAAAGGGGCCTGTACTACGGACTAATATAAAATTATTCGAGAAAAAAAATTTAATAATTTATCATATCGCACTTGTGTCCATTTCAACAATTCAATTGTCAATATTTAACTAATTCACTTACTTCTTCATCTGCAAACTGATCATTGTAACACCAGAAAAGACCTATTGGTGTAGTAAGTAAATTTAAATCGTATTTTGGTGGCTTCATCGAGTTGTATTTTTTCATATTTCCAATTGGGCCATAGTCAAATTGTTGAAATTCACCTGAATAGATAACACTTGTATTAAATTATTAAAATATTTTATTAACCTAAACAATATCTTGCTAACTTCCAATTCTTACAAGGTTTTAACAAAAGTCCTCATGCATAAACACAACTCTTAATTACAATTCTCATAATTATTTTAATAAAAATATTTTTTCCTGCTATTTATGTCAATGTCTACTTTGGCTTATCGTTTAATTCCTTGTGATATATTAAAGTGAAAAGTTCTTTAGGCGCGTATGGCGCTTTTTTGTGGAGAGTGAATTAGAGATTGATCCGTCAGATCTCTGATGTGGAACTCTCGGGTAAAGTCTTATTGAAGTGTTTTTGCTTGTGGATTAAAATATCTAAGAAACTAAAAATCGGACTTGCATACTGTAAGCTAGGGAAATGTTCAGCATTTCACCCTCTTTGTAATGAGCAATTATTCAAAATTGTATCTTAACGTGACGCCGTGTTAGGGAGGTGAAAAAAGGAAAATATTGTGTCGAAAACCAAATTATAACGAGTTTTATTGAAAATATGGATTAAAATATCTCAGAAACCAAATATCGAATCTGCATACTGTAAGCGTGGGAAATGTTCATCATTTCATCCTCTTTATAATGAGCAATTATTTAAAATTGTATCTTAACGTAACACCGTTTTAGTGAGGTTAAAAGGTAAAAACCAAATAATAACGTGTGGAATAAATAAATTGTGTCGAAAAAAAAATAATGAAGAGTTTTATTGAAAATATGGATTGGAATATCTTAGAAACTAAAAATCGAATCTGCATACTGTAAGTGAGGGAAATGTTCATAATTTCATCTTCTTTGTAATGAGCTATTATTCAAATTTGCATCTTAACACGAGACCGTCTTAGTGATGTGAAAAAAAGAAAATATTGTGTCGAAAACGAAATTATAACGAGTTTTATTGAAAATGTGGATTAAATTATCTCAGAAACTAAAAAATCGGACTTGTGTACTACAAGTGAGGGAATCGTTCAACATTTCATCGTCTCTATAATGGGCTATTATTCAAAATTGTACCTTAACATACCAAATTAACACTTCTATCAATCAAAATCAATACAAAATCATTTCTGGGAGAACTTACAAATTTCTATTATCTACTTTTCTTGATCAGTCGGGTTGGGAAAGAAGTAGGTGCTTAAAAAGGAGAGATTTAAATGAGGAAACTGATTGCGCATGTCGGATATCGGGTGGGATGGTATTCCAGGTGGAGGCGGCTTGAAATATAAAGGATTTGTCAAACGCAGCAGTTCGGTGAGGAGGTCAGAAGTACGGGATCTAGTGGGACGGGATTGAATGGAATATTTAAATTGTAGGCTGTGGGAAATATAGGAAGGCCGCTGAGTTCTGATGGCTTGGTATAGAAAGGTAGCAAGGAAGTACAGACGGCGGATGGATGGATAGAGCCACTTCAACTTGGTGTAATACTGGGTTATATGCGTATCTCTTGAAATTCCTAACACAAAACGTATTGTGTAGTTTAGTTCAGGCGTTTCGACCATGAAAATAAGAGCCGTTTGGCGAATATGGCGTTTTGCATTTTGAGCTTGTTCCTGATGATCAGATAGTGGACTCAAACTTTTATCGGTATTGCATCATCAGATCATAATTTGTTTAGATGAATGGCTCATTTTTTATAAAAGGTCGGATCTTCGATTATAAAGAGGACATAAACATTGGTTGTGAAGAGTTCTTTGCTTCAAAACCAAAGGAGTGCTATCAACTCCAATTTGTGTACATAAGAAAATACGCATTTTTCATGTACAATTCGCTAAAATGATAATTTTGTTTATAACTGAAAGGAATAATCCAATAAAAAAAAATTATAATAAACTCATCAAGTTAAAAAAAAACTTATATAACCTTTCATTGTCATACGTTTACTGCCAACTACATTTCACAGCCATTATATTCTTAATAATTACATTAATTACAACTGTTACATGGAAATAGATAGACCATTTGGGAATTATTTCTCAAATTTTCATCAAATTTAGACCAAATGGAATGATCCGTTTTTTTAAATATAATGGAAAATACATCGAAGGAGAAATACATCTGCGTAATTGTAAGCAAAAGTAGGGAATTAAATTTGATAAATCATTTTTTTTTTAACAAACTTCTTACTGTCCTCCAGCTTAGAGTCATATAAAACGAGCTATTTTTTATGTATAGACGCAGGGGTGCCCAGAAGGGGGTTTTATGGAGCAACTTGCGCCATCAAAATCAATGAGGGGGGCACTTTTTGATGGGGATTTTCAATTTTTTAAGGGGAGTACATTTCGACAAGGTTATTAATTTTCAAAATGAAAAGTTCCAAATCAAAAGACAAGTGGAATCATGGAACAGACCACAGGATGTGTAATGGTTTACAATCTACGAATATTTAAATTCTACATTCGTTTGCACTGTTTTTAAGAAGAAGAGAGGAATAAAATATCTTGGAAGGGGTACGGGAAGGTTTATGCTCCATCGGCCTTGGGAAGGATGGGCACCCTTGTATAGACGTATCATAATAACACGTTTGCTGATAATTAAGATAATACACCGCAAGGTTAAAAGATCTTGGAATAGCCCAGAATATATTAACATCCCTGGGAAACCAGGAAGAAAGCATTACTAATTTTATGAAGTTCCAACACAATGAAAGTATTATAAAACATATATGACGAGTTTATAACTTATGATTCTTTGCATATTATTTATTTATTTTTTTAAAGTTCATTTATTTATTCATTTATTGTTTTTAATGCTATTATTTGTTTTAAGTTTATTTATTAAATTATTTTATCATATTATTATTATTATTATTTTTCAGTGCATTTATTTTATTTTATTAATTTTTTATCGTTTTTTTTTTGTACCTACCTTAAAAAGTTTAAAAGTGGCGTTATTTAGTTGATCGAGAGCTCATAACATGAATTTTTTGTGCCTAAACATCGAAACAAACGAGCCTCAAAGTATGAATAATTGAAAATAAAATAAATACATTGAATTTCGTAATACAATCATACTTGACACATGATTATTTTATTAATGACAAAAAAGTTAATGTTGAACATGGCATCATTTATTACGACTACAGTCTTCGCCAGAACAAAGTTTAAATCAACATCTAGAATAATATACATTATGTTTAATGTATAACAAACATAAAACTATTATTATTATAATGTGTTTACAGAGGTTTGAATCATCACAATTCCTCTAAATTTAATCAAAATCGGATTAATATTATATGCCCATCATATGGATTTGACTATAGATAGATCAAGTTGGTTACATTTCGTAAATTTGTTTCTTAACTCAAATACGTTTTTAACCTTTCATCTGAATAGAATGAATAGATAACTCCACTTTCTTCGATAGAAAGAAAGAAAATGTTTGATAAACTTATAACGTGTATATATAATTTAGTAAATTAATATATGAGTCAAGAGAACATGACTTGATTAAATTAAAAAAAAGTATAAATATCAGTCCTACGTCACCGAGGTTCTATCCCCCCCTCGTATTTCTGTGTAAAAAAAAAAAACAGAATAAAACTGAATTAAATGTTTTATTAATGCTCATCTGAGAAAATTATAATACATTTTGAAATTAATTGAAGTGCTGAATTTCTTTCCCACGTTTTATTTTCCGACATTTTATAATTTGTTTTCGAATCTAATTTGTCAAGATTTGAAAAAGTTGAGATCCTCGTAGGAAATTCTCAATAACAACTCAATTGGTCAACTTTATCAACTTCATTGGTCTTTCAAAATAGTGCACATATATTGATAAATAATCATATAAATAAATAAGAATTACGCATAAAACAACCTGAACATGATCTTATTTTAGCTAATATGTTGTTTACCCACATTGTTGGGTTCGCAAACCAACGGATTGAAACGTTGGCAATCAGAATAATCAGTTAGATATAAAATCCTAGTTGTCACTTTAAGAATAGTTGAGCCTATAAAAACTCGAAAAGTGACAAAAACAAAAATGACGTGGTTGGGAAAAATATAGAATACTACGAAAAGACACATCTTAAACTCTTAATAAAGCCAAATACAACTTATTTATTTGTATGTATTATTTATTAATGTATGTGCACAATTTAGAAATACCAATAAAGAACTGATTACAGAAACTGGTCAAGCAATATCCCATTTTATGAAGGCACTGAGGTTAAAGTGGGCGGGGTATGAAGCTCTTAGCAATCCATCTGAAAATCTCTATGTAACAATGAATACTTCAATAAAAGGCAAAATGCCATGTGGAAAAACAGATGGATAGATAGAATCAACAAAGATCCAATAGAGCTATGTGCAGATAAATGGAAAGAAATACTCCGAGACAGCTAGAGATGGAGTAGGCAGCAAAAGATCTACATGGTTTGCACTAGGGGTTCCAGGATTTAATTTTGGGGGAGGGGGGAACTTCAGCCTGAAAGAATTTTTTTTTCATATACATATAACGATAATTAATTTGAAAAAAAGAGAAAAAAATTAACTACCTATATGAAATGGTGTTCATTTTGAACACTTGAAGTCCTATTAAATGTAATTAAACCAACAAGAATACTTTAAGAGATAGTTTTTAATATTTTTTTTCTGTAAAACATGATTATATTTTACCATTTTGGGAGGAGGGGGCTCTAGACCGAAAATCCCCCTCCTCTCACCCTGTAGATCCATCTGTGATGGTCTGTAATGCCAACAGAAAGACAAAAATGTGCAATATTTATTTAATTAATATATACTATAAATCTTTTTCAATTAGTGCACTATTATGTTTATATTACTGTTATCTTATATATATTATTTAAATTTTATCTTGGCTTATTTATTATTTTCTGTCAATATTTTATACTTTTGAAATTATGTTTAATTTTTAGAGCAGATGACTCCCATGCTTTGGTAGATACAAGAATAAATATACTTAGACTGAAAATCCTGACTATCTATTATCCTAGATTACTCTGTTAGTCATACATAACATTTACGTGGATCGACCCTGAGGTCAGAAGATCCTTGGTCTCACCATCCTCTATTAAGCGGGTACTCTTAGTTAATTAATTAAGGAGAAAACCTGGCAGTTGAGCATATTCTCTGTCAAATCACTCCTTACACCACCATTTACAATTACATAATATATTTTTAGAAATTAACTCAAGGAAATACATCATACGTCATATTAGTACAGGTTTACTCATCATCGTGTTATAAGAGTACTGAAATGCCTCTCCTCCCTTCTCCGATTACATTAGATGCACTGAGACCCTTTTACTCTTAGGAATTTATTATCATTATGATGCTAGAGGGGTGCCGGCCAATTTTCAAGGGTACTCGATTAGAAATTTAAAAAAATACTAAATGATCAAATTTAGCCTATTAATATAGCAACTGTATTAGAACAATATTGAATGAAACAAAATTCAAATATTACATAATATTAACAAATATTTCCTTGGATCTTTCCTATTCCAAATTATCAACACCCGACATCCTTCCTGCATCTACAGTCTCCTACAGTTCAAACCCGTGGTCCACTCCCAGAAAACAAGATCATGTATTTCCGACCTTTATATCCCTTACTATAGAACTAAGACGTTTTAATATTACTTTATTGGCCGACCCAAAAATGTTACATTGCCTTCTGGAATTCCATGCCATCTGATGCCTCTTCCTTGTCCTCATTCAAATATCATCTCTACCAATTCCTTCTCACATCCCAAAATGACGTTGTACAATGAAATAAATATTGCGAGACAGATTTTGACTGAGATGAATGGTTGTTGAAATTGTTTTGAGTTTTAATTTTAAAAATCAACCCATGCTTATATTATTTTGTTTTTTATTTTTTTACCTGTTTTCTGTTTTTCTTTGCATTTAAATAATTTTTATTTGTTTTGATATACTTTCACTGAAGATACTGTAAATATTCTTTAATGTTGATTAATGTAATTTTTGTTATCCATAAGGGACCTCATCCCAGAATAAAGTTTATTTTCTATCTATCTATCTATCTAATCCCCACATATATTATTACAGTAAGGCTCGAAATCGGTTTTATACCAAATATAAGCTCCTGTCATGCTCAAATACCATGAATGGGGTACCGTTGGATTCAGAATTTCACGGGGGGTTAGCGAATCGTATTCTCCACTTTTGTTTTTCTTTCTAAAATAAATAAAGTCGATACAAACATTTTGCTAGGCTTCAATACTGGAGCGGTGGTAGGTCTGTAGATCGATACGGAACAAATTGGATCTTGAAGATTTTGATGCGTACAGCAAGACCCGGATAGTTCCTACTATCGGATCCTGCGTTCTTAAGCCCAAAAACGTGCTATTTTCGAGATAACGCAAGGCAAAGGGTTAGTATCCACACATCCTTACATTAATTGTAGTACTGTCATTGAATACATGTCTCATTTCGTCGACTTGAGGTCTCTATGATCGAGAGAGGAGGAGTTTATATTATTTATCGATGGTGTTCTTGATCGGCAAGGCGTATCATCGTTAATTTTTCACCAAATCTCAAGATTGAGCCACCAATTTCGAAGGCTTCCTTCTCCTTCAGGTGGGCAAAATAGTCCAATCATCCAGAAAATTCAGGCAAACAAGTTATGAAAGAAAACAAACTTTATTTGCGAATAACTAAAAAATAACACACTTTTCCTTGGTTATGCCCATGATTATATAAAAGATTACTAATTCCCTACAAAAGGAAAAAAAATCATCGAAATCGGACAATTTTTAGCAAAGATACAGCTTACTGAAATTTGTAAACATGTTGGTTCCAAACAAAAATGAAGATTTAAATTAATTTTTGTTTCATTTGTCGATTATATTTATCGATAAAGTAACATTTGATGTCTTTACCTTTTGATACATTGTATTATTTTATTTTCTTATTAATTTGGCATTTGATAACAATATGTTGTGCGATTTTTTCGCACGGGCCTACTAGTATACAATAAAATAGCTTAAGATATAAATTTAATTTTTTTAGAGGTGAGAGATGACGTCATTGCCCAGGGGTGCCGAATGTCTAATGCCATCACTGGGATGAAATTTAAATCTAAAGGGAGTTACAGGAGGACAAGCATCCACTTGTGAAAACCAAAGTGTATACATTTACTTGGAGTATGCTAATATATTAAATAAATCAAACCTAGTACAGAACTTTTAATTTTTTTTTACCTGACGTAGAAAGTTGGAGTTCATGAACCAAATTCTTCAATGAAGTACCTGATACATGTAGAAGAAAATTAGACCAGTCTTCCTGAAAAATAGCAAGACATTTTCGATGGATATTTAATAAACTCTTAGAACTCGTTTTTGTAAACAGGTGCAAATATGGTTGGTAGCAACTAAATAATGAATTCTATGACAATTTTTGACTTAGTAATGTTAGTAATTTAAAATATTGAAAAAAAAAATTAAGAATATATTTTTCCTATACGGATATTTAAAAGTAAACAAGAAAAAAAAAGTACTAGTTTTTCTCAAAATGGCACTTCTGATGGTAGGATTTATTGGAAAACTTGGGTTTTTCAACAGTCCATCCAGAGATAACATATCAAGAAATCACAAATGTTCCAAAACTATTTATGTCAACTTTATTCAATTATAATGGAACTAAAATAAAGTAAAACATGAGTTTTACACGCATGTAGATAAAAATTACTCATACTCAGTTTATGTAAGTTTTTTTCACATTGTGACCAACGAGTTAAAATTAACAAGTAAACATTCCTTAATGGATACTTTGAAAAATAATCAAATGTTTAACTTTTATTGAAGAGGAGGATGGTTGCGGTGATCAGTCAAAATAAAAAATAGTAAAAATAAATAATTATATTGATTTTTATATTTGCCAACGTTTCGGCCCGAAGTTCAGGCCTTCATCAGGGCTGTTTAATCCAAGAAGCATGGAAAGACACTTTTTGGAAAGACCAGCTCTGATGAAGGCCTGAACTTCAGGCCGAAACGTTGGCAAATATAAAAATAAATATAATTATTTATTTTTACTATTTTTTTATTTTTACTGATCACCACAACCATCATTCTCTCCAATTATTCACTACAGTCAACCATCAATCCACAACTAGTTTAACTTTTATAATTTCTATTTTTATAAAAATAACCTTTAAATTTTTTGTATCAATAGTTAACTTCGCAGATAAAAGTAAACAATTTACAATTTAAAATAAATAAATATTTAAGATTTGATCGCATCGTTATTAATTACACTCTTTGATTCTTTGTATATTGACTAATTTGTATAATTGATTTGTTTAAGTTATCTTCCTAACCACCCGTTACAATCTATATGCTGTTGATTTCCAAATTTACCAATCTTTCCACCCTTCTGAGATGTTTTAGGCTACCCAAAAGCTACCAGAGGATATTGACTGCATCAACAGATGGGTAGAAACAAATAAGTTAAAACTGAGCACAGATAAAACTAAAGCTATTCTCATCGGTTCCAGGCATCTCATTAGTTCCTTAATCTCCTCTACTCTACCTCAATAACCGCCCCATCCATTTTTTCCCAACAGTCAAAAATCTAGAAGTTATCTTTGATCAGAACCTTTCCTGGAATAACCATATTTCCCAAATAACCCGAAAATCCACAAGTGTTCTTAAATAATTCCTAAGATTCCGTGATTCAATTCCTCAAAAAACCAGATATTTCCTTGTAACATCTCTTGTTTTCACCCACTTTGACTATGGTTGCTTGGTGTATCGAGGGCTGCCTGAAAGACTGGAAGTAAACTGAAAAGATTTATGAACTGTTTTATAAGATTCATCTTCGGAATTTCCAGGCGTTGTCATATTTCTCGTTGGTATATTGAGTTGAAGTGGCTTTATCCTACTTTCCGATGGCGATTCCTTCTTGGTGTTTTCATTTACCAGGTCCTAATAATCAAAAATTCTTCCTATATCATGGAACTCCTAACTCTATGTTCCTCTATCCACTCTCTTAATACCAGATCCCAACCTATTGATTTATATATCTCTTCTTATCAAAATATATGCTTCAGCAAATCTTTCGTCATTTGTACTACTTCCTTCTGGAATTCTTCACTCATCACTGAACGGCAATTCTCATCCTTAAATTCCTTCAAACTACTCTTATTCCATCGCCTACTTCATTTTCAAACTTCCATACTTATGTAATATGTTTATTGGATTCTGTAATTACAACTGCTTTTAGCTAGTTTCATTTAATATATTTATTTACTTTTTCTTTGTGTACATGGAAACCATATAAAATGTACTAGTGTTAAAGTGTTTACTATTGTTGTTCAGGTATAATTGCGATAGTAATTGAAATTAACATTCAAATGACCTCTCTGTATTTTGTCAAACCAGACTAAAGGACCAATGTTTTGTACCATGTTATTATTATTCTTAGGGGACTTTAGACCCAGAATAAAATTATTTCTCATTTCAATTATTTGATGTACACATAAAACATTTGTGTCCACCTAAATTTGGTATTTTTAAACATATTTCAATACTTATTAATAATTACAAGATCAGTGAAGATAAACCTCATTCAACTGTAATATTATGAATATAACAAGCTAATTTCTTTATTTTCCTAATATTGCATTAAATAAGTATCAACCATACATTTTATAAATAATTTTGTGTTTGAAGAAAATTCTATGTTTGTTTATTAAGTTAATTGTTTTCATGTATTCAAACTAGAACAGGAAGAAAATTAAATAAAATTTAAATTAACATTAGTTTGTTTTTAAATAAAAACCTTCTTCTGACACAAATGGCTACCAGAAATGAATAATTGAAATTAAAGAGGAATTCTGTCATGATTTCCAGCTATTCTGATGGACCCAATCAGGACGAATTTAATTAATGAATGCTTTCATTCATAATAAATATTGGGCATTTTATTCAGACATTAAAAAATTATTTATATAAATTATTGAAAAAATAATTAATAATTACTGGATTCATGTTTCTGGGATTTTCTCCAGCAAAAAATCCAAAGATGCCTAAACATAAGGGGTGTGTGACTGCTTGAGGTCCACAAAGCATTTTCAATGTTCCTGGCACCTCTGTATTCCTCGGATCTAAATCAAAGTTACCTGAATTGGTTAAGGCAGTCTGAAAAAAAAAAATTAAATATATATAATTGAAAAGAAGCCGGTGTAGTTTTCAGTCTGTGAAAATTTAAAACAAATATAATTAAATTATATTTATTTTTATTTTCTTTGTGCCAACGTTTCAGCCTAAGTTTGAGGCCTTCTTCAGATCTGTTTCCTCAAAAGGTGTCAAGAGACCATTATTGTCACAAGATGTTAGGAAGGATCGGATAAAAGAAAGGTTTTTAAAAAATTCAGGAGAAAAAATGAAGAAAAGGATGTGGGTAATTAGGGGTAGTTATAAGGTAATTAGAAATAATGTTACATATTGAAACGTGTGATCCTTATTTTCTTTTGAAGCGGTGAAAAGATCATCTCCATAAATATATATTGTAGTTTTGTGATAAGTAGTGGGATAATTTTGACAGAAATGCTAGAGATAGACTAAACTCAAAATCTTTACAACTTTAGAGGGGATATCTATGGATGAAATGTTGTCTCTCCATTCTTCTTCACTTATATAAAAGTATTAAGGAGAATTTTTAATATATTATGAGAGACAGACATCCAGAGAAGAAGGAAAAATGCAGAGTTTTCAAGGCTGTATAATGGCATTGAAGTCTATTTACAAGACTTGGTGACAGTGAATGGAGAGGAACTACTTATTAACCCTACGGATACTTTACCCAGACTCCTGTCAAATTTTATGTTCGCCACTAAAATCCAACCGAAGCCTTTTGTAAAGTATATAACAAAAATATTATATAAAGATATTGCATAACTGTTATAAAACAAATGTAATGTCAGCTGTATTTAATTTTAATAAAAACTTATAAGTTAAAAAATAAAACAAGGATTCCAACCCCAGCTGCTCACTCTTGTCTGGCCTACTCGGTGTGGGGTCATGCCATGTTTGGTTATGAATATGTTAGTATCTATTTATATCAGCTGAGTTTTAGAAATGTCTATTTGTATATAAATACTGAAACTATTGGATACTACTATGTATACTTCATCTTCTTATCTGGCATCACTGCCCACTTGATGAGTCAAAGCCTGCTCCAACAAGCACTGGCAGTCTTCTCTATTACGTGCCACTGTCTCCCGATTCCTTAAACCAAGAACAGTTTTCTAGAGTCTGTAGCCACACAATCCTCCCAATGAAGCTGGGGACATCCTTCTCCCCTTGTACCATACACTCGCTCCAACAAAATTTTTAACATGATTTCGTCCTGCATCATTCTAATAACATTACCCGCCCAGCAGAGTCCTGTGATTTTGATAAAGTTAATGACATTGACGTCTTTACATATCACGTTAAAGTCAGCATTTGTTTGTCTTCTTCAGGAGCCATGCTCACATATACATCCATATATTCTGCAGAGCACTTTCTTTTCTGATCTCAGAATGACTTGTTCTTGGTCTTTAGTCATCCCAACATTCTGAACTGTATGTAAGTATAGGCCTAATAAGAGTCTTATAGGGTTGTAGAGGCTTTGGACAACATGCTGCTTAATATGTTTTTGGAGCGCAAAATATGTACAATTCACAGAAAGAATGAGTCACTCTACTTCTTCTTGCATATTATTTTTGTAGTTGATTTGTGATCCTAAGTAGATAAATGACTTTCAATTCGGTATGGACCAATTGTAACGTATCTTTCTGCATTTTCCTCTGGTTGTTGGGTACTCATGTATCAGGTTTAATCAAAATTTATCCTTAAACTCCAGCATACCATTGATTTTTCCAGTGCCTCAAAAGCTTCCTACACAACATTGAATGATTTTCTTGTGCTAGGTTCAAGTCAATGGTAAATCCTAAAATTTGAGTTGATTTGTTTAATACAGTTGTGTACTTTATGTACAGTCGATATTATAATTTCAAGTTATTTATGTGGAATGTTCTTATGTTAGTTTAAAACATAACCTATGTTAAAATGATAACAATAAATATTACATATATTATGTTTCTGATTGGTGCTATCCTCGCTATTAATGGGGGCAACTTATTTACTGCTTTCAAGTAAACTACAGGAGACATGAACATAGCAGCTTCCACTTTATTGTTGTACTCAGGTTTCATAGTTCCCATCACAGCGAATGTTATAGTCCCTGAAAAAAAAAAAAAATTAGACAATTTATAATTTTTCACTGTTGATAATTTAAGTCTATCATGACAATAACAAAAAATTATGAATAAAATACAATTATGAGCACATGCTTACTGATCATTGATAATTTTCAAGAGGAGCTGTGAGTAGGGATGTAATTATAATTAAAGTCGTTCTAAAAAGATCTGTCAGTAATTGCTTTAAAGCCTCATTTAGATAACAATTATTGTAAAAAGCTGAATTTTTTTTTAAGGGTTGATAATAATTGCAATTAGTAATTTGAAAATTGAGTGATATGAAGTGCTGACCTTAGAACCAGGCAATTGACTTGGAGAATGGCGTCCATCACTTGATAGAAATGAAAAAAATAAAGTTACAAAGCATACAAGAATAATTGATTTTAGCTTATTAATAAAACAACGAATTAAACGAATTAGAGACATATTGAATGAAATGAAATTCAAATAGTACTTACTATAAAGCAGTTTAAGAAATTAATTTAATTTTTTAGGGGGAAATGAGATCTTAGTCCAGAGATGCCAAATTTCTATGGCCGGCACTAATCATTTCGGAATTTGCAATCTCTGAGAAAATGGCTAAGGGCAATCACAACATCTTTTCTCTTCACAAAAATGTATATTAGAAAAGAAACTATAATATTTGAATTACTACCAAGGGAATGTCCAATGTAGAAGATTTTCTCCACCTTACGTACCTCCAATATCTTATCAATGGCTGCAGGTAAATCATAGATTCCAGATTCATGGAAGCTAAAACATAATAAAAAGAAAAATATATTCACTTTGTGTTTATTATTTAAGTAGTTGTGGTGCAAAAAAAGCGATAACTGACCTGAAATCCCAAAATCTAGGGTCTGTTCTATTATACTTGATACTATATTCATTGAAAAACGTTCCTCTTTGATTGGAAAGCCAGACATCGTAGCCGTTATCCAGCAACATGAAAGCTATAATCGAAATTTAACGTTATCTCATTAAATAATTCACATTTGTTAAAAAAAAACAGTATTCATTACTTTTAAAGTTATCTTAGTTTTGGTCATTAACACTAATCATACCAAGACTTAATATATACCTATTTCTACCATAGCGGGTCAAATGACCCGACTTTATGTTTCATGCTTGAATGTATGAAATATGGATGTTAGGAAGGAAATAAAAATATAAATTAAATTTATTATGATTAAACAAAATAGTATGTTGAGCATTTCTATTACAAAAGCAAAAAATAAAAACTTTTAATTCATAGTTCATCGCAGTGGTGCTCTTCCAGGTGTGCCACCTACTTGCATTTGTTGCCAAACAGATCCATCATTCGCAATATTTTCTTTATTTATTTCTACTTCACTTTCTTCCGAACTTGTGAGTAATCTTATTCTTATACTGGGTAAAAAATGATCTGTATTACTATAGCTATCAAAATAAAATATAAGCTAGGTACTTACCAAGACTTTCAATTTTTGCCACTTTTTCTTAAAGACTAAAAAGCTATTTTCATTCTAAAATTTGATATTTTCTTGAAATTATTCTGAGCTATTTTCGTTGAACTACTTTACGCAACAGTCTTTGGAAGAATGTGCAACTTACTGACTACAAATATGACTAGATAATCTCATAAAACAAAAAAATTCTCTCCGGGTCAAATGACCTGTTGTGGTAGATATCGGTATACAACAAGAATAAGCAAAACAAAACAAAATAAAAATATTTTTATAACTGTACATTAATTACTTAGAAAAAGTCATGAAGTCAAATGGGCAAACGCAATAAAATTATACGTGCATTTTCAATGGAAAAGTTCAAAATGGGTCATTTGACCCGTTATGGTATGTTTAGTGTTAATGTAGATTGATTTAAATACCTCTGCTTGAAAATAGCCTTACTACCATTAGAGCATATAATTACCATTGTAAATTATATTTTAAACTAAAATATATGATATATTAGAAGGAAGTAGATAAACAAAATTTCACTATATTTTTTTCATAAGAAAGGTGTAATTAATAATAATAATAATAATAGATTTATTATAATATATCCGAAAACAATTAATTGCAGGGAAAAAAGAAATTAAAGCTTTGTACAATAATTTATTGTAGGTATTTTGGCTGAAAACTCAATCTCTCTGACATGACAGATCAAATATCAATATATCAAATCACATCACTTTTTTACACAACTAGGGGTGAATCTCAACTTACGCAATAACAAATCTCAACTTAGTTAATATGGGCTTAAAGCTTCATAAAAAAGGAAATACAAAATAGTAGTATTTTAAGACCAGTTGTAGGATGTTAAAAAAAAAAAAAAATGCATTATTTATTCACATAAAAGTTTTCTTCAAATAGTTTTAACAAATACAAACCCTACTTGCATTTGCAAATTTTTTCTAGTTTATTATGAAGCAATGTTTAATTAGCTATATGAAACATCTTTTTATTTATTGCTTATTATCAAACAAAAAGACTTATTTAAAAAAATACAAGTCTTTAATTTTCTCTTTTCTGTGAAAAATCAGACCATTTAATAACTTTTTAATAACTTTATAATAACTTTTTTGTAGCTTCAAAGATTTACTTTTACTTCTTTAAATAATTTCTTTTGCTTTGGGTCTATCTTGTATACGTATCAACTTTTTCTATTAATTTATTTAATGAAAGATTTTATTTTTGTGTTTCTTTTCACAACATATAAATGAGTATAAACTTTTGTTTGTAGGAGTATAGTTTCTTACATCAATATTTCAAGTGATGCAAGTTATCTGAAAATATGATTATATTACCTAGGTCCTTCTTGTTACGTCCTCTGATTATCCAGGAGTCTGCCGCCACCATGACTCCATGCTGTATAAGAACAGGAGAACCAGAGTTCTTGCCAATCCTGTGGAGCCAAATGCTGTATCCATCCTCTGTAATGATTTCGTAATTTGTTGCTTTGTAGCCGCCTCTTGCTGCAAGCTGATCCTGAGTAATTTAAGAAAAACCTAGCCTTAACTTCCTCTTCGATTTTATTTTTTCTAGTTATTTTTTTTCTAGTAGACCCTAAATATCTAAACTTCTTTACCTGTTCAAACACATTTTGTCATGTCTGTATTTGTTTCGAGTCTAAGTTTCTTTACCAGCTTTTATACAAAGTTGTTAGCTGTAATAAATATTGTTGTATTTAGTTTTATTATTTCTGTGTCTTAATAGTACCAAATCATCAGAACACACAAGCACAGATATTGTTCCTCCCATATTCAAACCTTTTTATCACCTCTCTAATGGCATGTTCTAATGCCAAATTAAATAGGACAGGTGAAAGGGATTCACCTTGTTTTAAGCCCGAACCATCCTCAAATTTCTCAAATAAATAAGAACCAATTCTAACTTTATTGTATGTTTTGGACATTGACATCTTAACTTACTTGACTATTTTTTTTTTTGTTATTCTTTTTTTTTTTTTAGCACTGACTTCCAGAGCTCAAGATTTCTGATTTGAATCCGGCTGATGATTAGTAATTTTTCAATAGTTGTAGATCAACCCAGGGGCAAGGAGATCCTCTTGGGTCACACCCAGACTCTACAAAGTCGGTACTCTTAATTAAATAATTAATTATGGGGGAAAACCTGGCCATTGAGCATGATCTCGGCCCAATCACCTCCATGCATTGCCGTTGGTCTAGTAACAGTAATTCCTCAAATTTTCATGGATTGTTAGTGGTACATTTAATTAGGTAATTTCAAAAATAAATATGAAGAAAATTTGTTGAAGCTTTCTTGTCTTTTAAAAAACAATCCAGAGAATATAAATTAGTTTATTTGTAACATTTAATGAATATTATTATATATTCAAGATTTATCATACAAAAAAAAAGAACTATTCACAAAGAGACATTATCCAGGAAACCATTGTATTAAAATTGTCAACCAGGATGTTAAAATATTCACAGAATTGTCATTTCAGTGATATTAAATTAACATAGTAGGTTATATAATTTAAAAATGAGAAAAACAAAATGAATTTTTTATCCATTTTAACGAATGAAAAACAAATACTTGAGTTTTTATTTCCTGAAACTCAACTTCATGAATATTTATTTACAGTTGGTCATTGTAAATAATTGAGGAAAACTTTTATGAAAATCAGGACTTGCTATGAGCTTCAAAATGATGAAACAATATGGACTGGAAAATCTCTGAGTAAATAAATATCTGGTAATTTCTCATTTTTGCTACTTTCAAATTTTATTACTTCCTCCACCTGTAATTCATACAACCTTCCTTCTTTGTAAATGTAGCTCTCAGTTGTTAAGTTAGAGGAAATTTTTAATGGCTTCTTTAAAGTTTAAGTTTTATGAATAGATACTGACTTTCAATATAACAAATTTACTAGCTCAATAAGCACAGGTGAATCTACCGAGGGAGAGTACTTTTGGGCTGAAGCCTCCCTCCCAAAAAAAAAATGTTAAATATAATCATGTTTTATGAGAAAAATTATCTCTAAAGTATTATTGTTAATCTAAATACATTTAATAGGATTTCAAGAATCACTTAAACACCATTTCATATAGGTACTTAGTTTCTTTCTTTTTCTTCGAAAGTAATTACAGTAATAAATAAAAAATTTCTGGGCTGAGGCCCCTCCAAAATTAAATCCTGGAACCGTTAGTGTCACAGGCGGATTTACGGGGGTGGAGGACTTTTGGGCTGAAGCCTCCCCCTCCCCCCCAAAAAACGGTAAAATATAACCATGTTTTATAGAAAAAAATGTAAAAATATATCTCTTATAGTATTATTGTTCGTGTAATTACATTTAATAGGACTTAACATCAGTTAATATAGGTAGTTCATTTCTTTCTTCTTTTTTTTTTCAAGTTAATTATCGTTATGTAAATGAAAACAAATCTTTCGGGCTGAAGCCCCCTCCCCCCCCCCAAAATTAAATCCTGGATCCGCTAGTGGTTATTGTCAATATAGAAGATAAGATATTTTCAGTATTCATGCAGGAGTTTAAAAAATATGATTTTGTTAAAATTTGCTTATTCTTCGAATTAAAATCCTTTTAATTTTTATAAATTTCTCCGAAATAAAGCAAGAAAAAAGTTATGACGAAAAAAGTTGTATTTGTGAATTAATCACAACTTTTCTTTATAACTTTTTACCTGATTTTTTCGGGAATTAACTACACGTACGAAAATTGAAAGGATTTTAAATTGTAAATTTTATAAAGAAAGTTTCATAAAAATGGTTATAACTATTTTATGTTACAGCCAATGAAAAACATGATTTTCTCTTATTGCGCTGGTAGCGCCCGGTTTGTTTCAGAAATCTATTGTCAAAAACTTATAAAAAGAAACTACAAAATCGGTTCTTTTGTTCGCGAGATAATCTTAACATTGACATACTAATAGCTGGAAATGTGTACTTTGGATACAGAGAGCTCTGGAAGGTAGTGATCTTTTAAAAATATATAACCCGAATTCCCTAGGAACTTAAAAAAGCTCCGTTCACCATTTCAGTAGATTTTTAGTTTGTCAAAGACCACAACAAATAACCCTACAGTGGCTTAATAATATTATTAAGCCACTGTAATTTTTTTTCTTTTTTCTAAAAACAAAACAACAACTTTTATGAAAGGATGTTAGTGGTTCTGGAAGGCCAATAAAAATTAATTATTGGGGCATTAATGATTTTAGAGATATCTATTATAATATTAAAAAATAATAGATTGTGATTGTTTCAGTATTTAGCTTACAATTAGGTCTCGCACAAAATAAATGTCGACCAATGAAAAAATACTTTTTTTTTTTCATTATTTAAGATGGGTTCATTATGAATACTAGAAATACTAGTTAATTTTTCAATTACTTACTTTACTCGATTAAAAATCGAAAATAATTTTTTTTTTATATTACGCTAATAATTTAAAAAAAAAATTAATTTATCTAGAATATATTTACAATTGCAGTTTTATGAAGGAAATAATAATTACGAAGGAAATAATGGATATACTTTCTCGTATTTTATTTTATGCTCTATAAAAATGACGGTTAAAAGTTCTGTTTAATTTTCTATTACAACACATTTTAAAAAATATATATTTATAAAAAAAGTTTTATGAAGGAAATAATGGATATGGTTTCTTATATTTTATTTTATACTGAATAAAATCTAAAAAATTTTTATTTTTATTTTATTTTCTAGAAAATTAAAAAGAAAACATATATATACAATCATGGTTTTATGAAGGCAATAATAATCATACTCTAATTAAAGAAGGTATAATTGCAATTTATTTGTCTAGAATGCAACAGAAGTTCAGTATTCCATATCAATATAAATAATAATACATTCAAAATAACCGTAAAACAATTCTAAACTTCATTCATAAAAATATAACCTTGCATTGCACACGTCAGCAAAACTTATGTACGAGGTACGAGGCTGATCTATCCTCGTACCTCGTACATTACGTCATAACCTCGTACAAATACGAGGATCCTCGTACAAACGGCTACACTGAAAATAACCAAAACCAAATGTGATAAGAATCCCATGGCAACGCGGCAGTAGATTATTTCGGAAAAGACTAGGATTTATCTCAAAATGTCGGAGTTCAATGAATGAATGAAAACGTGTTTATTAAACTTTTTAAAAAATTACACAAAGTAAAATATATATATATATATATATATATATATATACAAGAAACAACACATAGACAATGGAAAATTCCGTCTATCGAGGTCAGTGTGTAATTAATAATAAATATTCATCACATTTATAACTAAAATAAATGAGCAATAATATATCTTATTGTGTTTTTATACATCCAATCTAGCAATTTTCTTTTTCACTATCTCATTTGTTTAGACAGAGTTTTCAAAAAAACAAACATTAATACATCACAAATCCAATAAATAAGAAATTTAAATTCAACAATAATAATAATCCATCAATACATCAAATACATTATAACAATAAAACAAACGTTACAATAAATAAACACGATATTGTATCAATAGTTTACTATCTGACCAATTGAGATCTTTGCAATGTGGCCTGCTGTACATAATTGCTAAAGGCTTTCCAGTTAGAACCCTTTAATAAACCAAATAATTCTTCTGCAGAACAGGTCCGCTGCCCAAAACATTTCTCTCTTATTTCATTGTACATGTGACAAGTCCCCAAGAAGTGAATGGTATCCTCTTTTTCTTGAGAGTTACATACCGGACAGCAATCGTTGTCCCTCACATTCCATGGTTTTACGCTTAAATCGAGCAACTCTGTCCTACATCGAAAAATAGTCACAATATCAAAACTATCGTTAAGATAGGGTGTAACAGTGCCCACTGAACGTAGCCCTGCGTAAACAGAAAAATTTGAATGAAGACATTTTTCTAGAGTATTTTGTATTTATAAGTCCTCTACCCTATGTCTAACAAGTCAATTTTCCGCGCAGATCAGCGACATTTGCAATATCAAGATTAGTTTTACAACTATCCTCGAATTCTAACCGCTTTTGGTACCAATAATCTTTCTTAGTTATCACCTCTTTCGCTAGAATATGTGGCAAACGAAAACTCGGCATCTCCAGCACTTTCAAAATATAGTCAAAATTAATTTTAAGTGGGAGTATATCGAGGCGAGACCGGTTTCGTGCGCCAAAATATAATTAGGTGCATACTTTGGGAGGCGAAGTAATTTTTTTACGAAGTATCGTTTAAATTTTTCTAAAATTCATATGGCTCGAAACCCCAAACCTGCCCAGCATAACTAATCACCGTCCGAGAGACCGGATTATAAACCACAAGTTTACTTAAATAGGGGGCATTTTTATTAGCTGTGAAATTTTGCCAGGAAGAATTTAGGCCAAATTTCGCATGACTTACTCTTTCAGCAAAGTGTCGTCCCAAGACCAACCTTGGGACTTCCACCTCTCATATTTGGATAGTCTACCTCCATTGCGAAAAACTATTATTTTTGACTTGGCCAAATTTATATGCAAGTTCCACATTCGACAGTAATTCTCCAAGTGGTTTATCATATGTTGTAATTTTACGGGGGAAACGTTATCTGCATACAACAAACATCTAATATTTACTCCTGCGATTTCTAGCCCCTCTTCCAAATTTTCGTGTAAATCGTTTATGAACAACCCCAATAGTAAAGTTGGAGTTATGAAACATTACACTTTTTTTCAATGACTTTTATTTAAATTATAGGGTGAATTTAAGGATCGAAATTGGAAATTCTCAATTCTCAATGAAACTTTTTTCCGTTTGGTACCTCATTCATTAAAATCCATCACTCCTGAGAGTCGGTATCTATATACTATCATATGATATTTAGTGTAGATACTTACTATACTGGGCACGTGAGGTATTACAGGAGGAGATCTAACAGTGTTTCCATTGGAGCCTTCCAATCCATGAAGAGCGGCGAAGAAGTTGAGGAAGATTATCAAGAACATCATTCTACCGTCAGTTGTAGAATATGTCGACAATTGTGAGAACCCCGATAGAACTTAAAATATTTATTCTCATACTTAAAGCTCATCTCTATTCAATGTTATCTCGTCTAGTATTTACCGTCTTATTGCTGTGAAATAAGAAATTATTAATTCATAATTATAGTGAGAACTCTCACGATATTATCTATATCTCTTCCCTTCTGTTTTCGAGGTACAAGCGACATCGGCGAAACATCTTAAGTTAGTACGTATAAGCGATACAATATTACAAAAAAAAAATATTCCTCCAATTTAATAGTTAAACAATCAGACACAGCTTTCTCTGAACTTATACTAATCCATTATTTTACTCTCTCAAGACCTATTAGTCCACTCAATGAATGACCCAAAAGTAGGTGTAGAGTGCGTGAGCAGGGACGTACGCAATTACTTCGGAAACAGCAAAATTCCTGAAGTCTAGAAGGTGAGCCAGGGGAGAGGGAGGAGGAGAGGAAACCCCATAATTTTCAGGTTTCCGCTTATATTTCGAAAACGGTGCTTCGCAAATAGCACAAAAAAGGAAGTCTAGCTTGCAAAAAATTTCTTTTTTTTATTGTTAGATATGCAGTGACTATAAAAAATCCAACTTTCCGCCATTGATGGTTCGCTGCAGTGATCCAAAAACCATTAAAATTTCGAACTTTTTTAGTTTAGGCTAAATATCTGATTTATAAAGTGACAGATAAAAAAGGTTATATTTTATCTTAAACAGCTTAAAATTAAATAAAATTTTTTTCTAATCCCAACAGGAAGCGAGATATCGAGTTTTCAAAATGGGTAAAGCTTTGAAAAAAAATTTGACAATAATTATTGTATTTTTTATTTATTTATTTATTTATTTAAATCTCTGCCCTGCCAGTTTGGCAATACGAGTGTTTGCAGTATTGGATAGCTAGACGTGTGTGCATAACTAGCCAATACTGCAATCGATACAATAAGATTTTCTGTTTAGCTTGGCTCTTCCATCCTCTGTGGTGGAGCTTCTTCTCTTCTACCCAAATAGAAGTGGGCTGGGCCAATGATATCTTTCCACCCGTACACAAAGGCCTTGTAGTGCGGGTAGTTCTCTCTGGTCACTAGCTGAGGTAGATCGCGCTCTGATAAGACATAGAGCCCAGTCTCCCTCAGCAACTTAGCCCTCAATGTCTCATAGGCGGTACAGGCTAATAAGACGTGCTCGGCGGTCTCCGGTACCCTACAACTTGGGCATAGGGGATCAATGTGCTTACCATGTTGAACAAGCTTTGCTCGGAATCCCCCATGCCCCGTGAGGAATTGCGAGACCCAATAGTCCGGGAGGAGCCATGTAGTTTCCATTCTTGAACCGACGGTGGGGAAGTATTTCCTTAGGGTTGATCCTTTTGGCGTTGTCACCCAACGCCGGTTCCATTCTTCTAATGTGCATTCCCGGAGAATCCTCTTCCATCTGCTTGGGTCTTCACTGATCCTCACTCGGAGATTAGCCGGTAGATCCACCAAGCCATCTCTCTTCATTTCGTGCCGAAAGTAGTCTTCACGAAGTTGAAGATCAATTGGAATACTTCCGGCTAAGACTTGTACCGCCTCATGAGATACTGACCGGTACGCCCTAGTGACACGCAGCAGAGCCATACGCTTGTATATACGCCATAATTATTGTATTAATATTTGTTTGTTAATACAATCATTATAGCATACTATAACTTCAACATTTATGAGTACTTGATGAAGGGGTGCCCATCCCTCCCAAGGTCCATGGCGCAAGAACCTCTTTTCCCCCCTCTTTCCAAGATATTTTATTGCTCACCTTTTCTTAGAAACAGAGCAAGTTAAGGCACAATCAGATCTACGGGGGGCTTTCGGGTTGAACCCCCTCTCCCATAATGGTAAAATGTAATCATGTTTTATGGTAAAAAATATTTTTAAAAATATTCAAAAATGACATAAATATCATTTCATATATGTAAATAGTATCTTTCTTTCTTTTAGAGTAGTTATCATTATATATATGAAAAAAAAGCTTTCGGACTGAAGCCCTCCCCCCCCAAAATGAAATCCTGGATCCGCTAGTGAGTTAGGTATAATTAGAAAAATCGTTGAACATTTACGATTTCACCTACTGCGTCCTGTTCCATGCTTCCACCTGTTCCTTAGTCCGAAAATTCATAACCCTGTCGAAATTTGCCCCTCTCAAAAATTCAAAAACTCGTCAAAATAAACTCCCCTCAAAAACTTAGACTGCACAATTTGGGCGATGAAACCCCCTTCTGGACACCCCTGTGACAGAGGACTCTAGATGGCCATGCCAGTTGCCTCTTTTCTAAGTGTATTTTCTAAGTAACTGCTTTAAATATTTTAAAACATAATCAGTGTTTTAGAAAGAGAAATGTATTCTCCAGATGTTTTTTTGTTATTTTTGGCCGTTTATTTGCATAAGATGCTTGATTATCTTTAGTTTGAACGACTTGACTATACTGGTGTTTTTTATTACCCAGGACAATTATTTTTTATGATTTTTCATGCTTTACTATTCTCTAACTATCCAGCTTTAATAAAAGGCCAATTATGGCGAAATTAAGCCAAATGCTGAAACTCAGTGACCGAAAAACTAACTCAAGTCAAAGACGCCAATCTGCTATGATTGAACGCCATTTTGGGACAGTGTGGCCACTTTTTTGTGTGCGAGCATTGGCTTGTATTTAATAAATAATTAGAAGGAACACAACACTATACAATTTATTGGGTAGTACAGGGAGAGTGCACAGTAGGAGGGTCTGGCCCACCGTGTAACATACTTTTCAAAACAGAACCCGACTAAAGTCTACCATTTCAGTCGATGGCTCTTCAAGAAAAGAAAGAGAAAATTCTCTGAACGAGGTTCAATATGGAGTTACATAATTCTTCCTTTCAAAACTGAAAGAGTACTATAATGAAGAAATCGAAACGACTAAATTATGAAAGCTCGATAGTCCGCTTCCTGTTGGGTTAAGAAAAAAAGTTATGTACAAAAATTTTATATAATTTTAAGCTATTTAAGATTGAATATAACCATTTTTATCTATGTCACTTTAAAAATGAGATATTTATTATTTAGATTTATTTATTAAGACAGAATTATTGTTTCTGTGAATGTTGAAGCCTCCAGATAGTATAACTTTATTTTATTTATAACATAATTTTCAAATCATGACAAAGGAGCACATCAGACTTTAACAATAAATTGCTATGAAAATATGAGATTTTACGTTTTGAAGATGGGAATAATTTTCCCCAAAACGTCAACTTAACATGTAAATCAACAATTGTTTGTACATCTAGAGGTTTTTATTGCCGAAAATAGAGAATATTATAGAAAGAAGAAAAGGAGATATTTAGCGTAAACCAAAAAAAAGTTCGAAATTTCAATGGTTTTTGGAACACTTTAGCAAACCAACAAGGCTTTTAAGGCGGAAACTTTGATTTTTCATAGCCGTTGCATTCCTAATAATATAAAAAAGAAATTTGAATTACTCGACCTACTGCAAGGCAACATATCTAATTTGACTGAGCTCAGGGGAAAATTTTCTAATAGTAAATGATAGTTTATAAAATTACTTATATTCTATAGGTTTTTATTTATTTTTTTAATTATCAATCGAAAAGTTGAAATTTTCGAGAGAAAAAAATCATTTTACTTCACATTTTTCATCAAACATTCCTTCATATCGTTTTACCTATTCATAATCGAAAGTCTATTTAAAAGAAGTTGCAGGGACTGTACAACTGCGCTCTATGCACACGCGGATTTACGGGGAGGGGCTTTCGGGCTGAAGCCCCTCCCCCCCCCTATCAAAATGATAAAATATAACCACGTTTTATGATAAAAAATTATGTCTTAAATTATTATTGCTCGTTTAATTACGTTCAATAAGACTTCAAGAATCACTTAAATACCAATTCATATAGGTAGTTAGAACTGTTTTTCCAAAGAAATTATGGGTTATATATATGAAAAAAAATCTTCCAAAAACTAAATCCTGGATCCGCTAATAGCTCTATGTATACATATTTAGATTGATGTACAATTACAGCTATTTTAGTTTGTTGTAATTATTTGAGTATGAGCTGAACTTATTTTCCTTGGCGTGTAAGATCGAAAACTGACGAGAAATAGAAAAAAAAAAAACCTTAGAATAAAAGTTTTAAATAATTTCATAAACTATCATTTATTATTAGAAAATTTTCTCCCGCGAAGCACCTTTTTCGAAAAAGTTTCTTTCTGTTATCTGAAGTACCCAAAGGATCATTCAGATATTCACCACCTTTTCAATAGATTTTTAGTTCCTCGAAGACTAATAATAAAAAAGCAATAATTTAATTATTTTTTAAAATCTAGATATATGTGATACCAGTATAACTTTAACGCATAACATACATTTGGCAAGAATTTTAACAGGAAAAAGGGGCATTTTGTGGCTTTCAAACAAAGGACACCATAGTTCCTTTAGAATACTGGATCTTAAAGACCATGTAGACATTTTTAAAACATAATTTATCTGGCCTCGATTTGTTGACTTTGAAACAATCCGAGTTTTTAAATCTCTCAATTTTTTAAATGGCTTTTATTAAAGTTTTTAAAGAGATTTAAGGATGGAAATTAGTGTCGTTGATTCTCCATAAAAATCTCTTGTGTTTGATTCTTCATTAAATAAAGTCCATAGTTACTAAGAGCTAGTAAAGGGAACGGCACTATTGTATTTTATATAGTGTAAATAATTATTTTTCTAACGGATTAATAGACATATATTAATTAAATTATTATTAAAGAATTTTGGATCACTCAAAGCTTTGTTCTACGTTTTAGGTTAGTTATAAAATTAATCAATTTAATTAATTTTTTTAATTTTTTATTCTTTT
Source organism: Nezara viridula (assembly GCA_928085145.1). Classification (NCBI taxonomy): domain Eukaryota; kingdom Metazoa; phylum Arthropoda; class Insecta; order Hemiptera; family Pentatomidae; genus Nezara; species Nezara viridula. Next base: position 12,254,049 of record OV725081.1, read on the forward strand.
ACTACCGTTTTGTGCCAAACAAATGTAAATTATTATTACTGTTAGGAGATTAAATGTCTTTGAATAAAATTTCTTTATTTATTTTAATGCATTAGATAGGTAATGCCTGTTTCAAATATAAAAACGCTGCAAATGATTTCCCAATGGTTTATTATCTCCAAACAATTATAAATCTACAGTAATATTACCTTCCGAGTTACAAAGAAAAAAAAACAAAAGGTGATTCCAATTATTGAACTAAACTGTTATTCTTTAATCATTAGTAATATGCTAAAAATAATAGCATTATTTCAGTAACACATTTAAAATTTAAAAGTAGAACACATAAAAAAAACCAGAGACCATATCTTTGCTCCTAATTGTCCGATTTTAACGATTTTTTTTTTAGGAAATTTCATAAACTTTTAAAACACTACATACAATATCAACAAAAAAGTAAAAACTTTTCGAGTTATTCGGAATTTAATTTTACCATCCCTCGTAACTTTTTCTCCAGCTTCTTTTCGTTGAAGTATTTTATATAGATAACTTTAAAGGGCGTCGAGAAAATGACTTTAGCGAAGTTTCATTGAAATCTGTACATTCGTTTAGGAGCTACGGTCTGTAGCAACGCAGGTTTTTCGGCCACCATTTTGAAAGTTAAAGGCAGAGAGTAATGTCGATGAAGGAGGATCATCCTCGGATGACCTCTGATTTTATATCAAAATTTAAAAAAAATCGGTCCAGTAGTTTCGGAGAAAATGCGCCGACCGAGGGTTATGTTTTTTAATTTTTTGGTCGATCAAAATGTTTCATTATTGAAAATAATAAACCAAAATTATTAAGAAAATATATTCCATCTCAGTGGTTTCAAAATAAATATTTATATTTTTTTAACATTCACAGAGACTGAAATCCTGAATCCCCTTAATATTAAACAAACTGCATTAAAATGAAATGTATCTTCAAGCAGAGGAGGTAATTCTATTTGTGCATAAGATCATGTGATTCACTTACACTTTATTTTTTTTTCCTTTCAAAGTAACCCTTTGAAAGGACCGTTTATTATGGTTCATTCCATACAAATATATATTATGCACCTTAATTATAACATTTTATCAAATAACATTAACATTAACAAATTGAAAACAAAATTCAATTCAAATGTAATAGTTAGTATAAACAAAACTAAAATAAACATAAATAACAAAAAGATGAAAAACTCTGTCCAACATGAGATCGATATATGCAAATGCACACCAATAATTATGGGAGACCTGAATGAAAGGACTCGGTCAAATTTATAAGGATATTCCAGAGGATAAGAGACACACATGATCCTTGAGGTGTCCCTATTGAAAGAGTTTTTGTATAGGAAAAAGTATTCATTTTATAGATTGATTGCTTATTTTTGAGAAAAGTTTTAATTAAAAAATATAAATTCTGAGGACAGTTATAGCTTTTAAGATTATATAAAATTGCAGGCCAACAGGCATTGTAAAATGCTCTTTTGATATCAAGACTGATTGCTAGGAGTTGGATCACTTTCTCTTAAAGCATTTTTAATGTTCATCGTCAATGTATGTAATGCGTTGAGTATTCTAGTTTTTGTCTAGTTAGCTTTAAAAAATAATAATAAAATCACTTTATACTAGAGAGAAGTACAAGAAACATTGCACGGCTGCTCAACTGTGTTGAGTTGCTAAATGACACAGCATACTCATCAATCAATGGATAACATTATAAAAAATATATAAGAGAAAGTAAGGTTAGACCATTGGAATACATAACAGATATGCCGAGAACAGCTTTTAGAATCAAGTAAGCGAAGGCCAAGATCAATATATCTGGTGATGCAGGATCCCAGATGAGTCTAAAATAATAGATTCTGCCATGGTCTGCATCTGCTCCCTTCCAACAATGAGCCTCTGCAAAAAACTGCTTATAGTGAGAGAGATGCTTCCCCTGCTTCCAAATCATAGCCCAACTGAGAATTCTCTCTCGCCTATATCTCTATACTTTTCCTTCAGGTAAGGTATGCATTTCATATAAATTTTCTCTTTCTCTGCCTGTACCTTGAAGTCTTGATCCTGATTGTTTCTTTCAAACCTGACCTTGGGATCCACTATGAGTGCCTCCTTTTTCCACCGCATTGAATGCTAAAATGTCAATGAATTTTGTTGAGCCTTCTATATACAGACAATAAACTTCAAAGAAACATTTATAGTTTTTCATTTCAAGGAATTCAACTAAGGAATTTAGAGGAATAAAAACAAAGATTTGAGATTAAATGAATCAACAGAAACGGTTCATTCTGACAGATGCAACCTGCCTATAGAGCAGAGAACTCTGAGCTGTGCCTGAAGGTGGAGAGAGGCGGTATGCATAATGTAGAGGGATGGTTATTATCTACATTAATCTCTTTTTGTACACATTTAGTTGTGCTCCAGATCGCCGCTCGTGTACGCTATGATTTTTTTTGACAACTAATTTATTGTATATAATTTGTAATACATTTATGATTTATTTCTTTTGAACAAACTTGTACTTTAAATTCTTTTGATTTCATTTTTTTATTAAATATTGGGAAGTCAAAAACAAAGTGGGATTCTATATTACCATATTTTCCTCTACAAATGATAGTAATTGAATCCATAAAGTCCTGCTTTGTACGCAGATATTTGTTTTAATGCGATCTGATAAGGTATACTTTTTAGATACTAAAATAATAAAAATTCCTTTTTATTTAATTTTTTTTTAACAATAATATTTAAAGTAATAAATACAATATCAAATTTTTAATCTTTATAAGTCTTTTATAATTGGAAAGCCTTGTTGCAGTCAATACTTTTGTAAATATTACTATATTTATTAAATTTAATCAATAAATGATTAATGTTTTACAAAAAGACCTTAGATTTTATGTCATTAATAAAAAAATCTTTTTAACTTCCTTATTTAATGTTTTATTTCCTCTAAATTATTATGGCTCGGCTTTAATGTCGTTTTCAGATATTCTAAAAAATAATAGTTGTAATAATCAATTTAAAAAAATTGTTTAGTATACAAATAAAAAAACAAGAAAAAAAAAACCAGTACCATTTCAAGTACTATGTAAAGAAGTATTTTTTCCTGGTCAACGGTTATGCAAGGAGGTGATTTGACCGAGATCACACTCAACCACCAGGTTTACCCCTTACATAATTAATAGTACCCACTTTATAGAGGCTAGATGTGCCTTGGGAGGATCTACCGACCCTGCTTCCAGCCGGATTCGAACATAGTACTTTGAAATGTTGAAATTGGAGTTAGTCATTCTGTCAACTGAAAGGCTCATATAAAGGAAATAAAACTTGTAGTTAAAGTAATGTGGTGTAAAAACATTTATTGCTTAGTGGTTAAATTTAATAGTTATATCAAGATATAACAAAAAAAATATATACATAATATTAATGTTTTTTATTGTAAAAAATTAACTATGTAACTATTGTTGGTGATGACATTCGTCCTCCTACTCTTTCATCAATAACAAATTGATCAGCATTACCTCCGTCCAGAGAGAAGGAGTCGAGGATTTCAATTATCCGGGGGTAAAGAATGACATTTGCATTGTCCCCTATAATCATATCGGCATGGGAGAACTTTGGGTCATCCACTACACTGTTAGTAATGACATTTGGTATCTCAGATGCAAATCTTGCCACTGACTGAAAAAAAATTAGTAATAAATTCATATAATAATTACTAGATCATCACACCTCAAGAAGGCAAGGAGGGGAGAGATTGTCAGGGAACGAAGAGGAAACAAGGTTAGAAATGAGGGGATTAGGATGGAGAATTTTTTATAACAATTTAATCATTATTATTATTATTATTGTAAAACCATATCACTCAGTGAGTGATCATTATTTTTAATCGAATAAATAAACATCAAAGATCAATTTAAATTTTTATTTATAAATCAGGCATGATTTTAAAATTAAAAATCAAATATAATAATTACTGCATGATTTTGGGTAAAAAATAGTTATCAATTTCAAACCCTGCTTTTAACTCAGGCATTAATTTCCCGCTCTCACCATCTGGTCCAGAAAAAAACCCATATAGCCTAAAAGGGGAGGAAGGGGAGAACAAGAAAAAAAGAAAAAATCTGGAATGAGCCAAATCGGAAACATATGGAATATTAAGGTCATTATGAATTATTTTAATTGTAACAAAGTAAGGAGCATTTTGGGTGGGTAAGGTGGCTGAGCGGGCTAACATATGTGCACAGCACTGCCGTTGCCCGACACCCTAATATATGAGACAATGGATTTAAAATCATTACGAGTTTGCGTCCCGATGCAGAGGGTCTTTTAAATCCCTGCCCACAGCCCCTGGCCCGAGAAAACCCCATATAGCCCCATAAGACGAGGAAGGGGAGGACTTTTCAAAGGATTTTGGATTGTAAGGTTTGAATATGAGAGGAATTTGATGGTATTATGTAGTCCCAAACCTCAACTCTGTCTGTTCAAATAGGCCTTATTATAGTCATGTATATGAGTCTTTTTAAATAATTGGAAGCTTAGAGCGCTCGTATAGTAAGTGCTAAAGTAGTCAAAAACGCGGAGTAATTTCTAATCGTTTCAGTCTGGTATGAGGATTCCAAATTAGACGTTTGTCCTAGGTCATCAGTTTTGTTCAACAAGGTTAACAACAAGTATTAGTAATGGATAGTGTAGGACAGGAAGTCATAGGTTTACGATAAATGTTGAAGGTGATTAGACGGGGATTTATTTTAATAAAAGAATGATTTAAACCCACTTGTTCATTTAACGTAGGATCATTAAGACTCCAGAAGAGAGCTGTTGGTGTAGTCACCAATTCCAAAAGATATTTCGGTGGCTTCAGTGAATTATATCTCATTAAATTTTCCTTTGGACCAAAATCGAACTGTTGAAACTGATCTGTAATACAAAAAGATAATATGTATAATAATTATTATAAATAACAAAGAATTATGGATCAAAAAATAATAATGTAGGAGTGTGGAACAAAACTGTTTTGCTAACTTGAGTGAACAATTTCACATAATAATAATATATGATAAGTAAATATTCCAGTTTCAATTATATATAAATAGAAAACCGAAGGAAATGAGAAATAACAATATTGAGGTCATTCTGAGGTTACATCTCTCAGTGATTTAATCGAAGAATGGACAAGTTCTTAATCTCAACGCTGAGTTCATTGGTAGGCATAGAAAATTCTTCATGAAGCTCCTAAGGCTATACCTTTATTCATCAATTAAAACAAGGTTGGTTCAGTGGGTCCATCAACTTTAGGGGTCCATAGATCTGCTGGATGTAACCTCATTATAACTTCCTTACAACTGTTATAATTTCTCATTTTATTGTAGATATTTATATTAGGTTTACTTTCAATCCATATTTATTTGATTATTCAGAAAATGAATATTTACTTACATACTTTGCTAATATTTTCGAGTATTTTGTCATTTTCCAGGACTGTACGATCGATCGAAGTCATCGTAGCCTTGATGAGCAAAACGCATCTTACAAAAGAACCTTACACCAAACGACCACATTTCACAATCAAAGAGAATAGTTGTTGTTGAGTGTTGAACTTTTATAATTATAACCTTCACTTTCCTCTCAATTACTAAATATGTTTGCCAAGAGAACTAACAAAAAAAAAACATTAGCGTAGGCGCCGACTACTAGGGGTTCGCGGAGCTCTAGTCCCCCCCAAAAATTGAAATTGTATATAAACTTTGTAAACATATCGATCGTGTAAAAAAATTTGAGCAAAAATAATAGTCTAAAATAAAATTAAGTTATATTTGTTTAATTATTTGGATTCATTCAAAAATATAAAATTATTATTGTTGGCGTAACTACATTTAATAGGACTTCAATAAACACTTAAATATCATTTCATATATGTATTTAGTTTCTTCCTATTTTTTTTTTTTCAAAGTAGTTATTGTTGAAATGAAAATATTTTTTTATTATCCTGGGACTGTTGTCCCTTTAGGACAAATTACAGATACAGAATAAATGCCTGTGTGGCCATACATAAAATTAATTATTTACATTTATTATTAAGATTAAGATTTTGAAAAAAGAATAAAACAAAAAATAGAACTATTACACTAAAAACATTCTGATATGTATAATACAAACGTGGGAAAATAAAATAGCATAAGTAAAGAAAATCATTTCTGGGGGAACTTTAAAAGTTCTCTTATCTACATTTCATGATCAATCGGGTTGGGAAAGGAGTAGGTGGTTAAAAAGGAGAGATTTAAATGAGGAAACTGATTGTACATGTCGGATATTGGGAGGATTGGTATTCCAGAAGGAGACGGCTTGAATTATAAAGGATTTGTTAAACGCTGCAGTTCGGTAGGTGGATAGAGGTCGGAGGTACGAGATCTAGTGAGACGGGATTGAATGGAATATTTGAATTGTAGGTTGTGAAAAATATAGGAAGGCCGCTGAGTTCTGATGACTTGGTATAGAAAGGTGGCAAGGAAGTACAGACGGCGGTTGGATGGATAGAGCCACTTCAACTTGGTGTAATACTGGGTTATATGCGTATCTCTTGAGATTCCGAAAACAAAACTTATTGCGCAGTTCATTAGGCGTTTAAGTTTGGTCTCGAATTCTCCCGAGTGTCCGCCGTACACCAGACAGCCATAGTCAAAGTGGGGGAACACAAGGGAGCAAAACCAGGAGTTGACGGGATTTATATGGAAGGAGATAGCGGAGATGGTTAAACTGTTTTAGGGTAGAGATAGTACGACGGGAAATTTGGGAGATGTGTGGTTTCCAGGAGAGGGTTTGATCGAATGTAACACCAAAGTTTTTTACGGAAGTATGGAATGAGATAGGTGAGTTGTTCAGGAAAAGATTGTTATATATAGATACGAAAAAAAATCTTTTGGGTTGAAGCCTCCCCCCAAAAATTAAATTCTAGACCCGCTAGTGAACAGGGCCAAGCACTACTATTTTCCAACAGCAGTTAAAACATTTTCAACAACATATTCAAAAGATAAATTAAACTATTAAAAGTATCAAAGATATTAAATATATGGATATAAGTCTTTACCTGCAAGTCGGTTTTGTGCTGCGTGTATCAAAGTCCGAAGTGACGTACTGGATGCATAGAGGACGAAAGTAGAAAAGTCATCCTAAAAACCAATTATTCAAAAGAAGATTAATTTCAGTGCCACCATACTTTAAGTAAAAATAGGTCATTTCATACATAGGTTGATTGTTTTAAAGTTTTAGGAAGAAAACATTAAGGTTATCAGTGACCGATTAACTTAACAATCTTGGATAAGCATGTAAATTGCCTTAGGATGGATAGTATTTCTTAATTTCTGTCCGATTCTTTTTATTGTATATATTACACTCCTAAATACTTACTAGATTTAAGTTGATTCTATTTTCACCGACGAATAACCCAAAGATGCTGAGACAAAGTCCTTGGGTGGGAGACTTACTTCCACAGAGAACTTTCAAAGCTTGGACACTTGCAGGACTTCTTGCACCAACCACGATGTTTGCTGATCTCCCGAAGGCATTCTGTAAATCAAAATGTTCCTTATGAGGAATTTTATGGAAGTTTATCCTTGGCATGGAATAACCACCTCTAAGACTAAGATAATAAGGCAAAAATAATATTAATAAATAATGAAGATAACAGAGAAACAATAAACAAAAGTCCAGGAATTTTTGTCAACTTAATTAAAAATAGAGAAGTTTGCAAAAGTGTTTAACTTCTAATAATTATTGTCACTATAATTCTAATACAGTATTTTATCTCTGTCCAATCATTTATATAAAAAGCTTTCATTTCACAAACATGATAATGAAGATTATCTGATTAATACAGTGAACTAAATATCTTTTTCTTTTGTCTTTAAATATTTGCTCACACCTGTCATGATAGAGACAATCGGCAGATTTGTTGTGTTAAATTGAACAATTGGCATGAGAAAGGATAGCATCCCGCATAACTTTTCCCAGGTCTTTGTTTACTTCCTTAAAAGAGATTTCTCATCCAGCTCCATTTCAATAAGGGGACCCTATATGGTCATTCAGAATTGCATTCTGAGGCACTAATGATGTTCCGAATTATCGTGTAAGGTAGTGAATGAGGTACTGATGGAGGTGTCTGGCGGATTTCTGAACATCTGGAAATCAAAGGTTCATTCACAAGAAGTGAAGAGGAGACTAATCATACTACTAGATAGGTTAGTTTACCTAGGCCTCACAACCATTATAAATTCCTGATTTTCATTAAAAGTAAATAGTTAAATAGGTTTTCATATCTCTTGTTTATATTTTATAAACCATCTTCAACTATTTCTTTTAAATAGTCAAATGGGAAACAAATTTTTAAAAAAAGTGGAAACTTCACAATTTACTTAAATAAAAAAAATTAATCTTTAACTGTTGTGTATATTTGCCAGTTATTTTCCAGTTTTTCTCAACAAATTTATTATTTTCGCAATACCTTTCCTTAATTTTTGTAAGTAGTAGACTTATATTTTACTAACTTTTGTCAAAACCATTTTCTAGGAGACTAACCTTACTACTAGATAGTTTACCTAGGCCTCATTTTTGGTAAATAATTTCATAAAAGTAAATAGTTTTTTTTATTTCTAGTATATATTTTTATAAACCATTTTCAACTATTTTTTCTTTAAATGATCAATGGGGCAATAAATAGAAAAAAAAAGTGAAAACTTTACAATTTACTTAAAGAAAAAAAAATCTTTAACTGTTGTGTTTATTTATCATTAATTTTTCCCATTTTTCTTAACAAATTGATTATTTTCGCAATACTTTTCCTAAATTTTTGTAAGTAGTTGACTTATATTTTTCTAACTTTGGTCTAAACGATTTTCAGGCACTAGGAAGTAATTATTATATCTCTATTTTTCACTTGATGTCCAATACTATAAAGGACAATGTCCAAATAAGCTTATCTATGCTGTTTCTTTGTTTAAAATTGATCTAAAATGGAGCTAGCAGTGATAAGTATTGAAGGTGCAAGGGTCTTCATGATCAAGGCGATTCGGAGCAATCTTTGCCATTCTTGTGATGTTCATTCACGAATGATCGTGTAAGGGTCGCTAAACATAGGGTAAGATCACCACTCCTATACCCGGTCTGTGCGAATTGCTTCCAGTAGGCTGACAGCTCAAACATATGCGGATGAGAATAGAATGTCAGGTAGCTTTCTCCGGTGGACGGTCACCCATCAAATTACTTAACACGATCGAGGTTGCTTAACTTTAAATACCTATTGCAAGGGTCTTAGTTGGATCGATCATCCGAATAATTAATAATTATTTGCTGTTAAATTATTAATTCACTGACAAAATAATGAATTACGAAGAAAAAGATGAGGTTAGTGTATGAGGCCGATATTCCTAGTTTACGTGTGAATGAATACAATAATTGAAAAAATGAATGAAGTATAATTACTATGAGAAATACTTACAGCGGTTACGAAGTCTCTCACCGTAGCTAGTGTACTCATAATAGGTGAAGTCTGGTTGCTGGCCCGCTGATAGACAACTGGCGACATCAACACAGCAGCTTTTATTTTATCATTGTATTCGGGCCTGGTAGCGCACATCACAGAGTAAGTTACTGTACCTGAAAAACACCTAAATAATATAGCTGTTATAAGTAAAAAATAAATAAATTACACTGAGTGATACATGTTATAAAACTGATTTAATAATAATAATAATCTTTTATTTATTCTGGAACAAATCCCTTTACAATAATTATCAAGGACAAAAATGTGGAATTTTGAGCCTCAGATATATATACATGTATTTAGAAAGTTAACTAATAGATATAATAGAGAATAAATAAAAAAAAAAAAAGTATATTCTAGATTAAATGGATTAAGAAAAAAATAAAATTTAGAGTCAGAAATTCATAATAAATTATAAATTGTAGTATATATCCATTATTACGTTAATTTGCTTATAGATCATAACAGAATGAGGACACATATTTATAAGGATTTTTTTTTTTAGCTATTTATTTATAATATTTACAACTGTATAACAATATAAGTACATCAAGTAAATGTGTACACAGGAATTTAATCACATGAAAACACTTGTTGAGAAACTACCCACTGGTAGCCACTAGCGTATCCAGGATTTAATTTTGGGGGGGGGGACTCCAGCCCGAAACTTTTTTTTTTTCATAAAAATAACGATAATTACTTTGGAAAAACAGAAAGAAACTAACTACCTATATGAAATGGTGTTTAAGTTATTCCTTAAGTACTTTTAAATGTAATTACACGAACAATAATACTTTATGAGGTATTTTTAAAAAAAATTTTCCATAAAACATGGTTATATTTTTCAATTTTGGGGGGGAAGCTTCAGCCCGAAAGTCCCCCCCGTAGATCCGACCGTGCTGGTAGCACTCATATAATAACTCAACATAACGAGATCAAAATACCATCTTCTTTTCAGATGCCTCAGAGAATTATCACGAATCGAAGAGTCTATTATTCATATATTACCTATTATAGTATGTTTTTAGTGCAAATTTTGAGATATTTAACTTATCTAAAAAATGAGTACCGAACATTTTGGCTAAAGAAATAAGAAAATAGAAAATATTTTGGCACAAACAAAACACTGAGCTCTGTAATAGAATTAATATCACAATAAAATACACTAGTGATAAAATAATTTCCCATATTGTAACTAAATTAGAAAATATTTTTAAAGCGGATATGAGTGAAAAAGCTAGAGTGTTTAGATTTCATGATCTTTAGAAGGATTTAAACAGCGACTTGGATGAAAGCCATTACATATCAGATGTAAATAAAATGCACTTTATTAAAAAATGTAAATTTAAATTGTGTGAACCATTATTATTTCTAAACAATAGTGTTATGAGGAGTGAGCAACAAAGATTGTGTAGACTTTGTAACTCAAATGAAATAGAGGATGTATACCACTACTCGTTGTTTGTACAGGAATATAGAATCAAATATTTCAAGAAAAAAATCATAAGCCACAAAGAACTTATAGACGTACTCAATGGCAAAGATTGGAGCAGTTTATATATGTTTATAAATATAGGATGTTTTTACTTTTCTACCTAGGTAAGAAAAGTTTTGCGATCGGGACAAATTTCCGATATGCGGTTTTCGACGTTTCAGAGCTCCCCTAGTTCGAAAAACACATTATTAGACATTGGTCGGTCTGTCTGTGCCAAGATTTTCTCGGGAATTACTAAACCGATATTATTGCATCAATCTTTTATTTTGTAGAGTTTCGACTACTGATGCCTGTTACAGAAATTCGGTGCTCCATGCGCAATAGCTTGCGCGCAATAAATAAAAAACATGTTTTCTTATAGACTGTAGCGCGAAAACGGCTATAACGATTTTGATGCAACTTTCCTATAATGTTCTAATAATTGTCCTTTCAATTTTCATATATGAAGTGAATTCCCGAGAAAATTCAGGAAAAAAAATTATAAAGAAAAGAAAAATGTTTTGGAGGCTAACTAGCTAAGTGTATATTATACGGTAAAATTAATAATAAAACTTTTGAAAGGTAATGAAATTCCCTACAAAACTATATAAAAGTCGTTCATTTTGGATAACTATTAACGAAGTTACAGCTATTCAATTTTCAATGTAACATTACGGGTTCATATATATCCTGGTGTAAGAAAGGGGTGAATGAGAGAAAAAATATGACTAAGTAAAAGTAAGAAAATCTGCACAAGCTTCACTATTTCCTCTATTTTTAACAGAAATTATTGTTTGACAAAAAGTTTCTGATCATCAATATTAGAGGGTATTGAAATTTTTACACTGATCTACCTTAAGCCGGTTTACATTGCTTTAGTTTATCAAATAAATCGTACTCAAATCATTTCTTTGATAAATTTTCAGGAAAAGAAATCTAATTAATTTTTTTTTTTTTTTGTTTCTTCATGAACATATGTAAAGATATAAAAACTTTTCTGAAATAGGTAGGAAAGTCGTGTGAGTGGACACACCAGATTTTTAATTCAACAATGCAACTCATAACATTAGTTAGTTGTATGAAAACAAAAGCAAGTATCAGATTAAGGTTATGAAACAAAAATTATTTCTTTCTTATTTTTTGACAAATTAAAGTTTATTTAGATTATACGTATCAATTAGCTTTAAATAAGAAAAGGCTGTTTAATATTTCTAATGTTAACTGTTTTTATTTATTTTATTATTATCAATTCTTTTCATTGTATGCATTTTTAGGGCAACTCCAGGCAGATGGTTCTATGCCATTGCCAAAAAAAAAAAGTTGTGTTAATAAAAAAAAAAAAAAAAAAAAAAGGAATATGTAAAATTTATATGAAATAAAGAGTGATAAATATTCAGGACGCAGTCATTATAAAGTTTTTATTGGTGCCGACGTTTCAACCCAAACATGTGGATCATCATCAGGGCGTGGTACGAGCACTGAAGGTATTCAAGGTATTTCAGTTTATAATGATTGCGTCTTGAATATTTATCACCCATAATATGTAGAACAGTCGATAAACTTCCTTCAATAATTTATATGAAATAAAGCTTTCTTTCTATCTATCTATTTATTTATCTATAGTACCGATTTGTAGCAAAATATTGCTTCGTCAGGGAAAACTGTTGATAAAACATATTGACCAAGGTAAAGACCACTTTTTATAAAATTATTAACATTCGCTAAAACTTCGTGAACAGCTTCATCATATCATAAATTTACAAAATGGATTAAATCCGTAACCAATTATAATAATAACATTAATTTTATCCACATTTAATTAATTTAGTTTATCTCTGATAGCTTAGAACGAATTATCTAAAAGCACCTAAAGGCCACAATAAGACTCCTTATCAGGACTTAAGGAACAATAACAGATTTCAGCAAAAAGCCCCTTCCTCACATACCTCAAATCAGTACTGATTATTGATAAATTCCTTGGCAGCCCCCTTCTGACTATTATTTATACATTCCCATTTGCTTTCCACTTTAACCTAAGATAATTGGATGACAAAATCGATAAAAAAATTTCTGGTGTGTCCACTCACACGACTTTCCTGCCTATTTCAGAAAAGTTTTTATATCTTTACATATGTTCATGAAGAAACAAAAAAGAATTGAACTAGATACGTTTTCCTGAAAATTGATCAAACATAAGATTTGAGTACGATTTATTTGATAAACTAAAGCAAAGTAAACCGGCTTAAGGTAGATCAGTGTAAAAATTTCAATACTTCCTAATATTGCTGATCAAAAACTTTTTGGCATAGCTTAGTATTGTCAAACAATAATTTCTGTTAAAAGTAGAAGAAATAGAAATTACAAATTTTACCGTATAATATATACTTAGGGAGTTAGGCCCCATGACATTTTTCTTTTCTTTATAACTTTTTTTCCTGAATTTAGTCTATATACGAAAATTGAAAGAACAATGATTAAAACATTATAGGAAAGTTTCATCAAAACCGTTTGAGCCATTTTTGCGCTACAGTCTATAGAAAAACATGTTTTTTATTTATTGCGCACAAGCTATTGCGCATGGAGCATCGAATTTCTGTCACAGGAATCAGTAGTCAAAACCCTACAAAATAAAAAAAAAAATCAAGAAAATCGGTTCAGTAGTTACCGAGAAAATCTTGGCACAGACAGACAGACCAATGGCTAAAAATGTGTTTTTCGGACTCAGGGGACTCCGTATAGATCAGTCGAAAAGCGCATCTCGGAAATTTGACCCGATTGCAATAGTTTCCTTACCTAGTATAGGTAGGAAAGTAAAAATGGGTCATTTGCCATGACCTCTACCCGCAATATGTCAAAATATCCAGGTTAACAGGCCAAGCAACCCAATATTTTTACTTTCCCACCTATACTAGGTAAAGAAGGTATTGCGATCGAGAAAAAATTCTGATGTGCGGTTTTCTACGAATCTGCACGTTTCAGAGTCCCCTGAGTCCGAAAAACACATTTTCAGCCATTGGTCTGTCTGTGCCAAGATTATCTTGAGAATTAGTAGACCGATTTTGTTGCTTCTTTATTTTGTAGGGCTTTAACTACCAAAGCGGCTGCATCTTTTTTAGTGAAAAGAATGTTTTTTCAAAAAAAAAAAAAAAAAAGGCTCTAACAATTTTGATGACACTTTCTTATAATTTTTTTTTATAAGTTTTAATTTTCATACATGGACTAAATTCCCAAGAAAATTCTGAAAAAAATAAATAAACAAAATTATAAAGAAAAGAAAAATGTTTTGCGGTTTAACTCGCTTTAAATTTATACATTTCAAATTTAGTAACAAAAGAGGACCAACCACATTGCGATATCTGCCAGTTCCAGCTAACCATAAAGTATATAATAGGAGATTGTACATTTCTAAATCAAGCCTTGTAAAAAACAAAATATCCCGTTGTAGAGAAATAGCATTAAAAGACTCAGTAAATTCAATAGAAAATATTATAAAACTTTTAAAACAAACAAAATTGTACTATAGAATATAACAATTATAGAAATACTTAAAAAGAAACTTTTTTTTTTTTGCATTCAGAAATATAAGTTACCAATAACAATAATAACATCATAGCTCAAAGATGTAATAACCAAGTTGTTGATCGCCAAGGTCAACTCGTAACCTGACCTAACCTAAATTTTAAATTTCTGTTTGATTAAAGGTTTAGAAATTCCCTACAAAACTGTCTTAAAATCGTTTATTTTGGATAATTATTAACGAAGTTACAACTATTTGATTTCGTGTGTAAAATTATGAGTTCTATTTCCGGTGCCGGAATGAGCTGAAAATTTCACCTCTATTTCTAGACCTTTCTCTATTTCACCGTGAAATAGAGACAAAAAAGAAAAGTAAGTAGAGAGTGAAAAATCTGGTTCCCGTATCACACAAGTTTCACTATTTCCTCTAGTTTTAACAGAAATTGTTGGGTTATGGCAAAAAGTTTTTGAATTGCAATATTAGAGTTAATTTTTTTACGCTGAATTTTTTTACGCTGATCTTCCACAAGCCGGTTTAAATTGCTTTAATTTATCAAATAAATCGTACTCAAATCATTTCTTTGATCAATTATCAGGAAAATAAATCTAATTCAATTTTTTTTTTCTTACTGGACAAGTTTAAAGATATAAAAACGTTTATGAAATAGGCAGGAAAGTCGTGTGAGTGGACACACCAGAAATTTTGTTATCGATTTTGTCATCCAATTATCTTAGGTTAAAGTGGAAAGCAAATGGGAATGTATAAATATATTCAGAAATAATAGTCAGAAGAGAGCTGCCAAGGAATTTATCAATAATCAGTACTGATTTGAGGTATGTGAGGAAGGGGCTTTTTGCTGAAATCTGTTATTGTCCCTTAAGTCCTGATAAGGAGTCTTATTGTGGTCTTTAGGTGCTTTTAGATAATACGTTCTAAGCTATCAAAGATAAACTAAATTAATTAAATGTGCATAAAATTAATGTTATTATTATAATTGGTTACATATTTAATCCATTGTGTAACTTTATGATATGATGAAGCTGTTCACGAAGTTTTAGCGAATGTTAATAATTTTATAAAAAGTGGTCATTACCTTGGTCAATATATTTTATCAACTGTTTTCCCTGACGAAGCAATATTCTACTACAAATCGGTACTATAAATAAATAAATAGATATGTCGTAAAATCGTGTGAGTGAACACACCAGATTTTTTTAGATCACCTTCTCCGTCGATTTTATGATCACACTATTTTACGATTCAAGTGGAAAGCAATTGAGTATTTGTGAGCTTTTAGTGCCTAATTAATTAATTTAATGAGAAAACGTTTCTGAGAATTTCAGTAGAAAAAAAGTTGTAATTTGCGATTAGTTGAAGCCGTTCACGAAAATTTAGAATAATATTAATGGAGTCTGTATCGCGGACTAATAAACTGGCATAGAAAATATAAATTTTAAATTACCAAATGAATGTCCTATGAAGAAAATCTGCTGGACATTTCGTACTGCCAATATTTTATCAATGAAAGCTGGTAGGTCGTAATATCCAGATTCGTGGAAACTGCGGGAAAAAAATCGTAAATATTTTGTTACTTTATATTATTGTTTTTCTTGGTGTTATATTATAGTGTAATATTACTTTAATACAAAACAATACGTTATTTGTTAGAAACAAAACATTTATAATATTCTAGACTAACCTGAAATCCCAAAATGGAGGGTCTGTCTTGTGATACTTCAAGCTATACTGGTTGAAGAACGTCCCTCTTTGGTTGGAAAGCCATACGTCATAGCCAAGATCCAGCAACATGAATGCTGCAACATTATATTACTAAAATATACCATATTATAACAGACTAGTATTAATCTTGATACTGCAAATATCGCTGATCTGCGCAGAAAATTGGTTGTTGTTAGACGTAGGGTAGAGGATCTAGAAAAACAAAATAACCTTCAAAAATGTCTTCATTCAAGTTTTTCTGTTTACGCAGGGGTATGTTCAGTGGGCACTGATACACCCCTATCTTAATGATAGTTTTGATATTGTGACTATATGGTCAATTTTTCGATGTAGGACAGAATTACTCGATTTAAGCGTAAAACTATGGATGATGGGGTACAACGATTGCTGTCCGGTATGTCACTGTCAAGAAAAAGAGGATATCATTCACCTATTGGGGACTTGCCACATATTCAGGGAGATAAGAGAGACATGTTTTGGGCAGCGGATCTGTTCTCCGGAAGAATTATTTGGTTTCTTAAAGGGTTCTAACTGGAAAGCCTTAAGCAATTATGTACAGCAGGCCACATTGCAAAGATCTCAATTAGTCAGATAGCAAACTATAAAATATCGTGTTTATATATTGTAAAATTTGTTTTATTGTTATATTGTATTTGATGATTATTATTATTATTATTGTTGAATTTAAATTTCTTATTTGTTGGATTTGTGATGTATTAATGTTTGTTTTTTGAAAACTCTGTCTAAACAAATGAGACAGTGAAAAAGAAAATTGCTAGAATGGATGTATAAAAACACAATAAGATATATTATTGCTCATTTATTTTAGTTATAAATGTGATGAATATTTATTATTGATTACACACAGACCTCGACAGCCGGAATTTTCCATTATCTATGTGTTGTTGCTTGTATATATATATATATATTTTACTTTGAATAATTTTTTAAGAAAGTTTAATAAACACGTTTTCATTCATTCATTCAACAGACTAGTATGTTAATCCGTCAACTAAATCCTTCAATGTTTAAAGAAACACTACCGAAGCTAGGGAAACTTTTTAATAGAGGTTAAAACATTTTTTATTCCTCAGAATGGAAAATTTCTACTCATGTTTCAAGTTTTAGAAATCAATTCGGTTTTAAATCTGTCTGACTGTAGTCAAGCCCATGTAATGAGTATTTATCTACTACATGATGAACTTGTTAAGAATTATGCGGGTTTTTACCCAAATCAGAGGTTTTTAGACAAAGTTCAAAGTTGGAGGGAAGTCAGAGAGACAACAAAATTTGAAGTATCCATCAACCAATAAATTAAAGAATAGTTTCGCTTACGGATGCTCAAATATATTTTCGGTTTATTATTTTCAATAATAAACCATTGTAATCGAAAAAAAAAAAACTTAACCCCTCTCAAAATTTGAGGTTTTACGTTTCTAGATATGTAGAATTCCAAAAACGAATACAATTTTTTTGTTCGTCCGCCGTCCGTAACTACAGTATCGATTTTTTCAAATTTATATTTAAAGTCAGAGGTCACTCGAGGATGATCCTCCTTCATCGGCATTACTATCCGCCTTTTCCTTTCAAGATTATGGTCGAAAAACCTGCGTTTCTATAGACTGTAGCGCCTAAACGAATGTACCGATTTCAATGAAACTTGGCTAAAGTCTTCATCTCTTACGAGTTAAATAAGTAAACAAAAGTTACAAGATTAGATAAAATTAGATCCGAATAACTCTAAAAGTATACACTTTTTTGTTGATATTGTATATGGTTATTTAAAAGTTTACAAAATTTCCTAAAAAAATGTTTAAAATCGGACAATTTGGAGCAAATGTATGGTCTCTAGATGTTTTTTATATGTTCTACTACAAACGTTATATCCTTTGTTTTGGATTTTGATTTTTGAATGTGTTACTGAAGAATGCTATTTTTTTAAAGCAAATTACTAATGATGACAAAAACATGTGTAGGCCAATAATTGGAATCACCTTTTATTTCTTTTTCTTTTTCAGTAGGAAGGTAATAGTATTTTAGATGGATCATTGTTTGGAAATAACAAACCATTGTGAAATAATTTACAGCGTTTTTTTATAGACCTGCATTTAAAAAGTCACTTATTCCATTTTCCCCATGGATTCAAGTAAAAGTTTAATAATAGTCTATTATCAATATCATCAAATTTCATTTAACAATTAGAGAACATATGATAGCTTGAAAAGTAAATATCATAAAAATTTAATTCTATATTTGAATTGAAATATTTCAAGCACAAACATCTTTTGGAAGTGAGATCGTATAGGCGAAAGTACAGAAAGGCACAAACTATAATTTTGGAAACTTATTCCCCCCAAAAAAAAACTACCACCTCTCCAAAACCAAAGTTGGAAAGTGAAATGTCAGAGACTAAGGAACCGAAGCCTCCCGATATCTTCTCCATGTGCTCAAGACGGCCAGGAACATCATGGGTAAGAAAATATATCGAAGTATCTTTTGCAGATGAAGATAAGACTTTCCTAAACACAAGCCCATTCAAAGTTTGTAAGTTTATTCAAAGTTTTGCTCCGCAAACAAAAGTGAAGTTTTTAAGAAGTGGCAAAGTACTGCTAGAAGTGGTCAATGAAAAGGATTTTTTTAATCTACAAAATATCAAGAAATACGAAAACTCAGCCTTGAATTTCACTTTCCACCCTTCTTTGAATTACACAAAAGGAATAATAACCTGTCCTGAGTTCAATATCTGTTCAGAACAAGAACTTAAAGAAGAGCTACGTGACGAAGGAGTCGTGGAAGTGAAAAGAATTTTTAGAAGGTCAGGAGAAACGAAGGTACCAACATCATCGATTATCCTAACTTTCGAGAAGCCCGTGTTACCGGATCATCTTAAACTTAATTTCATAAACATAAAAGTAAGACCCTATATCCCAAATCCTATAAGATGTTTTAATTGCTTCTCATCCAACCACGTATCGGCGAAATGCCAACGTAAAGTCTGTGGCAAATGTGGGCTTACTCAACACGAAGATCAGTGCAGCCAACCACTGAAATGTGTTAACTGTTCTGATCAACATCCTGCGTGGTCTCGAAACTGTCCTGCATTTCTGAAAGAAAAGGAAATTCAAAAGGTAAGGGTAACCGATAGAGTACCCTATCCGGTGGCCAAAAGAATAGTTGAAAATAAAACACCTACAGTTCTTCCTCTGGGCAGCTTTTCTAAGATTGTGTCCACTCCAGCACCTAGTATCGAAATAATCCAACAAATAGGGAAACTTTCTTCAATTATTGAAGGTTTAGTTGAGAAAATCGAAGTTTTAGAGGAGAAGTTAAATAATAAAAACAATACATCAACGAATCCAATTACCTCAACAACAAGTCTTCCTTCTAGCAGTCACCATGATCCCAACGAACCGGAACAAGATAAAAAAGGTAACTTGCAGATTAATGAAGGCCTACAAAACATAACCTCTAACAGTAGAAATACCTCTAACATCCAAATTACCGCGGAAACTAAAACCTCTAACATTCAAATTAACACGGAAAATAAAACTCTGACCGATTCATTACTACCTTTGAAGAAACTTGTAGAATCACCTGACAAAAACTATCCTCTTTCCTTCATTCAATTACACACATTTTTAGAAACCGTTGTAATCACAAAAGATCCGGTATCGGCAGCACTAGACTTAACCAATGACCTCGATTCAATCATTTCTATGTTTTCATTTAACAATTAAAGTATCCAATTTTTAAGAATCAAATAGCAGATGTTGTGGCAATCTATTACATTATTTGAGGTAATAAGTTTTTAAATTGCATATCTTTTTATAGTCAAATCCATGTGAAAGAAATAACACAACTACGGTCATTAATTCGCATTGATGAATTTTTAATGCGTCGTGATGGTTGATAATACATAAATGATGATACCTAGTCTCAATTTTATCAAATTCAATTGACATATTTTTTTTAGAGAGAGCGGGGTAACTCAGTGGGTACGCACTGACTTCCAGAGCTCAATGTCCTAGGTTCGAATCCGGTTGATGAAGAGGTGACGCTGCGGTAGGGATAGACTGGAGCACATCCAGCCTCTATAAGGTGGGTTCTCTTAACTAAAATAATAATTAAGGGGAAAACCTGGCGGTTGAGCGTAATATCGGCCCAACCACCTCCCTGCATAACCGTTGGCTTTGTAATAGAACTTCATCACATAGTACTGCACCCAAGACCCTTCACGGATTGTTGGTGGTAAGTTTTTTTTTTTTTTGCTTCCTCACTACCGAAGGTAGGGAAGCATTGTGTTCGTGCGAGAGGTTAAAAAAAATTTGTGCTCAGAATCGAAAAATTCCACTCGCGTTTCACGTTTCAGACATGAAGATTCAAATTTGGTTCGGTGTCTGTCTGTCTGTAGTCAAATCGATGTGACGGGCATATCACCTAGTAACGTTTACCAAATTTTTAGGGATTATGGGGGCTTGGTGCCTAGATGGTCCTATATCAATTTTATCAAATTCCATCCAGTACTTCCGCTTACGCACGCGCAAACGTATTTTTTTAGATATGCCAATATTTCAGAAAGGGCCCGTTCGATTTGGGTCAAAGTTGGATAAAAATTAGATATTGGTGAAAAGATAATGTAGTGTCAATTTTATTAAATTCTGTCCACTACTTTCTCTTATATATGCGCTACTATACTACGCGAGATAAAAGACAATAGCTTTTGTAAATACAATTCTTTGAATATTGCTGTCACATCTTTTTCCAATTAAGCACGCTCGCTTTGACCACTGAGTTATAACATCCTGTGACCCTTGTCCGTGGGAATAAGTCCGTTTGGAACTGGGCATCTTGACCGTGTGTGTGACCATATTTATGTGACGTGCATCCGCCCTGATTCTAAAAACCTGTCAATGTCACAACCCCGAATATCAGGCAGTTGTCCATCGGATTCCTTTTGAACTGTCAAGGCTTCCACCCTTAGAGAAGTTTTATTACTTGACTTCTGAACATCCTTTGTCCAGCACCCAACCCTTAGGTTGCCGCCCTCGACGTTCCTAGAAACCAAGATAACGCCTATCACCCCCTCTCCTTCTCCGACCAATCCTATCCCCACCCCAGAGTCGGGCTATATTACCGCCCTTAATATTAGAGAAATTCATTCCATTCAATTCGATCATTCCATCTGTAAATATCAGTAGATGTAACTTATGTAACATTAGTTTAGGCCTCACAAGGCTAGTTTGTAAGAAGTTCACTAAGATTATGTCAATATAACTTTATATTTCACAATAAAAGTATATTTCAAAGTCTTCACTGTTGTACGAGTTCGTTAATTGGCGCCCGAGAACAGGACCAGCTAGCATCGAGTTTTCACTAATTACTAATTAGGTATTCTCGCATCTACGCTGAACCGAACACTGAAGAACGTTGACTTGAAGACTCACTTTCCCAAGGTATCTGCTCGTCACCGCTAGTCACTTTTCCAAGGTCTAGAAATTGGCCCACTCAACACGATGGTACCAATTTTTCTTCAGTAAACTTCCAGTTTCAGAAAATCACTCAACCGAGGTATTTTGAAACTGATATCTTCAATTGGCCTACTGCTCCCAGATACCAAGAAGAAGATAACCGAACTTCATCAGTAAGATTAAGATTTTTACTTTTATTTTTATGTATATTTATATTTATGTATTATTTTTGAATTTCTATATCATATAAAAGGTAAATGAATAACCCTATGGTTATCAGTATATTTATTGAATTGATATATTAAAAAAATAAAATTATGAAATAATATTAAATTGAAGGATTAAATTGAAATTAAATTAAATAAAGGTAAACGAATAACCCTATGGTTAATAATATATTTATTATGGTTAATAATAATATATTGAAATAATATATTAAAAAAATAAAATAAAATTACGAAATAATTTAAATTGAAGGATTTAAATTGAAATAAAGTAAAATAAATTAGTAAATAAAATAATAATAATGGAATCGTTACCTATTGAAGAAAAATATTATATTAACATGCCTTGTTTTAATGGCGAATTGAAATATTTAAAAAAATATATAGATTTCTTAAGGAAATTAAATAATAAATTATGCTCTAAGAATAATTCATTCAAAGAGTATAATGAAAAGATTTTATTAAATGAAGCATTTGCTCACCTCACCGAAGGAGCAGAATACATTAAATTTAATTATCAGATTAAAAAAATTGGAGATTTAATAAATTATCTGCAAAATACATTTAGTAATACGAAATCAATTGAACAATTAAAATTGGATTTAATTGAAATAAAAATTAAACACAATGAAGAACCGTTGGAATTTCTTGAAAGATTGGATAATAACAGAAACCTAATAAAGCACCGATACAATACCGATAATATAATTAATAAAGAATTAATAATAGAACAATTTGAACGGCAAATATTATATCAGTTTTGTGCCAATATGCCTATTAATGTCGGAGTTAATATAATGATAAGAATTGAGGAGTTAAGAAGTTTAGATGATTTGAGAGTTTTGTTAGAAACTGAAAATCATCTGCTTTTTGATGAGCTAGTTCCATTAAAACCCGCTTCAAAGGCGATAAATAAACTTTCTGACGGTCATATAAGTAACTATAATAAAAATGAAAGTTACACTCAATATTACAAAAAGTGTAATGTTAGGCGTAGAAGCAATAATTTTAAAGAACCGATTCCGCAAAATTATAATCGCAATTCACACCAAACTACACATTTCAACAGTAAAATTAAACAATCCCCATCAAAATCATACAAACATTTTTATTCCCCAATTAATGAAAACCCAAAACAACAGGTTAAAATCAATTCTAGTATCGAAGAAGACCCTAAAGATCGAAAAATTCGGGAACTAGAAGAAAAACTTCAACAGCTTTATTTAACCGATCACTTTTTAGAACCTTCTTATAATACTCCAGAAGTAGATTTCGAAGATTTTAATCAGTCAATTCAAAATAATAATGAGGAAAATTTCGAAATAAATAATCAAACCAATAGTTTTTACGAAGAACCCCTTATAAACGATAATTTTTCAGTCGTAGACGGCGAAAAAAATGAAAAATTAGGCGAATTAGGGCAAAACGAAGTCAAAAAGAATAAAAAAGAATCAGATGAAATATTTGAATGCCCAATAAAATCGGAAAAAAATGATAATCAACTAAAAATTCAAATGGAGAAAAGAAATTCTCCTGAATATAATATTAATATTAATAATGATATTCCTATTCCGGAAAAAGGCATCTTAGATAATTCGAAAACTGTTATTGAATCCCCATTATTTCTGTATCCAATAGAATCACTAAATGCAGAAGTTAATTTTACAGAGATAGTACAGAAAGAGGTTGTGTCAATGCCAACGGTATTAGTTGAAGAATTGGGTACAATTGAACCAATTAAAAAACAAGTTCTTTCATGTGAAGAAAAATCAATTCTTAAAGCAGAAAATTTTATTAATCATGATAGTATAAATATCATTGATATAAATCTAGAAAATATGGATTATTTAAAAGAAAAGACGATTAATAATTTAAAAGTTGATGTATCAAAGTTAATATTTGACCAATATAAACAGCAAAATATTACCAATAAACATCTAAAATTTTATATAGGAAGTGATGATTCACTTTTTACAGATAGGCAATTAACAAAAAAACATAAAATTAGGAAAAAAGAAAATATTATCGCTTTAAGCGATATTATAAGAAAATTAAAAACAAAAATACTGGCAAATATAAAAAAAATTCATAAATGGCCGTTCGGCAATAATTCAATTTATTTTTGGATGTTGAAACCAGATAGAAATTCTACAGCGAATAAACGTAGCCGAAAAAAAAAAAAAAAAAAGAGGGAAAACCAGACTAATAATAGAAATAAATAAATAACATAAACACTTTAATAATAATAAAATTAAAATTAATATAAACAATGAAAACTAAATATTGAAAAACGAAAAAAAAAAACACAAAAAAAAAGTTATTATAAATTTAACAACATCCTAGACATATATAAAAGAAAAAAAAAATTATCTTGTTTAACTTCTTTGGTCATAATGGAGATAAAATAAAATCAACATTTTTTTTTATAGGTTAATTTTTTCTTATTTTTTTCGTTTACTTTTGGCAATAATTTTTATGAATATTAAATTATATTATAATTATTAGAAAAAAAAAATATATATATGTATGGAGTAGTTTCAAAACTTATTTTTTGAGAACTGCTTTGTATAGTTTATATCAACTAATGTGTTTGCCTGCACTTAAAAATTATGTTAATTTTTATTGCTTAGAAGAAAAATCTTGAGAATTAATAAAATTAGAGAATTAGAAAAAAAAGGTATTATGAATAAAATAATTATTAATTATTTTGAAAAATATAATAAATAAATTTAAAAATAATAATAAAAAAAAATGATAATAAAAGTAATGTAAACCTTAAGATTAAAAAAAAAAAAAAAAAATGTTGAATCAATTTATTTGATGAAAAGAAAATGTTTAATAATAAAAAAAAAAAATTATTAAGAAATAATTTAAACAACCTGAAAGAGAATATTAAAGATGTGTTATAATAATAAAAAAATAAATAAATAAATAAAAAATAAACTTTATTCTTAGACAAGAATAAATAATTAACAAGTACAAATAAATGAAAAACTTAGCCAGATATTTTACAAAAAAAGTTCATTGAAATTCAGACAATGTATTCATTAACTTTATTTAAAATATACAAACGATTAAAAATAAATTGGTCTTAGGAACAAATATAATTGAAAAAATATAAGGTTTGAAAATAGGTATAAATAAACAAATAAGGATAATAAGAAAAGCCAAAAAAAAAAAAAAAATAATAATAAATAAACAAATAATTTGAGTAAAACTAGAAAAAGGGAATTATTGATTTTTATGAATCAATGGAATCATTATCACTTTATTTATTTTTTAGGTTTGATAATCATCATTCATTTATATATATTAC
Source organism: Nezara viridula (assembly GCA_928085145.1). Lineage (NCBI taxonomy): Eukaryota > Metazoa > Arthropoda > Insecta > Hemiptera > Pentatomidae > Nezara > Nezara viridula. The sequence continues at coordinate 12,279,331 of OV725081.1, forward strand.
TAATAATCAATTATTTACTTAATTTAATTATAATCATTTAATTAAATTATAATGTTTAACTTAATTCTAATCAATTAATAATAATATTATTTAATAATAATATATTAAATAATATAGTAATAATATTGATTATTTTAATGATAACCATTTAATTTAATTTAATTGTAATCAATTAGCTCAATTATAATCAATTTATATTAATGATAATCATTATTATTTTAATACTAATCATTTAATTATAATCAATCCACGTTAATTAATAATATCACTAATATTACCAATAATTATTTTTATTTAATTATAACCGAACTATATTATTAATAATCGATACTTTATTAATAATCATCATTTAATTTAATTATAATCCATTTATAATTAATATAAGGCAAGAAAAAAATTAAAAGTTAAGATCAAACTAGATCCTATTTTTGAAAAAAATAAAGTTTAAGTCATCAATGTAAAACATAGTAAGAAGAATTAGTAGTAAATGTACTGCAACATTACTTTTCAATACTTGGCATGGCGTTTCGGATTGTATATAATTTTTAAATATAATTATCAAGCGTATTAAACTTTTTATTGTTTCACATTCATTTTCTTATAGAAACAGAAGATTAAAAATTAAAAATCATATTCATCATTAAACCGTTGATTTAATTTTTCTTTTGATAGTTAATTATAATCAGTAAAATAAATATAATATTATTTCTGGATTAACATTAAAATAAATAATTATATATATTAGCATTTGTGTGTATTCAAGATATTGTTACTCCAAGAATTGAATGTTCATATTATTATATTATATTAAAAACAAAAGAAAAAAAAAGGAGGGATTTTTGTTTGACTTTTGTAGAAGAAAATATAACTAAAACATTTAAAGAGAAAAAAAAAGAAACAAATTAACAGAACTGATTGGTATAATGTATGGAATTATAATTAAAAATGACGTTTATGTTTTATCCTACTTTTAATTTTAAAGATATTAAAATCGGAGATAAAATCCTATAATGAAATTGATTTATTTCTTGAAATGAGATTAAATAATCAGTTAAGAAAAGGAATAAAATAAAAGTATTATTAATTTTTTGAATCCATTGAAAACGTGTAATTTATACAATGTAACCAATTAATAATATATACAATTAGCAACTTTAGGTAAATTAATTTTTGTTAAATTAAGTGAAGAAAGGAAAATAAGGATGATAGTAATTACTAATTAGTTACATAGTACAAAACAATTATTAATTAAAAAAAGTATATATAATAATAAAATAAAGTTAGATTAAATTATTTATTGTTACTTATTATTAAATGAAGAATACTGTTTTCGATATAGAAATAACTATTGTCTAATTGTTCCTGTTAAAAAAAAAAAAAAAAAAAAAAATAATAATAAAAAAAAAAAAAAAAAAATAATTTAATATCAATATTATTCTATGATATTAGCAAGAAGTAATTAAGAATAACAAATAACCATATATCATAATCTCATTGTATAACCATTGGTGTAAAAAACTGTAATGTTTTCTATTGTCATAACAAATTACATTACTGTACTTTTATATATAAATTATGAAAAAAAAAGAGAGGTTTCTACCTCTAAAAGTGAAATGATTAAGAAAAGAAAATTATGTATTTCATTAAATTACATTATAAACTTAGAAATGAAACTAAGTTAACATGTACTAGTTTATTAAGTTATAAATATATTCTAAATATTATAATATTAAGTTAATATTAATTAATTAATATTTATTGTTTTAAAGCAATAGTAGATACATTATATTACTATTAAATAACATAAATTAGGAATGAATCAGCTATGCTATAGACTGAATAGAAATATTATATCTATTGCATTTATTTATCATTTTCCATTTGTAGTAAGTTTACTTGTTGTTTGATATGATGGCCATGTTCATCTATTATTCTAGTGTCATCGATAAAACAAAGAAAATCTGATGTTATTAAAATTAATATTCAATAGAAATATTAGATGTTATAATATAAATAACCATCAAAACTGTAATAAAAAAAAAAGGATGGGTTAGAAATTTATAGATATAAGTATTCACAAAATATTGTAAAAAAATGTAATTGTTAACCACATACCAATGGATCCTATCTTTCCCTCACAACCTGATTACTCCTGATTACCCTTAATTTGATGGATGGGACCAAGCATGGTATAAAGAAATTCAATTAAACCAACAGTATAGTTGAGTGCTGCAAGAGACTTTGCACTTGTAGAACGGAGGAGATAAAAGACAATAGCTTTTGTAAATACAATTCTTTGAATATTGCTGTCACATCTTTTTCCAATTAAGCACGCTCGCTTTGACCACTGAGTTATAACATCCTGTGACCCTTGTCCGTGGGAATAAGTCCGTTTGGAACTGGGCATCTTGACCATGTGTGTGACCATATTTATGTGACGTGCATCCACCCTGATTCTAAAAAACCTGTCAATGTCACAACCCCGAATATCAGGCAGTTGTCCATCAGATTCCTTTTGAACTGTCAAGGCTTCCACCCTTAGAGAAGTTTTATTACTTTACTTCTGAATACCCTTTGTCCAGTATCCCTACCGGCACTACCCCTAAATTAGTTCTTAGAAACCAAGTTAACGCCCATCACCCCCTCTCCTCCTCCGACCAAACCTATCCCCACCCCAGAGTTGGGCTATATTACCGCCCTTAATATTAGAGAAATTCATTCCATTCAATGCCATCATTCCATCTGTAAATATCAGTAGATGTAACTTATGTAACATTAGTTTAGGCCTCACAAGGCTAGTTTGTAAGAAGTTCACTAAGATTATGTCAATATAACTTTATATTTCACAATAAAAGTATATTTCAAAGTCTTCACTGTTGTACGAGTTCGTTAATTCGCGCGTTGCCATAGACTTTAGCGCCTAAACGAATGTACCGATTTCAATGAAATTTTCTCGGCGCCCTTTAATTTTTTATCTATATAATATGCTTCAACGAAAAGAAACTGAAAAAAAAAACTTACGATGGATAGTAAAATTATATTCCTAATAACTGAAAAAGTATACACTTTTTTGTTGATGGTTATTTAAAAGTTTACAAAATTTCCTAAAAAAAAAAAAAAAATCGTTAAAATCGAACAATTTTTGGAGCAAAGATATGATCTCTAGTCTTTTTTTTTAGATGTACTGCAAACGTTTTATATATATATATATATATATATATATATATATATATATATATATATATATATCTTTTGACTAGAAACAAGTTTACTCCAATAATTTGAATCAACTTTCATTCATTTTTATTTATAACTAGGAAGGTAATGTTACTTTGGATGTATAATTGTTTGGAAATAATAAACTATTGTGAAATAATTTGCAGCGTTTTTTTTTTTCAAATTAATTATCGTTATATGTATATGAAAAAAAAATCTTTCGGGCTGAAGCTCCCTCGCTCCCCCTAAATTAAATCTGGATCCGCTAGTGTATACCACTAATCTTAGTGTAAAAGGTCGTATGTAAAAATTTTCAACTTTTATTCTATTTATATTAAAGGTGACATTTGTAGTCTGCAACTGGTATAAGTAGTCTGCTACTATGGAAAATAGCAGATAAAAATAAAATAAGAAATTATAGTAATAAATCATGAAGAAATAATGAGTTTTGATGCACTCTTGTAAAACAATAAATTTTTACATAAGACCTTTTGCACTAACATTATTGAAATTCATGTTCAGTATGCATTTTTTTTATTTTTTTTTTTTATTAAGAATAATCAAATATAGAATCTTCAAATACGGCACTCTTTTGTTGAATGTTGAATTATAACTGTATTTCCGAATTGGCTTCTCCCAGAGATTTTATTCTCATACGAAAAATTGTATACCTTGTAATATAAAATGAAACACATGAAGCTACACTGACCTTAGTTGGCAGACTTTTTTTTTTTTTTTTTTGTTTTGTTTAGATGTATATATTTCCTTGACACAGGACTATACTTTAAAAATTCCTGTTTCTATAGAAGGTTTCATTCTCAACTGCCAAATCATAAACCTTAATATATAGCTGTTTATGTAACCGATAGAAATGGTGAAGAAGCAATACTAACCCTATTTAGCTGACCTCTGTTGACAATTAGTTTCGCTAAACAGCTGCTAATTTCTAATTGCGTCACAACTAATGAAAGTTTACTTTCTTTCAAAAAAATATTTAACTCAATATCAAAGAATTTAACCTCGAAAATAATAAATTATTTAAATTAACAACTAGCCTTAGCCTTGACAACTCATATTTAAATTAGAAACATTAATTATTTAAAAATATTCTTTAAAAACAACGACGCTTTCGAGGTTTATAAAAAACAAATAATCATATAGATAATCAGCGCTATCTACCAGTTGGAATTGCTAATTTCGATATAAAATTAGATTTCCCAAATCTCAGCATTCATGGATTAGAGCTGGGATAAAAAAAAAACAATTAAAAGAAAAATACAAACGATTTTTCTCTTGCCATTTTAAAGTGAAAATGTTATGGTGAGTAAAAGTTTCACCATAGTGTTATTTTATGTTTCATTTACATATGCTTTCGACCGTTACCGCCATCTTCATAAAAATTAAAACTTGCATAGATTTTAACGAATTGTATGAAAAGAATTACAAGGATGTTCAACCCCGTAAGTCCTTATTATAGTCATGTATATGAGTCTTTTGTAATTAATTGGAATTTTAGAGCGTTCGTATAGTAAGTGCTGAAGTAATCGGAAACGTCGAGCTGTTTCTTGTCGTTTCAGTCTGGTATGAGGATTCCAAGTTACGCTTTTGTCCAGGTGGAGTCCTAGGTAAGAATTTTTATTTTTTTATTTTAAATGATATTTACAACTGTATACAAAAAATACATCTGGTAAATTCGCACATTGGTATAAAGACATGGAACACATGTTGAGAATCTACCCATTGGTAGCACTCTAATAATATGTCTATATTAGAAGATCACGTGGCCATCTTCTTTTCAGAAGCCTCAGAGGGTTATCAGGAATCGAATAGGAAGCAAGGTTAGAGACAAGAGGGTTGGGATGGTTATGAAGTTTATTATGGAAGGACAGATATCTGGATTGGGCCAAATCTGATACATAAGGAACATTAAGGTCATTATGGATAATTTTATTTGTAACAAAGTAAGGAGCATTAAGGATTTTACGAAGGGTTTTGGATTGTAAGGACTGTATTCGAGAGGATTTTGAAGGCTTGGTGGAGCCCCATAGCTCAACCCCGTAAGTCCAAATAGGCCTTATTATAGTCATGTAAATCAGTCTTTTATAATTGATTGGAAGGTTAGAGCGTTTGTCTAGTAAGTGTTGAAGTAGTCGGAAACGTCGAGCTGTTTCTTGTCGTTTCAGTCTGGTATGAGGATTCCAAGTTAGACGTTTGTCCAGATGGAGTCCTAGGTAACGGATTTGTTCAACAGGAATAAGTGAGGTGTTGTTAAAGGATACTGAAGGACAGGAAGTCATTGGTTTACGACGAAGGGTGAAGGTAATTTGATGGGATTTATTGGAATTTATTTTAATTCTCCAGTTCTGACACCATTCTTCAAGGTTTGTGATGTGGGATTGAAGGGTTTGGGATGCAAAAGATGGGTCGTTATTGACTGATAGGATACATGTGTCATCAGTATATGTGGTGATGACAGTGTTGGGATGGGTTGGGATGTCAGATGTATAAACTGTGTAAAGGATAGGACCTAGGATACTACCTTGAGGAACACCTGCAGATTGGGAAAAACGGGATGTATATACATTGTTGTGATTTACTTTAAAGTATCTATCAGTAAGGTAGGAACGGATAATGAGGAAGTAGGTAGATGGTAGGAATTTTCGGAGTTTGTACAGCAGTCCCGGGAGGTAAGAATTAAAATTAAAATATAGATTTACAAAAGAATCAGTTCTCAATTTGATAGACATTTTCAATATTGATATAATTTGGTAATTCACGTAAACAGAACTACGTCTACATCACAACGCTTTTAAATCAGTCACTGATAACTTAGAGGTATCATGTTACTGAGAGCTTTCAAAGAATTTCTAGAAAAACGTCACGAATAAGATAACATCACACGTTTAGTCCTAGTTAAGTAATCCGGATTAAAAATGTATTGCAGCAACAGGGCCTAAACTGTAACTTTAATTACGACTGACGCAACCTATCCTAACGGTTTAAGCTACAAACTTACTCATATCAGCACTGTTTATAGGATTTATAAAGCTTATCACTAGTTAATCAGTTGAAAATAGTCTGGTAATAGTACATTGTCTATTACTGGAACATTTACAATATATGAAAAATACATCCCATTCCTAAAAAAAACAAATTCCATAAGACCTTATGAAGGAGAGTGGTTTCATGGCAAGAGTCACTTAGGCAGATTAGATAAATTCTTCTTGGCATCTTACCAAGATCCTTCTTGCTGCTGCCTCTTGTTATCCACGAGTCTGCAGCCAGGAACAGACCATGCTGCATAAGAACTGGAGGACCAGTGTTGTTACCAATCCTGTGGATCCAAAGGCTGTATCCATCTTCTGTGATCACTTCGTAGTTGGTCGCCTGGTAACCTCCTCTCTGTGCTAGTTCGTCCTGCGAAAGGAATATTTGAAATCGATTTATACCTATCTATTTATCAATAAATCGAAATAATATATTTTTTATAATTAATCTAATTGTTAGTGAAATTAAATGAGAATTAGTAATAACACTGTTCGTTCCCGCAATACTCGTTCCCATTCTTCTGATTTATACGTAAGGGCCCACCGAACTGCCGCTTTCGACAGATCCCTACGGAACTACATCCCTCCCGACATCCGTCAATCCAAAACTCTTCCTACCTTTAAAACCCGCCTGTTCAATCATTTCTTATCCATCCAGTCCCGATGAAATTGTAAATAATACTGTAAATATGTATATATATTATCAGATCGTTCCTCATTATTCTTACTTTATGTTTATTTTCAATTTTTCATTTTTTTTTTTATTATTAACTGATTTAAATTAGAAAGTAACTTATAATTTCTTTTATTATTTTGTTTGATTTGACTATTCACTTACTCTATATTTTTGTTTATGTATCTCTGAGGCTCCTTAGCCCACATTTTTGTCTTTCTGTATTATTCTAAAGGTACTCGTCCCAGATTAAATAAAGCATTATTATTGTTATTATTCTAGCATTAACGGGATTAGCACTGATTCTCCTCAACTTTTTTTTTTTTTTTATTAACGAAATTTACAACTGTAGTTAATAATAAATACAACAAGTAAATATGAACAAGTAATATGACATGTACAACATGAAGAGAAACTACCCATTGGTAGAACTCAAATTAAAGTTCTATATCAGAAGGTCCCGAGGCCATCTTCTTTTCAGACGCCTCGGAGGGTTATCAGGGATCCAGGAGGAAGCAAGGTTTGAAACGAAAGGATTCGGATGGTTCTGCAGTTTGTTATGGAAGGACAGGTATCTGGATTGGGCCAAATCGGAAACATATGGAACATTAAGGTCTTTATGGATGATTTTATTTGTGACAAAGTAAGGAGCGTTGAGGATTTTACGAAGGATTTTGGATTGTAAGGATTGGATACGAGAGGAATTCGATGGTTTAGTGGAGCCCCAAAGCTCAATTCCGTAAGTCCAAATAGGTCTTATTATTGTCATATATACGAGTCGTTTATAATTGATTGAGAGCTTAGATCGTTTGTCTAGTAAGTGCTGCAGTAGTCGAAAACGTCGGGCGGTTTCTAGTCGTTTCCATCGGGGTTCCAAGTGAGTCGTTTGTCAAGGTGTAGTCCTAAGTATCGGATTCGTTCGACAGGGATGAGAGGGCTATTGTTGAAGGATACTGTAGGACAGGAAGTCATAGGTTTACGACGAAGAGTGAAGGTTATTTGATGGGATTTATTGGAATTTATTTTAATCCTCCAGTTTTGACACCATTTTTCAAGGCTTGTGATGTGTGATTGAAGAGTTTGGGATGCAATAGATGGATCGTTATTAACTGATAGGATACACGTGTCATCAGCATAGGTGGTGATGACAGTGTTGGAATTATAAATTTAAACAGGCCGTTATTTCCTTTACTTACTGAATGCTCAATTACTCAATTAATACTTAAACAAGTTTCAAGATAGTTCTCATTTCTTCTTCGGTGTATACTATTTATTTTCAAGTTAATTTATTAACAGCTATATTTACACCAATTTTTAAAAAACATTGTCAACTTAATGACTCATTCATTCATTCATGTATGGCACAACATCCCGTCACCGAGACTGGGCCTCCTCCAAGAGCCTCCGCCAGTTGGCTCTGTCTTCTGCTGCAGCTCTCCAGTTCCGCACACCAAGCAGGGTTCTCGCATCATAGGCCACGTTGTCCAACCATCTCGTCCTCGGCCTTCCTACCCGTCTTACGAGGTGCAGCTCCTCCATCATTATTTTTTTTGGTATTTCAAGGGTGCTCATTCTGGCCACATGCCCTGCCCACCTTAGTCTGGCCAGTTTAATATACGTGACTACGTCGATGTCTGCATAGAGAGAACTGAGCTCCCTATTTTTTCTTTTCCTCCAGACATCACCCTCCTTTACTGGACCATAAATCCTTCTGAGGACTCCTCGCTCAAAGACACTCAGCTTCATCTCATCCCTTTTGGTCATCGTCCAAGCCTCTGAGCCATATGTCAAAACAGGCCGAACAAGGGTCTTGTATATGATCAGCTTGGTCTTCTTTGAGAGGTACCTACTTCTTAAGTGTCGGCCAAGTCCAAAGACACATCTATTGGCAGCCGTGATCCTTCTTTGTATTTCTTGAGCCATGTCATTCTTGCTATTGATTTCAGACCCAAGGTATATAAAACTTTTCACTCTCTCAAACTTAAAAGAACCTACCTCAAATGGAGAGTTCAGATCAACCTCACCGCCAACTCTCATATACTTAGTTTTCCTCTCGTTGACTTCTAGACCAAGTGGTCTTGCAGCTGCTTCAAGGCTTATAAACGCTTCTCTGAGAGCCCGTTCAGACCTACCTACTATGTCAATATCATCAGCAAAACCAAGAAGCTGTGTCAGGCGATTGAAGATTATATCTTTGGTCTGAATACCGGAGTCTCTTACAGCTTTCTCCTCTGCCAAATTGAACAATAGACAGGCGAGGGCATCCCCTTGCCTAACCCCACTGCTCACTTTAAACTCTTCGGAGTCGTCAGAACCGACGCGTATTCTGCATCTCGAGCTGTCCATGGTCATCTTGATTAGGCGTACGAGCTTCTGAGGGATGCTTAGCTCCTCCAAGGCACAGTATAGTTGCGTTCTATCAACGCTGTCGTATGCTGCTTTAAAGTCCAGGAATAAATGGTGGGTGACTACCTTACGCTCCATAGTCTTTTCTAGGATCATCCTCAGAGAGAACAGTTGATCAGTCGTTGAGCGTCCTCTTCGAAATCCAGCCTGATATTTCCCCAGTTAATTTTCAGAATACGGGATACGGGATGACTTAATGACTACTCATCACAATTACGACGTTTCGGCTCGTCGAGCCATTTTCAAGTCTAAACAAATTTTCATTTACAATCATATATTAACTTTAACATATTTCAAATTATAAAAATTCTTATTATATACCTAAAATACCCATCATGTACCTGTCCTTTTCACTTATGCGAATTGCAAGCGTCTACTCATAATAAAATTCCTTATTATTGTCATGTTCACCTTTAATTATTTTATAACATTATTATTACTCAATTCTTTCTTATTAAATGATTCAAATAAGTTAAAATTACCTTGTTCATGAGTCACCCACATGTCATCCATCTCATTTCTATTCAGTGACTGGTTATTCTTATAGGAGTAGGGGAAGACTATTTATTATAAACATATATAATGATGTTTCCCAATATTATATGCTGATCTATTTTAAGTAATATTAGCTAATTTATTTCAAATTTTGATTTTTTTCAATTGAACTAGCGTAAAAAGTATTCATATTATCCACGTCTGTATGATTATTTACCGAGTTTTTAAAGTTTTTAGTTATGTATATTGCTTCCTCAATTCTACGTTTATTCGTATTTCTTTCATTATGTAGGAATTTTGGCGTTTTTGAAATCAAATTCATGTTTAGTTTGCATAGTATGTTGCGAGAGTCCAGTAGCTAATTTAATTTTTGTGTTTTTTAATTACAATTTCGTTTATGCTGTTTAAGCCTTTTTTCAAATCACTGGGATGTCTGTCCAAAATCTCATTATTGTACATTTAAACAGACGCGTTATTTCCTTTACTTATTGAATGCTTAATTACTCAATTAATAGTTAAACAAGTTTCAATACTCAATACTCAATACTCAATTAATACTTTAACAAGTTTTTCAGTCAATGTTTAAGAGAAAAACAAAAATAAAATTGGGTGAAAGAAGTCCTTTTTTTATGAAGTCTCATAAATGTATTTCTCTTTTACGGAAAGTTTATGTGTTTTTGAAGTATAAAGTTTGTCATTCTGATATATTCTCTGTGTTTTTGTATCGAATTCTAAAAGCAATTCGAAATTCACAAAAATGTTCCAAACACCACCGAAAATATACTTAGGGCACCAATAGCTGACAATTCACACTAAAACTATTACATCGTTGTTATTTTTAACATCCTTTTTAATATTTGTGGCGAGTTTATATTTTTGATTGGAAAACTGCTAAACTTATATCTGTATTCGTAATTACGGTTTTTGAACCCTCTTCCTAGAAAATTATTAATGGATTTTTTTTTCCAGTGTAATATCACGCACGTAAAGTTTCAAGATAATCATCCAAGGACTCGAAAATGAAAATGGCCTTCGTAAGATGTTTGGCCTGTCGGTAGTTCCGAATAATTGCTATGACTTTGTTCAGAAGAACATTTACACCCAACACCAAACTATCTACCATTTCGTCAATGTTACATTATAAAATTAAAGAGATGGCTGGGAAGATGAAGGGGAAGTGAGGTTATAACCAGTAATCTCTTTCAGTTTATAAATAAACTGAACGAAATTACCGTTCGGAAAATCTTTCCATCTCTTTAAAAATCTATTGAGTTGGCAAATAAGTCCTTTCGGTTTATCAGGGTGAAATAAAACTCAGTGTATTATAGACATGAAATTTATTTTAATCTACAATATATTGACCATTATTTAATATGACTTTTTCCCATCTTTCCACTAACTGCATAAGATCATGTTTATATTTGCCAGTTCTGGGCGTTTATTTTTAATTGATTGAACCGATTTTGTTAATTGTGAGCAGTATAGAGTTGAATCAATTGTTTTTCCTGATGACAATAGCTCATAAAAAATAACACCGTTGAAATTCCATCATATGGAAAGCATTATCTTTGGATGAAATCCGGGTTTTGACATTCTTCTAAGAACATCACTACAAGGTAACCAAGATTTTCTACAGACTACATTATTGTAAAATATCCATTCTTTATCTCCTGTTACCAACCTTTTCAAAAATGGGTCGTTTTGTTGTCGTTTCCGTAATGAATCACAAACAGAAATGCGTGTTGCCAAGTTGACTTCAGTCAGAGCGTGAATTATTAAGCAATTAATCAATCAAACATTAAGCCTGAAAACATAGCCGAGCTTGAGCATATGGTTTTCTCCTCTTTTATGCGACAAATTTAGGGCCATAGCAATCTCTCGCACTGATTGGATGGGATTTCGATCAACAACGGCCTTAACATTGCTGGTTTCAATTTCATGTGGGCGACCAGACTGTTGAACATCATTGATATCAAAATTTCCTGAATGAAATTTGGCAAACCAATTTTGACAGCTGCGTTCGGTTAAGACATCATTCATATAAACAATGCAAATTTTCCTATGAGCTTGTCCAGCACGCTTACCTTTTTTTAAAATAATACAACAAAATATGCCGATAATGAATGATATTTTCTTTCATACTCACAGTGCAATATCAAAAACAATACTAAGCTAGTTTCAACAAGAGTTAATAGATATAGTTGTTGACATATTACACAGAGGATAAACAATCCATCTTAGGGATTAATCAGATAAGAAGTGTATCATAGTGAAATAAAAATAAACAGAAAAACCGAAAGGACTTATTTGTCAACCCAATATATTATACATCGCGCCTTATTGCCAACGTATAGTTAAATTCGCTAATTAGTAACCATAATATATATATTCAATTTGTCCAGCTCCATATAAGCCCAACACTAATTTAAGCCTTTTATTTTAATATTTTCATTGTTCCTTACATTTTTCTACTTTTTCTATTTTATAAAAATTATAATTATATTACAATATAATATAATAATTAATAGATTGTAATCAAGGGAAAATATCTTGATGGAATAATAACTGCTGTCACCTAGGTAAAATCAAACTACCACCTCCAAATGAATAAATACCATATCCCATACAAATGTTTATTCTAAATTTTTTATTTTGCACTAGCTGTGTACTCGGTCACGCGTTGCTGTGTTTAATAGAAAAAAATAAATAAAAAAGAAAGAAGATGTTTCTAATATACACTGACTGGCAAAAAATTCCACCCACTTGTTACCCATTAAGGAACCACGTTGGAAAGGTTGGCTCCGGGAAAAATTACAGGCTGCATATTTTTCGTTTCTTCTTCTTCACACCCTTTCACGCCCATCTGGAGATCGAAGAGCGAATCTTGATTCATCTGTAAAAAGTACAGCACTCCATTCGTTCATAGTCCAATGGCTGTGTTCTCGAGCAAAAGCCAGCCGTGTAACTCTGTGAGTTCTGGTCAACTCTGGTCTTCTTACTGGACGAAAAGCCATTAATCCATACTCATTTAATCTTCTCCGAGCGGTACGTTCAGAAATTTGCACACCTCGAACTTCTTCGAGCTGATGAATCGTTTGAACAACGGTAAGGTGCCGGTTTCGTAAAATTCTCAGTCAACAACCGGTCATCCCGTGGTTCTGTTACCCTAGGCCGTCCAGAACCGGGCCTTCTATTGTAAGAACCAGTTTCCCGAAAACGCCTGACGGCGTCTCGTACAGTTTCATATGGAACTCCGATGGCATTAGCTGCATATCTAATGAAACGTTTATCATCAATAAGTGCCACACCACGCGCAACATCCTCAGCACTAAGAGGCATTTTTAAACTTAATATTGCAAAAATTAAAAGCCGGAGACTAAGAAATGTGCTGCAAGAAACGGCACTGAACTAATGATACTGAATAAACATTTTGATTCCATAGAAAGTAAACATTGGAATCAAGGATCATTTCATTGAATTAAGGATTAAGGGTTATTGTCCTCTATATTAACATTCCCATTTATTCATTAAAAACAATAGACCAATCCAAAGCAGAAATATTTTTAGATGAAGACATGAAACAATCAAATGGGTGGAATTTTTTGCCTGTCAGTGTATTTTATTTCACAATATTAGTGGATATACTATATTTTTCATTGTTCCAGTCTTTGTATAGATCTAGACATTGTCTGCTTTTCTAACTCTAAAACACGTAACATATATTTGTCTGAGTGAGAGAGAAGCAGTACGTATCTAAATCTCTGAAGAAAACGTATTAAATGTTCTAAACATTATATCTCTGCACCAAATCCGATTTTAGAGATCATTTTTTTAACTAGCAGGAAATTAAGAAAGCTTTAAAATAATCACGTGTATAATCAAACAAAGATTGTGTGATTTTGAGTCATTCGTAAATATAGTTTTGAACTCATTGTAACTTTTTTTCCCTACTCTTTTCGAGGAAGGATGTTATATACATAAATTAAAAGGGCTTCAAGGAGAAGACTTTATCCATGTTTAATTAAAATGTTTCAGAATCGTTACGTCAATAATTTCAAAGCAATCGGTGAAGGAGTTTCACCTAACATTTACGTTTTTATTAATATATATTAGGAGAGTATTAGGTAACAGGAGGTTAACAAATGTGTAATTAAATGAACAGCTGTGTAATTATTGCTAATTACAGAGCTAATAGGAGAGCTCCTATAACCTCCTACGCTCTTAATAAAAAAATAAAATAAAATATGACATACACTAAAAACGTTTTTATATAGTAGAGAGATAACACTCCGTTTCACACATGGCACTCAGTTGAACGACTATTTTCATTTTCTAATTTGTAGGATACACCTATCATTGTTGAATGATCAATTTTTGAGAAACGGCTACTATTAAAAGCTAATTGCCAAAAAGTTTAATTTGGAATTAATATCTACTTAGCTTATTTATCTTTTTGTTGTCAATTATAATTTCTTTGACAAATTGCTCTTTAAAAAAGGTTACTTTAATAAAGACTATTTTCTTGATTAATTATTTTAAAACTATATCCACTGTGCCAACCATTTTTCATCATTACTTATCCCTAATATCTAAAACTAAAAAAAAATAAAATAAAAAAATTATAATAAAATGATTTTATAGTAAGCAGTTTTAAAGTGGAACTAAGTAGTTCAGACGAAAGTATTTTGAATTTCTATTTTAAATACAAAATATGAAAAGTATTTTATACTTAAATTAAACATGTTATTTAAAATATAATAAAAAAAAAAAAAACAAGAATAAAAATGTGCCCAAAATGTAATAGAGCTATTTTTCACCATTAACTTTTTCAATAAATTTTTATTTCGTAGAAGACTATCATAAATAGTAGCATGACAACCATTGCAGCTATGAATTACGGTTTATCTTGAAGACTATATATTTTAGATATTTATAACGTCTTGATGTCTGCTTCGAAAACATTAAAACACAATTTATCCCTTCTAGATCCATCGATTATTGAAATCATCTGTGTTTTGAAACCTTCGGATTTGTTCAATTAATTTTATTAAAATTAAAAAATTTATTTAAATGTAAAAATCGGAATTCGCTATAAAATTATCTTTCGTTTGATTCCCTAATTCATCGAAATCCATCGCTACCGAAAGTTGGAAAACGTATCTATAGGGGGAGTCCAATGTTCATAAACTTCTTCCTCTAAAGTATATATAAAATAATCTTTAAGCACGTCTGTTTGTTCTGTGAAAATGAATAAATTTATGGTGTCACCAATCATAAATCATAAATTGAACTGTGTCACAATATTCACTCACACTTAAACACACAGAACTAGACAAACATATGATCAACTACTGTCATTGCTTATCGTTCATTTGTTTATCAGGTGATTAAAACCTGTTATTTAGTATTAAGCACGTTAAACTTTGTACAGTAAGTCTTAATGTAGTAAATAAATAATAAATTTTTAATCTTTGATATATGTTTAATAAATGAGTTTGAGATATATGTTAATATGAACTATTTTGTTTATTTTGTGTTAGTGAACACATACCTAAAATAGTGCTGTGCAATTACGAAACATCCAGTATATGTGTGTGTGTGTGTATACACTTATGTGTATCACGTATGGTGACTGTCTACATCACGATATAATAAAACTTTTACAATACCTTAATGAAAAATGTTACTTACAATGCTAGGCAGACCCGGGATTTCCGGCGGCTTCTTTAGAGTTAAGGCGATCCCCCCTGATTCTGGTAAGCAAAAGAAATTGAGGATGAGAAGCGACAACATCATGTAGGAGACTAAGGATGGAAGGGAAGAGACTGGCGGGTAAATTATTCATTCCTGTTTGTAAAGAATTGAGCAACACCTTCTCTCAATGCCATCTTCATTACAGCATTACAGACCGATATCAAGCACATTAGCCCAATCAAATTAGACATGTTACCTTGCAAAACGTCGGGTAATTTAAATTTCTTATTTAAAATATTAGACAGATAGAAAATAACTTTATTCTGGGACACAGTCTCCTGAGAATAACAAAATTAAAAGATTACATCTGGTCAAAATAAAATCAATCGGAAAAATGAAATAATGTTAAGAAACTATAAAGTAAACATTCTATATACAAAACAAACGAAACTATATACAAAACAATTAACACTATGACAAGACACTTAAAGCTATTTGCACTGATAGACCAGTATACACTTTTAAGAAAACAATAAAGAATTAAAAATAAAAATATATTAAATTCTTTATTAAAATCAGCTTTGTGTTTCTGTTGAGAAAACAGAATATAAAGTGCCTGATTAATATATAAATATATTATCATTTAGCATTGATATTTGACAATGAATGGCATGAAATAAATGTATGTTGTCGAATGGTTAGCAACTATCTAATTGTTTTTGGGATAGGAGGGTTTTGAATGTGGATATGGATGGGGAATGTCGAATTTTGATAGAGAGGGAATTCCAGAAATTGACAGAGCGAGTAATAAAGGAGTTTTGGAATGAAGCAGATCTGTGAGAAGGCATGTAAAGTTTAGAAGGTCGAGATCTTGTGGACAGGGAATGGACTTGGGATTTGAACTGGAGAAGGTTGTAGGCGTAAGAAGGACGATGGTTGTTGATGATTTAGTAGAGGAACGTACCTAGGAAATATTGTCTTCGGAAGGAGGGGAAAAGCCATTTTAACTCAGCGTAGTGGTGAGAGACATGGGAGTATCTTGTAGCCCCGATCACAAATCTTACGCAGCTGTTCATTAGTATTTTCAGTCTATCGCGGAGCTCCACAGAGAGACCACCACACACCATACAGTTATAGTCAAAGTGGGGGAAAATTGGCTATGTAGTGAATATATAAAATCCAAGTTATCCCCTTGAAATGCTTGTGGGTTCGCTATATATTTCAGTAATATTAGGAATTGACCCCAACATTCAAAAAATAAAGATGAAATATGTCAGAAATTGTTTATTATATAATAACTGGTAAAAAGCCACAAAGAATTCCGCGTCGGGTTTTGATGGAGGGAGGGGAGGAGAGAAAGATAAAAAAAATGATTTTTTTTTTTAGTTTTTAAGAATATCTCAAAAACTATGAGTTTTTTTCGCAATGATTGTTCAGTATAATATTAAAATACTCTGAAATCTCAATAAAAATTATCTTATAAATTTTTTTGGTAAAATCAATGATTATGGAGATATATATGAGATTATTGTATTTCCACTTTAAGCAAAAATACTTTAAGCAAAAAACCACATAATTGATGTTCAAGTTTAATAATTTTTTATAAGTTTTAATGTCTTCTATCACATATTATCAATTATATGAAATTAATGTCAACCTAAACTTCATATCATTATCATGAAATTCTGCATTGATTGGTATCGAATATAATACTGTTGTCAATGACTTTTTAGAATCATCAAGCAACTTTGAATAATAATTTGAAGGATCGAAAATGTTAAAAAAATAGGTAAACTTTAAAAAAGTATCGTTGACTATGAGCACGGGAGGATCTATGGGGAGGGCTTTCGGGCTGAAGCCCTCCCCCCAAAATGGTAAAATATAACCATGTTTTATGGAAAGAAATATTTAAAAAATATCTGTTAAAGTTTAATCGTTCGTGTAATTACATTTAAAAGGACTTTAAGAACCACTTAAACACCATTTCATATAGGTAGTTAGTTTCTTTCTTTTTTCCAAAGTAATTATCGTTATTTTTATTAAAAAATAAAAACTTTCAGGCTGAGGCCCTCTCCCCAAAAATTAAATCATGGATCAGATAGTGACTATGAGCAACATCAATTTTGTGGTTTCAAGCAATTTTTGCTTAAAGTGGAAATACAATAAATATAATCTCATAAATATCTCCGTAATCATTAATTTTTTATCAAAAAAATGTATAGGATCATTTTTACAGAGATTTTAAAGTACTTTAATATTATACTTGACAATTCTTGTAAAAAACTCACGGTTTTCAAGATATTCGAGAAAAAATATAATTTTTCTGTCCTTCCTCCCCTTCCTTCATCAAAAGCCGAAGCGAAATCATTTCGGTCTTTTTATCAGTTATTATGGGGAAGGTAATGAACAATTTCTGATAAGTTTCATATTTATTTTTTGAATGATGGAGTAAGGCTGTTTTTTTTTTCCCTAACTTTACTAGGCTAATAGTCCTCCAAAAACCATTGAAATTTCAAAATTTGTTTTGTTTCCGCTAAATACCTCCTTTTTAGAGCGACATATATATATATATATATATATTATATATATATATATATAAAAAAATGGTCATATTCAATCTCATACAGCTTAAAATTATCTGACTTTTTTAATACAAAACATTTTTTTTCTAAACCCAATAGGAAGCGAACTATCGAGCTTTCAAAATTTACAAATTTCGGTTTCTTCACAATAGTGCTCTTTTAGTTTTGGATGGAAGAATTTTGAAATTCCATTTTGAACATCGTTCAGAAAATTAGGAGATTTTCCTTGAAGATATTCATTGATTGGATTGGTAGAGGGAGTAGGGAGGTGTTTTGAGAAGTATGTTACACCGTAGGCCAGACCACTTTATAGTGCACCATCCACATCTCAAAAAATTGCATTCAGCTATGTTTCTTGTAACTATTTATTTAAAAAAAAAAAGAAATGTTCTCACAAAAAAAGTTTCCGCACTGTCCCATAATGGCGTCCAAACAACGCGGATTGAGAATTTTCCGTAAGAATAAAAGGTTTCATATTTTTTTTTATAACTCATGAAGCATTCTATCACCTTCTTAAATATTTAAAATTGCTTATGGATTACACTCTATAATAAAGAAAATTAACGAAATGCATTCTACGAAATCTGATCGGAATAACTGGGATTACATTTACGACAGTTATAAAGAATTTAATCTTTATCTTTTCAAAGGAGGATTAATGAGTGTATTACTTTTATCAATGACATGATTGCAAACAAAAAGATAAAAGTATCAGACTACTGTTAGCTCAATTTAATTGGGTTGTGTTACACATCACCACAATGTCATCTTACTCTGCTGGTGGGCACGGGGTTATCCGCAGGTACGGGGGGGTCGGCAGCTAGTGCAGGGACATGGAGTAACAGGATCAGGTAGAAGATATGGCGCGAAGCGAGCGTAGGGTTGAAGTAACGGGGTGGTTGATCTACTGGGGTGATGGGAGGGGATTTGTTGGAATAACCCCCCCGAAAAAAAGGCCATCGTCCCTCAAGAAAATTAATTAGGATGCCTCGTCAGAAGAGAATGTCATTGGGTGGGTGATCAAGAGGTGTAATTTTTCTATGGGTCCTTAAACTCCTTGATTTGGGGGTGGGGAGGGTGGGAAGGTTAGAAGGAGTTGAAGAGGTTGGGTTGAAGTAAATTTTGAAGTGAAAATTTTGGATGTGAAAAGGTTGGGAAGGTGTGTATTGTATGGGGATTTAGGAGATGGGGAATTTTTTTTTGAGAGGTTTATAGCTGAAGAATTGTATATGATTTTGCTTAAGAGGGAAGTAATAAAAGATAGCGGGGTGACGGGGTGTCTGAGTAGTGTTGGCGGGAGTAGGGGTGGTGGGGAGGGGGGGGGGTGGGTGTAGTGGTTAGTAGGGGATGGTGTGTCTTTTATATGTCATGACTAGTGACCAGATTTTCATGGATGTAAAAACTTCAAAACAAAAAAATCTATGCGTTTCATGATCTGCAGAATAACATATTGAAATTTAATTTTGCAAGTTTTCGCCTTTTCGAGCTAAATTGCACGTTTTTGGTTTTTGTTGCATTTCATTGTATACTTTGCAATTTAAGCGCTAAATTTATATAAAATAAAAAAAAAAGATAGTGTAAAATATTATAATCAAATCTCCTTTAAAACATGAGAACAGGCGTGACCCATGGACGAAATGTCACAATTTGTAACGTTAAAGATTAGGCATAAGGCCGGGCATAGTTTTTAAATTTTTTGTTCTAAATTTTTTTATTCAAAATAACATTTTCAAGTTAAATCTTTCTGGGAAGAAAAGGTATTTTAGACTCGACTTTTTTGGTATAGGTAACAAAATTACTATCCAAGTACACACATTTTATTGTATTTGGTTGACAAATAAGTCCTTTCAGTTTTTCCGGGTGAAATAAAACTCAATATATTATAGACATAAAATTTATTTTAATCTACAATATATTTACCATTATTTATCTCAATTTTCTATCTAACTACTCCATTCTCAATGTTTTAATTTTACTATTTATTTTCATTACTATTTTCATATAACTTCATATTTCTTTTTTATGTTTTACATTTTATTCTAAGATTCGCATTGTAACACTTTTGTCACCCTTTTTGATTATGCCTACATCATCATTCCACACTTTGTAACAGTTTTTATTATTTATCTCTTAGCTCTTAGTCATTATTCTAACAATTTCATTTTACTTTATATTTATCTATTTTATTTTTTCTATTTTTTTATTTTTTATTATCTTTTTTACCATCATTACTTATGTTTCTCATACCTTGTTATTTTCTTAGCCCTGATGAAGGCCTGAACTTCAGGTCGAAACGTCGGCATATGTAAAAAAAATAAATAAATAAATATTAACATTTATATTTGCCTTCCTTTTTGACTGATCACCCCAACTATTCTTCTCTTCATTATCCACGACAGTCAACCAATTACCAATTATTACCATTATTTAATATGACTTTATCCCATCTTTCCACTAAATGCATAATGCCATGTTCATAGAATGCCAGTTTATTGATTATTGTTAAAAAAAGTGATCCAAGTGGTTTTTTGATGTCTTCTTCGTTTTGAAATTTCTTTCCATTCCTGGAGTTTTGTAGAGACAAGAATAAGTTATAGTCACTTGGAGCTAGGCCTACTGAATAGGGAGGTTGCTGCAAAAGATCCCATCCAAGGCTCAAATATTAATTGCGAGTGACAAATGAGGTGTGGGGCCTAGCGTTGTCTTGGTGGAACACTACACCCTTCCGATTTGCCAGTTCTGGGAGTTTAATTTTAATTGATTGATCCAATTTTGTTAATTGTGAGAAGTATATAGTTGAATCAATTGTTTGTCCTGATGGCAATAGCTCATTGAACATAACACCCTTGAAATCCCACCATATGGAAAGCATTATCTTCTTTGGATGCAATCCGGGTTTTGACATTCTTCTATGAGTCTCACTACTAGGTCCCTAAGATTTTTCTACGGACTACATTATTGTATAATATCTATTTTTCATCTCGTATTACCAACCTTTTCAAAAATTGGCCGTTTTGTTGCCATATCCGTAGTGAATCACAAACATAAATGTGTGTTGCCAAGTTGACTTCGGTTAGAGAGTGAGGGACCCAAACATCCAAAGGAACTCCAAGCGACTATCACTTATTCCGGTCTCTGCAGAACTCCAGGAATTGAAAGAAATTTTAAAACGAAAAAGAAATAAAAAATCACTTGGATCAGTTTTTTTAACAATAAACTGACATTCTATGAACATGTCATTATGCAGTTAGTGGAAAGATGGGATAAAGTCATATTAAATTAAATTGGAGATTAAAATAAAGTTTATGTCTATAATGTATTGAGTTTTATTTCACCAGGAAAAACAGAAAGGACTTATTTGCTATCCAATACAATAAAATGTGTGTACTTGGATAGTAATTTTGTTACCTATACCAAAAAAGTCGAGTCTAAAATACCATTTCTTCCCAGAAAGATTTAACTTGAAAACGTTATTTTGAATAAAAAAATTAAGAACAAAAAATTTTAAAACTATGCCCTGCCTTATGCCTAATCCTTAACGTTACAAATTGTGACATGTCATCACGTAAAAGGGTACTAAAGGAAATGTGGATTTTAATAAAATCTAAGGAGCTTAACTCAAAATCCATTTTTTTTTTATTTAAGTTAGTCTACACCCAGAGGTGACTAGTTAAGGATTTCATAGCCCAAGTTGCGCCATCAAAAATTTTGAGGGGAGCATATTTTGACGTATTTTTGAATTTTTGAGGGGAGTGCATTTTGGCATGGTTATGAATTTTCGGAATGAAAAGTCTTATACTAAGTGACGAGGAGAAAACATGAAACAGACCAAAGCAATTTAATACCAATTGCAGTAATTGTATATGATCTACGATTCTTCTAATTCTATCTTCGCTTAATATTTTTAAGAAAATATGAGCAATAAAATTTCTTGGGAGTGGGAGGAGGGAAGGTGGATAGGTTCTCGCGACATCGACCTAGGGATGGATGCGCACCCCTCTCTACACCTGTGAAATTAAGTCTCAATTAAAAAATGCACGGTTTCTTAAAATATATGATTAATTTTTTGGAATTGCTTTTCTTTCATACAGAATTAAGTCAATCGTCGTTCATTTTAAAATAGAATTATTGCAAATTGGATCAAAAGCAAATTTTACTAATGCTATGTATTCTAAAGACCGCCGGTGGAATTCATTTAATTATTTTAAAGGTATAAATAAATAAATATCATAAGTGCTCACATCTGGCGGTACCTGAGCTAGGGTAACGACCCACGAGGGCAACCTTTTATAAGTGGAAATAAAAACCCTTAAGAACCCCAAGAGACCGACAACAGTCTCACGGCTGAGTGTTTAAACAGGATCCAAATTACCATTAACACCTTCCAGAAATACCTTTTACACCTTTCACCAGAAATACTTAAAATATAACTGGTTAGTGGAATACCTTGGCCTGGGGGAGAGGGGGTGGTCATCCGTTAGGCTAGGAATATTCAGCCAATCAGAAAAGACTACTAAAAGAGAGGGGATGAAGAAAGGTGGGAAATATAGGACTAGGACTAAGCCACTTCATGTTGGGACTCGGCTGAGGAGACTTCAAGCTGGGAAGGAAGCGAGGACAGCTGGATGAGGAGAGGCTGATAGAGAAGAAGTCTTATGGCTTATGGCCGGATGCGACTGGCCGGCATAGAAGAGAGGTCTGATGTACCTGCCCGGCCCTGAGGAAATTCCTGATGTTTTTATCTGGCTGGGGGACTGTTGAAGACCTACCTGAACAATGATGATCTCAACTTCGCACTTCGCATAACATTATAGATAAGTCAATTCCTTTTAAAGATGTATAAATATTTAATGGCAATATAAATTTTATATTCTATGCATCTGAATCATACCTTCACAACCAATTGTTTAGATAATTAATCAGTATTTTTTGTAAATATAATGTATATAACATTCTTTATTATATAATTTGTAAATAAATGTTATTTTAATCATGCCACCTATTTATTTCATTATAGGCACAGGTAATGTTTGGTAATTAGAGAACAGATAAACACACAACAAGCCTTTGTGATAAGTAATCCAATAAATTAATCAAGGACCATTATGTCAAATGACATAATTTGTTTAACTAATATTTTATAAATTAATTCTGGATAATTATCCAGTGGCATCCCGTTAAAAATCAATAAAAACCAAATTGACACGTAGCACTACGGTTCAAGCGTTTACGGCTCTGCTTCAAACAAAACTTTAAAGATGTTGGATGTGATACACAACTCTTCATTAAAAATTTGTACTGGGGCATTGCCAACCTCTCCTGTGGAAAGTCCGTTATATTTCAGAAGATTATTTCTGACAATGAAGTATGGCCTTAAAATCAAGACTTATACTAAATAAGGTATTATTCTGTAGTGAGGAGACAGCGTGCGAAATTTATTCGGGACGCCACCTAATAATTATTGATGAAAATTATCCAGAATTATTTAATAAAAGATTAGTTAAACACAAATTTGTATCTATAATATATTTGGTCCATGATTAATTAATTGAATTTCTTTTCTCAAATGCTGGTTTGTGTTTATCATGCTTTCTAATTACCAACATTACCTGGGATCATCGTGATGTAAATAGGTGGTAGAATTAAAATACCTTTTGTTAAAAAACTTAATTTATTTTTATATTTAATAAAGAATTATATACAAATAACCTAGAAATGTGCAAATACTATATACAGTCAACTAAATACGTGATTCAATGGATTTAATCAATGATATTAAAGGTATGATTTCAGGTGGACTGTTTTGAATATTATTGTCATGAAATATTAGAACATTAGAATTGGGAATGAAAACTTATTATAGCTATTATGGTATGTGAAGTGATGTAGTCAGTAGATTTCATCGCTACATCTGCTAATCCAAAGTCACCTCGTCAAGTCCAGGTCCAAATTCTACCAGCAGGCCCACCTTCATGGTCTATGAAGGGCCAAGGCTTCAGTCCCCAAGCCGGAAGAAATCATTGGTTCTTAACTTCACAATAACTGTTAAAACACTAAAAGGAACCAGTTACTAGTTTTTACTCTAAGGGACCGGCTTCTCCAGACCCACCCATCGGTCCTTATCTAATTGCTCTCCCGCTTGACGCTGTTTTTGATGTCAGAAGTCGGTTTCATTCAACTTTGTCTTCCGCAGCCCATATTAAGTTAACTTATTTGCTATGTTCAATACATAGCAGGTAATAGAAGAGAGAAAAACTTTGTAGAAACACTTGTTGATCATTTTTCGGATCTAAACATTGAGAATGCTCTGAATGTGCCAGATATAATAATTCCCCGATGGATCCATGTCACACCAACTATATATATAAAAGAATATGGCACTTCCAGTTGAAGTTTAAAATTATTTTTAGAATATTTAGAAAAATACAAGGAGTGTAAAATCTTGTATAGGGATGCTTTGAAAGTAAATAAGGAAGTAGGATGTTCGGTTATAAATTCTAATATTCAGAGACTATTAAAGCTTCCGGAGGCTTGCTCAATATTTACTGGTTAAATGGAACAATTGGAGAAGCTTTTCAACACATAGAGACAGGTGAAACTACCAATTGGGCCGTGGTGACAGATTCAATGAGTTCATTACAAGCCATTTAACATACCAGGCCCAAAACCACTCTTGCAAAATAAATAAGAAACGTTAGGTGGCTACTAAGGGAGAAGGGCAAAGAAATAGTGTTCATTTGGGCACCTTCATAATGCGGGATCACCGGCAATGAACAAACCGATCAAGCAGCCAAAATGGCAAGAAAGCTAGAAACAACACCCGTGGACTTCTCTCTAGAGGATTTTAAAAAAATTAAGGAAAATGTGTGGAACATTGTGGCAAAACAAGTGGGAACAAAAATAATCAAGATTCAAGGAGATTCCACTGTTTAAAATGGGAAACCTCTCGATCCTCTAGAAAAGAAGAGACAGTCCTATGCAGATTACGAATTGGACATTGTGAGTTCTCGCACGCCTACCTACTAAGAGGACTTGATCCTCCGACCTATGGGAGCTGCAATGTCCAAAGGACAGTATTATACAAGACTGCTCTATATTCGAAACATCCATACCAAACAATTCCCATTCCCCTCCCCACCCCTCCCAAACCCCCCCTTCCCTCTCACTCTCCTACCCCCCCCAAACCTCAACAACCCCTCTCAACCCAACACCCCCCCCTCTAACTCCCAACAACTCCCCACCCCCCACACCCCCCCCCTACACCCCACCACCCCCCAAACCCCAAACCACCCTCCCCCATTTTCATAAAACTCCCCAACCCCTCCCATAACCACAAAACCACACCACTTTCACACCCCCCCCTACCCAATCAACCCCTCCCCTAATACCCCTAAACACCACTCCTCACCATAACACAACAACAACACACCACAATATCCAACCCACCTAACCCCCCCCCCCCCCATTACCCACCACCACCACATACCTTTACAATTTCACCTACCACAAACTTTCCCTCCCATAAACACTTACCCCTTAATATCCCTTCTTATCAAATCCCTCTCACCCTCACCCCTCCCTA
Source organism: Nezara viridula (assembly GCA_928085145.1). NCBI lineage: Eukaryota > Metazoa > Arthropoda > Insecta > Hemiptera > Pentatomidae > Nezara > Nezara viridula. Next base: position 12,305,026 of record OV725081.1, read on the forward strand.
AAAACCCCAACCACCCAACAAAACCAACCTTTACCCCCCAAACACTCTTCATTATACCACCACCCCTAAATAACCACCCTCCCAAAAACAACACACCCTCTCCCACCATTACACTACCCTCCACTCCCACCAACAACCAAATAAACCCATTTAACCCCACCCCTCACTAAATACCCCAAATCCCACAACACCCCTCCACACACACACACACACACCACACACACACACACACACACACACACACCCAAAACAACACACACACATCAAACCACCACACACTTCAATCAAACACCACCCCCCCCTACCCACTCCACCTTCCAACACACCCTTCACCTCCCCACTCTCCTCCTATCCTCCACATCCCCCAAACCCCCAACTCACCCCCTCCCCCCCTCCCACTCCCCCCCACCCAAACCACATTTCCCCCCCTAACCCCCCCAATTCCCCACCCCCCACTCCCCCCCAAAACACAAACACATTCCCCCCATAAAATCAATCGAAAAAAAGAAATAATGTAAAAAAAATATAAGGTAAAAATTCTATATACAAAACAAACTAAACTATATACAAAACCATTAATACTATGACAAGACACTTAAAGCTGTTTGCTCAGTTACAAAAATACTGCTGTTAGACCAGTATACACTTTTACGAAAAAAATAAAGAATTACAAAATAAAAATGTATCAAATTCTCTATTAAAATCAGCTCGAATGGTTAGCAACTATCTGACTGTTTTTGGGATAGGAATTGGAATAGGAGGGTTTCGAATGTGGATATGGATGGGGAATGTCGAATTTTGATAGGGAGGGAATTCCAGAAATTGACAGAGCGAACAATAAAGGAATTTTGGAATGAGACAGATCTGTGAGAAGGCATGTAAAGGTTAGAAGGTGGAGATCTTGTGGACAGGGAATGGACTGAGGATTTGAACTGGAGAAGGTTGTAGGCGTAAGAAGGACGATGGTTGTTGATGATTTGGTAGAGGAACGTACCTAGGAAATATTGTCTTCGGAAGGAGGAGAAAAGCCACTTTAACTCAGCGTAGTGGTGAGAGACATGGGAGTATCTTGGGGCCCCGATCACGAATCTTACGCAGCTGTTCATTAGTCTTTTCAGTCTATCACACATTAGTCTTTTCAGTCTATCATCGGAGCTCCACAGAGAGGCCATCATACACCACACAGCTATAGTCAAAGTGGGGGAAAATGAGAGAGGATACTAGGAGTCTACGCGTATGTTGAGGTAGGAGATGGCGGAAGCGATGGAATAGTTTGAGGGTGGAAATTGTCCGTCGAGTGATATGAGAAATATGGTGATATGGTGACTTATCAACTGTATTAGAGAAATATTGAATGGAATAAAATTCAATTATTACATGATATAAAATAACTTTAGAAATAAATACAATTTTTTGAGAAGGGAAATACGGCGTCATTGCACGGAGCCGCTGAATGTCTAAGACAAGTACTGATTGTACATTTTTGGGGTTTTTACTGCACGATTTTAAGTATTATATTGCAAGTTTTTTTTTTCGATTTTACACTGCACAAATATAGCTTTAGTGGTTACTATTAAGTTACAGGATAATTTAGTCCACTTTTGTCTTTTAAAATGAGAAAACATGGGTATTAAAACTATCAAAAACGTTTCAGTCGACGATTTAAACGTAGGGAACGGATTTAGAAAATGCCCAGCCACGGGTTTATGTTGCATACCTGGATTCAAGTGCTGCCTGTCGGACTATGCTTGCTGTCTTATACCATGGTAAGTATGGTTTCTTAGCATCCAGCAATTGGAGTTGTAATTGAATGGTCAGTAACTGTCGAATGCTTTTACAGGAGGTTGCCTGCAACTGTTTGTCTCTAGCCAAAACATTGATGTGGAGAAAACATATTTCAATTACAAATACATAAAAAATATACTTGAATCTTGATTGATGTGTCTTTATTACATGATTCTGTATGTTTTGTCAAGTAAGAAATTGATCCTGGCTTTAGGGGTAAGTGCCTAAGTGAGATCCGACTCATTATTCAAGTTGTACAAAAAAAGGTTTTTTACCGATTTGATAATCGGAAAAAGACAAAATTCTCTGAGATTTATATTTTAGAGTCATCATATTTATGTTTAGTAAGTTAAAACATAATTACAGAATGAATTTAAAGAAAAAACATACATTTTAAAACCAAGCAGAAACACAAATATAAATTTATTATATTAAATTTAGATTATTACTAAATAAGCTGAGATTCATTTCAAGTTACCTAAAAACATAATGTGATTTGGTATCCTACTACCACCTTAACGTATTCCTGTTTCTAACAAAAATGACTACATTACACTATTTCTTAGCTTCTTCCCATTTTACTGCTAAACATTATATCACCGTTGTTTATATGAAATTGTTTACCACTTGATGTCTAAAACCATTGCTTTAAATATTTCCGTCTACTTACGGAACAACCTGTATATGAGACTTTCAGATAACAGAATGAATAACTCCAATTTCAACATTTTTAATTTTACTGAATAGGCGTAAACGTGTAGTTTTTGTTTTTAATTTACTTATCTTTAAGTTATTTTATTTGTTATTGTATATACTTCTTGATTATTTATTTAGTTATTTTGCTTTTGTTTACTCTATGCAGAGTGTTTCATGATCAAGTGGCCAAACTGCAAAAATGAACTAAGGACCTCAAAACAAGAAAAACATTTCCTCTGAAGGTATGTTCGCAAAGGTATGTGTTTGGGAGATATTCACACTTAAAGATTTTCGTTGTTATGAATTATTTATTTTATATGAAATAAATAAAACCTATTCATTTGCCCTAAGTACTTTATTAATTGAAGTGATCATAGTGATTTCCTTGTGCATTAAGACAGGCTCGACATCTTTCTTCAACAGCAAGTAAAGAAAAGCGCTGGATGTGTGTTAGTGTTTCACAAGATTCAATTATCCTTCTTCGTAAGGAATTAAGGTCATTGAGCGGACTTGCATAGACTTTTTGTTCAATGTCACTCCAAACAAAAAAATCCAGAGGTGTCAGGTCTGGAGAGCGTGCAGGCCAAGCCACTGGTCCTGCACGGCCAATCTATTGATTGTGATATGGGATATGATTGAGCAAGTCCGGTCAACGACCTTAATTCCTTACGAAGAAGGACAATTGAATCTTGTGAAACAATAACACATATCCAGTGCCGTTCTTCCACTCCTGCTGTTGAACAAAGATTAGTCTTAATGTTCAAGGAAACCACTTTGAACAACATTTAATATGAATGTTAATGTTTACATTTAATTAATAAAATAGTTAGAACAAATAAATAAGTTTTATTTATTTCATATAACGTAAATAATTCATAACAACGAAAATCTTTAGGTGTGAATATCTCCTGAACACATACCTTTGCGAACATACCTTCAGAGGAAATTTTTTTCTTGTTTTGAGATCCTTAGTTCATTTTTGCTGTTCTGCCACTTACTCCTGAAACACCCCATATATGGTGTGAATGTGTTCATACCTCACTATAATTATGACAGATTGTTATATTATTGAATAAATAAGTAAATAATTTTAGTAAAATTTCTAGTTGGAAAATGTATACCTTTATTCACAGTTCTATACTTCAAAACTGCAATCACCTACTACTGTCTGTACAAATATTATGAATTTTCCCAACTAGAAATATCACTAAAACAACTTTACTCAAAAATGTTCAAATTGGGATTATGTTTGGACATTCTGTCAACAGAAAGGCTCATATATCTATTAGTCCATATCTACATTTTTTTCTATCCATTCCATTTTTTTTTTTTTTTTTAATTATTCCATATCTACATTTATTGTCTGTACCACTATAATACCTCAAAGTAGGGAAGGCATATCGAAAGTCCAATATATAGTTGATAGAAATATCAACTTAAAGATCAAAATATCTGACTTGAAATATCAATACTATCGAGAATCGATATTAAAAACATTTAATTTTGAAATATGAATATCAATATAAATGATGATTCTCTGGCCCATAGGTGCATCAAAAAAAAAAAAAAATCCTCAATAAATTTATTAATGGAAATATAATTTCTCCTTATTAAAATTAATTACCTGATTCCTATTCATCTTCGTCATTCCATTCAACCAATTATGCCTTCCATTAATCCATAAATCGGATTCAGCTATGCTAATTTATTTGCATCCTACATACATATCTTTGACTATGCGTGGCCTTGGTTTGAGAAGGCTCTAACTAACAAATGTAGGCAAATTGAGTTTGCACTCAGAAATTACTCACAACAAAGTTATCTGCCTTCCAAATGAAGGAAGTTAATTGCATGTTCTATGGTCACAAATTTATAACCTACAAAGTTTATAACCTACGCGCACAACCATGCACTAAACTCAACATCAGAACAGATAATTTTGCACTAAAATAAACATCAAATGAGTATATTTTATTTTTTTTTTTTCTATGCTTCAAGACTTTTCAAAGCAACTCCCAGTTTGCCAGTATATTACTAAAGTTCTTAAGTTGTTACTTGTTGAAACGAATCCGAAACTAAAATATTTTATGTGAAATTTATAATGGTTATATTAAATCTTAAAATTCTATATTAATGTTCACATAAATTCCGTATGGTTATATTAACTTTAATAATTTAATAGTTTTATGGACTTACATGAGTTTATTGAACTTACATATAAGTTTATTAATCTCAAAGTAGTATAAGGAGCTGATTTAGGTGCATCTATCTCATTTAAAAAAGAGTACCAATCTACGGACATTATCTATATTTATCATGTTAGGAAACTAACACTATCATCGACAGTTTGTGACATTGAACTTATGCTCAGTGTTACTGCGCGCTCTGTGACAAAGCCTCGTACTCAAGCCTCGTACATCCTCGTACGCTTGCTCATTCCTAACTTACAAAGTTATAATGCCAGTGTTATTGTTTTTTTTTATAGTAAAATTAGATCAGAATTTTTACCTCCATTCATATATTTTAAAGCCTTTTTACATTACTTTTTTTTTAAGTTAATTGGTCAAGCAGTAAAATTAGCTTAATAAAATATATAAAAAAGTTTATATATTTTTATAAACTACTGAAAACGTTATATAAAAATTAAAATAGCTAAATAAACTTCTTAAAGTACTCTTCATAAGTATTCATTAGTAGATCCAAGATTTAATTTGGGGAAAGACTAATTTTTTTTCTTTTTTCTAAAAACAAAACAACTACTTTTATGAAAGGATGTTAGTGGTTCTAGAAGGACAATAAAAATTAATTATTGGGGCATTGATGCTTTTAGACATATCCATTATAATATAAAAAAATAATAGATTGTGATTGTTTCAGTATTTAGCTTACAATTAGATCTTGCACAAAATAAATGTGGACCACTGAAAAAATACTTTTTTTTCATTATTTAAGATGGGTTCATTAATTTCTCAATTAATTACTTTACTCGATTAAAAATCGAAAATAATTTTTTTAAATTACGCTAATAATTTAAAAAAAATTTAATTTATCTAGAATATATTACAATTGCAGTTTTATGAATGAAATAATAATTACGAAGGAAATAATGGATATACATTCTCGTATTTTATTTTATGCTTGATAAAAATGACGGTAAAAATTTCTGTTTAATTTTCTATTACAACAAATTTTAAAAAATAAATATTTATAAAAAAGTTTTATGAAGGAAATAATGGATATGGTTTCTTATATTTTATTTTATACTGAATAAAATCTAAAATATATTTTTTTTTAATTTTATTTTCAAGAAAATTAAAAAAAACATATATATACAATCATGGTTTTATGAAGAAAATAATAATCATACTCTAATTAAAGAAGATATAATTGCAATTGATATGTCTCGAAAGCAAAAGACGTTCAGTATTTCATATCATAAAAATAATACAGTCAAAATAATCGTAAAACAATTCTAAACTTCATTCATAAAAATATAACCTTGCATTGCATACGTCAGCAAAACTTATGTACGAGGTACGAGGCTGATCTATCCTTGTACCTCGTACATTACGTCATACCCTCATACAAATACGAGGATCTTCGTACAAACGGCAACACTGCTTATATTCCTTCGATTCCCAAAACTTTTATAATGGTAGGTAATGTGCGTTGGATCCTCATCATTGATATGTTGGGCAGTAAGCCTCATGAATCTCTGCCATCTCTGTTTTGTCTGCCATCTCATATCCGGATAACTACACGTGTCCTAGCACCCAGATTGAAAACAGTAATTATTGTTGGCTTTGTGTAAAAGGGAGTATAAAAATTTTATAAAAGATGAGTATGATTTTTTTTCTAACGAACAGATTCATTCACAATCCCTAGAGCTTTCCGAAAAGGACAGTTTACTTTATTTTGTTTAAATTAAAATGTGGTAAAGAGGTCACCGATGGTAAATACCGAATATTGGAAAAAAAATTTCGATATTATCTAATATCGATGGCCATTCGTACCTCAAAACATTTTCTGGAGCCAATGTAATTTAGGCATATATAGGTGAGTATGATTGATCGATCTATCAATACAGTACAGACCCCTGTAAAAGAAATTATTAACACCCGTCTGAAACATCGTAAACAGCTTCATGTCATCGTAACCTACAACTTTTTTTTTTACGAAAACTCTTGGAATTGGGGCGTTACCAATCTGGAGATACGCAAACTTTGTCTATTTAATTAGGTATTTAATATCCCATTTGTCCTTGACATTATCCCTGAAAATTTTTCAAAATTCCATCAGAACCTTATCAATCATCCAAATCCCCTAGCCCAATCCCAATTACCCTCCCTCCCCCCCAGTTACACTCATACCTACAACCCTCCTCGAAGGTTGAAGAGGCAGTGGCCCAGAGATCTTTTATAGTATATAATTTGGAGTTCTGGCAATGGCCAGATTCTCCACTGAAGACATGAGTGTATGTGGCTAAAGCGCTCTCGTTCAAACTCCACTGGCTTTAGCACCGGTGAGGCGGTTGAGAGAGTAGCGCAGGGATTTAAGTTTTCTGCCTGATTGTATATATTGTATATAGGTATGACTGCGTGTTTTTAATTTACTTATATTTAGGTTATTTTATTTTTTTATTGTACATAGTTTTTATTTATTATTATTTAGTTATTATTTTACTTTTGTTAATATTATATTTTTTGTATATATGGTGTGAATGTGTTCATTTATCACTATAATTATTTTTAAAAAATAGGTATTAAAAACTCGAAGAAACAGATTTGCTTTCCATTTATATCATAAGATAATGTGAACATAAAAACGAGAAGAAAGGTGGCCATTTGACCTTTATAACCTGATTATTTTGACATATTGGGGCTGCAGGTCACGTCAAACGGCCCAAAAATGTTTAATGTCACATTTTTTTGCAGTTTTGTGATCATGTTATCTTACGATTCAAGTGGAAAGCAAAAGAGTATTTAAGAGTTTTTAGTGCCTAATTAAATAGACAAAGTTTGCCGACTTCCAGATTGAAAAAAGCCCCAATTCCGAGAATTTTCGTAAATAAAATAATTGTACTTTACAATGAGATAAAGCTATTTACGAAGTTTGAGGCGGTTGTTAATAATTTCATGAAAAGGGATCTGTGCCACAGAATTTTAGAGAATTTTAATAATAAACTTTGCAGATTGCAATTTTCACGTAAGAGAAAACTTTTATTTTGTTGTTATTCTTTTTACCTCACTTTTGTTATGTTTTTTTTTAACGAGAAAAAAAAATGGATATTAAAATTATTAAAAACATTTCAGTCATAGTTGGAATCGGATTTAATCGGTGTCTAAATACGAAGTTATGTTGCTTGGACGGCTTTACTTGTTGCATGTGGGACTATGGCTGCTGCCGGCTACCATGGTGAGTATGGTTTCTTCATATCCAGCAAGTAGACTTGTGAGTTGGTCACTAACTGTCGAATACTGTTACAGGAGGATACCTGCAACGTTTTGTCCATCGACCGAAAGAAAACATGTCCCATTTAAATCAACGTAGAAAATATATTAGTATTTTGATTTGTAAGTGTTTATTACATGATTCCGTATTTTCTATCCAGTAAGCAATTGATCCTGTCTGATGAGGTAAATTAGTAATAGTTATTTGGAAGACCCATTGCGAAGGCTCATATTTTACAGTCTTACAGGCGCAGACTTCAGGGGGTAGAGGAAGTGAGAAGGGAGGGGCGGCGATCGCCATAAAAATATTGTGTGGGGGCAAGATTATCGTTTCGCCCCTTCCCCCACTCCCAAATTTTCCGAAGAACTAAAAAAATAAATAACAATTATGAATGAATATGATACGTAAACTAAAACCGAATAGAAAATAGGAAAAGTCAGGTGGAAACTAAGCTAAGGCTCAGAAGTAGGTACGCAAGTATTTTACCCTCTGAGGAACTTGGCAAAGAACAGAGAAGGAAGATGTGGCTGCTCACCCCCTTACGCTGAGAGGAACGAAAGGGAGAAGCTAAACAAGAAGAAGAAGAAGTGTTAACCTCATCCCATCAAATCTTTAAATGAAAATAAAAATATGTAATAAATTCAATTGTTTTTTTCAATACACCCATACAACAATAATTTAGATATAAACATAAATATTTTTTTGTTTTTATTATTTATTTATATGATATTTACAACTGTATACAAAAAATACATCTGATAAATTCACACATTGGTATAAAGAAATGGAACACATGTTGAGAAACTACCCATTGGTAACACTATAATAATATGTCTATATTAGAAGATCACGTGGCCATCTTCTTTTCAGACGCCTCGGAGGGTTATCAGGAATCGAATAGGAACCAAGGTTAGAGACAAGAGGGTTGGGATGGTTATGAAGTTTATTATGGAAGGACAGATATCTGGATTGGGCCAAATCTGATACATAAGGAACATTAAGGTCATTATGGACAATTTTATTTGTAACAAAGTAAGAAGCATTGAGGATTTTACGAAGGATTTTGGATTGTAAAGATTGTATGCGAGAGGAATTTGAAGGTTTGGTGGAGCCCCATAGCTCAACTCCGTAAGTCCAAATAGGCCTTATTATAGTCATGTAAATCAGTCTTTTATAATTGATTGGAAGGTTAGAGCGTTTGTCTAGTAAGTGTTGAAGTAGTCGGAAACGTCGAGATGTTTCTTGTCGTTTCAGTCTGGTATGAGGATTCCAAGTTAGACGTTTGTCCAGATGGAGTCCTAGGTAACGGATTTGTTCAACAGGAATAAGTGAGGTGTTGTTAAAGGATACTGAAGGACAGGAAGTCATTGGTTTACGACGAAGGGTGAAGGTAATTTGATGGGATTTATTGGAATTTATTTTAATTCTCCAGTTCTGACACCATTCCTCAAGGTTAGTGATGTGGGATTGAAGGGTTTGGGATGCAATAGATGGGTCGTTGTTAACTGATAGGATACATGTGTCATCAGCATATGTGGTGATGACAGTGTTGGGATGTCAGCTGTATAAACTGTGTAAAGTATAGGACCTAGGATACTACCCTGAGGAACACCTGCAGACTGGGAAAAACGGGATGTATAGACAGTGTTGTGATTTGCTTTAAAGTATCTATCAGTAAGCTAGGAACGGATAATGAGGAAGTAGGTAGATGGTAGGAATTTTCGGAGTTTGTACAGCAGTCCCGGGTGCCAAACTCTATCAAACGCCTGTTCAACATCGAGAAAGGCTCCCGTACAGTACATACCGCGCTCCAATGCAGAGGATACTACGTCTACCACAAGATGGCATTGCTGTATAGTGGAATGGGAGGAGCGGAATCCAAATTGGTGATCTGGGATTATGTGATTAGAATCTAGGATTGGGTACACGCGTTTTAAGATTAGTTTTTCCAGGATTTTTCCCATGATGGCTAACAGAGAGATGGGACGGTAAGAGGATGGATATTCTGGTGGCTTTTTGGGTTTGTGGATCATTTTGACAATAGATATTTTCCAAGGATCAGGGAAAAACATAAATATAAATTTAATTTTATATATAGTTTTATATTATTCGTTTTAAATTAGTTATGTTGATTATGGCAATTATTACTCATAGTTTTTATACATAATATAAACTCCCAAGACTTTCTTTTGGGAGGAGCCATCGCCGTTCCCCTCCCTCCCCCCTCCCAACTAGAATGGAAAGTCAGTCCCTATGGTCTTCAGTGAGTCATAGAACATTATTGAATTGCATGAACCGCAGAAAAAATTATAGAGATGGATAAAATGTTGACTATAAATTTTTTATAGGTTATTTTATATGTTACTATGAGGACGACTAATAAAAAAAGTTATCATTCTCCCAAAAATGTCGAAAATTTTGAAGAAAAAAAAATTTGATGCTCGGAAATTTGACCGGGTCGCAATACTTTTCTTAACCTAGTAATGGTAGAAAAGTAAAAATATTTCATGTGAAATTCTATCTCATTAGTCATCAAAAATATAATATGTGAAGTTAGTCATAAAAAATATAATATGAGAAGGAGTTGGTCGGGAGATGCGGTCAAATAAATAATATTTTTTTAAATATTTTAATCGTTAACCCGACGTTTCGAACCGCTATGTAAGTTTTCACCAGGGCGTGGTATCGGGCACTGCAGGAGTTGATCAACTTCCCTATACCACACACTGATGAAGACCTACAAATTGGGTCGAAACGTCGGGGTAACGATTAAAATACTATTTTAAAAATTTATTATTTATTTGACCGCACACCACGACCAAGTCCTTCTCGTATTATATCACGGTCAACCATCTCTACATCATTAAAAACATAATGTATTTTTTCTTTTCTGCTGACCTGAGATGCTTTGTATTAAAACCATTACATCTTTTTTTTTTTTTTTTATGCCATCATTTATTCTCCTTAATATCATATTTGCTGAATACCGAGGTAGATGGCAAATTTATTGTAAGCCATGAATATGTATGACTAATAAATAATAACAATAAAAAAATATTTGTCATTTATAAAAATAAAATACAAGTATTTAAATACCGGATATAGATTGATCATCAACTAAATCCGTTTTTTCTACAACTGATGTACATTGTCTCCTACTGATAAAGATGTTTCTACATGTAAAGATGTTTAACCCTAACGTGATATCATCTTGATCACTTCCCTACATTGTGTCTGACAAAACGAAACGTGATTTCTTACGATATTTTCCTTCTTATTGTATATTTCTTTACGAAACTATAAAAGCAGGATAAATAATACAATTATTTGAAACATGATAAGGTAATTTTAACTTAATTGAATCATTTAATAAGAAATAATTGAGTAATAACAATGCTATAAAATAATTAAAGGTGGACATGACAAAAATAAAAAAAATTTATTATGAGTGGACGCATGCAATTCGCCGAAGTGGAAAGGACAGGCACATGATGGGTATTTAGGTATATAAAAAGAATCTCTATATGTTGAAATATGTAATGTTTTAAATATGATTGTAAATTGTAAAAAAAATTTTAGACTTGAAAATGGCTCAACGAGCCGAAACTTCGTAATTAGATGTGATGTCTTTAAATTGACAAAAATTTTAAAAATTGGCTGATAATAATTAAACTTGAAAATACAATTAAGTATGTTTTATTAATTTAAAAATGTTGCAGATAGTTAAAATTAATATGGAATTCTGGTTATCCTAGTGCTCAGGCCGTTATCGTTTACCGAAATTTTAATTCTGCCAACTGGAGCAATCCAATTTTTGTTGTGTTCATGCAAGAAAGATTCCTTCACATACTGTTATCAAAGTAACTATTAAATGGTCAGTGATATACATTGAAGAATATAAGAAATTAAATGTGGTTACACCATCGTCTAATAGCTTGGTTATTCATTTTGTAATATAGAAATAAATAAAAGAAATATATATATGAGGAGTTTATATATATATATGATAATTATAAAACACATCTTCTGCAGCCACTGCTGAGTTGACCTGGCCTTGTGAGCTGGAGCGTAATCCTGTTGGAAAACCCAATGACTTCCAGCAAACAGAGTATCATTTAGAGGCTTGACGGCAGGTTCCAAAATAGATTTTAGAGGCTGTTTTAACACCTCATTCACAAAAATGGAGCTTTGTGGTGCCACCAAAGCAAACTCTCCACCAAACCATTACTGAGGAAGGGTGATGACCTCTTTCCACTCTTCCATTGACTTGAGGTAACTCATTCTTCGAAGAACAAAGTTGAAAAATGTAGTTGCCAAAAGAGAACAGGATTACGAAGTTGAAATTGTAGCAGAGGGGCCAAACTGTAATCCTAATTAGAGAACTCAATTGATCAACACAAAGGAAATCTTCAAGAATCCATTTAAAACAAGGAACACTTTAAAACGTTGATTTAATTAAAATTCTTTGCCTTCTAGGATCCCATAGTGCTATTTCATCAGATAATGTTTGTGAATTTGCTGATGTAGATAAACATTTTGGCAGAGATCTAGAGTTGTAATCGAAGTGATTTTTTATATTTATGATTTGCAAAAATTTAGTGAAGTAAAAATATTACATTTAACATTTGTATTTTTATTTATTTGTATGCAAGATTGCTGCATGTCCTATTTAAAATATGGATTACAAATGGTATAAAAGCAGTGGGATTGATTGGCTCTTTACTCTGCAGCAGCAATATTCAAATAAAAACAAAAAAGCTAATACACAAAGCTTAATATTATATGATTCAGAGACATGGTCCTTCAGCAAGACCCAGGAAAAAAAATGTCTTACAGTTGAAATGGATTTTTGGAGGAGAGTAGGGTAATGGAATAATGGACAGACTGAAAATTAAACGAAATATCCTAGAGGTGATGGATTAAAGGATATTGAGATGGTACGGCCATGTTAGACGAATGGGTGACGATAGAATATCAAAAATAATTATGGATTGGGAGGCAGAGGGTAGAAGAAGAAAAGGAAGACCCCTAGCTGGATGAATGGAGTGGTGAAGAGTATGGCTGGTAGGAGACTGACGAAGGAGGATGCGATGGACTGCCAGATATGGAGAGACTTGCTGAAGGAAGATTTTGGTTGAGGAAAACTTCATATGAAGAAATTCCTAACGAAAAAAAAACTTATTTTCTATTACCAGTTTCAAAAATATTTGTAAGTATATTAGTTGAGGCTGATTTCATGAGTTAGTTATGAAACAATTAATTATTTTAATGGATATAAATAAGTCATATAATTTAAATAATATTTATTTTGTTGTGGAAGGTAACACATTATTCATTTCTACAGCACTGCGAATATTATTACTTGTAATAATTCGTTAGGCCGTAATCTTACAAATAATTTTATGATTTCTCCGTCTTCTTTATTCTCAAATTAGTCCACATTGATTCCTGCATCTTTCAATTAAAACATCCTCGTGAATTGTTCATACACCGTTTTACTCATCGTATTTTCTTTCTTTCTTTATATTATTTTATCAACAAAATTCAATTTCATTAATATTTATTCAATTTTCATATGCCGAGCAAGGTGCCAATCATGGCAGTCGAAGCAGCTAAATCGGCAGGGACAAGGAAAGGTGAAAAGATCCCTCTGCTATTGTAAGTCCACCATCTATAGGTGAGGTAGTTGCACAAGAGCTGAATTACTTCCGGCCTGTAGGCAGATAATATCGTCAATAACTATCTAGTAATTAAAATTCGCTGTTTAATTTCTTAATTGGAAAACTAAAAGAAAATTGACTGTTTTCTATTCGTTTAATATACAGACAACATTTTTTTAGGATGTATCTGATGTGAAAATTTTCCACTAGCAAATTTCTCTACCTTTGTTGATCTGAAGTAATAGAGAACATCCCAGCTAATACAGAATTATGAGCCCCCTAGCTGCTTGTATATCCTGACAGAAAGTACATAGAGCCATCACCATTATCATTATTTTTGACGCTATAACCCAGTTGGAGTCAAGCGCTCCTGTAATATCAGTTATCAGTCATCCTTGTTCTGAACAGCCGGTTCCCAACTTCGAATATGAGGGATGGTAGAGATGGGTAGGTGAATTGAGAATTGAATCAAAGAGTCGATATCTCTAAAAGAATCGTACTCTCGAGTAATTCACACGAAAGAATCACGATTCACTCGGAATCGGTCGATTCATTAGGTATTGGCACAGACGGATTTACGGGGGGGAGGCTTTCGGGCTGAAGCTTCCCCCAAAATGGTAAAATGTAACCATGTTTTGTGGTAAAAAATATTGAAAAAAAAAATTTTTTTTTTTAGCTCATTTATTGAAAAATATTACATTCTGTCTCAAGTACATTTATAATAGTGTTCACAGATCACATTCACACTCTATGTACAATAAATAAAATAAATTAAACAGAAAAGTAATATATATACAATAAATAAGAATAAAATAACCTAAAAATAAATGAATAAAATGAACACATACATACCTATATACAATATTTACAATCTGGCGGGAGAACTCCAAACCAGACTTGTCCCTCCAACTGTAGAGGGAAAAGCATGACTCCAGGAGATCCCTGCACTTCTCTCTCAACCGCGTCACTGGGGTAAACCCAGTGAAGATTGAGCAAGAGTGCTTAAGCCACATACACTCATGTCGTGAGTGGAGAATCTGGCCATTGCCAGAACTCCAATATTTAAAAACTATAAAAGGTCGCGGGGCCACAGCCGTTTTAACCTCCTTGGAGGATTATATGGATTATGTCATTATTATTGCTCGTTTAATTACATCACTTAAACACCATTTCATATAGATAGTTACTATCTTTTTGTTTTTCCAAAGTAATTATCGTTATATATATATGAAAAAAAAACTTCCGGGCTGAAGCATCCCCAAAATTAAATCCTGGATCCGCTAGTGGGTATTGGTAAAAATCACGGGCGGATCTACGGATGGGACTTTCGGGATGAAGCCCTCCCAAAATGGTAAAATATAACCATGATTTATCGAAAAAAATATTAAAAAATAATCTCTTTAAGTACTATTGTTCATCTAATTACATTTAAAAAGCCTCTAGGAATCACTTAAACACCATTTCATACAGGTAATTAGTTTCTTTCTTTTTTTTTCAAAGTAATTATCGTTATTTTTATGAAAAAAAACAAATTTTCGGGCTGAAGCTCCTCCCCCCTTCCCAAAAAAAATTAAATCCTGGCTTCGCTAGTGGTAAAAATAAAAGTACAAAAGAGAAACAATACATATATAAATAAACTAAATCGAGAGAAAAAAAAAATAAACAAAATAGTGATATAAATAAGCATGGGTTATACATATCTGAAGTGTGAAATGTTAAATTAAATATTTACATAACAATAGGTAATTGGAAATAATGAAAGTGCAAGAGAGAAAACAACTGTTCACATATATAAATAAAACAGAGAGAAAACATAAACAAAATAGTAATTTAAATAAGAGTAATGATGTAGAGATGGTTGACCGTTGATATGAGAAGGAGTTCATCGGGGGGTGCGGTCAAATAAATACTAAATTAAATAGGTGGAATTATTTAATTTTTGCCGACGTTTCGACCCACTTTGTAGGTCTTCATCGGGGCTACAAAAGATACCAAACATGGTGAAAATAAATGAATATAAGTAGCTATAAAATAAGAATAAGTTGTCTGTTACAGAACTGAAAGATGATATCAGAGATATAGTGGGTGTTTTTAATACATTGGTGTTTTTAATATATTGTGGGTATTTTAACTACATTGTCACCCCCCCCCCTTATCTTTGATATCATCTACTAGTTCTGTAACAGACAACTTATTCTTATTTTATATCTACTTATATTCATTTATTTTCACCATGTTTTGTATCTTTTATAGCCCTGATGAAGACCTACAAAGTGGGTCGAAACGTGGGCAAAAATTAAATAATTCCGCTTATTTAATTTAGTATTAATTTGACCGCACCCCCCGATCAATTCCTTCTCACGTTAATAAGAGTAGATTACGAATGTCTAAAAGTGCGATCGAAGATAAGGCTGAGGAGTTCGCCATTCACCTATCCAATACATTTATTTCACATCCGGAATCCCATCCTGCCCACACCGTAACAGTAGAAGAATTCCTTACATCACCAATCCCACTTTCCTTGCCCCCAAAAGCTATTCATCCTTCCGAAGTGAAATTTCAATTAAAAAAATTAATCCCCCGTAAAGCTCCTGGACATGATCTCCTTACCCCTCAAATCCTTCGACAACTTCCATCCAAAGCAGTCATATTCCTTACCTATATCTACAACTGTATCCTACGCACCACCCACTTTCCTCTGCTATGGAAACACTCCACTATTATCCTTTTCCAAAAACCAGGCAAACCTCCCAATATCTCAACATCCTATAGACCAATTAGCCTACTCCCAATCCTTTCAAAAATTTTTGAAAAGATCCTTTTGAAACGAATCCTACCCATTATAGAATCCCAAAATATTCCTTCCCATCAGTTTGGTTTTCGCTCCCAACATTCCACTGTTCAACAAGGACTCCGAGTTGTTGATCATATTTCCTCAGCCCTAGAAAACAAGGAATACTGTTCGGGTGCATTTCTGGACATTGCACAGGCATTTGACCGGGTATGGCACTCCGGACTGCTCTTCAAGCTTAAAATCCATTTACCTCAGTCCTTGTACCTAGTCCTCCGATCCTACCTCTCTGACCGCTCCTTCCGAGTTCGCTGTGGAACAGAATTTTCCAATATCTACTCCGTTAAAGCCGGTGTTCCCCAAGGCAGCGTCTTGGGTCCCGTGCTTTACATCCTCTTTACTGCTGACATCCCTGTTCATCCCGATACTTTTCTTGCAACATTCGCTGACGACACCGCAATCTTATCATCCAACTCTGATCCCAACATAGCATCCTTAAATCTCCAAAACCACCTCACCTTGATTGAGCACTGGTGTAATAACTGGCGCATTAAAGTTAATGAATCTAAATGCCAACATATTACCTTTACACTTCGACGCAGTTCCTGTCCACCAGTACACTTTAATTCCATCCAGCTTCCTTACTCAGACACAGTCCGGTATCTTGGCTTTCATTTAGACCGAAGACTAACGTGGAACCCACATACTAGACTCAAAAGACAAGAACTCAACCGACGATACGGCCAGCTATACAGACTACTAAACAGAAAATCCAAACTTTCTATTGAAAACAAATTACTTATCTACAAGACAATACTGAAACCTATATGGACATACGGACTTGAACTGTGGGGGACAGCAAAAGCTTCTAACATCAAACGTATTCAATCCTTTCAATCTAAAGTCCTTCGAACAATAGTTGATGCTCCGTTCTATGTAAATAACAAAATCCTACACCATGACCTTAATATCCCATTTGTCCTAGACCTTATTCCAGAAAAATTCTCCAAATTTCACCAAAACCTTACCTATCATCCAAATCCCCTTGCACAATCTCTATCCAGCACCACCCATCCTTACAATCCTCCTCGAAGGTTGAAGCGGCAGTGGCCCAGAGACCTTTTGTAAATAAGCATCTATTGGAGTTTTGGCAATGGCCAGATCCTCCACTCAAGTCCGAGTGTGTATGATTAGGTTAGTTCTTTTGTTTATATACATTTATTTTATTTTATTGTATTTATTTTTATTTTATTTTATTGTATTTATTATTATTAAGTTTCTGTATTATTTATTTATTTATTTTTTTTTTTATTGTAAATAGAGTGTGAGTGTGCTTTCTCTGATCACTATTATAAATGTCCTTGATGTGACAGAATGTAATAATTCTAAATAAACAAATAATAAAAAAAAAAAGTGCGATATGCTCGAAGAAGAGTAGACTCCGAAAGTAACCAAAACGACTCAGGCATCAATGCAATAAGGTTGGAAGATTTGTTTGAACTAATCGGAATCGGCAGATTCACCAATTCACCGATTCAGTTGAATCGGTCGATCCCTCGGTTTTGTCCCAGGAAATCTTCCAGTCGGGTTTCATTGTTTGATAAGCGTTTTGTTTACTTTCCAAATCTACTCTTCTATGAGCATTTCGCACTTCGCAGTTTATAACCTAAGTTTATTAATATTACTATTTTATTTTCTCTCTATTTTATTTATATATATTTTTAATTAATTATTATTATGTAAATATTTAATTTAATATATGGCCATACTGTCATTTTTTTTTTTTTTTTTTTGTTTTGTATTTATAATTTGTTCTACAGGAATATCAGTCACATTATAATGAAATTATATTTCATTTTAATTAATTTCATTTATAATTTAAATGCACTGACCAAAATCTAATATTTTAACTAGTAAGCCCGTGCGAAAAATTCGCATAGCATATTGTTGTTATCAAATGCCAGATTAATAAGAAAATGAAATAATGTAACCTATCAAAAGATAAAAAATCAAATGTTACTTTATCGATAAATATAATCGACAAAGAAAACAAAAATTAATTCAAATCTTCATTTTTGTTTGAAACCAATATGTTCACAAATTTCAGTAAGCTGTATCTTTGCTAAAATTGTCCGATTTCGATTATTATTTTTTTCATTGTGTAGGGAATTTAGTAATCTTTTATATAATCACGGACATAACCCAGGAAAAAGTGTGTAATTTTTTAGTTATTCGAAAATGAAGTTTGTTTTCTTTTATAACTTTTTTGCCTAAATTTTCGGGATGATTGGACTATTTCGTCCGCCTGAAGGAGAAGGAAGCCTTCAAAATTGGTGGCTCAATCTTGAGATTTGGTGAAGAATTAACGATGATATGGCTTGCCGATCAAAAACACCATCGATGAATAATATAAACTCCTCCTCTCTCGATCATAGAGACCTCAAATCGACGAAATGAGACATGTATTCAATAACAGTACTACAATTAATGTAAGGTTGTGTGGATGCGAACCCTATGCATTGCGTTATCTCGAAAACAGTACGTTTTGGGGCTTAAAAACGCAGGATCCGATAGTTCCGGAGGAACTATCCGGGTCTTGCTGTACGCATCAAATTCATCTAGATCCAATATGTCCCGTATCGATCTACAGACCTACCACTGTTCAGATATTGAAGCCTGGCAAAATGTATCGAATTTATTTATTTTAGAAAGAAGACCAAAAGTGGAGAATACAATTCGCTAACCCCCCGTGAATTTCTGAATCCAACGGTACCCCATTCATGGTATTTGAGCATGACAGGAGCTTATATTTGGTACAAAACCGATTTCGAACCTTACTGTAATAATGTATGTACGGATTAAATTTTAAAAACTTTTTCTGTCTGAAAATGTTTTTGTCTGAATAATTATAAGGTTTCAGAAAATTTAGTACTAGTTTTTTTTCAATAAAAAGTTTTTTTTTAATTTAAAGAAAGAAAGAAGATGAGAATAATCAATCGAAGAATCGTTTATAAAAATCAATTCAACACAATGATTGAATCTTTGAGAATCGATTCAACTAAAAGAATCGAATTTCCCATCTCTAAAGGATGTACCTAAAGGATGTACATCTTCCACCAATTCAACAGGACAACGCAGTTTGAATATTCCAATTGGTCTTCTTCCAAATGGTCTGGCCAGCGGAGTCGACCAACTTTAAAAAGTATAACCGCGTCATTTTTTTTCTTCTTTCTTTTCACTTTTTACAAAGTCAAAGATGAATTTGAGAGGAATGTTCGTAGGGAGGGTTCTTGATCTTGTCCATTACGAGCTGGTCTCTCATGGGTAGTTAGGAATGGTATGAGATAAATTGTTCTCTTTTTTTTTTACCTACTTCGATAGCATGGGCAAATTTCTTGCCTCTAAGCAGACCCGGCTTACGTTAACTATTGGGTTTCTCAATTCCTTACAGGACAGGAGTTCTTGAGCCAAGAATACCTGCTGCCAAAACCAAAACAATGTTTCTGGGGTGCACGACTACTAGGGTACAGCTTATTGTCATAGAGATCCAGGAAGAAACGATTAGTTCTTGTCAGATGGTAAGAGTTGAAAGGAAGATTAACACACCCTTGGATAAGTAGCCAAGTAGGTTTCCAGCCGACCTAAATGGTCTCGGTCGTATTGGTGGAGCCTTCTGGGGACTGACCCAGCGACCCAGGCCATCTACAATGGAATTGATCTGGGTATATTGAGGTATGCATCTCACTCGTGGTACACACGAACCTTCCAAACTAAAAGAAGAACAATTTACGTATAAGACATGCTGTGCGATATGCTGTAAATATTTAGCGATCAAGAAGATTTTGGAAGAAAAAGTAAGATACATTTTCACACTAGTTTGGGAATGAAAATAATTACTTTTAATAAGAAGGTGCTTGAATAGTATTAAATAAACCATTCATTAGAGAGAATGGACAATATTCTTAACATACGCAAATATTTAGTGATAGATAAAATTTATTTTAAAAATAATATAATAATATTTTTGACCTTATGATTGTAATAAAATAAAATTTCTTATTTATGTTGATGCATGAATGCACTCCCAATCATCTTTTCCTATAAAAGTATTATTATTTTAATACCGTGTGATGGGTTAACTTTGTGACCTGGGAGGGTAACTTTGGGACAGCGGGTAAAATTTAGTTTGTGGTGATTCGATGGAAACACTGTGTTGGTTCAGTCAGCATGGACAGCGCTACTACGTTTCGGCGCACTACTATTGTGGAACAAGCGAAAGTTTCATGAAAACAATAATTTTGAAAATAGCAATGGAAATAAATAAAACCTAACTGCACAACGAGTGTAGTGAACCAGGGTTCTCAAACTGCTGCAAAAGTAGTAGCGCAGTGCATGCCTACAAAAAGCACGTTTTTGCAGACTGAACCAACATGGTGTATCCCAGTGGCGAGTCCAGGAGTTTTCTCAGTGAGGGGCGCACCTCTGTACCAGGTGCTTCCCCCTCCACTACCCATCTCCCCCCACTCCTTAGCTGAGTTTAGTCGCCCAAAAGTCCTCTTTAAATGGTTTTAACAAAAGCAAACTCTATATTTATTTAAAGTAAATTTTGTCTAGTTTACAGTGGAGCAATCGTTAATTACTTAAATTAAATAGTTTTTGTTATTACTTCCTATTCAACTAAAACGTGACATAAAAAACTTGAATTCCCAACATTCCTGCTGAAAATCGAACCATTGTTTATATAACAAACTTGTTTATGAACTGTCTCTCGGTGGAACCTGTCCACCAGGGAGCGCGTCCCCCGGGTGGCGGATAGGGGATCCCTCTTAGGAGGGTCGGTCTGAATATACAGAATAAAGACCCGTGGACCAACAGGTACCCAGTGCTGGGGGGTATAGCCCGGCCACCCTTCCTCCTGAGGGGATATAAATATTCAGGAGGCCAGTTGTCCCGAGGATACGGGACCTCCAGCACTGGGCTAATCACCCGTCTGGAGAATCAACGATTCAAAGCAATTCAACTAGCCTCGGATGTGGACTGTCTTCAAGGAAACGACCTGGCGCAATAAGGGATATACGAATTGGAACGTGGAACATTAAAACTTTAACCGGGAAGGAGGTCGAGCTGGTGGAGGAAATGAAGACCTACAAAGTAGAAATCCTCGGCATAAGTGAAGTGAAGAAAAAGGGCAGGGGAGAAATGAAATTGGCTAATAATTACTCCCTAATTTATGCTGGAGTACCTAGAGGGGTTTTCGCCAAAGAGGGAGTGGGTCTAGTAATGTCGCCTAATATGTATGATCATTTAGAGGACTGGGAGCCGATATCTCCAAGAATGATTGTAGCAGATTTTAAGATGACCATAGGTAAGATTTCCATAATCCAGGTGTATGCACCAACGGAAGATGCTAGTGTTGTAGACAAGGAGGCATTCTACTCGGATTTGCAAAAAATAGTAGATAAAGCTAAAGGAAAAGGAAGGTCAGTAATCCTGAGTGGGGACTTCAATGCCAGAACAGGAAATGATGAAAGATCTGGATATGGAGTTTTGGGGCTGCATGGAGGTGAGAATGTGAGGAATACTAATGGACAACGGCTAATAGACTTTTGCGTGCATAATGACTTCCTCATAGGAAATTCTTTCTATCCACACAAGAGAATCCACAAAATCACTTTCTCATGCATGGAACGAAATAGTATAATTGACTATTTCATATATGATAGGAACATAAGGCAGTATTTCGCTGACATAAAAGTAGTAAGAGGAGCGGAGATAAGCAGCGACCACCTTTTACTTGTGGCTGATACAAAGATCATCCCGGAGTATAAAAGGAAAACAAAAGTATTTGAAACCCTCAACGTAAGAGCCTTGGATGACCCAGAGAAAAGGGCCCTCTTTACAGAAAGCCTGGAAAATAAATTAAGGGAAACGTCATTCGATGGAGATGTGGAAGAGATATGGAAGGCACTGAAAATATGTATTCTGGAAACAGCAAATACAGTTTGTGGGAAGAAGAGAGTGTCTGGCAAGGGAAAGCGGACAGACTGGTGGACCAATGATCTCCAACGACTGGTTTCTCGGAAGAAGCTTGCCTGGAAAGCATACCTTATGGATAGAACTGAAGGAAAGCTACACTTATATCGAATAGCCAGGAATGAATGTAAGGTAGCCATACGCCAGGCGAAGAAGAAGTCGTGGGAGGAGTTTGGTAAAAGGCTGAGCGAGGATCATCGCGAATCTATAAGAACATTTTGGCGAAAAGTTAAGATGTTAAGAGGAAAACAATGCAAGCCTATTAGAAATGTAAAAGGTAGCGATGGAATCCTACTTACAGACAAGGAAAAGATCCTTGGCAGATGGAAGGAATATTTCCAGGAACAATTCTCCGAAAATCCAGAAACAGACTATTATCAAGAACAAGAGCCCAATAGCCTGGAGATTATAGAGGAAGAAGAAATAGAAAATGCAATCCATAAGCTAAAAAGAGGTAAGGCATCAGGAAGGGATGGAATCGCACCAGAATATTTAAAATTCGGTGGTCAAGAACTTCTTAAAGCACTGCAATCGCTGTTCCAAGAAGTATATGACAGAAAGAAAATTCCCATGGACTGGGAATATTGCATAATCCTCCCGATTTATAAAAAAGGATGCACAACAGATTGCAAAAATTATAGACCCATTAGTCTGCTATCAGTGGTCTATAAACTTTATACTTCTATACTAGAAAGGAGACTCCGACGGATTGTGGAAGGGCAGTTAGAAGCGGAACAGGCTGGTTTTCGTCCAGGCCGACAGACGCAGGATCACATCTTTGTTCTCAGAAATATTGCTGAAAAAGCTTGGGACAGAGATAAAAATCTGTATCTTGCGTTCCTTGATCTGAAGTCAGCGTTTGATGTGGTTCCAAGAAAAGAAATTTGGAATGCCCTAATAGCCAAGGGTGTACCTGGAGACTTGCTGGCAGCCATACAGTCAGCCTATCAAGGAGCCATGGCAGTGGTAAGGATGAACGGTATGGAATCAGAACCTTTTCCAATTGCGAGAGGAGTTAGACAGGGAGATAGCTCAAGTTCCCTTCTATTTATAAATGTAATGGATGAAATCCACAAAATCTGTAAACGCCGAACTGCGTGGACAACAATTGGGAAGTGGAATTTGAGAACTGTCCTCATACAAAGCCTTCTATACGCGGATGACATAGTCCTAATAGCCGACACAAAGACCAAACTACAAAAAGCTTTGGTAGAGTGGGAGGAAGAGTTGCTCAGGAAAGGGATGCAAATTAACACATCCAAGAGTAAAGTGCTGGTTATGACGAGGGAAGAGCGAGAAGATGTCCAGCTGATCTGCAATGGCGAGACACTTGAGGTGGTGACTGAATATACCTACCTGGGGACCGTAATTAGTAGTTCTGGTAAGATAGACGCCGAAATATCAAGTAGAATATGTAAGGCGAATCAGGTGTATTACCAGACTACTAATAGCATTATCGGCCATCGCGAAGTAGACAAGAAGACCAAAATGCACGTATATAAGTCTGTTTACCTACCTACACTCACCTATGGCGGAGAAAGCTGGACAATGCTAGACAGGCACTCTAGTCGCAAACGGCAGCAGAAATGAGGTTCCTTCGCAGATCTGTTGGCAGAACTAGAAGGGATCGCATTAGGAATGAAAGCATTAGAGAGCAGCTAGGAGTTGCCGAACTTAAAACTACTCTAGAAAGACGGCAGCTCCAGTGGTTTGGACACGTCTGCCGCATGAATGAGAATTTGAATCCTATAAGGATATTAGAGGCTCGACCCACAGGAAGGAGACCACGCGGACGCCCCAGACTCACGTTCCAGGATTACATTCAAAGGATTGGATGTAAAAGAGGCAAAACCCTTAATGAGATGAAGCGATTAAGCACGGACCGGGAAGAGTGGCTGCACTGGTTGAGGCTCCTCGACGCTAATTAATGGCATAAGAGGAAGACAAAGAAGAAGAGAAGAAGAAGTTTATGAACTGTTTGTCTTTATTGAATTCCCCTCTTTAATGATTGCTCTCTACTTAATAGACACCCTATATATAGGTTTAGACAAGTAAAAAACTAAATTGCTAACACGGATCAACAATAGAAAACTTTTTATAGCCAAAAAATTTATCTGATCTTTTTTTTTCATGTATTACTACTAAACAGTGCATCAAAGCGTATTCTTTAAGAAATTAAAGAACATCAAATTGTGCGTCGAACGAGTGCCTAAACTTAATAATTTGATTAAGTGATATAGTCGACAACCACGGTCAATGAACGCTAATTTTTACCGACATTGTCAAAATCTGAAAAAGATTACCAGAAATGTTTGTTCTTGCTCTGTAGCTTGATATAGAGTTCTATAAGAAAATAAACTCAGAATAATTTCCGATCAAATTTGAGACCAAATAATTAGTACATTCCTTCATGAAAATGTTCCCAACAGCACCTATTATAAGAAAAGAACGACACTTTTTAACGAAAAATATACAGATTATTATCGTGACTAGTTTTACGAATCGCATGGATTCTTCAAGGAGACTACAGTTCCTAGATGTTGAAATGTGTACAGATCTATTGTAACTAAATAAAAACTGGGTCCAGGATAAAACCCGTATTTTCTTATGCTCGAATAAAAGGTTGTTCGAAAGAATAAATGAATTTTGTTTATTTTTTTTTTTTTTAATAAATTTTTCTCCATCATTTGTTTTATCTGTGAGACTCAGTTCGGAGTCAATAGGAACTATCTGCGACAGGAGCAGAAGCCTTCGCATCTCATGGCGGCCCAAAAACTACATCACTCTTTTCTTTAAATAACTGCTTTTTGGAACTTTTTTGGAATGTTTTGTCCACCGTCCATGGGGAGGGTCATTCTATTCTCTTGCAGGATTCGATAGTGCTGGTCACGATAGTAATTTTTTTTATATTACATTAGAAAATTCGTCTATGAGGATGAATTTTCACTATATTTCTCTTTTCATTAAACAGCTGCTAAATTATAAACCGAACTAACATATTAGTTTTCGAAAGAATAATCCTTCTGAAGACATTTGGTCCAGTTAAGGAGAGTATTGAATAGAGAATTAGCTAACTTCTACATGGAGCCGAATGTGGTGAAATATATCCAGATAACAAAGATGAGATGGGAGGACCAAGTTGTATGGATGGACGAGAGCTCAATCTCAAAGAAGCTGCTGAGCATAGAGCCAGGTGGAAAAAGAAAAGAAGACAAACCAAAATTGAGATGGAAAATGGAGTAAGTGCTGATGCCAGAATCCATAGAATCAGGAACTGGCGAAGACTACTCAGGACAATGAAACATGGAGGAAAAAAATGGATCTCGAGGCAGCCAACATCCAGTAATGGATTGTCGAGCTTAGGATGAAGATATCGATCATATTGGAAAATTCGCCTTAAAAGATGATTTTTTCCTATATTTCTCTTTTCTTTAAATAGCTGTTTTTTTTTTTGGATTAATTATCTGCCATCCAGAGGGGGGCGCGACCTCTGGCAGAAATCACTAGTGCTGGTCATGATTATAACTTTTTTTTTATATTATAGAAGAAAATTCTACTATGAGAATGAATTTTTCCTATATTTCTCTTTTCTTTAAATAACTGATTTTTGGAACTTTTCGCCCACCGTCTAAGGGAGAGAGGGGCGTGCCCTCTGCTGGATCCGCTAGTAACAATCTTGATCATAATGTCTGTTATATCACATAAGAAAATTTGTCTTAGAGGTCTTAGAGTGATTCCTATATAAAATCACACGAATTGGAATTTATACTAATTACAATTTCAGGTCAATGTTAATTTAATCTTGGGAACATATTTAACTTACTCAAACGGCAGGTAAATTGTATTGGACTTTGACAAACAAACAGACAAGTAATTGGAAGGCCTAGTGTACTTCCTCTTTATGACGAACTTGTATCCCATGTTGGAGAACAAGCAGACAAACTTTGATGGAGGCTCGGTGAAATTATAAACCTGAAACATATAGAAAAGTATTTTACATTGCTTCGATTGAAATAGTTGTCATTGTTACGTTATAGTATAAATGATGTATAGTTTTAAAAATTTTCATCAAATTCATTCAGCGAATGCTTAACGTGACTGAAATTTTCAAGGCAGTTGTAACTATAATACATGTTTGTAATTCCACCAATCGCTTAAACATTTCGAATCTCTATGTAATTTTTCTAACAGCTGATAGAACTGATGTATGAACAAAAATTTCTGCATAATAACATGTCTTCTATCAGAATCAGTGACGTAAATACGCAGGCGGAAGTTTACATACGAGGCTCAAGAGACTCCCGGATTTTGATTTTTTTTTCTCTAGAAATATTTTAGATAGTTTAAAAAACTTACCAGATATGACAATACTTGTGTAATAAAAAGATGAAGAAATAAAAAGTTGTATCATGGAGCTGAAGAAGAGTCCGTTAAAGACAGGATGGTTGCAGAATTGACTGTTAAAAATAGTAATAAAAATGGAATGCCACATAAATTAATTTATTTAATACGCATGGCTATGGAAAATGCATCATCAAAAGCTGTTATTAGAAACAAAATTGGTCAACTATTTAAGGTACAATCTATTATTCGTCAAGGAGAAGCCTTAGCGGCAACACTATGCAACTTAGTTCTGCATGCTGTCTAAATCGCAACTAAAAAAGGAAGTATCGTTGATAAGACAAGGAAAATTTATGCCTATGCTGATGACCTCGTAATTACGGCCAGAAAAGGCACTTAAACAGTCTGTAGAGTTAATGCATGTTATCAGGCAGCACGGCTAAGCTGTTATAAACAAAGCAGGTTAGCTTGGGTGAGGTTACTCAGACTGGAGTAGTCCTATTGTTCCTGAAAGTGTGATGTCTATATAGAAGAATAAAAGTGTTTTGTGATATAAAGTTTTCAACATAGCCTCATTTGTTTTCTGACATGACAGAGTTATTTAAAATAACATACGAAAATTCTAACAAAGCAGCGCTTTTTTGTCAATGAAAGCAAGGCAAAATAGCAAAACTGTTCTTAAAGCAAATAGATTCTACAGCGATATCAAAATAAGGAATTTTAAGTTTGAAAATGTTCCCACATTTGTGTATTTCGGTTTTGTCCTAAATTATGAAAATTTAATGAGAAAATACATCAATAATAGAATAATGGCTGGTAATAAAGCCTAATATGAAAACCTTAAATTTTTCAAGTCTGCATTTCTATTAAAGGCACGAAATTAAAGCTATATAAAACTCTTATTAGATTAGTGATTACCTATGGGGCAGAATACTGGTGTCTGGCGCGAGAGGATTGCCGTAAACTAAAAGTATTTGAAAGAAAGATTTGCGGTGTGCTACAAGAATTAATGGTGAATGGAAAATTAAGAGTAACAATTAATTCGAGGCAATGTTAGAGAATAATAACATTATTGACTGTATCAATGTGGTCAAAATGGAGGAATAACGGTGTACTTCAGCGGTAAGAAGAAGGCCGAGAAGTAGGTGGAAGGATGAAGTGGAGAGAGGCGCGAGGAAGCTAGGAGTTCTCAATTGGAAGAGAGAAGTAAGAGAGAGAAGAGTAAGATTGGAAGAGAGAGAAGTAAGAACACCACAGGCGGATTTACGGGGGGGGGAGGAGGGGCTTTCGGGCTGAAGTCCCCCAAAATGGTAAAATGTATTCATGTTTTATGGTAAAAAATGTTAAAACATTAAGTCTTAAAGCATTATAGCTCGTTTAATTACATTTAATAGGACTTAAAGAATCACTTAAACACCATTTCATATAGGTAGTTAGTATATTTCTGTTTTTCTAAAGTAATTATCGTTTTATATATGAAAAAAAAGGCTCCGGGTTGAAGCCCCCCCCCCAACATTAAATCCTGGATCCGCTAGTGCAGGACACAGAGAAATAGAGAAGAATAACTCAGGAGGCCAAGAAAAATGCTGGCCGCCAGCGCCGGGGAGTCATAAATTCTCTTGCACAGGAATCCAACCTACATACATCACATCGTAACATTCTGCTTCCGTGTACCCAACTTCAAAAATTAAGAAACCATCAATTTTCAAACTTCTTTAAACATTGGATCCAGTTAATTCTCAGTTTGAATTAATTCACTTGAAAGATTGAACCAATAATACACCCTGGATCTCCAGGTTTGATGCTGTAGTGATTAATAAATTAAAAAAGAAAACATTATTCTTCTATGTAGCCTTCCAGCCGAGATGAGACAAAGGAGTTTCATCTGTGTCGACCTGGACTCAGTACTTCTTGTTACATCACTAATGAGTGTAAGATCTAGTAAAAGTGAAAAACAAAGAATCAGAAAGTGAAATTCGGATAGAAACATCACTTTTTTCATAATTATTATAAATTATTTCTATTTTTATCACCGATCCGTGGCGCCCTCGGGGACGCTGCGCCGACCTGATCACTTAACCTACGCGAACGCGCTACTTCAATCGTAGTAAGTATTGGATTGGCAAATAAATCCTTTCGGTTTTTCAGGATGAAATAAAACTCAATGTACTATAGAAATAAAATTTATTTTAATCTACAATATATTGACCATTATTTAATATGACTTTCCACTAACTGCACAATGTCATGTTCATAGAATTTATGGAGTTAATTGTTAAAAAACTGATCCAAGTGGTTTTTTATGTCCTCTTCCTTTTGGAATTTGTTTCCATTCATGGAGTTCTGCAGAGAAAGGAATAAGTGTTAGTCACTTGGAGCTAAGTCTGGTGAATAATTGTTATAACTGGTGAATGGTCATTCATAACTCTTCGGGATGTTCTCCAAATTCGATGTTAATATATCCGTTGGAAAATTAAATTATTGCTCTTCAAAGCCTTTCGAATATTTTTTTTTCTTTAATTTCTACATAAGGAATAAATAAACAAAAATTCCTTATAGGTTTTTATTTTATGTCTTTATTTGTAGTTTGTTTACGAAGGTCTTGTTGATGTCATTTTGTCTAGTTAATGTGGCCCTAAATTCCAGCTAAATTTTTTGAAAATACCTAAACTCGTATTAAAGATATAACATTTTTTTGTGATTTTTGAAAAAATCATTTGAGGGACCCAAACATTAGGCCTGCAAACAGCCGAGCTTGTGCAAATGGTTTTCTACGCTTGTGTGCGACACATTTAGGGCCATAACGATCTCTCGCACTGATTGGGTGGAATTTTTATCAACAATATTCTTAACATTGCTCGTTAAAATTGCATGTAGGCGACTCAAGACCGTTGAACATCATTGATGTCAAGATTTTCTGAATGGAATTTAGCACACCAATTTTGGCAGGTGCGTTTGGTTAAGACAGCATCCCCATAAACACGGCAAAATTTTCTATCGGCTTCTGCAGCACTCTTACCTTTTTTAAAATAATACAACAAAATATGTCGATAACGAATGATATTTTTTTCCATATTCATAGCAAACATAATACTAAGCTAGTTTCGACAAGAGTTAACAGATATAGTTTTTGACATATTGCAAACAGGATGAACAATCCACCATAGAGATTAATTTATCAGATAAGAAGTGTCTAATAGTGACATAAAAATAAACAGAAAATCCGAAAGGACTTATTTGCCAACCCAATACTATGAAATATTATCCATTTGATGCATTAAACAAGCACGAAAAAAAAAGTCAGTAAGGTCCAACATCCAAGCTTGGCTTATTGTTCCATATTCAATCAGACCCATAATGGGTCTCAACATTTTCCTTTGCACTTGCTTGTTAATACTATATAAACTGTATAAGTCAAAAGCCTCGAAAAGTGGCGGAGATTGTAATGCGATGAAATAAATAAAACTGTTAACACTATGGCGTTTAAATTGAAAAAAAAATAAAAAAAATTGCAGTAATAGAGTTAAACTATTGCCCCATTACTAAGCGACCAACATTTTGTAGGTTAGACTGTACGTATGGAAACGATAAATTGCTAGATTAATAATAAATTTATTCGGTTAATGTCTCATTCAACGATGAAATAAATTCATGATAGATTTATATCAACGTTTCGAACGAATTCCAATCAAAATATCAAATACTTACCTTCACGGAGATATCCGAATCTGAATATAATGTCGGGGCACTGAGTAAAGACTCCGAGGTCTGGCCGGACGTTGACACGATAGATTCAACATAATCCTCACTGCTCTCTGAATCAGATTGGAACTTTGTTTCGTAATTTGCATTCATTTCAGTTCATTAGTTCATTAAACGAAAAATATATTTCAAAAATTAATAACTATTATTTTATCATAACTGATCACATGATAATTTTTAATTACAAAATGCAATGAACTGATATCACTTTTGACTAGAGTTATTGCATTTTGAAATGTTGTCAGATGACATATTTGTGTTGTTTATTCTCTAAGTGCGGTTTCTAGGAAGTTGCAAGGTTAATTTTTTTTTTTTTTTAAATCTCTTTGTATAAACACATCATTCCAATTTAACTTATATGCACTTGTTGACATTAGGTATGAAGGCTGTGACAATTCCATTTGAACTTCCTCTCACACATAAACAGAGAGTTCTTAAGTTATACAAGGAAATTTTACGTAACCTGGAATCATGGTATTACTACAGGTTTGTATTCATTTATTTTTATTTACCTTAAAACGGTAAGTCCGGTTGCTGTCTCTAAATTATGTTCGAAATTGTTAATTAATTCAATATTTATGTACTAAGATTTTTTGAAATAGATACTTATCCTAACATCAATCATTTGATTATTATACAATTATAAAACAAAAAGTACTTTTTCATAAGTGTCGCATCTGGTTGATATGCGAGTCAAGATCAGATCGATCACACTGTTAATAGAATATCAAAATACTGTATCAGACTGTTGGCAACTTTTTTCACATGTGGGCTCGCTCAAAGGATAAATAATTTACTGAACACAGGCCCAATCAGGAGTCTTCTTTTTACTTTCACTTACATATATATGTAATATATAGTAAGGGTAAGTATTGCGATCGTGAAAATTTTCAAATTGAGTTTTCAACCGAAACACACGTTTTGAGGACCCCAGAGTCCAAATAACTAGGTCCCACAAAATTGTCTGTATGCGAGCAGCCTAATTCAAAAACGAAAAGTCGAACGAAACTCAAATTGCGTATTTGAGGTTTTTATATGCCTGGGATGTTACAGGAGCTTTTTCGTCAAAATCGGCAAATTGGAAATGGTCCCTTATAGAATCAATTAAACACATTTTTAAGATGTTCTAAAAAAAAACGGCCCTAACGATTTTGATTAACCCAGTATATCAGTGTATTATTAAACAGTTTTTAATATAATTTAGTTTTTATTCTTATTGATGTTTACTAACAGGGCTTAAATGACTAATTTTCAATATTAGGGTCCTTTAAAAAAGGAGATTTATTTTTTTTTATTTGAAATAATTAACCATTTCACGTTAACCTTTAAAAAAAGATCTGGTGTGTCCACCCACACGACTTTCCTACCTATTTCAGAAAAGTTTTTATATCTTTACATATGTTCATGAAGAAACAAAAAAGAATTGAACTAGATACATTTTCCTAAAAATTGATCAAACGTAAGATTTGAGTACGATTTATTTGGTAAACTAAAGCAATGCAAACCGGCTTAAGGTATATCAGTGTAAAAATTTCAATACTTCCTAATATTGCTGATCAAAAACTTTTTCGCATAGCTTAGTATTGTCAAACAATAATTTCTGTTAAAAGTAGAGGAAATAGTGAAGCTTGTGTGATGCGGGCAACAGATTTTCTTAAGATCATTTAGTCATTTCTGTTCTCTCATTCATCCCTTTAGGATATGAATAATCTTACATTGGAAATTGAATAGCTGTAACTTCGTTATTAGTTGTCCAAAATGCAGGAATTAATTTTATATGGCTTTGTAGGGATTTCATTACCATTCAAAAAAACAGGCTAAACAGTGTGTTCTAAAACGTATAGATCGAAACAGAATACACTGTATCATCGCTAATACTGGTTCGATTCCGATGATTTTTTTTTTGCCATGTTGGTAATTTAATTACCTTTCAAAAGTTTTATTATATATTTTACTGCATAATATTTATACGGTCAAATAAATAATAATCAGGGAGTTAGGCCCCATAACATTTTTCTTTTCTTTATAACTTTTTTCATGAATTTTTTCGGGAATTGATTCTATATACGAAAATTGAAAGAACAATGATTAGAAGATTATAGGAAAGTTTCATCAGTTTTGCTACAGTCTACAGAAAAACATGTTTATCATTTATTGCGCATGGAGCACCGAATTTCTGTCACAGGCATCAGTAGTCAAAACCCTACAAAATAAAAAAAGAAGCAAAATCGGTTCAGTAGTTCCCGAGAAAATCTTGGCACAGACAGACAGACAGACAGGCCAATGGCTAAAAATGCGTTTTTCGGACTCGGGGGGCTCTGAAACGTATAGATCCGTCGAAAGCCGCATGTCGGAAATTTGACCCGATTGCAATACTTTCCTTACTTAGTATAGGTAGGAAAGTTAAAAAAAAACCTGTATCACTACAACCCATGAAGGATCTTGGGTTCAGTTATTTAGGGAAAGCAGTGGTTCTTGGTCTACGACTGTGCAAGGTGATTTTGCCGAGATCACGCTCAACTGCCAGGTTTTCCCACTTAATTAATTATTTTAATTAAAGGTACCCACTTTATAGAAGCTGGGTGTGCCCTAGAAATGTCTACCTACCCAGGGTCGCTCCACGGCTAATGAAACAGAATAAATAATTATTCGGCCATGAGGCCGGGGACCTTCAACATTGGAAGCTCGGTACTCTACCACTGAGCTCCCCCTCTCCCCCTCTTTAATATAAATACAAAATAGTTAATATTAAATAGTTAATAGTTAAATACAAAATATGAAAGAATTTGATAATTAAATAAAGGAGAAATAAGAGATCGTAACGGATAATAGTCGTAATTGAAGAACCAAAGTAATGCGAGCGCTCCCGAAAGATAAGAACAGACTTTCATAGTAACAAGAGCTTAATATAATACGGACTCCGACAATATTATGTACATATATACATGCGATTTTAATAAATGCTATCGTTTTAACTATTTAATATTTAATTGTATAGATTACAGCGATATAAAAATTAAAACTTGTATCGATAAGAGTAATTAAATAAATAAAAATACCCACTATAAAATGTAAATAAATATAAAGTCTATAATTTTTACTTTCAATTCTCCTTTGTCTGAAAATACTTATTTCTACTAAGGAGATGGTGGTAAGTGAAAGCCGAGTGATGCGCGCACCAGATTTTTTTTTATTGGATTATTCCCTGCTTACCATTTCTGATATACAGGAGCAAAGCAGGACTCATTAATGAAGATGGATCCTTTTCAATTTATATTCAAGTACTTATGATAATTTATTTCTAAGGATGTTCTGGGGACGGATTTGCTCCTTATGATTTCCAACACTCAGTTCCTTTGAGAATATTATGTAAAGTAAGATTGATGATGATAGTGCTAGTGAGCATGTGAGTCATGTTCTCAAAAAAGGGCCATTTAGTATTTCACAAATTTGTAAGTACTTTTTAATTTATTTTCCATGTGTTATTTTATATAATTTTTGTGGTGTTTGATTTGAATATAATTGAGGTAATTTCATCGCGGCGAATCAAATGGGCTTGTAAAGTTGTTGGGCTTAGTAATAAGAGAATTCCTAAAAGGTTAACATTTGCTGTGCCGAATGGTAAGCGTCCGAGGGGTAGACCGAAGCGAAGGTGGGAAGATTGCGTTAAAGCCGATCTGAAGGGACTGGGTTTGGACGGCGAACGGTGGAGGGAGGTGTGTAAAAAGCGATTGGTGGTGTCGGCATCGAACCTACGGGTTCGCTAAGCCTTATTATTATTATTATTATTATTTTATATAATTTTAACAGTTCAGTTTGGTGATTAGCCCTTTAATTTTCTCAATAGGATATAAAAAAACTTGATATAAAGTTTATGTTATTTGTTCTTTTACAATCCTATACTAAACGTTGACAATAATTAAAAGGTTTTGATGTTTATATGTGCCTTAAGAGTTTTTGTAAGCTTTTGTATTAACATGAAATAACTTAATAAAAACCATGATGACTTTTTTTTTATCTATCCAAAAAAAAAAATTTATTTATTTATTATAATGCCGCTACGGTCCTACAAGAACCCGAGCCTCCTCGATTACAGCCAACCAATCTCCACGGTTTGGTGCTACTTCCCTCCATCTTCGAACGCCCAGCCGCCTCAGATCGTCCTCAACATCCTCCAGCCATCTGATCCAAGGGCACCCTCTACTTCTTTTACCATCCGGCTTCTCATGCAGCATCCTCTTTGGCATTTTTTCCACATTACTAACCATCTGATTCTGGCTCTTTTTATCAATGCCAAAATATGAGGTTAACCATAAAGTTCTCGCAGTTCCTCATTCTTTCTTCTCCAAATTCCATTCTCAAAGATTCCGCCCCATATTCTTCTCAATACTTTCCTCTCCCAGGAGTTGAGCGTTCTGGGTTTTTGCTTAAGATTCAAATCTAACACTCATACATAACCATTGGCCTTACTATGGTTTTGTAAACGAGGATTTTGATTCTTTGAGGTCTGAATTTCAAGTCTCTTTGTTTATTAGTTTACTAATAAATTAGGTTTATTTTACTCAAATAGTTTTAAACATCTGTAGTCATATCTAGTGGAACCTATGCAAGTGGTGATACCTTGAAATTACAAATATAAATTAATTTATTATGGATCATCTAGAACATTCATAGCCTCTATATTTAGAAAAAAAATAATCTTTCTGATGATATATTCAGCTGCTAGCTGATTTTAAAATATATAAAAGTTTCACAAAATATAGGCTCTTCATTTCTATCCTGTTATGTCGTTGGCTATTTGAGCCTATTTTTTTTTTTTAATGTATTAATGTTGCGATTATGATAAATATAATTTAACAAAATCAAAATATTTATTTTAAAAAAAAAATATTATGAACTAATTATTCGTAGTCTAAATCTGAGGGAAATGGTTCTCTGAGATGTCATACAGCAGAGTTCTATCACCATCGAGTCCTGTTGCATAATTATTTCTGCTTATTTACAGCAATCTGTTAGTCATATATGTCTCATGGTGGGCAAAAGTCTCTACTACATCTCACAAAACATTCCTCTTCCATGTCCTGGAATGAATCGTCCGTGGTGTACGTCACTTGAATGTAAATATTGTCTACCTCTTCAAGGGTGATGTTCTGGACATCTACATAATTACATAGAGCTACCCAGTGCGAAATACTCCTAAGATGAGTATGGATTTTTGAACTTGTCCCAGGGACTCCACTTCTGTGAGCGCATTTCATTTTAATATTCTATGGTTTTAGGCTTGTACCTTTGGTGCCTCTCTTCAGTTAAGACCAGCATCCATGTTGAGTACAATCTAGATCATGATTTTTGATGCCTGAGGAAGTTTTCATAAGCACCGTGAATGGTGTTGATGATTCTGGACACACTGTTGTCCATGTCTTGTGTCCCATCCTTATATACCTCCTCCTCCTATTTTTCATCATTTATAATTCTCTCAAAAATGTACCTGAAGACACTCCAGTCACTTATTTGGGCAACAAAACCAGTGTCATTGTTGTGGGAATATTTTGATTTATCATCCAGGCAGATTGCTATCGCAGTGTGGTCTAAGGAGGCACTGCTTTCCAGGAATATGTGGTATCAATTTTTGTACCACTGTCCCAGATAATAGAGTTTCTAAGCAGAGTTTCATTAATTACAAGCTGATTTCTTGCAAATAAAATTGCCCATTTTTGCATCTTGTCTACATTCTTTTTGCATAACCGTTGCATGTTCCAGAAGTTTGTATCCGAGTATATGATAATCTTCCTTATTTATCTTATGAATGATTGCACGGAAGAAATTGTCTCATTAATATAGCTCATGTCAGGGAGGGAGGTACACCTTTACCAACATGAAGGAAAAATTACCCTATATGACGTACATACGATCCACCATTGTATGCTGTATCAGCTCTGTTGTGACTTGAGTGCATTGGAAAATTCTAGGAATATCTGTTATTATTATAAATAGAATAAGTTGAAATTTATACACTTTTATTTTTAACACACGCACATATCAACACATTGAATAATACTGCTACTAGAAACATATGAAGTACATTAATCCTAATATAAGTAAACATATGGTACTTGTTTAGGCTATAACAAGATCCATCATGTCAAGGTTAGGATTATTAATCACTATTGTAGCCCTGGGTATCCTCTCTCCACTGCTCATGGGTATAATTCTTGGTGTGAGACCAAACTCCATAACCCTGTTCCCATGGCATGTTGGTTTCTGTCCTCCATTAGGTAATAGTGTTTAGGAAGACTGCGAACCTCATCAGGCACAACATTCTGGTGGCCCATGTTTGGATGCAAGATATTGAGTTTAGTCATAGAAGGTTCTTCTCACTACCTCTTATGTCTTCTTTAAATCCGTCAGACAGTCACAACTTCCTCTCTGTTACCTGTCTTTGTTATTAGGGGTACCTTCCCTCAAACCGTTAATACAGTTTGGGGCTTTATTTTTTTTTTTTTTAACACTCTTTAGCTATGTGGCCAGTTGCAGAGCACACTCCATGTGCACCTCTAGCACCCAACTACTCCACTTTCCGTTAGGTCTTGCCTCCAAACCAGCTTTAGTTGTGTGGAAACTCGTGCATTTACTTCTCCTCACTTGAATATTTGTGGAATAACAGGAATTTACTTAAAACTTCTTAAGTGCTCTTACCTTAAGTTTTACTCAAATTGAGTCTCTAAAAGTTTCTTAAGGAAAGACAAAACCAAACCAACAGGTAAACATTTACATACTCATCTTATTTAAAATTACTAAAACTAACTAGATCATAAAACAAAAAAAATCTTGTTAAAAAAATATTAAAAATAACATAAAAATGTATCAGAAGAGCACAAAAACTAACAGTTGCAAATGTAATAGAACACAGTACACTACTTGTCACCATGAACTACCAAATCACATTATCCAGTTTAATTGCAGCTTAGGACTATTTTTTTAAAATCATATGGATATATCATCTGTTATTGTTTTTTTCGTCAGTAACAACCAAATTATAATTTAATCTTCAAATAAAATTGAGATAAGTCAGCCCTAGTGAAAAAAATCACTGTTAAAGATTTTTAAGGCTATTTATGTATTATTTAATTGATGATTATCATTCACTACAGCTGGCTGTCTTGTATTGTGTTAGCCTGTTTATTTATTTATTTTTTTATGTTCATGTACAAATATGATTTAAATTAATTATTATAGATTATATATAAACACTTGAATTATTTAATGTATGATTTTTCTATTGTTATTATAAACAGGCCAGTGTTTCGATACCAAGCTACTATCATGAGGGCCAAGTTTGACCAAAATAAATCTGTGGCTCAGGAAAAAGCTGCACAACTAGTCTGCCTGGCTGAGCAGGAACTACACAAAAAATCACACTATGAAATAAAACAATGTAAAATTTATTCTTATATGGGATATATTTTCCTGACTTTATATACCCAATTCTAATGTAAAATAATGATTGTAATATTATTGAATCTTTATGCATAATAATTTGATTTGTTTTTAATTAGGAATCAATCCAGTTATTTATCTATTGCTAAGTTAACTGAAAATTACCTAACACAATGTGTACTTGTTAAAATCAAGTATCATAACTAGAATTGACTGTAATAAATCTTCTCATGTTAATTTAAACATAATTAAAGTAGAAATTTTAAGGTGAAATTAAATAAATAATGATAATCGAGGTACTAAGTTCACTTGATGGCGGTATGGAAGTAATTGTAACAATTCTAGCTTAAGAAGTTAATAGAGGAAGGGGTAAGATCAACAATTGCACACATAATAAGTTGGAGTGATGATTTGATAGTCTACAAGACTTCATCAGGGCTTTTTGACAGGCATTGATGAAAGAACCAAGGGGATTGACATAACAGGGAGCCATATTTTTTTGCGAAATTGCTCAAAATTGGGGTTTAATTTGTATTTATAGGATTAAATTGGAGGGAAAACAGAAAAAATAATTATTGACCTTCCTTCTAGGGTTAATTAATAAATAAAATAAAACTCATAATCATCATTGCAATAGATAGAAAATAAACTTTATTCCGGGACATGGTCCCTTAAGAATAACAATTATGAACAAAAAACTAAAACCACATCTGGCCAAAAACTATATTAACAAAAATTAAACAATGTATAAAGTGTCTTCAGGGACAATATATAAACAACAGAAAGTAAAAACATCGAGAAAAACAAAAATAATTGGAACGAAGGGAAAACAGAAATCAGGAAAAATAACGAACAGTGTTATAAACATTATGAATACATTCTTTTTTTTTTTTTTGTTAAAGAAATTTACAACTGTAATTAATAATAAATACAACAAGTAAATATGAACAAGTAATATGACATGTACAACATGAGGAGAAACTACGCATTGGTAGCACTCCAATTATATTTCTATATTAGAAGGTCCCGAGGCCATCTTCTTTTTAGACGCCTCGGGGGGTTATCAGGAATAGAAGAGGAAGCAAGGTTGGAAATGAGAGGGTTCGGATGGTACAGAAGTTTATTATGAAAGGACAGGTATCTGGATTGGGCTAAATCGGAAACATATGGTACATTAAGGTCATTATGGATGATTTTATTTGTGACAAAGTAGGGAGCATTAAGGATTTTACGAAGGATTTTGGATTGTAGGGATTGGATACGAGAGGAATTTGATGGTTTAGTAGAGCCCCAAAGCTCGATCCCGTAAGTCCAAATAGGCCTTATTATAGTAATATATATGAGTCTTTTGTAAATAGTTGGCAGTTTAGAGCGTTTGTCTAGTAAGTGCTGGAGTAGTCGGAAACGTCGGGCGGTTTCTAATCGTTTCAGTCTGGTATGGGGGTGCCAAATGAGTCGTTTGTTAAGGTGGAGTCCCAGGTATCGGATTTGGTCAACAGGGATAAGTGGAGTATTGTTAAAGGATACTGTAGGACAG
Source organism: Nezara viridula (assembly GCA_928085145.1). NCBI lineage: Eukaryota > Metazoa > Arthropoda > Insecta > Hemiptera > Pentatomidae > Nezara > Nezara viridula. Next base: position 12,344,519 of record OV725081.1, read on the forward strand.
AAAGTCATAGGTTTACGACGAAGAGTAAAGGTAATTTGATGGGATTTATTGGAGTTTATTTAAATCCTCCAGTTTTGACACCATTTTTCAAGACTTGTGATGTGTGATTGAAGAGTTTGGGATGCAATAGATGGATCGTTATTGACTGATAGGATACATATGTCATAGGCATATGTGGTGATGACAGTGTTGGGTTGGGTTGGGATGTCAGCTGTATAAACTGTATAAAGGATAGGACCTAGGATACTACCTTGAGGAACACCAGCAAACTGAGAAAAAAGAGATGAAAAAGCATTGTTATGATTGACTTTGAAGAATCTGTCAGTAAGGTAGGAACGGATAATGAGGAAGTATGAGTTTGTACATCAGTCCGGGATGCCAGACTCTATCAAACGCCTGTTCAACGTCGAGAAAAGACTCCCGTGCAGTACATTCCGCGCTCCAATGCAGAGGAGACTACATCTACCACATGATGGCATTGCTGTATAGTTGAGTGGGATGTGTGGAATCCAAACTGGTGATCTGAGATAATTTGTTTAGAGTCTAGAATACATTCTTAAAATCACAATTTTTAATTTTAAGAATCTAATCATAATGTTCATAACATTTTGTTTGTTATTTTTACTGATTTCTGTTTTTCTATTCATTTTAATGTATTTTTGTATATATATATTTTTTTCTTTGCCCTTCCATCCACTTGTTAATTCATCCCTCCATACTTTTAAATTCATTGTTTTCCTTTTCACATTTCCTTGAGATTTGTCAGATTATATTCACAATCACATATATCATCCATCCTATTTATCACATTTAAAATTTTCCCATTTACAATTATTGTTACCAATTTTTATTTACTTTATTCTAGGTTCTGGTAATCAGTTATTCTCTGTTTAGTATTCTTACATTACTTTGCTTACTTAGTTATGCTTCATTTAATATTTATATTTATATTTAATATTTATACTTTCTTTTCACACTGTTTATAATTTTTATGCAACCCACAATTCTCTATATCCTTTTATATCTTGTATGTTCTAGCACTGAAAATGAACTGCACAGTTGGGTCAAACATCAACTCGAAATAAAAAAATTGTTTTTCAGTATTTTAAATCGTTTTATGACCGCCACACCACCTCTTTCCTCAATTAAATAATTTAAACAACCATTCACTTCAATTGAAATTCGATTCATAAAATTTATTTCATGATGGTATCATATAATTTACGATCGATTAAGAGCCTAAGAGTTGAAGACATAAATTGTGTGAGCCTCCCAGAAAACAACTCTCTTGTTAACTTAAAATAAGCAGGATCAACTGCTGTTTTCCATCCAGTACACAACAAAATTATAATACAAATAGTTTTCTTTAGTCACCAGCTCAGGTAAATTGTTATCTAAGCGGACATACACCCCAGTCTCCCTCAGTGGTGTGTTCCTAAGTCCCTCAATAATGGGATGATCAATGTCCATTTTACATTATTACATCATATTATCCATCTATGTTATCTTCTTCCATTAAAAACACATCAACTCCTGGTCTCCTCTCTTGTTTTCCCCCACTTCGACTATGGCTGCATGGTGTATGGTGGACTCTCGGGAGAATTCGAAGCTAAACTTAAACGTTTAATGAATTACTCAATCCGCTTTATCTTCAGGATCTCAAGGGATATGCATATTACCCATTTCTACACCAAGTTGAAGTGGCTTTATCCGTCCTACCGCCATCAATATTTCCTTGCTACCTTCCTATACCAAGCCATTAGAACACGGCGACATTCCTATATTCTACAGATCCTACAATTCAAACGCTCCTTTCAATCCCGTTCCACAAGATCCCGTGCATCCGACCTCTATCCTCCTCCTCACCGAACTGCTGCGTTTGATAAATCCTTTTTAATAAAAGTTGTCTCCCTCTGGAACTCTATACCTTCAGATATTCGACACGCAAAATCCATATCCTCTTTCAAATCTCCCCTCTTCAAACACCTTCTCCATTCCCAATCCGATTGATCACGAAATGCAATTAAAAACCTATGCTGTAAAGACCTCAAAGTACGCCCCGATACTCTGATTACTTTGTGATTCATCGATATTTCGTTTACTTAATTACTTTCTCTGTATATTTTATATTTACACGTATTTATATCTTTTTATTACTTATAACTTTATTGTATTCCTAATCAACCTGTAAATATTAAACTGTATTTTATAGACACACCAAAACATTAATATATATTCTGTATTTGTAACTTGTTCTAACGGGACACTAGTCCCAGAATAATAAAATTATTTTCATTCATTCATATTTTAGCAACTATGTCACCCCATTTATTTTTTGTCTACTTAAATCTGTTTTTTTTTCACCTCATACATTCCATTACGTTTCGCTGTTAATTCATTTTTCGTTTCTTATGTAACCTTATTTTGATTACATTTAATTCAGTAGTCGCTACTTTGTTGCTGTTATTAATTATTTCATAGTTCTCTGTTACTGTTATTATTTTATTCATAATTTCTTAACTCAGTTACCATTATGTTATATATCATAACTTTTTTACCGTTATTTTATTTTATGTTATTTTATATTTTCTTTAAGTTAACTCTACCTACTTTATTGTACTTTAAGTCAGTAACTCAAGGTGAGTTCTTACTTGTATGACTAGATAATGAGCGATCAAATTTGCAAATTATCTTCGTTTAATTGATTTTATAGATGACTTGATAATAAGCTAATCAGCTCGAAACATCATTGGAAATAAAATAAAAAATCTGAACGTATAAGGACTTATATATTCCCTGAAGACACCATATATAATTACTTTAAGTATTTTCTTAAATACGACAACGTTAATGAAAGCCGGTAAAGAACTAGGACTCGAAATGAACGTGGATAAAACAAAATATATGGTTAGCTGCAAAAATGGCGATACTACTGGTGATATCGATATAGATGGTAATATATTTGAACAGGTAGATAAATTTAGGTATCTAGGTTCTACGATAACTAGAAAAAACGAAATTGAAGAAGAGATTAAGGTTAGACTGAAGGCGGGAAATGCTTGTTATTTTTCTGTGACAAAACTACTTAGTTCGCGCCTCTTGTCCCGAAACTTAAAAATTAGAATCTATAAAACAATTATCTTGCCTACAGTTCTTTATGGATGCGAAACTTGGCCGCTTACATTAAGGGATGAGCAGCGTCTTAAGGTTTTTGAAAATAAAGTATTGCGTAGAATATTCGGACCGAAGAAGGATGAGTTAACCGGAGAGTTTAGACGGTTACACAACGCCGAATTGCGTGAGCTGTATCCAGGTAATATAATTGAGGTAATTTCATCGCGGTGAATCAAATGGGCTTGTAAAGTTGTTGGGCTTAGTAACGAGAGAATTCCTAAAAGGTTAATATTTGCTGTGCCGAATGGTAAGCGTCCGAGGGGTAGACCGAAGCGAAGTTGGGAAGATTGCATTAAAGCCGATCTGAAGGGACTGGGTTAGGACGGCGAACGGTGGAGGGAGGTGTGTAACAAGCGATTGGTGGTGTCGGCATCACTTCGGGTTCGCTAAGCCTTGTTATTATTATTATTAAGTATTTTCTGCCTACTTTAAGTTTATTGTACATACTATTTTTTCTTTTTAATTTTTTAATGTTAATAGTTTCTCATACCTATAGTTATCAGGGTTTTTTTTTTTTGTAGCCCTGATGAAGGCCTGAACTTGGGGACGAAATGTCTGCAAAATTAAAAAATAAATATACTTATTTAGTTTTACTTTTTTTTTTTTTTACTGATCACCCCAACCATCAATCCACAATTTTTTCATATAATTTAAAAATAAAAATCTTAACTTTTTGGAAATATTTTAAATGAAAAAGATTCATTCTAAAACAATAAAAAACCTTATCTCATCATGATAAAAATATTATATATCATGTGATTTTGATTATTGATATGTATTAGTTACTTGATATAGATAATAATTAATTTGATAATTAGTCTAGTACTAAATGAATACCAATTCTATTATAATTTTCTTTATTTTGCAGTTCCTCATACAATCAGAGGTATAGCATATATGAGGGATGTGCACATACCAGATTGGGTTTTAGACTACTGGCATCCTTTGGAGAAAGCTCAGTAATATGTTTTTAATTATAACAAATAAAGTATATTTTTGCAGGAGTACCCACGAGGGGATTTTATGGAGCAAATTGAACTATCAAAATTGAGGTGGGCAAATTTTGACAGGGTTTGAATTTTTGAGGGGGGAAGCACATTTTGGCAGAGTTATGAATTTTAAAACTAGAAGACAAGAGAAAGCATAGAACAGACCACAAATAGAGAGTAATTGTATATGATCTTCGAAATTTTAGATGGTTCGTGCGTCATTGATCTTGGGGGAGGGGCACTCCTAGCTTGCAGTAAATGTATTTCTTATTTTATAATCAATAATGAAATTATTAATGCTAGTGAAACAAGCAAGTATATCCAATTCATGCTACAAGGTCTATATCCTGCTTTCTTTATAGAATATTATTAATATGATACAAACTGATACCTCACAAAAAAAAAACCAACAAAATTAACTGATTTAAGTGTGAGAATAAAACTATGAACATCTAATGGAAACATTTATTCAATGTAAATCTAACACTAAACGACATTGTCAATGAGAAAGATTCATAAGATAATTGGTTTATAGTAAATAATTGCTAAGTGTACTTTTGATGGATCTAATTTTCAAAATAAATACTTCTGAATTTTTATTTTATTTATTGAAGCAAAAACCATTAAGTGCAACAAAAGAGCATAAACCTTATTATAAGAGGTGAAAAAAAGGAAGGAATTTTGTCAGAACTTCTTTATTTATCAATAATTTTCACCACGTTCAAAGTAATTCCAGGTGGGCGAAACTCCAGGGAACACTGATTGACAACTTATGTCCCTAATTTCTAACTTAATACGGCATACAATATTGAGAGAATATACAATTCCTGCAAAACAATTTTCCCAATTTAAAATATTGTAGAGGCAGAGTTCGCATATATTATAGAAATAGTCATGCTGCAAAAGCCTGTAAGTACATTTTTACTGTCAATCTTGACCTTGCACATATTCAGAAATACTAAAAAAAAAATAATGTTTTTTGTTTAACCCTTTAACTGCTGAAAATAATTTTTTTCTTTGTTTTTTAGTTAAATAGTGGATATTTTGTTTTATTTCTTATTTGTATGTACATAGATCTAGACATTTTGTATATGGTTTCATCAGTTTGTAAATTTTTTTATATATTTGTTAGTTTGCATAAAATATTTTAATTATTTAATGTATTTCTCTAGGCCAGAAGTATTCCTCTGTTCTTTTGTTATTCTTAAGGGACTTTGTCCCAGAATGAAGTTATTTCTCCATCTATCTATCTAAGTAATGTAATAAATAAATGTAAAAATATAAAAACAAAACAAAAAAAATATATATATATATATATTCCATATAACATAAAAGTGTTTGAAACTCGATAAAATTTATAACTGCATTATTTTTTAATATGGAACTTTTTTAGGAAAGAAAAAACATTGTAAATACAAAGAAATATATAATTCAAATCCCATCGTCATTGTCCTCCTTTTAGAAATAATACAATTTAATGGTGATGATCACTTACAGTTATTTTGGTTTTCAGAAATGAACAAATATGCAAGAAAGCAAAGTGTTGTGAGCTGCCTAATTTTACATTGCTATCTGCGGCTGTCCCTCCTATTAAAAGTTTAATGAAAAGGTTAAAATGCATTTTTCAAAGCTAAGATCTCACAGGATGACTCAAAAAAGTATCTTAAACAAATTTACCGAAAAAGAAAAAAAATCCTTTTTTTTTCACGTCTTTTTAGATTTCGGGACCCACCTTCAGGTAGAAACACTTCAATGAGCTCCCGCAGTCAAAGGGTTAAAAAATAATTTGTAATAACCAAACATTTATGAGGTTTGTTTAGTTTTATGAGCACTTACTGGCATTTGCAACATGGCTATCAATTTTAAGTACTCTTCAATTTTTTTCCTCAAAACAACAATGTCAATCTTGCCAATAATGATAGTCCGAAACTTTTTGGTGAAAATCTAAGTGAAACAAACAACACGTTCTCCAAAAAGATATAAATAAAATAAAAATTAAATTAATGAAAATGGCCTTGCTCTCTCTTTCTTAAAAACAATAGGAAGATTTTTTTTTTCAATTGGAAGTATTAATAAAAATGTTCACATTTCGTGGATGGCAAAAATTGTCTCCTACTAATCAAGGAACCAAAATTCATACTTAAATTTTGATATTGTTATTGTTGTTTTTGTTAAATTAATATTATTGTTAAATTAAATTTTAAAATGATATTTTATGTGTCATAAACTTGTATAAAACCTGCTAGATTTCCAGAATACTTTTGCAAGAGGGAAAAGCGTAAGGAGGAGTACATTAAGATGTGGGAAAAGAAGTATGGACCTAGTTCTCCTGAAAAGTGCCACTGAATTCAATATTCTTTTCTTTGTTTATATTTGTCTTCAATCACTTGTAAATTTAAAATAAAATATTTATATAATTAATGATATATAGTTTTGCATTGTTAAATAATAATATATAATAAATTGTTTAATAATATTAAGTTTTAAATCAGTGAATAATGTGTTAAGTATAAAAATCATATTTATGGAAAACTGCAGATCAAAGTTTGGAATTTTCACAGATACAGTTAAATTTTGGATTTTTTATCCATGATTCACTAAATGTTCATGTCTGTAATAGCCTCATAACAACCCATTCGAAACAAAAATTCAAAAACTAACATATATGCAATAATAACTAATACATTACAAATAAATAGTAATAACAAATATTTTTTAATATACATTCATGAAAAACAATTAAAACTAAATATTATGATTTTGGAAGGCGGAATATGTTGGAATAGGTTGATTCAATTATCTCTTTGTCTTCTTTATGGTTAACAGAGTTGTTTTTTCAAGGTGGATAAATATTGATTCAGTGAGGAGGCGTTTTTTATGGTTAGGAATTGTGGCGAGGAGGGATGGGTTATCAAAATCAAAGAAATGGTCAATTGATATGGCATATTCAGACAATTTTGATGCAAATGGGTTCCGAGTCAAAATACTATATTTATATTTATGTTGTGTTACACGTTTTTTAAGGTGATTTTTGATCTCACCAATGTAATAACAGGAGTTACAATCAGAAATGGAATAAGAGATTTGGTACACTAAATTGGATTGTTGTAGAAATGGGATCTTTTAGGTTGCTATTGCTATGTTCCTGGCTCACCGGTGTTTCTACAGCGAGTAGGTGGTTCCAGAAACCGCATTTATCTCTATTTTCTGAATTGAATATGTATATTTGTATTTCTATCAGCTCCAGAAGGAAACCGATTTACTTACCGACCTACTGCAGTATCTAGATTAAATAATATAATCTCTTTTTAACTTATTTTCCAGAGGTATCATGTTTACTAATTTATTATTTGTATCTATATCTAAAAAGTGGCATGCGAGAAAGATTGTTAAAGAATTGAGCTTAAACAAAACATAATTTATTTATAATTTTAAACCAAAAATAAACATATATGTATAATCATTATTTGAGAATCTTGGGAGGAGAATTAGAGCCACTCTTCAGCAGAGGTGCTCCTCTTAAGTGCCCTCAGCTGATCTCCTCCCATCTCCAAAGAACCTTACCTAGGCTTGACCTCTTTTCTTCATGGGCTATCGCAGATCAACTGTCTCTAAACAGATTGTTGTCTCAGACTCACTGGTACCTTCGCTCATCTCTCATTCTTCCACTCTCCCTCTCTGTGTCGGCGATCTGGTTATATTCCTCTAATGGTATGCCTAGCACATGTATGCAGGGTTGTGCCAGAGTCGGGTCCATTAGTGTTTATTGGCTCCTCCTCATCTTCCCCGCACGGTCGCTAAGGTGACCGGACATAAGTTAGCAATTATTATACTCTATTCTTTTTATTGATATGAAATCTTTAAATATTTTTTAAATGTGGCTTTTATGATGCATAGCACCATATAAGGTTTTAAGTTTGTGATTATTTTTGAAAATAAGGCGTAAGTTAACAAAAGTGAAAGAAAAAGATTTTTTAATTTTATTAGAAAGGGTAGGGATGTATGGAATTGATCTGTATTGCAAAGGTGTTGCATGAGATTGTGAGGAATTAATTTGAGAAAAGTGGAATTAAAAATTGGGATAAGGCCAAACTATGGTGTATGATGTTTTCGGCTACATTAATTTTTTGGTTGTGAGAATGTTCGAAAAAATAATTTAGGAAGCAACCAGAATAGGTGGATTTCATATACCAATCAGTCGAAATAGAATATTTAGGATTTCTGGTAATAAGGAGATCAAGGAAGAGAAATGAATGAAATTATTTTCTATTTCAGCAGTGAAATGAAGTCTTGGGTAATAGGAATTAAAAGCATTAACAATATCTGGAATTAAGGATTAATATCAAGCCATCAACATATTTTTTGATGAAGATGTCATTAGGAAAGAGAAGCAGTATGGAGTCAAAAAAGTTGTTCAGGACAACACTAGAAAGGTCAGGAGCGAGATAAGTTCCCATTGCTAGGCCAGAATTTTGATAAAAATATTGATTTTGGAAACAAAGATAGCCAGCCGGAGTTACAGTATGATGAGAGGATTGAAGGTAGGAGAATTGATTGAGGGAAGTATGTAGTGCTATAGTAGTCCAGTTTTGTTCAACGATTTGGTGGGCATAGTCAGTAGGTATATTACTGAAAAGACTTGCAGCATTAAATGAAGATAAAATAAAAAAACAATTTTACATAATAGGGATTATTTTGATTAAGGGATTGTAGAGAAGGGAGAAGAAAATTACTGTCATTGTCAGTTATTAGAATAGACTCTTGAAGGTCAGTGATGAGAGAGGGAATAAGTTGTTTAGATTTTGAAATAGGAGTTAGGTTAGGAATATTGTTAGGCTAATAATACTGTTAATTTGACAAGGAATTAGGGTGGAAGAAATATTATGAACTCCTTCAGCAGTATCAGAGGGATTAATCTTTTAAAAAAGATTCATAACTTCAATCGCGTGTTCATAATATTTCCAAGCATGAATAAAGAAAATTTATATGAGAACTAATACAACAAACCCACATAAAAAATATTATAATAATAAAGATATGGAAAATAGCATAAGAAAGTAGTCATGGGAACAATAACAGAAAAAAAAAGTGTTTTCGAGGTCAAGTCTTAACAAGAAAACAAGGATTAATAATTCCAAATATTTTTAACAAAGGTAACTTTCATTTTACATGTGTTATGATATTTCATGAATAGTATTATTCATTCACATCCTAATATTATGGAATGAAAGCTTCCATGTTGACAAGAAAGGAGTTTTAAAAACTTTAAATTTCAAATCTTGCAATAATAATGCTTGAACATTATCCAATGAAATAAAATCTATCCTAAAACCAGCACCATTATTTGAAATAAATGGAATAATATCACCACACCCAATCACTCTAACCTTTACCGGATTTTGACCAATTCTCAGGCTGCGTGCATTTTCAACAGAAAGCATTGAATCTGTTACTACCCAAACAAATACTTGCAAGGAGTTTTTCAACTTGGATACCCCAGTTACAATTAATGAATTCATTAGAGGGTGTAAATGTTTAGGAATTTTGCCATACAATGGAATTATAAGAAGTGATTTTAGGTTGATGCATTTTGCTATTACAATCAAGGATGAATAAATAAAATAAAAACCTATGTATAGGAAAACAATTTGAAGAAGTGTTTTTTCATAAGGATGTAGCTGGAACAGAAAACAAGGACCAATAATTCAAGTTATTCAGAACCGAATGGTAACTTTCATTTTAAATTTATTGAACAGATCTATAGAAATAAGAGTAATAAATATATATGGATTATATATTTTCATTAACTAATGTATAATATTACTTCACATGGTAATACTATGGAGAGAAATCTTCCATGTAGAAGAGTGACAAGTTTTTAAAATTTTCCAGTGAACGGGAGAACGTGTTCAATAGATGAAAAGATGATTGTGAGGTTGTGAGGTTGAGGTCAATTCAGAGTCAGGACAATATACGTCACAAAATACTGATGCTGCAAGGATATATTGCCTCTCTTCTATATATTCTTTTGACGAGTCTGCTGGATTTTCATGATATATAGATAATGATGTAAGTTGTGGAGCTCCTCTAGATAACAACATCACTGCACTATCAGGACATCCCCTCATAAATACCCGAGTCAAGGTGGTGACTTCAGTTAATGCTTTGCAAAGACTTAACCATTTATGTCGCTCCTCTTTAGAAATATGATCAAACCTATATTCTTCGGTTTCTGTCTTGAAGAGGCTAATTCCCACCAAATGTAATATTTCAGTCTCATGCTTCTTGAGGGTTCGAACCATCATATCAATGTCATGTACTACACAGTTATTTAAAGTTATTCTCTTCCAAAAGATCTTGTCAGACCCAACTAGATTCCACACTTTGCAAACCTGTGCTGCTTTGAGCAGGTTCTTTGTTGAAAGGAATCAAAACAAATTAAGGAGGACTATATAAGCTTTGTCAGCATCATCAATGAAATTAGGGCCATGTTCAGTGTTGCAATTATGACCCTAAAATAAATGATAATTCATTATTTCATGAATAGCATAAGCATACGTTTATTAAAATATATATTACCTACCACACTATTAAGTTAAAGAATAGCTCATAATTTGTTTGTAACCACTAGCTGTGAAAACTACTAATTTAGACATGTATTTATACAAAACACTCCATTTTGTGTTGATATAGTTTTAAGCTATTAAAAACATTAATCTGAAGAGTAAAAGGTTTTCTGATTATACTTAATATTGTTTAATCATAAATTTACTTTGTTGTTTTGACATTATTGTTGTTACATTTTTTTTAAGATAACGTTTGGCAATTAATTAAAATACCACTGAAATGACAAAACATTGATCATCGCACAAATGCAGGTAAGATAAAACAAGAAAAAAAAAAAGACAAAATACAACAGAAGAAGAAACTACAACAAAACAATTGTGGCTATATATTATAAAAGTACACTCTATTGTTAAAATTAATGAATTTTTTAATTTAACATTATTTATTTTAACAATTATTCAACTAAGGATTTTTTAAATCTATAACTGATGTAAACAAGGTATAAAATTATAATATAATGAAAACAATTTTAAAAAACTGGTGCATGTACCACACAATTTTCAGCTGCTCTAATTTGAACTGAAATTGTCAAATAAAATAGGGCTAAAATTGTTAAGTGTTTTTTTAAGAGAGCTACACTACAAAGAAGAATACATTTTTGTATGTCAGTCATATTTATCAATGCTAAAACTCCAACTCAAGACCATCAAAATAACAAAAACTCTATTTATTATATCAACTGAAATGTTGTTTTGGAGGGTTGCAATTTACTCAGGATGCCATTGGATAATTATTGATGATAATTACCCAGAAATATTTAATAAAAATTAATAATAAAAGATTAGTTGAACAAATTTGGATCTATAATATATTTGGTCTATGATTAATTAATTGAATTTCTTTTCTCAAAGGTTGGTTTGTGTTTATCATGCTTTCTAATTACCAACATTACCTGTGATCATCATGATATAAATAGGTGGCACAATTAAAATAACTTTTACTAAAAACTTAATTTATTTCTGTTTAATAAAGAATAATATACAAATAACATAGAAATTTTAATGTTCAAATACTATATACAATAAACCAAATAAAAACATGATTTAATAATGACTGTGCAGGTATGATTTCAGATGGACTGTTTTGAGAATTATTGCCATGAAATATTTTAACATTGGTAAATTTATTATTAGGCATAAAACTTAGCTATTGTATAAGAAGTGGTGTAGTTGGTAAGTTTCATCACTGCATCCGAGGTCATCTCATCAAGCCCAGGTCTGAACTCCGCCAGGGGCATATCTTCATGGTCTATGTAGGGTTAAGGCTTCAGTCCCCAAGCCGGAAGAAAACATAACACCTCTTTTCTTACTTTTGGAAGACTTTATACAAAAATTCAGAGTGGGACAAGGATGGTTTACATTCTTAGCTTCACAATAACTGGTAATACCCTGAAAGGAACCAGTTACTTAGCCCGTTACTACTTTTTGATCTAAGGAACGGCCTTCCCTAGACCCATCGGTCCTTATCTATATGCTCTCTCCATTGATGCTATTTTTGATGTCAGAAGTCGGTTTCATTCAACTTTGTCTTTTGCAGCCCATATTCAGTTAAAAAGATTACTATCAGCTAGGTTCAATACATAGTACAATGTTAGAAGAACAAAGATAAAAAAAAAAAGTAAATTTTATTCTGAGACATTCAGTCCCCTCAGAATAATTACAATAAACTATTTGATGACATAAAAAAATGACCAAGAATTAATTAAATTACATGGTTATCGAGCCTTGAAATTAAAATGACAGAAAGACACTAGTTGACATTTTAGTTATAGATAGATATATATGAGCATGTTCACATATAAACAATAGATAATAAATATACACTAATAAGATAACGGCATAATGAGATTGACATTTCTAAAACACAAAAATATTATTCTTGCATTTATTCGGAAGATGGAATTACATCGAGCTGAGGAGATGAAAAAATAAATAGAATTTAAATGAGATTAAGGAAGAGGATCCGTAAGAAATTCCAGAATAAGGTAACACATATGAGAAAGGATTTTTTAAAAGAAACAGTCTTATGAGAAGGAATAAAAAGATTTGTGGGCTGATATCTCGTGTTGAACGAATGGACTGAGGAGCAAGGAGTAAACAGATCATGAAAGTAAGCGGGTTTTTTGGTTGTTAAGGTTCGGAAAAGGAAAGCACCTTGGAAAATTGCCGTTGCAAAACTGGACAGAACCACTTCAACTCAGCATACATACAACTGGAGAAGTGGAAGCACCTGGGGGCTCCAAAAATGAATCTACAGAAGAAATTTATCAGTCTTCTCAATCTGATCTCAAGCCCTCCAGGCAGTCCACCGTAGACAAGACAGCCATAATCAAAGTTATAAAAAATTAGAGGAGGAACTAGGAGCTGACGAGTCTTTAGGGGCATAGAATCACGTAATCTCAGGAACTGTTTTTGGGTTGCAATAGACTTTCAGATAATTAGGGAAATATGATGGTTCCAGGAGAGGTATTTATAAAAAATTACTATCAGATTTTTACGGATGTATGGAAATTAATAGGTAGTCCATTGAGGTAGAGTAGGGGATAAGGAATGGAATTTATGAGATGCTTGAAACCAATGATTTTTGCTGCCGTTAAACAATGAAGATGGCATTAGGAAAGAGAAGTAGTACGGCGTCAAGAAAGTTGTTCAGGACAACACTAGAAAGGTCAGCAGCGAGACAATTTCCCATTGCTAGGCCAGAATTTTGATAAAAATATTGATTTTGGAAACAAAGATAGCCAGAACAAGGATTAATAATTCCAAATATTTTTAACAAAGGTAACTTTCATTTTACATGTGTTATGATATTTCATGAATTGTATTATTCATTTACATCCTAATATTATGCAATGAAAGCTTCCATGTTGACGAGAAAGGAGTTTTAAAAACTTTAAATTTCAAATCTTGCAATAATAATGCTTGAACATTATCCAATGAAATAAAATCTATCCTAAAACCAGCACCATTATTTGAAATTAATGGAATAACATCACCACGCCCAATCACTCTAACCTTTACCGGATTTTGACCAATTCTCAGGCTGCGTGCATTTTCAACAGAAAGCATTGAATCTGTTACTACCCAAACAAATACTTGCAAGGAGTTTTTCAACTTGGATACCCCAGATACAATTAATGAATTCATTAGAGGGTGTAAATGTTTAGGAATTTTGCCATACAATGGAATTATAAGAAGTGATTTTAGGTTGATGCATTTTGCTATTACCTTTCCAAAACCAGTTGAAATTTCAAAATTGATGAGTTCTAACTCAGCTAAATTTGGTAGTTTCGATATTGCTTCTACTAACATTATTACTAGATAAGTATTGTTGCACAACTCCAGTCTCAATCTAGTCAAGTTTACAAGTTTTGGTAAGACATCTTTAGGGAAGTTAAATGACAAAGAATGGCATTCCCCCAATTCTAGCGACACTAATGTAGGCGGAAGAATGTGTTCAATACACGATAAGTTGACAGCTCTAGTGATAGCTAATGATGTGAGATTGAGTTCTATTTTATCAGAAGTTTTATCAAAACTTAATTCTCTGGAGACAGCGTTCTCTAGTCTTAATTTTTTAAGACATCTCATATCTTTAAGGAAGGTTATATCCATGTATCCCATTCCCATGTCCAGTCCTTTAATAATACGATATGCAACTAATGATTTAAGTTGTGGGGCTCCTTTAGCTAACAAATTTACTGCATGTGCAGAACATTCCTCTATAGTTACCTCAGTCAGGGTGGTTACTTTAGTTAATGCTTCACAAAGACTTAACCATTTATCTGGCATTTCTATGGTATTAATCAATCCCTTTAATAGACTTGACCAATTATCATCAGAAGGAAGTAGTCTAACCATCTTGAAGGAGCTCATTCCCCTCAAATCTAATCTTTCAGTCCCACATTTCTTGAGGGTTCGTACCATCATATCAGTGTCATGCACTATACAGTTATTTAAACTTATTCTCTTCCAAAATATTTTGTCGGACCCAACCAGGTTCCACACTTTGCAAACCTGCATTGCCGCCTGAAGATCCTTTATCGAAAGATATCGAAACACATTAAGGAGGATGATATAAGCTTTGTCAGCATCATCAATGAAGTAAGGGCCATGATCAGCATTGTAAGTTAGAGCCTAAAAGAAATGATAATTCATTATTTTATGGTAAATAAATATATAAGCTCTTGCAATTCTAATCTAATTTAGTTTTCTATTTTGTGTGTCAGAAATGCCATGATACGGCTATGTAACAAATGGTATTCTCCTAGTTTTATGTCCATATCAATTGGCCTATCCTATTCAAAGGAAGAAATTAAAATCAGATCTGAAAGACATAACAAATTAAAATATATAAAATACAAAATCTATTGTATTGCAAAGTCCACAGTAGTTTCACCTTTTCTAAATTTCCTGTAAGCTCGGGGATTTCTTCGGTTCTCTATTACTATCTCTTATTTCTCCTTTTGTTAATTATGAAATTCTTTTATATTAAATGATTTTGCTTCCTCACTACCAAAGATAGGGAAGTACTGTATTCCCGCAAGGTTAAAAAAAATATGCTCAGAATCCAGAATTCCACCTAACACTTCCATTACACAGGTGTAAATGTATTTTTTTAGATATTCCAATATTTTAGAAACTTCTTGATCGATTTAGCTCAAAGTTGGACAAAAATTAGGAATTAATAAAAAAAACTGTGGTATCAATTTTATTGAATTACTTTCTTAACTTTCTCTTATATATGCGCAAACATGTTTTCCTTGATACATCTATATCTCTAAAACTGCATGTTCTATTTGGCTAAAATTTGGAGAAAAATTGGGGATTGATAAAGAGATTAATCAAGTACATATGAATTTCATCAAAATCTATCCACTACTTCCAAAAAAATACTTCCACTTTCAGATCAGGAAATGTATTATTCGACACGCCTATATTTTGAAAATGACCCGTTCGATTTGAAACAAACTTGGAGTATAGCATAGAAACTAACTAGGGTTAATTTCATTCACTTCCATTTAATAATTAAAATTAATATAAATGATTGTTATAATGGCAGTGAAACGTAGAAGGCATTGATCATATGGAGTGGGAGTTAGGTTAATACAATATTTTTACGGAGTTATAAAATTTTAGATTTTATTTCAAAGTTTAGTTATTTGTTTGCTAAATTCCAAACATTACTAGCATGAAACTTACTGTCATTACTTAGATTTCGTGTAATTTAAAGTAAATCTAATTAATTTTACTCTGTTTGTAAAAAAAAAAAGTCTAATTTGTGATTGTGTTTATTTCTGTTGAAGTTCAACCAGCTTGTGGTGGTCTCGATTTCCTTCTTAAATATCAAAGATATGTAAACTTCAGAAATATTTTTATATTCCAGTTCATTTTTTTCTGGTTAAAGAAAATTATTTATCTCGTTAACTCCGAACAAAAAAAAAGTATAATTTTTCCTATGGATTTTTTATTTCATCCATCTTACGAGTGAAAACACACTTATATTAAGTATATATCACTACTGTTAGTGCAAAAGATTGTATGTAAAAATGTTCATCTTTAATTCTATTTGTGCCAAAGGTGACATTTTGTAGTCTGCAAACTGATATAGGTAGTCTGCTACTATGGAAAATAGCAGAAGACAATAAAATATGAAATTATACTAATGAAGCATAAAGAAATAATGAGTTTTTATACTCTCCTATAAAACACTCAATTATTAAATACAACCTTTATCATTAACAGTAGCGATATATGTTCAGTATGCATTGGTATTTTTTTTTATCATCACGAATCGTCAAATTTGCAATCTGCAAATGTGGAACTCTTTCACATTTTAATATTCGCTGATGAACTAAACTTGTGAATATTAAACCCATATATGTTCAAGGATTACTTAATTTCCAAAAAAGACTTCTCCCAGAGATTTTATTCTCATACCAAAAATTTTAGATATTGTAATAATATAGGTATTTTTTAGCCAATAAAAACAGTGAGGAAGCTATACTGACTGACCTTACATCGCAAAACTCGTGAATATTAAACCTGTAAATGTTGAGGGATTACTTAATTTAAAAAAAAAGACATCTCCCAGAGATTTTATTCTCAAACGAAAATTTTTAGATTTTGTAATATAGATATTGTTTAGCTATATTAGTAAGAAAGCTATACTGATCTTACTTGGCAATCTTTTTTACTTTCCCTTACCTATATTTATAATACATAGTAAGTGTAAGTATTGCGATCATGAAAATTTTAGAATCTAAGTTCTCAACGGATATATACGTTTTGAGGTCCTCTGAGTCCAAATAGCCAAGTCTCAAAAAATGGTCTGTGTGTTTGTGTATGTTAGCAGTCTAGGTCAAAAACTGAAAGTCTTAAGAAACTGATATTACGTATTTAAGATATGTATATGCCTTAGATGTGACAGCAACTTTTTCCTAAAAATCGGCTAACAGGAAGTGGCACTTAGGAGCCGTTTCAGCGTACAATGTGTTTCAGCGTTGATATGAAACGTTTTTTAAATTTTTCTCATATCAAACATTAACAGAAATTGGTTAATGGTAAAAATAAAAAAGGATAATAAAAAAAAATTAAATGAAGAATAAAAAATTCTGCAACACACAACACAATTATTGAATTTTTAACTGAGCAAAAGCTAAGAGATTGCAGCTAACAAATCATAAATACTATTAAAATAACAAAAATCCTATTTCTTATATCACCACTTGATTATGGATAGTACGATTCCTTGATTATGGACTGTACGACTATTTCCATTGCAAAGTTTACTAAAACGGAATTAAGAGATTTGCGTTGTCTGCCCTAGACAGGTCAAAAGTTATCACACCGATTGTAAGTGGATTCTGTTGGAATATCGCAAAAGGAAAATTTATCAAATTATTCACTAATTTAATTCTCTAAAAGGTTACATAATGATTTTTCGGAATAAACGGACGATAGATCTCTAATTATTTAAATATAATATCAGTATATCTATAGTATAATAGTATATAAGTATAATAGTATATCTAGTTATTATTATTTTTTTTTTTTTATTGAATATCAATACACTCACACAATATGTACATGCAAATAATAACTAAGATAGAAATAATAAAGAAAAATAAAATAAGTAAATTAATATGTCTGTATATAAAAAATGAAATAATAGATAAAAACTAAATAAAATTAAAGTAAATAAAACACATTCAAACCTATATACAATATTTACATTCACCCAGGGGATTCTGAGTCATGCTTTGTCCCCCAATGTGGAAGCCAAGGCAGGACTCCAGGAGATCCCAGAGCTTCTCTCCTAGCCCCGTCACTGGTATTAGAAACAAATGGAAACTGATAGAGGGCACTGCAGCAACCGAGTTATTAAACTACAGCAAATATATTTAAGGTTATGAAAGTATCCATGAAATATTTTTATATTTCACTTCTTCTTTGACACAAGTACAATGAAATATTATCTTAAACAATATCATTCCCTTGAATCCGTGGGTTTCAAATACTTTTTCAAACTTAAAAAAAAATTTTAAGTTTACATTTAGTAAGAAAATTTCATAAAAATTATTATTTATATTTTTTTCGTCACTCTCCTTTACCTTCTACTACTTTCTATATTATATATAGAAATTGTATATTATATATATATATTTTTTTAGTTCACCGCTTTCCAACAATATATTATACGTATACCTTCTGACTATTGTTTCCGAATATTCATTTTCAATCTGGATAAGTATTTTTTTTTCTCCTTTTTTTTTTTTTTATCAAATTCATCCAAAAGTTATATTTAGCATTTTCCCATAATTCCTTACAATGATAAATAGTTATTATTTATAAAAAAACAAATTAAAGGTACTTTAGAGAAAGACAAGACATGATAATTTTGGGATTTCACAAAGGGAAAATTCATCAAATTATTCACTAATTTAATTTTCTAATTCTTTATCATTTTTTTCCTCTTTATTTTTTTATTTATTTTATTTTTATTTTATTTTTTATCATTTTTGTCACTCTCCGTTATCTTCTACAACTTTTTATATTAGATGATATTTTTTCTAAAATTCTCTGCTTTCCAACGATATATTATACCAATACCTTCTGACTAGTAATTCTGAAGAATCATTTTCGACCTGGATAAGCATTTTTATTTTTTTTTCTCCTTTATTCAATTACCAAATTCTTTCAAAAGTTATATTTCGCATTTTTTTCTAAACTTTTGATAAAAAGAGATAGTTAATTATTTTAAATAAACCATATTAAAGGTACTTTAGAGGAAGATATACATAAACATTGGACATTTAAACCCAGTAAAGTGAAATCAATGGGGATAAGATCTGATTAATATCAAATAGCACTTAATTATACAATGATACACAAATTTTAATCAAAATTGTTAGAGCTGTTTTTGAGAAAATTGTAAAAATGTGTTTCAGCGTCGATATAAAGTGGCACTTCCGGTTAGCTGATTTTAAGGAAAAAGTTGCTAGGACATCTAAGGCATATAGCTATCTTAAATACGTAATATCAGTTTTGTACGACTTTTCGTTTTCAAGCTAGTGTTCACATACACACAGACCATTTTTCGGGACTTGATTATTTGGATTCAGTGTACATCAAAAAGTGTTTTTCCGTTTAAAACTCAGACTCGAAAATTTTCACGATCGCAATACTTACCCTTACTATATTGTAATGTCAACATTACATGGCATTTGAATAGTGGCGCAAAAGCGGTAACAGCATGAACTACAGGGAAGAAGTGGGGGAAGCAAGCCTCATGTAACTCAGACTGTGATGGGCCGCCAGAAGAGAAGGTGATAGCGGCCAAGAGAGAAGGTGACAAGCTGTCAAGAGAGTAGGTGCCAGCCAGCAAGTTGAGAAAAGAGAAAAAGGAGTCCTAGCCGGTTCGAGTGTTGATAGAGGCCACTAGTGAAGATTATTTATGTTGGAAGAAAACAACATAGCAGAAAATAATTAAGTGGTACAGAAAACGGGACATTCGTAAGTAAGAAGAGATTATTTCGCTGGCAGGCGTAAACATTTGGGTGAGTGCTAACAATGCCATTTATGTTGACAAAGGGATAGAACCAAAAGTTTAGACTGGGACAAATTATTCTATAAAACTATTTTAAATTATATATTAGTGTAGATTATAGTTATTTAATGTGTTCAGTTCAGTGTGTTCAGTTGTCAGAACCCAACCTGAGATTTATGTTATATGTGTTAAAATAAATAATAAATTGAAAAAGGAAACTCGTTGTTTGATTTATGTTGATAAAGGGAACGTTACAATATATTACATATATAGGTAAGTGAAAGTAAAAATAATGTAAATGTTACAATATGATGTAAAAGTAATGTAAGACAATTACTAAATTATAAGAAAGTTTAAAATTAAAGTAATGTAAGCAAATTAATAAAATATAAAATTAGAAGAAAGCTTAAAATAAAAAAATATATATATTTAACTGTTTATTGATATATGAGCTAACATCATATTAAAGAAAAATGCATTACTCAGTTATAAAAATAAAAAAAATGTTTAATGTGAAATGTGCTAAAAGACGGAAGCAATTCAGTGAATATGCGCACTCAGGACCTTACCTTGATTCAGGCTCTGTGCAACTAAAAGGTTAAGCTCTATTAGAGAACAACAATGAGAATAAAACCTACATTATATGAGTAACTGTTTAATTTTATACTGATATAATAAATTTAATCAATATTGTTGTCATTTTAGAGAAAATTTTAAAAATGTCTAAAACCAATGATTCAAAGTGATACTTCTCATCATCATCCCGAGCTCAAACAATCAGAACGACAATCCATTACTGGATCTTGGCTGCCTCAAGAGTCTTCCTCCATGTTTCCCTGTCATTATCAGCCGCTCAACAGTCCCTGGTTCCAAAGATTCTGCTATCAACACTACTTCCATCTTTTTATCTTTGTTTTGGTCTGCCTACTTTTCTTTTTCCACCCGGCTCCATGCTGAGCAGCTTCTTTAGGATTGAGATCTGGTCCATCCGTACAACGTGGCCCGCCCATCTCAGCCTTGCTATCCCGATATATTTCACCATGTCCGGCTCTTTGTATAAGTTATAAGCTAGTTTTGATTGTTATTCTTCAATCACAACTCTCGTTAACTGGGCCAAATATCTTCCAAAATACCTTCCTTTCAAAAACTAATATTTTACTCTCTCTGGCCTTCGTCAGTGTCCACGTTTCACATCCATAAGTCAAAACTGATCGTATAAGCACTTTGTACAGAAATTTAGTTAATCGTACTGATGTAAGACTTTTCATGTACTTCAGGAGACCATAATAATATCAATTTGTGGTAACAAGTCTTTGCTTCACCTCCTGTTTCATATCATTATCCATAGTTACAATTGATCCTAAATATTTGAACCTTTGCACTTTTTCAAATTTTTATCTACCAACTTGGATGGTCGAATCAGTATGACGACTGTCAGTTGTCATATACTCGTTGACCTCAAGTCCCATCTTAACTGCTGCTGCCTCTAGCAAGCTGTAAGCATCCGTTATAGCTGTCAAGGTTCTCCCTACATATATCATTGGTGTTGGCTAATGTTATAGTGCTTTTTGTAAACATAGTGCCTCTTGTTTGTATACCAGTATCTCGCTCTATGCTTTCTACAGCCAGCTTGAAGAGAGTACATGCTAGAGTGTCACCTGTCTCAAACCTCATTAGCACTTGAATTTGTTAAGACAAATGTCCTTGCTCGAACTCTAATATGGAAGCTGGTGCCCATCACAGTCGCCCTAACCAATCTGATTAGCTTTGGTGGGATCTTAAGTTAGTCCATTTCCATATGTAATGTTTCTCGCCGCCCTGAAATCTACAAAAAGTACATGTATATTGGAGTTAAATTCTTTCATTTTCACCAGGATCTGTCTCAAAGTGAACAACTTGGTCGGTGGGGGACTTTTCCCCAGTGAAGGCACTCTGATACTGCCTAACCACTCTCTCTGCAAAACGGCGAAGCTTGTTGTTTTGGGTGTTAGAGAATATTTTATATATAGTAGGGAGCAGTGTAATTGCTCTATAGTTTTTGTATTCGAGTGAATCACACTTTTTCAGTATGGGGCATATTATACCAGTTCTCTATTCTTTTGGCTAAATGTGACACTTCTGGTTAGCCGATTTTCAGGAAAAAGTTGCTTTAACTTCTCAGGACATATATCTACCTTAAATATATAATTTCAGTTTCATATGACTTTGTTTTTGAGCTAGAATATTCAGAAATAAACATAAAGACCATTTTTTGGGACTTGTTTATTTGGACTCATATCTTAAAACTTTCATGACAGCAATACTTTTCCTTACTATATTTAAAATATATAGATAAGAGAAAGGAAAAAAAAAACTATATAATTTTAAGACGTGTGTTGTTTTATAATTAAAAGAGATTTAAATGAATTTATACCTGTGTACAAACAATTGAAACAAAACAACTTTCCATGTTTATTAAAACTTCGATTATAAAATAAAGCTTGTAAATTAATTTTTATTAGGCGAACATACAAAGCAATTGACCAAATGGAGCTCAAATAGAATTAAATAATGATTGTACGATTGTTTTTATTTCACTTGATGAATGTTTGGATCTAAAGTTCTCTGGACATATTCTTGGCAAAAATATGATAACGATTATGAGATTATCTCTCCTCCACTTTATAAGGCAGCTAAATTGAGCAGAATCTTGATTGTTCTTGCTTGTTTTTTTAAATTTCAGATTTCTCAATAAAACTAGCAAAAACATTCTGTATATAATTTAAAATTTTTAATGTGAATCATCAAATGAGAGCAGGATAGCTTAGTGGAAAGGCATTGACTTCTAAGCTCTAAGTCCCAGGTTTGAACGTGGCTAACGACTTGTAATTTTTCATCAGCCATGGATCAACGTAGGGGTCAGAAGACCCTTCTGGCAAACCCAACCTCTGTAAAGTGAATATTCTTAATTAAATAATAATTTAAGAGAGAAAACCTAGCAGTTGAGCATGATTCTAGCCCGATCACCTCCCTGCACAATCTTTGGTCTTTTAACAGTACTTCCTTACAAAGTTCTAAATTGAATACTATTTTTTTTTATAACACAAATCACTGTCAAATTTCTTCTTTTATTACTTTTCGTAGGTAGCTTTAGGATTTTTTTATTTTTGATTAACTTAAAGACTTTTTTTCCTAAGATTTGTCTGAACAAGTTCTATTTTGCCAATATATTACTTAAATAGTTACTGTAAAATGAATTGAAAATGTATCTGAAACGCAATTATTCTGAGTGAAACTTATAATATTTATATTAAACTTGAACTTTTTTTTTTTTTAATTTTATTGAAATTTACAACTGTATTACATTAAAAATACAACAGGTAAATGTGACATTGGTAACATGACATGTAAAATATGAAGAGAAACTACCCATTGTTAGAACTCAAATTAAAGTTCTATATTAGAAGATCCCGAGGCCATCTTCTTTTCAGACGCCTCGGAGGGTTATCAGGGATAGAGGAGGAAGCAATGTTTGAAACAAGAGAGTTCGGATGGTTCAGCAGTTTGTTATGGAAGGATAGGTATCTGGATTGGGCCAAATCGGAAACATATGGAACATTAAGGTCTTTATGGATGATTTTGTTTGTGACAAAGTAAGAGCGTTGAGGATTTTACGAAGGATTTTGGATTGTAAGGATTGGATACTAGAGGAATTCGATGGCTTAATGGAGCCCCAGAGCTCAATTCCGTAGGTCCAAATAGGTCTTATTATTGTCATATATATGAGTCGTTTGTAATTGAGTAAAAGCTTAGAGCGTTTGTCTAGTAAGTGTTGGAGTAGACGGAAACGTCGAGCAGTTTCTTGTTGTTTCAGTCTTGTATGAGGATTCCATGTGAGTCGTTTGTCGAGGTGGAGTCCTAGGTAACGAATTTGTTCAACTGAGATAAGTGGGGAATTGTTAAAGAATACTGTAGGACAGGAGGTCATAGGTCTGCGACGCAGGGTAAAGGTAATTTGATGGGATTTATTGGAGTTTATTTTAATCCTCCAGTTTTGACACCATTCTTCAAGATTTGTAATGTGTGATTGGAGAGTTTGGAATGCAATTGATGGATCGCTGTTAACTGATAGGAGACATGTGTCATCGGCATAGGTGGTAATGACAGTGTTGGGATGGGTTGGAATGTCAGCTGTATAAACTGTGTAAAGGATAGGGCCTAGGATACTACCTTGAGGAACACCAGCAAATTGAGATAAAAGAGATGAACAGGCATTTTTGTGATTTACTTTGAAGTATCTATCACTAAGGTAGGAACGGATAATGAGGAAGTATGTAGGTGGTAGGAATTTACGGAGTTTGTACATCAGCCCCGGATGCCAGACTCGATCAAACGCCTGTTCAACGTCGAGAAAGACTCCCGTGCAGTACATTCCGCGCTCCAATGCAGAGGAAACCACGTCTACCACACGATGACATTGCGGAATAGTGGAGTGAGATGTACGGAATCCAAATTGGTGATCTGGGATTATGTTATTAGAATCTAGGATGGGATACAGGCGTTTTAAGATGAGTTTTTCTAGGATTTTGCCCATAATGGGTAAAAGAGAGATAGGACGGTAAGAGGATGGGTATTCTGGCGGCTTTGTGGGTAACTTGAACTTAAAGATTTAAAACTTAATTAACTTATGAGTTTTGTATAAATTAAATGAGCATAAGGGGCTTATATATCTATACGTACTATAAAATATATATAAAACGCACCTACATTTATTTCATTTAAAAATGGTCCAAATCTACAGACATTATCTTAACAAAAAAAGAAAGCTAACACAACACTATCATCCACAGCTTATGACCCTAAACTTATTCTTCCTTATTTTTTCAATATTTTACATTGGCAGGAAATGTGTCTTGGATCATCCAGACATTGAGACTTGAAATATTATATATTTGCCTTTCTGTTCCTGTCTCACATTTTTAAGGTTCGTAAGACCTTTTGAACAAGTTTATCATATTCATAAATGAATTTAATATATATAATAGTTACTACCAAGTCATGAAGAATGGATTGAGATTCGAGAAACAAAAATTTAGGGCGGGCATAAAGGAAGTAGGAGACAGATATTGCTATTACAATCAAGGATGAATAAATAAAATAAAAACCTATGTATAGGAAAACAATTTGAAGAAGTGTTTTTTCATAAGGATGTAGCTGGAACAGAAAACAAGGACCAATAATTCAAGTTATTCAGAACCGAATGGTAACTTTCATTTTAAATTTATTGAACAGATCTATAGAAATAAGAGTAATAAATATATATGGATTATATATTTTCATTAACTAATGTATAATATTACTTCACATGGTAATACTATGGAGAGAAATCTTCCATGTAGAAGAGTGACAAGTTTTTAAAATTTTCCAGTGAACGGGAGAACGTGTTCAATAGATGAAAAGATGATTGTGAGGTTGTGAGGTTGAGGTCAATTCAGAGTCAGGACAATATACGTCACAAAATACTGATGCTGCAAGGATCTATTGCCTCTCTTCTATATATTCTTTTGACGAGTCTGCTGGATTTTCATGATAT
This sequence comes from Nezara viridula, assembly GCA_928085145.1. NCBI lineage: Eukaryota > Metazoa > Arthropoda > Insecta > Hemiptera > Pentatomidae > Nezara > Nezara viridula. Next base: position 12,369,929 of record OV725081.1, read on the forward strand.
ATAGATAATGATGTAAGTTGTGGAGCTCCTCTAGATAACAACATCACTGCACTATCAGGACATCCCCTCATAAATACCCGAGTCAAGGTGGTGACTTCAGTTAATGCTTTGCAAAGACTTAACCATTTATGTCGCTCCTCTTTAGAAATATGATCAAACCTATATTCTTCGGTTTCTGTCTTGAAGAGGCTAATTCCCACCAAATGTAATATTTCAGTCTCATGCTTCTTGAGGGTTCGAACCATCATATCAATGTCATGTACTACACAGTTATTTAAAGTTATTCTCTTCCAAAAGATCTTGTCAGACCCAACTAGATTCCACACTTTGCAAACCTGTGCTGCTTTGAGCAGGTTCTTTGTTGAAAGGAATCAAAACAAATTAAGGAGGACTATATAAGCTTTGTCAGCATCATCAATGAAATTAGGGCCATGTTCAGTGTTGCAATTATGACCCTAAAATAAATGATAATTCATTATTTCATGAATAGCATAAGCATACGTTTATTAAAATATATATTACCTACCACACTATTAAGTTAAAGAATAGCTCATAATTTGTTTGTAACCACTAGCTGTGAAAACTACTAATTTAGACATGTATTTATACAAAACACTCCATTTTGTGTTGATATAGTTTTAAGCTATTAAAAACATTAATCTGAAGAGTAAAAGGTTTTCTGATTATACTTAATATTGTTTAATCATAAATTTACTTTGTTGTTTTGACATTATTGTTGTTACATTTTTTTTAAGATAACGTTTGGCAATTAATTAAAATACCACTGAAATGACAAAACATTGATCATCGCACAAATGCAGGTAAGATAAAACAAGAAAAAAAAAAAGACAAAATACAACAGAAGAAGAAACTACAACAAAACAATTGTGGCTATATATTATAAAAGTACACTCTATTGTTAAAATTAATGAATTTTTTAATTTAACATTATTTATTTTAACAATTATTCAACTAAGGATTTTTTAAATCTATAACTGATGTAAACAAGGTATAAAATTATAATATAATGAAAACAATTTTAAAAAACTGGTGCATGTACCACACAATTTTCAGCTGCTCTAATTTGAACTGAAATTGTCAAATAAAATAGGGCTAAAATTGTTAAGTGTTTTTTTAAGAGAGCTACACTACAAAGAAGAATACATTTTTGTATGTCAGTCATATTTATCAATGCTAAAACTCCAACTCAAGACCATCAAAATAACAAAAACTCTATTTATTATATCAACTGAAATGTTGTTTTGGAGGGTTGCAATTTACTCAGGATGCCATTGGATAATTATTGATGATAATTACCCAGAAATATTTAATAAAAATTAATAATAAAAGATTAGTTGAACAAATTTGGATCTATAATATATTTGGTCTATGATTAATTAATTGAATTTCTTTTCTCAAAGGTTGGTTTGTGTTTATCATGCTTTCTAATTACCAACATTACCTGTGATCATCATGATATAAATAGGTGGCACAATTAAAATAACTTTTACTAAAAACTTAATTTATTTCTGTTTAATAAAGAATAATATACAAATAACATAGAAATTTTAATGTTCAAATACTATATACAATAAACCAAATAAAAACATGATTTAATAATGACTGTGCAGGTATGATTTCAGATGGACTGTTTTGAGAATTATTGCCATGAAATATTTTAACATTGGTAAATTTATTATTAGGCATAAAACTTAGCTATTGTATAAGAAGTGGTGTAGTTGGTAAGTTTCATCACTGCATCCGAGGTCATCTCATCAAGCCCAGGTCTGAACTCCGCCAGGGGCATATCTTCATGGTCTATGTAGGGTTAAGGCTTCAGTCCCCAAGCCGGAAGAAAACATAACACCTCTTTTCTTACTTTTGGAAGACTTTATACAAAAATTCAGAGTGGGACAAGGATGGTTTACATTCTTAGCTTCACAATAACTGGTAATACCCTGAAAGGAACCAGTTACTTAGCCCGTTACTACTTTTTGATCTAAGGAACGGCCTTCCCTAGACCCATCGGTCCTTATCTATATGCTCTCTCCATTGATGCTATTTTTGATGTCAGAAGTCGGTTTCATTCAACTTTGTCTTTTGCAGCCCATATTCAGTTAAAAAGATTACTATCAGCTAGGTTCAATACATAGTACAATGTTAGAAGAACAAAGATAAAAAAAAAAAGTAAATTTTATTCTGAGACATTCAGTCCCCTCAGAATAATTACAATAAACTATTTGATGACATAAAAAAATGACCAAGAATTAATTAAATTACATGGTTATCGAGCCTTGAAATTAAAATGACAGAAAGACACTAGTTGACATTTTAGTTATAGATAGATATATATGAGCATGTTCACATATAAACAATAGATAATAAATATACACTAATAAGATAACGGCATAATGAGATTGACATTTCTAAAACACAAAAATATTATTCTTGCATTTATTCGGAAGATGGAATTACATCGAGCTGAGGAGATGAAAAAATAAATAGAATTTAAATGAGATTAAGGAAGAGGATCCGTAAGAAATTCCAGAATAAGGTAACACATATGAGAAAGGATTTTTTAAAAGAAACAGTCTTATGAGAAGGAATAAAAAGATTTGTGGGCTGATATCTCGTGTTGAACGAATGGACTGAGGAGCAAGGAGTAAACAGATCATGAAAGTAAGCGGGTTTTTTGGTTGTTAAGGTTCGGAAAAGGAAAGCACCTTGGAAAATTGCCGTTGCAAAACTGGACAGAACCACTTCAACTCAGCATACATACAACTGGAGAAGTGGAAGCACCTGGGGGCTCCAAAAATGAATCTACAGAAGAAATTTATCAGTCTTCTCAATCTGATCTCAAGCCCTCCAGGCAGTCCACCGTAGACAAGACAGCCATAATCAAAGTTATAAAAAATTAGAGGAGGAACTAGGAGCTGACGAGTCTTTAGGGGCATAGAATCACGTAATCTCAGGAACTGTTTTTGGGTTGCAATAGACTTTCAGATAATTAGGGAAATATGATGGTTCCAGGAGAGGTATTTATAAAAAATTACTATCAGATTTTTACGGATGTATGGAAATTAATAGGTAGTCCATTGAGGTAGAGTAGGGGATAAGGAATGGAATTTATGAGATGCTTGAAACCAATGATTTTTGCTGCCGTTAAACAATGAAGATGGCATTAGGAAAGAGAAGTAGTACGGCGTCAAGAAAGTTGTTCAGGACAACACTAGAAAGGTCAGCAGCGAGACAATTTCCCATTGCTAGGCCAGAATTTTGATAAAAATATTGATTTTGGAAACAAAGATAGCCAGAACAAGGATTAATAATTCCAAATATTTTTAACAAAGGTAACTTTCATTTTACATGTGTTATGATATTTCATGAATTGTATTATTCATTTACATCCTAATATTATGCAATGAAAGCTTCCATGTTGACGAGAAAGGAGTTTTAAAAACTTTAAATTTCAAATCTTGCAATAATAATGCTTGAACATTATCCAATGAAATAAAATCTATCCTAAAACCAGCACCATTATTTGAAATTAATGGAATAACATCACCACGCCCAATCACTCTAACCTTTACCGGATTTTGACCAATTCTCAGGCTGCGTGCATTTTCAACAGAAAGCATTGAATCTGTTACTACCCAAACAAATACTTGCAAGGAGTTTTTCAACTTGGATACCCCAGATACAATTAATGAATTCATTAGAGGGTGTAAATGTTTAGGAATTTTGCCATACAATGGAATTATAAGAAGTGATTTTAGGTTGATGCATTTTGCTATTACCTTTCCAAAACCAGTTGAAATTTCAAAATTGATGAGTTCTAACTCAGCTAAATTTGGTAGTTTCGATATTGCTTCTACTAACATTATTACTAGATAAGTATTGTTGCACAACTCCAGTCTCAATCTAGTCAAGTTTACAAGTTTTGGTAAGACATCTTTAGGGAAGTTAAATGACAAAGAATGGCATTCCCCCAATTCTAGCGACACTAATGTAGGCGGAAGAATGTGTTCAATACACGATAAGTTGACAGCTCTAGTGATAGCTAATGATGTGAGATTGAGTTCTATTTTATCAGAAGTTTTATCAAAACTTAATTCTCTGGAGACAGCGTTCTCTAGTCTTAATTTTTTAAGACATCTCATATCTTTAAGGAAGGTTATATCCATGTATCCCATTCCCATGTCCAGTCCTTTAATAATACGATATGCAACTAATGATTTAAGTTGTGGGGCTCCTTTAGCTAACAAATTTACTGCATGTGCAGAACATTCCTCTATAGTTACCTCAGTCAGGGTGGTTACTTTAGTTAATGCTTCACAAAGACTTAACCATTTATCTGGCATTTCTATGGTATTAATCAATCCCTTTAATAGACTTGACCAATTATCATCAGAAGGAAGTAGTCTAACCATCTTGAAGGAGCTCATTCCCCTCAAATCTAATCTTTCAGTCCCACATTTCTTGAGGGTTCGTACCATCATATCAGTGTCATGCACTATACAGTTATTTAAACTTATTCTCTTCCAAAATATTTTGTCGGACCCAACCAGGTTCCACACTTTGCAAACCTGCATTGCCGCCTGAAGATCCTTTATCGAAAGATATCGAAACACATTAAGGAGGATGATATAAGCTTTGTCAGCATCATCAATGAAGTAAGGGCCATGATCAGCATTGTAAGTTAGAGCCTAAAAGAAATGATAATTCATTATTTTATGGTAAATAAATATATAAGCTCTTGCAATTCTAATCTAATTTAGTTTTCTATTTTGTGTGTCAGAAATGCCATGATACGGCTATGTAACAAATGGTATTCTCCTAGTTTTATGTCCATATCAATTGGCCTATCCTATTCAAAGGAAGAAATTAAAATCAGATCTGAAAGACATAACAAATTAAAATATATAAAATACAAAATCTATTGTATTGCAAAGTCCACAGTAGTTTCACCTTTTCTAAATTTCCTGTAAGCTTGGAGATTTCTTCGGTTCTCTATTACTACCTCTTATTTCTCCTTTTGTTAATTATGAAATTCTTTTATATTAAATGATTTAAAAAATCATCGAAATCGGAAGGTTCGTTGCAGAGTTATTGAGTTTTAAACATTTACTACTTTCTCTTCAGAAAAGGCCGTTTTCTTTTGCTTCCTCACTACCGAACGTCAGCAAGCATTTTTTTTATTGATTAATCGAAAATTTTATAATTACTACAGTAATTGAAATTATCATTTGAAGAATTTATATGATTCTCCTTATGTAGATCAATACTATTATATGTTTTTTAAATTAATTTTTTTATTTAGTTTTATAAGTTCAACTCAGACTGTTTCTGATGATTATGAATGACGGCGTATTTACTCAGATGATTATGAATGTTCAATTTGAATCATGAGAAGAAAAAACAATTAGAATTAGTTTCAATTGAAGCCATTTTACAGACAAATTTGTTTCCTAACTTTTTAAAAATGACAGATGTCCTTTGCTACTAATCTACTCATATGTGCTTTCTATTTTCTTTCTTTTTCATTTTGCCAGGATAAGCCACAGCAGCGCGTGGCCGGGTAAAGCTAGTTTATCTATATAACATACTTTCCCAAAAACAAGCTGCATAATTTGTAACAATGAATTCAGAATTTTATTTGGGAATAACTCAAAAATTGCACAATTTTTGATGGAGAATACCCCATATTTATTATAAAGCTTCCAAAATTCCCTACAAAAAAAAAAAAAAAAAGAAATTCATCGAAATCAGATGATTTGGTGCAGAGATATAATAGCATTTTAAACCTATCATTTAGAGAAGAAAGTTTTCTAAATTAGCTACTAAATAGGGAAAAAAATCATCGAAAAGAATCATGTCTAATAAGATATTTTGTATTTTTTTTTAATTGAATTAGTTTATAATTTTTGGAAGAGTTTTATTATGACTAATTTATGTTTGAAATACAGCTATAATGTTAGTGTAGTATTGAAATGAAATAATTTGTCCCTGCTGAAGGAGTAAAGTGGTTTCGAACTTTTTTTGAAGGAGAAAAGAAATTGAGATTGGTAATTTGCACCACAAAAAACTCTGAAATGCAAATTTTCTTAGCAATCGGAAAATAAATTTTTTGCCTCAAATTTTTGCTGAGTGAGGGAAGTGGGTTCAAATATTTGTTTAAGAAATGCTACAATGGATTATTATTTTTAATTGCCTATAAATCATAAAGTAAACAAATGGTACTGCACTGGTTTCTTGTGCAAGTAAATATAAAAGTTAATGTATGAATTTATAAAAGTAGAAAAAATGTTGGAAACATACAAATTCATTTATGTTTTTCTCAAATGTTCAATAATGATTATGGTCGAATTTCGATCACTAGGCAGACACTAGTAATAATAAATGTAGAAAATAGTATAAGAAAGTAATCTGGGAAACAGAACCAGAAAAAGGTGATCTTTTCAAGGGTAAGTCATAAAATAAAACAAGGATTAATAATTCCAAATTATTTTTAACAAAGGTAACTTTCATTTTACATGAGATTGTCATTATTATTCATTATGAATAGTATTATTTAATTGAAAATGGGAGATTTCATCTTCATTAATCTATGGAATGAAAGCTTCCATGTAGATGAGTAAGAAGGATATTTAAAAATTTTAAATTCCAAATTTGGCAATAATTGAGCATTATCTGACGAATCAAACTTTATTACGAAACTACCCCTTGAAAGGAATTGAAGACTATCACTACATCCCATCACCCTAACTTCTACCAAATTTGGTCCAATTCTCAGGCTGGATGCAATTTTAACCAAAATCATTAGATGAGTTATTACACCAACATATTCTTGCATAGTGTTTTTTAAGTTTAATAACCCAGATAAAATTAATGAATTCATTAACGGGTGAGAATGTTCAGGAATTCCTCTATACCATGGAATTACAATAAGTGACTTCAGATTGATGCATCTAGCTATCATCTCATCAAATTCATCATCAATTTCAAAATTGATGAGTTCCAACTCAGCTAAATTTGATAGTTTAGATACTTCTTCTACTAATAACGATATTATTAAACGAGTATGGGTGCACGTATCCAGTCTCAATCTAGTTAAGTTTACAAGTGTGGGCAAGACATTTTCATAGAAATAATAAGACAAAGAACGGCAGTCCCCCAATTCTAGTGACACTAATGTAGACGGGAGAATGTGTTCAATACAGGATAAGTTGACTGCCTTAGTGATAGCTAATGTTGTGAGGTTGAGCTTTATTTTGTCGAAAGTTTCAAAATATAATGCTATCAAGCATCTACTCTCTATTTTTAATGTTTTAAGATTTCTCATATTTTCGAGGAATGGCATATCCATGTCCATGATGTATTCCTCGTCCAGTTCTTCATTTACACAATAAGCAGATATTGATTTAAGTTGTGGAACTCCTTCTGCTAACAAGGTAACTGTTTGAGATGAATATACATCCACAGTTACTTCAGTCAGAGTAGTGACTCCAGATAATGCCTCAAAAAGTCGCTTTTCATAAAAAAGATCAAACCGATCATCTTCGGTTTCTATCTTGAAGAAGCTCATTCCCCTCAAATCTAATATTTCAGTCTCATGCTGCTTGAGGAATTGTACCATCATATCAATGTCATGTACTACACAGTTATTTAAAGTTATTCTCGTCCAAAAGATCTTGTCAGACCCAACTAGATTCCACACTTTGCAAACCTGTGCTGCTTTGAGCAGGTCCTTTGTTGAAAGAAATCGAAACAAATTAAGGAGGACAATATAAGCTTTGTCAGCATCATCAATGAAGTTAGAGCCATGTCCAGTGTTGCAATTATGAGCCTAAAATAAATGATAATTCATTATTTAATGAATAGCACAAATATGCGTTCATTAAGATATAAATCATCAATCACACTATTAAATAAAGCAATAGCTTGTTTTTTGTTTGTTACCACTAGCTGTGAAAACTACTGATTTAGACATGTATTTATTCAAAATGCTCCATTTTGTGTTGATATAGTGTAATGTACACCTTTATTAGAAGTGGTTTAAAAGAGTTTAATAAATCAATTTTCAACAGTCAAAAGGCAAGGAAGTTGTTGTTTGGAATTACAAGAGACTATCTCCCAGGGAGCTTGGGTTGAGTAGAAGATAGTGTCACCAACTTGGAAGTTGTGTTTGGCAGAACATTGGAAAGCATTTGAAGACAACTGAATTTAGTGCAACAAAGGAAGAAACAGTGTATATAGAAAAAATGCTAGATTGCCAATTCATACTTGACTTTATTGTAAAATCAGTATTTAATTTTAATCTAAATAGTGTAAATAATAATAGTTTGCCTGAGTTTAGCTGATTGTCAGTAACCCATACCTGAGACAAAATAATTTTAAAGTTTAGTTTAATAAATTAATGCTCTTATAATTTTGTTTATTATTTAATAACCTCTTATTTCTTTTGGAAGTATCCCAATGGTAGAAAGTGATCGTCCAAGGTTATAATATTATTATTATTTGTAAAACATAAAAGATATGTTACAATAGTTTAAAGCATTTAAAAACCTCAATCAGAAGAGTAGAAAGTTTTCTGAATACACTTGATAATTTTAATCATAATTTTACTTTGTTTTTAATTTTAACCAACTAAGTTACCAACTACTTTTAAAATCTTTATGGACTTATGGGATAGAGCTATGCTATGGGAGACTGCAAAAGCCTCAAACATCCTTAAAATCGAACTTTTCAGTCAAAAGTTTTGAGAAAAATAATAAACGCACCATTCTATATGACAAACGACTTGTTACATAAAGACTTCAACATCCAAACGATTTCAGACACTGCAACACAGTATAATAAAAACTTCCACCAGAGACACACAACACAAAGCTATTAGCCCAAGGACGTATTTCAACCATGAACTCGTACATCACTGGATGACTTTTGAGACAGTGGTTTAGAGATTTACTTAATTAATATGTAATAAACAATTTGCTTATTGCAAAACCTTTGCAGATGACAAATTTTTAACTGCCTAACTTTGCTTTGTCTTTGTTTGTTGCCCAACTTTATTTATTTAATTGTTTAAATAAATTTTAAAAAATCTGGTGTGTGCAGCGCAAAACTTTCACTTAGCGTTTTACTTTGAATAGAAATTATTTTCTGGCAAAGTTGGGCTATTATAAAATTTTTGGAGTGCATTTTTAATGAAGCTACAGCTTAAAGCTTACAGCTAACAAATCATTAAGACCATTATAACAAAAACCCTATTAGTTATATCAATGGTAGACAATAAAAACGTCGGTACTCCATTTGTTTTTGTATAAACCCAATAAAAACCACACAACTCCAATCTCTGAGCTCTATATCTATGTATACGCCTCGAGAGATTTAAAAGAGTGTCTATATATTCAACCTATAAATGATTATACATTTTATGCCTATTAGTTATTAAACGTTATTTTCCATTGTAAAGTTTACTAAAATGAAATTATGAGATTTTCATTGCCCGCCATAGATAGGTCAAAAGTTTTCACACTAATTCTAAGAATATAATGTTGGAATTTCCCAAAGGGAAAATTCATCAAATTATTCACTATTTTAGTTTTCTAAAAAGTTACATGATGATTTTTCGGAATAAACAGACATCAATACTTAATTATTTAAATATAATATCAGATCTAGAATTATTAAAGTACAGTAAATGTATTGAAGGTTATAAATATATGTTTTATACATCCATGAAATATGTTTATAATTCACTTCTTCTACTATTTATACTAAATTTAAACACTGATTTTAAAATAAAGTTAAATATTAATTGGCAAGCTAACCTTTTTTCTATATACAATGCTTCTTCCTTTGTGGCACTGAATTCATTTGTCTTCACAAATTTTCTTATGTTCTGCCAAACACATATCCCAAAATAGTAACACTATTCTTCTACTCAACTCAAGCTCCCTGCAAGATACTCTCTCTTGTACTTGACAAGAAATGAATGATAAGAAAAAGGCTAATCCCTAATTTTTTTTTTAAAAATTAGAGTGGATAGATACAAAGTGCTCCTTTGCCGTTACACCAATGAGAAAAGTTTTAAAATTTAATCACCAAAATGATTGTGTGTACGCACATAGCTCTAAAGAAGCCCCAGAAGTCATTGAAAGAGTGAAAAGAGGTCATCACCCTTCCTCAGTGATAGTTTGGTGGGAAGTTTGCTTTGATGGCACCACAGAGCTCCATTTTTGTGGAAAAAGGAGTTAAAACATCCACTAAAATCTATCTGGACAATATTTTGAAACCTTTTGTCAAGCCTTTAAATGGTACTCTGTTTGCTGGAAGTCATTGGGTTTCCCAGCAGGATTCCGCTTCAGCTCACAAGATCAGGTTAACTCAGCAGTGGCTGCAAAAGAACATTTCAGAGTTCATCTCTGCTACGGATTGGCCCTCAGGAAACCTTGATCTTAGCCCAGTAGATTATCAGCTTTGGTTCGAACTGGAGAGGATAGCATGCTAAAGAGCCCACCCTAACTTGGAAAGCCTCAAAAAATAATCTCTGGTCCGAGCAGTTAAGTGCTTTCCTTAAGAAGTGCTACATGCTGCTATTTATGATTGGCGACGGAGATTCAATGCCTGATTCAAGGCAAAAGGGGGACATTTTGAGTAATTTCTTTTTAGTTTTACTCTCTTTAGATATATGTTTTATTTTCTAATAAAGTTTTTGAAAAAAATAATTTTCTGTTGAAATCTGTATATATTTTCTTGTAATAATATTTATGACAGGACTAGGTATAAGAATAATATGTTTAGCTGATGTCGCTTATGCGTCGAATGAATTTGACAGAGGGATAGCTATCTAATAAGAGTTTCTCATTAAGGTATACTTTTTACCAAAATGTATTAGAATACATTAAAAAAAAAGTATATTATAATAGTTTAATACAGTTTAATAATAATATCGACATTACATTATTAATAAACAAGATACTCAGTTATAAAAACTCGTTACTGACAAAATTTTAAATTCATAAATGTTTCATATGACAATGCTTTGTAACCAATCAGCAGCCCCTCACAGTCAGCTGTAACAGATCTAGTGATATCTTTTCCTTTCCGATGACCATAAATATAAAAAATTATTTCCTATGATGAAGATTAATAAATAAAAATATATTGGTAGTAGAAGAGTAATAAAGAAATGGTTTAAATATTTATATACCTTTAAGGTGTCCCTAGTTGAACTTGATGCATCAGATTGAGTCCCATGATTTTCATTAGAATCTTCTCCAACAAACATTTCAAGCTTTTCAAATGAACTAACTAGGCCATGAGAAGACATTTTGAAGTATCAATCTTGCTGCTATATTTTGTAGCAAGGACTGGGACTGCTTATCGCCTATGCCAAGGGTGCTGTGGCAATAATACTTAAGGTCAAAATTGTCAATTTGGATGAATAGACATTTTAAAAATTAATAATTTTATATTCAATTAATAACAGAATTAAAATTAAGATATCTGGACAAAAGTGCATTTAGTTCATATGGTCAGTTAATTCCAATAAGTCATTAACTGGCATATCACAAGCTTAAATTAATAAGAACTTTGATGAATTTCTTCTATGTGAAATCAAAAAATTGTGCAATTTTTTAAACTATATTTGATAATATAAAAGGATTTTTCATTTTAGAACACTTTATATTTTTTTTTAAATCAACATATAAGGTCGAAATTCTCAAAAACATTCTTGTCAGTTCAGCTTAATAAAAAATTTACTTAGTGACTTTTTGCAATTAACCGACAATATATATATTGCACTAAAAATGGATAAAGATTTTATTAAACTACTGTAATGATAACTGTGTCTACTGGCCTGCACCAAAGTTCACTGGACGACCATATTTGGAGTCACACCCCTTGTTCTATAGAATATAAAATTGCCACTTATAGGCATTTCAAATACTAGTTATCATACTCACCTAAAAAAATTAATATCTAAGTATCATTATCATACTCATCGTTACTTCACTACTTCCTTCAGTGAATCATTCATTATTCGTACTACCACCTTTTGGCGTTCTTTACGCATCTCCATACAACAATCCTCATCCATGAATTCCTTCAAACAACTCTTATTCCACCACCTACTTCATTTTCATATAATATTTATTTGATTCTGTAATTACAATAGCTCATTAACAATTAATCGATAAGTAACATTTAATTTTTTTTTTGGAATTTTTTATATATGTAAACCATATAAAATTCACATGTGTTACTTTAGATACTCTATGATTCAATAATCTGTATAATCGCAATTGCAGATACAACTGACAGATAGATGACAAGTATCTCTTGGTATTTTGCCAAGCCAGACTAAAGGGCTCATTTTTTTTTTAACTCTGTTATTATTTTAAGGGGACTTTAGTTCCAGAACAAAATTATTTTTTCATTCATTCATCATCCTGAGCATGGGCAGATCTACGAGGGGAGAGGGGAAGCTTCGGGCTGAAGCCCTGAAGAAATTCTGAAATCATTATCCTAATATATTTATTAAAAAAAAATACTTTTGAGCTGAAGCCCCCAAAATTAAATCCTAGATCCGTTAGTGATTCTGAGCTCTAGAATCCATTAATAAATCTTTGCTGCCTCAAGAGTTGTCCTCCGCTTTCTTTGTCCTGACCAAAAGTTCACCAGTTCCTGATTCCAAGAATAATTACATGAACAATAATAATTTAAGAGGTAATTTTTTAATATTTTTTTCGATAAAACATGGTAATATTTTCCCATTTTGGGGGGGGCTTCAGCCCGAAAGCCCTCCCCCCCCCATAGATATGCCCGTGATTTAAATAACAAACCATGTCTGCAGTTTAAAATGACACCACCAGGATGGGTAAGCACAGGATCTCATGATCACACTGGAGATGCGATCACACTCCAAAAATGACAGAGTGTGTCAGAAAGAAACAAGAAATGACGGAACCATCTGGTATGGCTCTTACCTCAACTGAAAGGAACAGTAGTGGGTTTACAGGAGTTTTAAATCAATATTTAAATAAAGGGAGGTTATACTCATATAAAGAAGATCAGTACTAAGCCATTACCAGAATTTCATTTACAGTGTGATTATGTGATCTTGAGCCTACCCATCAAATAGGTAATAGAGTAACAATTGGTAAAAAGTACCAAATATTTTATTCAGTCACTAAACATAAACATACTTTAAGCTAAGAAATAAGGATAATGCCGATGCAATATTGTGTTTGAATAGAATTAATGTGAAGGGATTATATAAATTACTTGAAAATTATGATTGCAACTGTTGTGAAATAAAAAAAGAAAAATGGAGCCACATTACTATTTGATACATTTTTTATTTTTTTACCATCCACCTAAAGTAAATGAAGTAAAAAAAAAAGTTATTACAAAATTGATCAAGACTCTTGGTAGTACCACTGGTTCAATTACAACATTACAATTAGAAGTACATTTAAAATGTAACCATGCAAATAATCTTTTCTAAAATATATTAAACAATGAAAATAAAAAATGTGTATGTTACCTTACACAACTATTAGTAATATCTAAATAAAACAATTAATAGTTACTATAAAATTTCTACAAAATCATTAATATTAAAATCATGATTACTGATTGGATAAAAACAATTAATTCTACTTACCAATTATTAAAGTATTCTAATTAGAACTTCAATAGTTATGGAGAAGTTTAACCACCAACTAAGCAAACAATGACGAAGTGAACAACTAAATCAACTTATATCCTACAGCATGCGGCCACTTGCAGCTGTGAATCACAGAAAGTCAAGCAGGGTTGCCAAATGCAAATGCTCTTGAGCTTCTAACTAGAGCCGGAACTAAAAGTGAGTTTAGACCAGTGCCAGCCTTAGGCATTCGGCACATGCTACGGGGGGGGGGGGGTCTTTCGGGCTGAACGGTAAAATATAATCATGTTTTATAGGAAAAAATATTAAAAACTATCTCTTAAAGTGTTCGTTTACATTTAATAGGACTTCAAAAATCACTTAAACACTATTTCATATAGGTAGTTAATTTCTTTCTTTATTTTTTTCAAATTAATTATCGTTATATATTTGAAAAAAAAATCTTTGGGGTTGAAGCCCTCCCTCCCAAATTAAATCCTGGATCCGCTGGTGCCCCCTGGGCAATGACCCCCTCCTCCTATCCACCAAAAAATAATTTATTTCTTGAGCTGTCTTATATTATGCAGTATTCTAATATTATTTCATTCAATATTTCTATAATGCTGTTCCTTTATAAATAGGCCAAAATTAATTATTTTAATACGTTTTGTATTGTTTTATCTTTAACAAGTAGGACAGGCGGATCTACGGAGGGAGCCTTTCGGGATAAAGCCTTCTCCTTCCCCCAAATCGTAAATTGTAACCATGTTTTATGGAAAAAAAATAAGTATTATTGTTCGTGTAATTACTTTTAATAGGATTTCAAGAATAGCATAAACAACATTTCATATAGTTACACAGGCGGAACAACGGGGGGGGGAGGCTTTCGGGCTGAAGCTCCCTCCCCCCTCCCCCCAAAATGGTAAAATATGACCGTTTTACAGAAAAAAAATATTAAAAACTATCTCTTAAAGTATTCTTGTTCCTGTAATTACATTTAATAAAACTTCAGGAACCACGTAAACATCATTTCATATATGTAGTTAATTTCTTTCTTTTTTTCAAATTAATTATCGTTATACGTATATGACGAAAAAAAATCTTTCGGGCTGAAGCCCCCCCCTAAAATTAAATTTTAGATCCGCTAGTGTATAGTTAGTATCTTTCTCTTAAGATTGGCCGACGCCTCATGGCTATTGCCACGGGTTGTCCCACTCTAAAGCCGACACTGATATGATATAAAATTGCATTATTATTTATATAGGATGGATTTGTTTAACAACTATGATATTATTTATATTTATAAGTTATATTTCAATTTTGTTGCTTTATAGACGAATGAATTGTAATTATGTATACTTTGATTAGACTACTACTATATTCCTTTTTAATACTGTGATTGTTTATATATATATATATATATATATATATATATATAAATATATATATATATATATAAACTTATATATATAAAAACTATAAATATATATATATATATATAAACTTATATTTATAATATATTTATTATTTATATTTATAAGTTATATTTCAATTTTGTTGCTTTATAGACGAATGAATTGTAATTATGTATACTTTGATTAGACTACTACTATATTCCTTTTTAATACTGTGATTGTTTATATATATATATATATATATATATATATATATATATATATATATATATATATATATATATATATATATATATATATATATATATATATATATATATATATATATAAAATATATAGCTGCTTCTTTTGCAAGGTAAAATCGGCTTCATTACCCGCAATCCCACAATGTGGCTCTACGCATTTTAGAGTAATTATTCTCCATAAAGTTGTCATTATTAATAATTGGTTTCTACTTTTTTAAGTAAAGTTATCATGAATGTCTAAATTATTAACAGAGTCTAATAAAATGTTGTTGCCTGTATTTATAGTAACGTGTGTGTTCATTTGAAGAGGATGTTTACACATATGTATGTATTCAGTCACTTTTAAAACAGAGAATTTCTCTGCTTTGTTATTCAAGCAATATTATTCTAATTTATATCCCCACATATATTATTACAGTAAAGCTCGAAATCGGTTTTGTACCAAATATAAGCTCAAATACCATGAATGGGGTACCGTTCGATTCAGAATTTCTCGGGGGGTTAGCGAATCGTATTCTCCACTTATGTTTTTCTTTCTAAAATAAATAAAGTCGATACCACCGGAACTATCGGATCCTGCGTTTTTAAGCCAAAAACGTACTATTTTCGAGATAACGCAAGGCATAGGGTTCGCATCCACATAATCTTACATCAATTGTAGTACTGTCATTGAATACATGTCTCATTTCGACGACTTGAGGTCTCTATGAGCGAGAGAGGAGGAGCTTATATTATTTATCGATGGTGTTTTGATCGACAAGCCAGATCATCGTTAATTTTTCACCAAATCTCAAGATTGAGCCACCAATTTTGAAGGCTTCCTTCTCCTTCAGGCGGGCAAAATAGTCCATTCACCCCGAAAATTCAGGCAAACAAGTTATGAAAGAAAACAAACTTTATTTGCGAATAACTAAAAAAATACACACTTTTCCCTTGGTTATTCCCAAGATTATATAAAGCATTACTAAATTGTCTACATACCCTTATTACCTAGCAGGCATGATAAGCCATCTCCTTGTCTTAGGCCTGTTGTGGTCGTGAATGCCTCTGACAGGTCTCCTTGTATTCTGACTTGACACCTTGATCCCATCATCAGCAGCTCTGTAAGATGGATCAATTCAAGGGGAATATTAATAGTTTCCATAACCTGGTACAACCTCTCTCAGATGAGACTTTCATATGCACTACTAAAATCTATGAAAAGGTGAAGTGTGATGATATTATATTCTCTTGTTCTTTCAAGCAGAGTCCTTAAGGCAAAGATTTGAACAGTGATAGATCTTCCTCTCATGAAACCACATTGATGGATTCCCACCTCTCTTTCTGCATGCAACATTAGCCTCTGATAGATGGCATTAGATAACACCTTATATGTGCAATTGAGGAGAGTTATGCCATGGTAATTATTGCAGTTGGCTTGATCTTCCTTTTTATGGAGAGAGATTATGATGCCGGTGTACCATTCTTCAGGCATGATCTTAGTTAACCAAATAGTATGAAGATCACGGATAACTTTGATTAGTCTCAGATCCTGAGGCTCTATCGTTCTTAAGTTTTTGGATGGAGTCATAGATTTCCTCGTCATCTGGTGGATCTGTTAACTCAAAGCCATTGCATAGAACAGGAATTATACTATTCACCGTGGGATCCCCAAAATACTTAAAAAGTGGGTGACCCATCTGCCAAGAATGGTATCTTCACTTGTAATTAATGATCCATCCTCTCCTCGGTAAGCATTGAATCTAGACTCAAATTCTTTATGCTACACACTTGCACTCTTGTAAAAGGCTCTTACATCCGCCCAACTCCTTTGTTCAATTTCCTTTATTTTTTTCTTCTATGAAAGCATTTATCTTCTTGACTTCTGTCTTTATATTCCTTAACTGCTTGGAGAGTTCTGTGACTCTCTATCATTATCTTATAAGCTTCGTTTTTCCTGTCTGTCGCTGTCTGGCACTCCGAGTCAAACCATTCAGATCTTTGGTGGGCTTCCTTCAACCCAGAACCTCTCCTGCAGTTTGTTTGATGGCAACTTTGCAGTGATTCCATCTTCCATTCACTGTATCTTCATAAGGGCTCCCTTCTAAAGCCTAATCAAGTCTCTAGGTGGATTCTTCGTTACACTCTGGTTCACGTAGTTTCCGAGTATTAATCCTTTCCATTCAGCCCCTTTAGTTTTATGCCCGTATTCGAGCCCCATTACTCATTTTGGCTCATTCATGGTACGAGCAGGTAGTGATCACTGTCAACATTCGCTCCTCTGAGTGTTCTTACTCCCATAAGACTGGACCTTTGTCTCCGACTAACCAGAGTATTGGTCAATTTGGGTTATTGTCTGTATAATAACCCACTTGTGGTAATAGTGTTGTTGTCTGGGGTAACCCACGTGGCTTTATAGATGTTTTTACGGTCAAACATAGTGCTGCCAATAATCATATATTGAGATGCGACAAAATCCACCAGCCTTGAACCATTATCATTAGATTCTGGATGTAGAATACAATTGCAAAAGAACGGGCTCTCTTCCGGCCTGTGCATAAAGGTCAGCCAGAACTATTTCCACACCATGGCGTGGGCATTCTGCAAGCACCCGTTCTAAGCACCCCTGAATTGGTACATATAGAATTATAAAGGAGAGTAGGAAAAAAATAAAAGACCAACATTTTTTTTTTGTTGAAAAAAATAAAATTACAAGTCATTTTAAATACTAGTCCTTATTTAGCCTTAAACATCATCTATTCAGAGCCCTTCTATCAATTACTAATTCAGAAATTGGTTAGAGGCCTCCCGCATCCGAATGAGTTCCCACTGGTATATTACTAATGACCTTCACCGACACCATAGTAGCTGTTAGGTTAAATACTTATACACAAAAGGTTTTTCTTAGTGAACAGAAATATTATACTAAAAAATATATAAGTTTAATTTGAAGTAAAAACTTCTTTAGGCACGTTTTGCACTTTTTTGTGAGGAGTGAATGAAACTGAGCCGTCAGGATCAGATGTGTAAGGCTCATTCGGGTAAAGTCGACTAATTGAAGTGTTTTTTCATATCACAGGAACTAAAAATCCGATTTGCATACTGTAAGCGCGGGCAAGGATGCCCAGAAGGGGGTTTCATGGCACAAATTGTGCCATCAAAATTTTTGACAGGGAGGACATATTTTGAAGGTTTTTTGAATTTTTGAGAGGGGCAAATTTCGACAGAGTTGTGAATTTTCGGAGTAAGGGACAAGGGAAAAACATGGAACATACCGCAGCAAGTGTAATTGTATATGATCTACGATTTTCAGGGGGTGGGGTGGCCGAATAGGCTAAAGCGTGTGCACTGCACCGCGAGTTACCTGGCAAACGGATAAGAGATTTAAGAAGATTAATAAAGTATGAGTTCACATCCCGGCGCTGGAGGGGAATTTAAATTCCC
The DNA here is from genome assembly GCA_928085145.1 of Nezara viridula. Taxonomy (NCBI): domain Eukaryota; kingdom Metazoa; phylum Arthropoda; class Insecta; order Hemiptera; family Pentatomidae; genus Nezara; species Nezara viridula. The sequence goes on from OV725081.1 coordinate 12,388,669, forward strand.
TGCCCTCACCCTCCGACCCAGTAAAACCCTGTATAGCCGAAAAGGCGAGGCAGGGAAGAACCAAAAAAAAAAATCTACGATTTCTCTAATTCTACCTTATCTTGTTCTGTTTTTAGGAAAAGATGAGCAATAAAATATCTTGGGTGGGGGAAGGGAGTAGGTTCTTGTGCCATCGACCTTGGGGGGGGGGGGATGGTCACCCCTGAGGGAAAGAAATATTCAGCAACTTAATGCGACGCCGGGTTAGTTAGGCAAAAAGGGGGAACAGTGTGCAAAAGTGTCACAAACCAAACAATAACGAGTTTGCTTAAAGATATGGATTTAAATATCTCAGAAATTAAAAATTGGAGCTGCATACTGTAAGCAAGGGAAATGTTCAGCATGTTCAATGTTCAATGTTCAATTAAGGCAGCCTAAAGATACAGCCATGGATGAAATTGACTTTTACCAGTGGATGATGGATTTCACCAAAATATTTTACTCCAATACAAGTTAACAATATAATTAGTATTAAATATATATTTATTTACAGATATTTATAAAGATGAACATTAACGGTAAAGTTAAATCATGTTCTTCTCGACAAGTTCAGCCAAATGCCTCCAGTAGGGTTGAGGAAGAAAGCTCTGTCGAAAGTGAATGGTGTTTTAGTCTTTTCGTTAACAGTGAATTTATATTCAAGTAGCATTTTTATAACTGCAAGCTTTATTTCTAGTTTTGCAAATCTTTGAGCTGAAAAAAAAAAGAAGAAAATATATATATATATATCAAGAAAAAGTTAGTTACCAACTTAAATTAAAGTAAATCCATTTATGTTTCAATCTATGATTTTAAAGCTTATAAATATAATCCTTATGAATAAATTTATTCTATGTTGATATTCATAATTCAAATGGTCTGAATTTAGTAATATTGAATTGGTTCATTTGATAGTGATAATAATCGATTTTGAAATGTGAACTAAAGACCAAAAATCAATTAGAATCATAGACGCACATTTCGGGGGAGAGGGGGAGGGACGATCCCCCTCTCCCTAATAAAAATGTTGCATCGGTGAGGATATTGTTTCGCTCTCCCAATAATTTGAAGTAAAAAAAAAGTTTAATTAATAACGAATAAGCTAGATGAATAAATAAAAAAAACTTAATGGACTAAGGGAATTAGAAAATGCGTTTTTTGAGTTTATCGATTCTAAAGATGGGAAATTCTATTCTGAGGGAATGGAAAAGTTGCCAACACATTGGCAGAAATTTATTGATAGTAGTGGAGACAATTTTTATTGAATAAAACAGTTGTAAATCATTCTTTTTTCTTTTTAAACAAAAATCCTGCATTATTTTCTGAACAACCGAATAGGTACATAACTATTTTATCACAGCCTAAATATTTCTATTATTTATATTCAGAATAATAATTCACCTCTCATGTGTACATCTCCATTTTCATGTGAATTTCTTATAAATTGTCTACGATATATCTAAATGGTTTGTTCAGGTATTTTCAAGTATATCCATATGCACATAAACAAATCTTACAATTGTATTGTATAAACAATCCTATAATTTATTTTTTTCCAACCTCCCAAATTCCAACCAAAATGGAAAGTCAGCGCCTATGATAAGAATATAGGGACTATTCTAGAGTAGTCACGTTTATAACCTTCCAAAGTAGGACAATACTATATACAATCAGATCTGATATGAAACCTGAATATCATTAATCTGAAGTTTTAACATTATAAATGAGTCTATAATAAAGTTAAGAAGGCTGAATAGAAGTTAGATAAGGGATATTCTTATCTAATAGATAAGCAGTCAAGAAAAAGATAAATAAACAAGATAATATAACCACTTACGAGTTCAGATTATTTTGCTTATTACGTTTTCAAATAATTAATAAAAAAAAAATCAAACATATTCTCTTACCAATGCAAATTCTTGGGCCATCACCAAACGGAAGATATGTCCCTTTTACAATCTTAGAATCTTCAGCGAATCTGTCAGGATCAAACTTCTCGGGATCCGGAAAGTATTTAGCATCATGATGCAGACTGTATATGGGAACGGTAACGGTAGATCCAGCTGGAAGAAGCAAAGAGGTACCAGGTATTTGGTATGGACTCCTCGAGACACGAAAAGTCGACGGTATTGGAGGGAACAGCCTCAATGTTTCTGAAAATATCACAAAACTTATTCAGAATCAATATTTACAGTCCATGGTACGAGATCTCTTTGTATCAAATTATTAACATCAGCCTAAAACTTCGTGAATGCCTTTACTGTAACTTGCAAATTTTTTTCTACAAATATTCTGAGACATGGGACGTTTTCTCATTAAATCAATTAATTTAATGAGGTACTATAAACTCATAAATACCCATTTGCTTTCCACTTGAATTGTAAGATAATTTGATCATAAATTTGAAAAGAAAAAAAAAGTAGCCTACAGAAATATTCGGACTTTAGGTCTGCATAACCTCATTATTTTGACATGTAAGGGGAAGGGAAGGGGTGGAGGTCATGCCAAACGGCTCAATATTTTTGCAGGCCATCTTGTTTTATCGATTTTGTGTTCAAATTATCTTACAATTCAAGTAGAAAGCAAATCGTTATTCATAAGCTTTTAGTACTTAAATAAATAGAGAAAGTTTGCCAATCTCTAGATTGAAAACGCCCTAAATCCGAGAATTATGGTAAATTAAATACTTGTAGATTATGATGAGATAAAACTATCCACGAAGTTTTAGGAAAATAATTTGATAAATTGGGGTCAGTACCAGGGACTAATATATAACATATAATATGAATACATTTTTTTTTTTCTGTGGGCGCTACAGACTATGAAGGTCTTTGGCCGCGAGATGTGGTTTCTCTACAGACATATATTTTTTGGGGGAGCGCAGATAGCTTGGAGGGGTTTAGGTTTTTTTGTTTATATATTGATTGTAATTTAAATATCTCGGTTTGCTCATTTTCTTCCTTTTTCAATTCTTTCCGTTAAAAGTTAAACATTTGCTATGTCAATTTTTCAACTTTTCAGTAAAGACTAAATTTAAAGGCGGAAACCGGACAGTCTCTAATTGAAAAGTAGTTCAGCAAAATTAACTTTTTTTCAATGGAAATCATTTCATGATTCAAATTTATCCATAATTTATCATTACCTAATTTTTAAAAATATAATTTTTTAGCTATAAAAAATTAACAGTCATAATTTCTATATCTATAAATATATAATTCAAACAGAAAAAATTCAAAATGGAAAATTAAAAAAAATGAACAAAAATTTTTTACACATTCCCAGCAAGAAAGTACATGAAATTGCAATAACATATTGGGAAAAAAATTAATCGGCTATCTTGTAGAAAGATGAATTCACCCCTTCCATCTCTGGGATCTCTGATGAAACCTTAAGCATATTTGAAAATCTCAACTGTTATTTTCAATTACTCCTTAGATTCTTGTTGCCACAATTTTTCTTCTCAACAACTTCCCTAAGTTTTATGGCGATCGTATGAATGGTGAAGTTATGCAAAAAGGTCAGGAAGACATAAACTCGTTTATAAATAAGCATATATGTTTATGTCTTTCTTACTTAACTTTGATTACCTATTGCAAGCACTTTAGCCCTTACGGCTACTCCGGCCCCATATATAAAGCAACAAACCTGACAAAATTTGATCCAGATACTTCATCTCCTTTACTGCCTCATAGGTCAGGTCTCCTGAGTACCTTTTAAGCACTTCCACAATTTCTTCCAGGAGCCTTTCTTGTATCTCTTGGTGAGCAGCCAGTTCGTAGAGCACAAAGCTCATCGTACCTGCCGCGGTGTCGTAGCCAGCCAGCAGGAACACGAAGGCATTGGCGCCCATCAGCTCCAAATCGAATTTCACTGAAAACAAAATAATATTTAAGTAGAAGTAAATAGATAAAATATCTATCAATGTTTAATATCATCTTCAGAAACGTATTGAAAATTCTTAGTACCAAGAAACCATCACCAAGTCATTATTGGAAACGAGCATCTGCCATAGTTACAGAAACGTAAGTTTGCCATAGCACTACATAAATGCATACATCTAGGATGGTGATGTGGAAATAGAAATATACTTCAATAACTTAATAGGTAAATAGGTAAATTTAACTATAATTGATTTTTTTGTTGCTACAAATTACAGTATAAATACAAACAACATTTTGAAAATATTTTAGACACGACTTACTTTCATCCTTACTGTTTGCATCTTGTTTTCTCAGCTCCATCATGATTTGAAGGAAATCATTCCTTTGAATGTTATTTTTTTCTCTGTATTCGACAGTATCTTTTACTACGTTCATGATAAAGATTTTAGATTCCTGAAACAAGCAAAGATATTCTATGATAGTGCGTAGATTTTTTTTTTTAATTAGTGTTTGAGGTATTATTAGATTACATTATCAGATCCATCTTTTCCAAATAATCTACCGACAGCATCCACCAGTCTTCCAAGAGAAGGGAAACCCATCCTCAAGAACCCCAGAAGGCTCTTCAAGAAAGTCATCTTGAAGACTGAATCCGCTACCTTCCCGAACTCGCAGTTAGGGTCATTGAGAGTGTCCAGCTTCAGACCAAAGGCGATTGACCCTATAGCGTAGACGATGAACCTCGACAATGTCTTCTTTGTTTCCAGGGGCTCTCCTGTATCGGCATAAGAAGACAAATGCTTGGTCAGTTCCTCGCAGCATTGGATGAGTTCCTGATGAATGACCTTGAGCTTGCCAGAACTGAAGGCCGGAGTCAGCTTAGATCTGAGGTTCTTCCACTGGGCATCCTGGAGGGTCAGGAGATTCTTGTTGAGGGGGCTGATCTTTGGGTCTGGATTCAACGATCTATTGTAGAATGTTGAGAAGTCTTTGATCAATACCTGCCAACCAATACAATCAAATGTTAAAACGTGCAATAAACTATTAATCTCTATTACATAAAAAATATTTTAGTGTATGTCATATTTTATTTTATTTTAGAATTAAGAAAGTAGGAGGTAACAGGAATTCTCCTATTAGTTCTATAATTGACACTAATTAACACTAATCATTTAATTACCTATGTGTTGAGCTCCTGATACCTAATACTCTCCTAATACAAAATAAAAATTTTAGACTAAAAATTTGAATGGGAATGGTTTTTATTCATCTGAAGGTGTTAGTTTGATTTCCCCTAGGTGACAGCAGTTATTTTTCGATCTAGACATTTCGGCTTGACTACAATATATTGATTAACATATTATATACAATATTATCTATAACATATTGTGATATAATTAAATTGTTATGAAATAGAAAAGGAAGCACAATATAATAAGGAAAATATTAGAAATAAAAGGGTTTAATTATTGTTGGGCTTATATGAAGCTGGAAAAGTTGAATATATATTATGGTTACAAATTTGCAATAAGAATAATTATAATTATATAATAATATAAATTGGCAATAAGGCACAACGTATGAATGAAATGAAAAAATAATATTATTTTGGGACTTAAGTTCCCTAAGAATATAATAAGATTGTACAAAACATTGGCCCATTAGTCTGGCTTGACAAAATACTAAGAGGTTCTTGTCATTTGAATGTTAATTTCAATTGCTAATGCAATCATACTTGAACAATACAGTAAACTAAGTAACACCAGTACATTTTATATGGTTTACATGTAAAATGTAAGGCATATAAAAAAAAATCAAATGGAACTTGTTGATTAATTGTTAATAAGAAGTTGTAATTACAGAATCCAATATTACATAGGTATGTAAGTTTGAAAATGAAGTAGGTGGTGGAATATGAGTTGTTTGAAGGAATTTATGGATGAGGATTGTCATATGGTAATAGGTAAATAAATCCAGAAGAAGGAAGCATAAATGATAAAGGATTTGCCAAAGGAAGCAGTTTTATGAGAAGGGATATATAAATGAATAGGTTGAGATCTGGTATTAAGTGAATGGATAGAGAAACGTAGTTAGGAGTTCCATGATATAGTGAGGATTTTTGGTTCTAAGGACTTGGAAAAGGAAAATACAAAGAAGGAATTATAATCGGAATGTAGGATAAAGCCACTTCAACTCGGTATACCAGTAGGAAACAAGAGAACGCCTGGGAATTCCAAATATGAAACAGTTCACAAGTTCCTTCAATTCCACCTCCAGTCTTTCAGACACCCCTCCATACACCACGCAACTGTGGCTGAAATGGGGGAAAACGAGAGAGGTAACAAGGGGTGCTGTCTGGTTTTTAAGGAATCGAAACACGGATTCTTAGGAGTTATTTAAGGACAGTTATGAATTTTCGTATAGTATAAATTTCATTTAATTTCCTTGAAAACATGTGATTTATGTTAAATAATATTAGTTTTCAAAAATTATTATTTATAATTTTTTTGCCACTCTCCGTTACCTTCTACAACTTTCTATATTAGATATCGTTTTTTCTAAAATTCTACGTTTTCCAACGATATATTATATATTATCCTTCCGAGTACTATTTCCGGAGATTCATTTTTGACCTGGATAAGCATTTTTTTTTTCTCCTTTATTCAATTATCAAATTCTTTCAAAACTTATATATAGCATTTTTTCATAACTCTTAATAATGTTAGATGATTAATTATTTAAAATAAATCGTGTTAAACGTACTTTAGAGAAAGCCGTATATGAACATTGGACATTTAAGTAAATTAAAGTGGCATCAATGGAGATAAGATCTGATTGGTATTAAAGACCACTTAATTATACAGTGATACAACGAGTTTAATCAAAATCGTTAGATCCGTTTTTGAGAAAAATTTTCGAAAAAAAAAAGTTTCGTACGACTTTTCGTTTTCGAGCTAGGGTGTTCACATACACACATATCTTTTTTTTTTTTCTGGACTTCGATATTTGGACTCAAGGTACCTCAAAACGTGTATTTCCGTTGAAAACTTAGGCTTTAAAATTTTCACGATCACAATACTTACCCTTATTATATATTACATATATAGGTAAGTGAAAGTAAAAATTGTAGTGGCGGTATACCGGATAGGGTACATCATAGGCTATGCAAGCGTTATTTATGTATTTCAAAGAATTGATCAAAGCCTATTTTTAAATTCAATTGTAACCAACATCAAATTGGTTGAACCTAACTTAATTCATTTTGAATACTTAATAGTTGACCATTTTATTATTAAGGAAGAAGATGGTCTGGGGTAGCGGTCATAAATATACTAAATAGTGATAAATAATAAAATAGTTTTGCCACTATTTAGTCTATTTATGACCGCCACCTCGGATCATCTCCTTCTTAAATTAATTCAGAAAAAAATAAAGATAATTAACTGAATTATCAAAAATAGTCTTAAGCGATAACGCACACAGCCATTGATTTAGGCTATAAATAAAGTAATAAGTAATTATTTGTCAATCGTTGGTACCACGGGCGGATCTACGGGGGGAGGGGGAGCTTTCGGGCTGAAGCCCCTCCCTCCCCCCCCCCAAAAAAATATATAACCATGTTTTATGGGAAAATTTTTTTAAAAAATACCTCTTAAAGTGGGGCGGGTGGCCGAATGGGCTATAGCGTGTGCACTGCACCGCGAGTTGCCTGGCAACCCGGATAAAAGATTTGAGGAGTTTAGAAAAGTATGAGTTCGCATCCCGGTGCCGGAGGGGATTTTAAAATTCCCCGCCCTCACCCTCTGGCCCAGGAAAATTCCGTATAGCCTAAAAGGCGAGGTAAAGAAAAAAAAAAAAAAAAAAAAAAAAAAAAAAAAAAAAACCTTCTTAAAGTGTTATTGTCGTGTAATTACATTTAAAAGTACTTAAGGAATAACTTAAACACCATTTCATATAGGTAGTTAGTTTCTTTCTGTTTTCCAAAGTAATTATCGTTATTTTTATGAAAAAAAAAAGGTTTCGAGCTGAAGCCCTCCCCCCCCCAAAATTAAATCCTGGATCCGCTAGTGAGGCATGCTCGCACAAACCTCTCTGTTCAGTACCCTATTAAGAGAGTTTAAACGAACTTTGAAATTTGACTAGGCCACTTTTTAGGTCAAAAAGTATCAATAAAAATGATTATATATTACATTTTTCATATTTTAAAAGTTTTAACTGATTTTTTTCTAATTTGGAATCAAATTCAGAGGTCCCCAGAGGATGATCCTGCTACCTCGACATTATTATCCGCCCTTTACTTTCAAAATGGCGACTGAAAAACCTGTGCTGCTATAGACTATAGTGCCTAAATGAATGGATCGATTTCGATAAAACTTGGCTAAAGTCTTTTCCTCCATGTCCTTTAAATATGTGTACAGAAGATAATTCACCGAAAATTAATTCCCTTTCAAGATGGCGACCGAAAGACCAGTGTCGTATAGGTGTCTTTTGTATTTCAATAAAATTTAGATAAAGTTTTCTCTTTCGAAACCCTTAAACATTATCTATATAACATACTTCAACAAAAATAAGCTGGAAAAAATGTTACTAGAGGTCGTAAAATTAGATTTCCGAAAAACTCAAAAAATATACATTTTTTGTTGATGTTGTTATGGTCATTTAGAAGTTTCCTAAAATATTTTATTTATTAACGAAACAAAAATGTAGAACATTTGATTAAATTTGCAATCTGCAAATTTCTTTGCAATGAGCAAATTTTTTGGTAGCTTCACAGCTTCCCATGACGTCCGGGATATAAATCAGATCAGCAGGTCTCTTGGCCAACGCCCACGTAATCGTCGCAGTGGGCTGTACGGGTTTCTTGTACGATGAAGAATTTCTGTCAGGGGATTCATGCTGTACGTCAATCTTTGGTCAAAGTTATTGTATTTCTCTTTTGCCGTATCTAAAATTGTAGGTACGTTTAAGTCTTTATGTAGCGTATCATTTGCGACATAAAACGGTGCGTCAACTATCCTTCGCAACATTTTTGACTGAAAGGACTGAACTTTTTTAATGTTAGAAGTTTTAGCAGAACCCCACAGTTCTATGCCGTAAGTCCAAATAGGTTTAAGTAAAACTTTACAAAGGGTTAGTTTGTTAGTTAAAGATAACTATCCTTTAATTTAAAACTTTAACTATCCTAAAATATAAAAAAAAAAATCGGACCGTTTGGTGCAAAGATATGTTTTTTAAATATTTTTCATATGTTTTACTGTAGAACGTATTTCCTTTGTTTTGGTCTTTAATATCCTGAAAGAGTTACATCAACCAATGTGTTTGTTTAAAAATTACTTATGATGAAATAAAAAGAAATGACGGTTTATTTATTTTTATTTATTATGATACAAGGAAAGTAATGCTACTTTTGATATATAATTATTTGGAAATAATAAACCATTGTGTAATAATTTGCAGTTTTTTAAACTCGAAAATTATTTAGAAGAAATGATTTATACTATCCATAATAAAAATGCGCATTCATCTTTCAAAATATATTATATAAGTAATAATATAAAACTTAAAGCTGAATAGATGTTATATAAGGTCATTTTGATAAGTGAGACGAGAATGGTTATCATTTTACATCGATCACATCTCATAGTTGCCTTGCACTCATTCTCAAGTGCCATTCGAATATTTCGAGCATCTTCTCATGACATAACCTATTGATTTCAAAACACTGTTCAAGTGCGATTGTATCATTAAAGTCTACCAATATTGGCATTTTGGCTCAGCCAGCCTCAGGGATATTTAATAAATATTCCAAGTATTTATTAAAAGGCACCTATGTAATGGATGATTCGTTATAACGTACTTTGTAATAATAATTGGTAATTGGTTGACTGTCGTGGATAATGAAGAGAAGAATAGTTGGGGTGCTCAGTCAAAAAGGAAGGCAAAAATAAATTATAATATTTATTTTTTACATAAGCCGACGTTTCGACCTGAAGTTCAGGCCTTCATCAGGGCTAAGAAAATAACCAGATAACAAGGTATGAGAAACATAAGTAATGAAAAAATAAAAAAAAATAAAAAAAAATTATTAGAAAAATAAAATAGATAGATATAAGGTAAAATGAAATTGTTAGAATAATGACTAAGAACTAAGAGATAAATAATAAAAACTGTTACATAGTGTGGAATGATGAAGTAGGCATAATCAAAAAGGGGTGACAAAAGTGTTACATTGGGAATCTTAGAATAAAATGTAAAACATAGAAAAGAAATATAAAGTTATATAAGAAATGAAAATAAATAGTAAAATGAAAACATTGAGAATGGAGTAGTTAGATAGAAAATTGAGATATTGTAAAGTCTATCAAGATGTACAGACAATGTATAATATAATAAAGAGTTAAACACAGAGAAAAGGAATGAAAGGAAGGAGGGAAGAAATTGAGAAAGCTGAAATAAGAAAGAAATAAAAGAAGTACTACCTTTCTCCGTAAGTGTCGAGGGGAGAATAAAAGTCGTTACAAGGGAGGGGGAGAGAGAAGAGATGTGTAGGTGGCGTCACCTCTAACGGTTATCAGACGAAGTTTGAACTAAAGTACTTTGTAATAAAACGATATTCTTTTAAGAGAAATTTGTCTCTCTTACCCAACTAGGCGAAGCGACACGGCTGGATCAAATTTTAAGTTTGATGGCTCAAATTACTCTCGAGTGTCTTGAAATAATTTGAACTAAAAAAAATACGGTGCGCCCAACACACAACTTTCACTTACTCTTTGAAATTTGCTCAACTTTGAATATAAATTATTTTCTGGTCATGTTGGGCTATTATAAAATGCCTGAATTGCATTTTTAACTGAGCTAAAGCTAAAATATTGCGGCTAACAAATCATAAATACTATTAAAATAACAAAAGTCCTACACCGGTTGATTATGGATTGTACGATTCGTTGATTATGGATTGTTCGATCCGGTGATAATGGATTGTACGAATATTAGTTATTAAACTGTTATTTTCCATTGCAAAGTTTATTAAAACGGAATTAAGAGATTTGCATTGCCTGTCATAAACAGGTCAAAAATTGTCACGCTGATTATTTAACTGTTTATTACATTGTGGGCATTTTTATTTATTTAAGTACTCATATATAAATAAATTCTCGATATAATAAATAAGGTCTGTGTTATAATGGTCCTAATGTGTTTTTACATATTAGCTGTAAGATTTAGCTACTTTAAAAATGGATTCAAAACATAGTAGTAGCCCAACTTTGCCAGACATAATTTCTGTTCAATGTAGAGCAGTAAGTGAAATTTGTGTGATGCGCTCACCAGACTTTTTAAGTTTAGAAATCAGTATTTTATTCCTACAATGTTAAAGAAAATCTATGTCGTGAAGCGTTAATATTTACAATAGGTTAACGGATCCAAGTTTTCAAGTAGAAGATTTGACTTGAAAAAAACAGGACATATACATATGTTTGTTGAATAAAATATAAGTGCGGTACGCGCATCACACAACTTTCAGTTAACATCCTCTTAGCCAAAATAAGGATTTTCTGACAGAGGGGAAGTGAAAGTAAAAATCATGGACGCTATATTTATTTATATTTCATTGTGGGTTTTTTAATTTGTATAAGTAGTCTTATATCTATACAATTAAAAATTAAATAATAACAACGATAGCATTTATGAAAACCGCATATGTATATATACATAATACTGTCAGAGTCTGTATTATATTAAGCTCATGTTACGTATAGAACCCTGTTCTAATCTTTCGGGAGAGATTGTATTCCTTTGGTTCCTTTGCCCAGAAGGAGGTTTTTCATGGCGCAAGTTACAACATCAAAAGTTTTAAGGGGGGCATATTTTAACGGATTTTTGAATTTTTGAGGGGGGCAAATTTCGACGGTGTTATGAATTTTCGGACTAAGGGGAAAGGGGGAAAAGGTGGAACATACCGTAGCAAGTGTTATTATTTATGATCTAAGATTTTTCTGATTCTACCTATTGCTTGCTATGTTTTTAAGAAAAGTGAGCAATAAAATACCTTACGAGGGAGAAAGTAGGTTCCTGCGTCATCGACCTTCATATTTTATATTTAACTATACTTTAATACAGTGATCAATGCGAAATGGTTAATTGTTTCAAATAAGAAAAAATTAAGGTATTTTAGGGGAAGCTAAAATTGAAAATTAGCCCTTTAAGCCCTGTTAGAGAACATCAATCAGGATAAAACTTACATTATATTAAAACTGCTAAATTTCACACTGATGTCATGAATTTAATCAAAATCATTATACTATCAATCGTAAAAATGTGTTACATCAAAGATATAAAGTGCCGATTCCGGTTAGCCAATTTTGACGAAAAAGTTGCTGTAACACCTCAGGTACATAAAAACGTTAAATATGCAATTTCACTTTCTCACGACTTTTGTTTTTGAGCTAGACTGCTAACACAAACACGCACCCAGACTATTTCAGACGGAAAAACGTGTATTTCCGTTGAAAACTGTGTATTCTGTTGAAAATTTTCACGATCGCAATACTTTAATTTACTATATATTTCATTTTAAGTTAAGTGAAAGTAAAAAAACTCAGTGAAAAATTCTTCTCCAAATTATTTTCCATTATAACGGTAAAAAAAATCCTTAGTTCATTTAGAACCTACCCTGGGCTGTTACCTGAACAAGTGTTATGCAGGCGAGAAAACAAATAGTTGTGTCATAATTTTCTCAAGAAACATATTTTAGAATGCTCAGTAAACAATTATTTATCAGGCAAAATTTCGTATAAACATGTAACTAGTTTAAGATGAGTTCATTATCAAGGAAATTGTATCACGATAATTACTATTTCGGTATCAGTTCCGTACTTCAAATAATAAATCATAAACAAACAGTTACATGATCTTTTCATTTTATCAAGTCGTATTTACGTCTGTCAGGTTGAATAAGAGGATTGAGTGAGACCACGCAGTGAATGAATGGTTTGTCCTATTAAACCTATTATTCATGACTCAATGCTACGGGACTGAATTAAACTTCATTCTTCGTAAACTTGTGACATCCCGTCCTACAATATTTTTCAACGATGTTTCTCTAACTTCTATTGAATAGAGTTCTATAACCCTGGGATCTCAAATTTAATAAACAATTCAATCTTTTGAGACTAAAACAACAAGAAAGTGCTCATCGTCTTGAGATCCCTCTGATCAGCAGCGTAATAAGCAATAGGAGGCTACAGCCAGTGGATCACAGATTTCAACTAGTGATCCATTTCGGATCGATGATACTAACTTGAAAAATCTGGTGCGCGCAACACACAACCTTCACTTACTGCTCTGCTTCAAAAAGAAATTCTTGTATGGCAAAATTACAAGAAGTTTTTGAAACGCATTTTAATAGTGCTTAACCTCGAAATATATATTTTTGATTTTTATTTATTTTTATCAATACAAAAACTTCTTAGGACCATTAAAATAACATAAATCCTATTTATTATATCCGTTATAGGCAATAAAAATCACCTCATCAGTAATCAATTTTCCGAATATATTTAAAATAAAGTTATTTTGTACTTTAGAGATGTCAATTACACTATACCGATATCTTGCAGATATCTACGTATTGCTTATTTGTACAAATACCTGAACTCACCCGTATGTAATCATCTTTAAATTCATATATCTACTTCAAGATCATATATTTACCACAGTACCTTTATTTTTAATCCTATATATTATTTCTTAAGAGTCACGTTAGGAGTGCCTTCACTGGGAGGTTTCTCCAATCACGCATTCACGCTAATCGCGGAGAGGAGATTCGCTAACGAACATCACATTTACAAAATATGCCAACAAGCATTTGTAAAATTGCTCAATAAATAAATTTATTATTATTATTATTTCTATAAGGTGTTTTTTTTTTTTGGTCAGTACGCCATAACTTTGTTAATTCTTCATCAATTCCAATGATTGACCACTCATTTTGAAGATATTCTTCTCCTTCACGTGAGAAAAATAGTCCCATCCACCCGAAATTTCTTGAAAAAAAGTTACAGAGGAAAAGGAACTTTATTTATATAATAACTCAAAAAGTACGCATTTTTTTCTTATTGTACCCATGATAATTAGAAAGATTACTAAATTACCTACAAAACAAAATAAATCGTAAAAATCAATTAGAAATATGTATAATTTAAACAATTTGTATTGACGGAAGGAATAAAGTGTGTTGAAATATTTTTTTAAGGAGAAACAGAGTTGAGATTTGTATTTCACAGCTCGAAAGACCCTCGAATACGAATTTTCATTGCGATCAAAAATAAATTTTTTTTCTTACTTATTTCACCTAAGGCGGGAGTGGGTTTAACTTCAATATTCTTCCAAATATTCACACGAAATTTTGCAGGGATGTAGGGCCCTATAAACTACACGAAATGAGACAAACTGTACCTTCCTAAATTATTTATAATTCAGGTTATAAAATAAAAACCTGTTAGAAGTTTTTACTTATTTACTCATTATAGAGGTGTTAAATCAAAAGCTTATTTATACGGTTTTGAAGAGCTATAATTCAGCTTTTCAACGGCTGTACAAACATTCAATTAGGATAAAATCCTGAGGAGTTATGAATTTTTTAGTTAAAAGCAGGCAAAAACATCATAACGAAAAGTGAAGTTGTTGCCATGACGACTATCTCAGCACAGCTCTTCTATGCTATATATTGTTTCTAAAAAGTGTTTTTTTGTCGGTACGCCATAACTTCGTCAATTCTTCATCAAATCCAATGATTGACGACTCATTTTGAAAATATTCTTCTCCTTCACATGCGAAAAATAGTCACATCCCCCCGAAATTTCTGGGGAAAAAATTATAGAGGAAAAGAAACTTTATTTGCGAATAACTAAAAAAGTATGCATTTTTTTCTTGATTGTACCCATGATAATTAGAAAGATTACTAAATTACCCACAAAACAGAAAACAAAATGGTAATAATCGGATAATTATTAACAAAAGATACGGTCCATTAGTTTTGGTATACTTAATAATGTCTTCCTGTTAAAAGGTATTGCATTTAGGAGTAGAATAGTCTGATATATTAATTTCATTATTTCTTAAAGCCATTTGGTTGTTCTTACACTTTATTTTTTTTAATGATTTAGAAAATTCCATGATCGGAGCATTATTTTGCCTTTATTACTTTTATTATCTTTCCAGTCAGTGTTTAAAAATAGGTTCTAGCAAAGCAATTTGTACAAATATTTTGGTCTATTATGCTTAATGGAATATTGTAATCTACAAAGGAAAAAATATTAATTCCTTCTACACATAATACATACGAACTACTTATTTCCATATTGTTTTGCTATTTTTTCACTAAACAAAATATTCTGTGAATTATTCGCACGGACCCAACTAGTATTAAGAATTTTTATTATTATGAACAATTTACATGCTTCTTTATTTTAATATTAAGATTTAGACAACTTTGTAAATTAATTTATTTTTAATTATCATTTAATTATTCACAATCGCCAGACAATTGTCATTTCTCTGTTCATTGTAGTTATTCTGAGTTGACTAAATGTCCCAGAATAAAATTTACTTTCTTTCTAAAAATGTTATAACTGCATAAGTCTATTTGAATCACATAACTCCAGTCTCTGAGCTTTTTAAACAAAAAGTCATTTGAACCTACATGTATTTAATTATGAATAAATAAAGTAATACTGCACAATAAAAATTATAGAAATTATAGAAAATAAAATAAAGATTAGTAAATTTAACAAGAAATACAAAGACATAACTATGAACAATATTTACAATCAAGCGAAGGAAATCCAATCAAGCCTTTATCTTCCAACTAAGGAGGGAAAAGCAAGAATCCAGGAGATCACTTTTTAAATTCTTTTTTTTTACTCTTTTATATGTACTAAATGTAAACTTTTAAATTTTTTTTTTAGTTTGAAAAAAGTATTTAAAATCCACCGAATCAAGGCAATGACATTATTTAAAATACTATTTCATTATAATTGTGTAAATGAAGAAGTGAAATATTTTTTTTTTTTTTTGTTTATTTAATGGAATTTACAACTGTATACAAATACAACAAGTAAATATGCGCAAATATAAACAATGGCATGTACAGGCTTGAAGAGTTACTACCCAGTGGTAGCACTCTCTAAATAATTTTAAGTAAGAAGATCACGAGGCCATCTCCTTTTCAGACGCCTAGGAGGATTATCAGGAATCGAGAAAGAAGCAAGAGTGGAAACAAGCGGGTTTGGATGGGACTGAAGTTTATCATGAAAGGATAGATATCTGGCTCGAGCTAAATCAGCGACATATGGTACATTAAGGTCTTTATGAATGGTTTTATTTGTGACAAAGTATCGAGCATTAAGGATTTTACGGAGGATTTTGGATTGTAAGGATTGGATACGATAGGAATTCGATGGTTTGGTGGAGCCCCAAAGCTCAAGAAGTGAAATATAAAAATATTTTATGTATATATTTATAACCTTAAATACATCTACTGCAGTTTAATAATTCTAGATCTGATATTATATTTCAATAATTAGGTAAAATGCACTTCAAAAATTGCATAATATACCAACATTGCCAGAAAATAATTTCTATTATTAACCTATAAATACATCTACTGCAGTTTAATAATTCTAGATCTGATATTATATTTCAATAATTAGGTAAAATGCACTTCAAAAATTGCATAATATACCAACATTGCCAGAAAATAATTTCTATTCAAAGTAGAACGGTAAGTGAAAAATGTGTGTGCAGGCACCAGATTTTGTTATTATTGGGGTACCCTCTCTCCCTATCTTCCTCTCTCATAATGAAACTTCGTATTTCAGACTTCTTCAAAAAGTTTCATATTGATATTAATCCAATGTTTTGTAAGCAGTGGTAGATAGCATTTGATGCTTAG
The DNA here is from genome assembly GCA_928085145.1 of Nezara viridula. Taxonomy (NCBI): domain Eukaryota; kingdom Metazoa; phylum Arthropoda; class Insecta; order Hemiptera; family Pentatomidae; genus Nezara; species Nezara viridula. Next base: position 12,405,520 of record OV725081.1, read on the forward strand.
AGTTAAGGATTGGAATCAAGAAACTCACTAAAACTCTGATAGGAGAGGCAGAGCAGACCAGTCTACAAGTAAATGAAGACAAAACAAAATATATGATAAGCCGAAAATTCCACCTCAATAAAAGGATCTGCGAAGAAGAAAAATCATTTCCGAGAGTAGAAAAATTCAAATACCCCGGATCCACAATAACATCAATGAATGACCATCAGGCAGAAATAGACAAGCGTATAACTAGCGAAAACAGAGCTTTCTTCTCCATCTCAAAGGTATTGAAATCCCAAGAAATCTCGAGAAGTTCAAATTAAGAGTGTACAATGCACAATGATAAAGCCAGTTCTAATATATGGCTGTGAGACCTGGACACTAACCAGCACCCTAGAAAACAGTGTTGAGAGATTTGAGAGAAAAATCCTCCCCACGATAACCGGAGCGATCTGGGATCTGAAAACTAACACATGGAGAAGAAAGGCCAATAAAGAACTGCTTACAGAAATCATTGCTCGTAGCAATCCATCTGTAAGCCTCTAGGTAACAATGGATGCCTCAATAGAAGGCAAAAGACCAACTGGAAGGCCAAAAAGCAGATAGATAGATAGAATCAACAACGATGCAATAGAACTACGTCCAGATAAAGAAAGGCTTGCCTTAAGTTAAGGCGGCAAAAGATGTACATGATCTTTAATGCCAACATAAAAAAAAGATTGGAGTTGTAAGAATCCATTCATGTAACAGAACAATAATAATAAATTTACACATCATTAAGAATAATTGTGGGTAAATGGTGAATAATGAAGAGAAGAATGGTCGGTATGACTGTACTCCATCAACCTTTTGGAAGCAGCCTTGATGAAGGCCTGAACTTAAGGTCGAAACTTCGGGAAATGTCAAAATAAATATTATCATTTATTTTTGACTTCTTATTTCTGACTAATCACCCCAACCATTCTTCTATTCATCATTAAGAATATAAATATCTAATACTACCTGCTCTACCAACTGTGGATCCTTGATGAACAGGTTTGGTTTCCGGAAGAGGAACGTTCCGCCGTACTTATTGTCGCCGAAGAACTCATACTGCATCTGCATGTCATCTATCGTCGTAGTTTTTCTTATTATTCTTTTCCATAAGTTACCGAAAAATGGAACCGGCTTCAGGAATGGGACTTTCCGATCGGCCCAGAAGGAGTACGTCGAAGTGGCATAACGGTACAAGAAGTACACGAGTACACCTGCTACAAGCAAGAAGTCTGAACCGGGGAAGAAGAACCCCATCGTCACTGAAAGTAACTGAATGATATCTGTTATCGTTCTGCAAAGTGCCCTGTTTATATTCGTTATCGCTTCGCGAATAAGATAGCAAGGAAATTTGACTGTACGTAATTGAATGATAATTTTTTTTAAAAAATATGTGACTCATTCAAATTTTAAACGAGACTTTTTTTTTCATCAAATATAAGCTGGTTATTCACAAATTTTAGAACAATTCTTTTATTTAAACTATTTATTGTGAAGTAGGATTTATTTTCTTCTGAAATTTCATTTAATGTGTTTTATGGTCACCACAAGTCATTTCTATTTCTTATTTCTAAGGAATCATTGTGATTTTAGGTATGTAACCTCTATTGTTCTTGATTAATAAATAATAAACATTTTTATAATCTATTTACTGATAAATATCAGGGTCGTCGCAATGGTAGGGCGACCAGGGCAGTCGTCTCGGGGTTGCCACTGATTGGAGACAACAACTAAAACTAATGAACAGGAAAAACAACTTAAATAAGATTTGGTTAAGAAAGTATATGTGGTCAACAAATTTTTAAAACAAATACTCATACAATAGACTAATTGTAAATTATTTTTTAATAAGCGAATTTAGGAAAATCCTGTATATCAACAATAGGTAAATAATAGCATACATTTTCATAATCTGACACTGTAGCCTGACGTAAAGTTTTATGCTGATTATAATTGAGGGTTGATGGTTGACTGTAGTGAATAATAAAGAGAAGGATGTTTTTTTTGGAGGGATGGTTGGAGTATACATTTTTTTTTTTTTAATATATTGTCTTATATGTTTATATAAGGTATAATTTATCGAAAAAAACGTTTTATGCTACTTATGTGGTGTCGCACGACCTTAGACTTAAAAAGGGGCGTTTGGGGGATATAATTTTTAAAATTTTATCGCGGGATCGAAAATATGAGTTTTTTTTTATAAAAACATTTATTTTTAAAAAGTTTAATTTAAACTTATTTATTTATTTTTTATTTTACGTGAAGTATTTATTGAACTTGGACTTTTTCATTATGATAACTTTTTGATGAGGTTATTTATAAACTTTAACCAGATTACTGTTTTAATTAAAGTTCACTACAAATGTTATTTATTTATTTTATTTTATTTTTTTAAATAAATATTATTATTTATTTTTGCCATTTTTATTATGACTGATCACCTCAACGATCCTTCTCTTCATTATAGTGATTATAGTTTAAAGGGAAAAGTGTAAGGTCGCAATACTTTCCCGTACTATATATTACTTAAATAGGTAAGTGAAAGTACAAAATCAAAATATGTTGTATCAGCCAATGAAAATCTATGTAACTGTTGTTAGAGAAAATTCAAATGTGATTTTTTTACAAATTTGAAAAACCATATATTTATATTTATAAAATTGTATGAAATATATAAAAAAATTATTTCTGAAATTCTTTTTTTTTTCACTTAAGAACCTTTTATAATTTTTTTTTTTATTATTTCTTAATGATATTTACAACTGTATTTAATAAATACATCTAGTAAATTTGAACATAATGGATATAATGACATGAAGACACTTGCTGAGTAACTACCCAATGGTAGCACTCTAATGATATGTCTACATTAGATCACGGGGCCATCTTCTTTTGAGACGCCTCGGAGGGTTATCAGGAATTGAAGAGGAAGCAAGGTTAGAAATGAGAGGATTGGGATGGTTATGAAGTTTATTATGGAAGGACAGGTATCTGGATTGGGCCAGAATCCTTAATCCTTGGGCCAAAAGAAACATTAAGGTCATTATGGATGTTTTTATTTGTAACAAAGCAGAGAGCATTGAGGATTTTACGAAGGATTTTGGATTGTAAGGATTGGATACGTGAGGATTCGATGGTTTAGTGGAGTCCCATAGCTCAACTCCGTAAGTCCAAATAGGTCTTATTATAGTCAAGTATATGAGTCTTTTGTAATTAATGGGAAATTTAGAGCGTTTGTCTAGTAAGTGCTGAAGTAATCGGAAACATCGGGCGGTTTCTTGTCGTTTCAGTCTAATATGACCTTGTATAAATAAGTTTCAGAATAACAGTTATAGTGAACTTTTATTAAAACAGTTATTTGGTTAAAGTTTATAAATAACTTCATCAAAAAGTTATCATAATGAAAAAGTTCAAGTTCAATAAAGACTCCACGTAAGATAAAAAAAAAAATAAGTTTAACTTAAAACTTTTTAAAAATAAATGTTTTTATGAAAAAACTCATATTTTCGACCCCACGATAAAATTTTATAAATTATACCTCACAAATACCCCTTTTTAAGTCTAAGGTCGACACCACATAAGTAACATAAAAAGTTTTTTCGATAAATTATACGTTATATAAATATATTAGACAATAAATTAACAAAAATATATACTTTCATTCATCCTAAATTCATAATTAATAATTTTGTTGTTCTACTTTGACTGATTAGAGTAACATTATGTTGAAATCAGGGAGCAATTTAAAAAGATATTTATTATTTTTAAGTTAAAAAATACTAACATACACAATTGTAGAGTGCAGTTGCTAAATATAGCGCCCCCAACGTGCTTGGCAATAATATATAAGATGATGCAACGTTGGAAATGTCGGGAAGCCACTGTTAATTTATCATATTAACTGCATAATTCATACGTTAATCATGTTTTATTCAATAGCAATGAACAATTTTGAAAAAACTTTTCAATTTTTTCAACAGTAGGAAAAAAATTCCCAGCAATTACAAAAGTTGGAACGAAATCTCCCAGAACTGGAACTGAAGAAGACACGACATATTTATTTGTTAAAGGAATATTTAACAAACATAAGACAAGGAACAAGTTTAGTTTCGTTTTTATATTTTGTCCAATCCATATGATGGGCAATCTGATTCCAAATTGGATGAGATTTCCAGGGATTGTACTAATAGCTACTTCGAATGGCGAAATATATAATTTAAAGCACAAATAAAGACGCACAATATCTCCATAGTTACCGTACAGCACTGCCAAAGACAAGTAGAAATTATAGACTATACAGTATGTTTCAGGGATAAGTGACCAAATTGCAAAAATTAACTTGAGGACTTAAACAAGAAAAAAATTACCTCTAAAGGTATGTCCTTGAAGGATTGAAACAGGGCTGCTGCCTTTCTCCCCTGATTTTCAACATTTACATAGAACAAGCCCTTAAAAACTGGAAAAGATCGTGCTGTGGAATGGGTGTTCAAATCGGGAATGATGTCATCTACAATTTGCAGTATGCCGATGATCAAGTCATAATCGCATCGGATCCGGATGATGTTAGCTATATGATGAGGAAGTTGCTAGACACGTATTCCAGATGGGGTCTGAAAATCAGTGAAAGTAAAACAGAGTATATGGTTTTCAACGCTCCAATTTTGCCCCTTGAAATTGATGACTGGACGCTAAATGTCAGCCAGCAGTTCAAGTACCTCGGATACTGGTTATCTTCAAAGGGTGGTAGTGAGGTTGATATCGAACATAAAATAAATAATGGGAAAAGAATAATAAGTTCGATAAATTCAACCCTATGGAGTAAAGAAATAAGATTAGAAACTAAAAAGAAGATATACCATTCCTTTGTAGAAAGCGTAGCCACTTACGGATCAGAAGTCTGGACACTGACAAAAAAGTTGGAAAATAAGTTGCTTTCCATGGAAATGGATTTCTGGAGAAGAAGCTGTGGCATATCTAGAATCGAGCGGATTCCAAACGCAGCTATTAGAGACAAGGTCGGATGTCAAAAGAACATCCTTCACCTGATCGGGACCAAACGGCTAAAGTGGTATGGCCACTTAATGCGGATGGATGAGAACCGCTGGCCAAAGAAAATTTATAACTATATGCCACCTGAAAGAAGGAAGCGTGGAAGGCCAAAGAAGAAATGGACAGAGGACGTGGAGGAAAGCATGGCAGCCAGAGTGCTTCGTGAAGGAGATTGGATGGACAGGGAGCAGTGGCTTTTGGGTGTTGGAGATATGACTCCTTAAGTTGTATAAAACCCAAATAAAAAAAAAAAAAAAAAAAAGGTATGTCCGCAAACGCTTTGTTTAGGAGATATTTATACCTAAAGATTTTCGTTGTTATGCATTATTCATGTTATATGAAATAAATAAAATCTGTTTATTGCTACAACTACTTTATTAATTAAATGTAAACATTAACATTCTTATTAAATGTTGTTAAAAGTTAAGGTATGTCCGCAATCGCTTTGTTTGGATGATGGATTAGGTAGAATACTAATATGGCCTTTTATCCCTAACTCTATAAAAACTATTGCCAACATAAGGTCTAATACTATTTGGAATTAGCATTGTGAACACTCAATAACATTTATCAGTTTGTAAGAGGCTTTCGCAGAGTACTCATCATTATGCCTTCCATTTATACTAATGGTGAATATTCCGATATGGTGTTTGTATACGGTTTTTGCAATGGTAATGATAATGCTGCCCGTCGTGAATATGTAAGGCGATTTCCGAATACCAAACAAGTCTATAGCTCCATGTTTTAACGTCTTAGAGAAACTGGTACATTTGCTATAATATTATGTGCTGGTGGTATTTTTGCCCCTTCACTTTGTCAACAACAGCCCAAATCACTTTGAACAATATTTAATATGAATTTAATGTTTAAGTTTAATTAATAAAATAGTTGAAACAAAAAAATAAGTTTTATTTACTTATAATAACGTAAATAATTCATAACATTGAAAATCTTTAGGTTTGAATATCTCCTAAACAAAGCGTTTGCGGACATACTTTCATAGGAATTTGTTTTCTTGTTTTGAGGCTCTTAGTTCATATTTTCAGTTTGGCCACTTAACCATGAAACATCGTAAACCAATGACTTCCTGTCCTTCAGTATCCTTTAACAACACCTCACTTATTCCTGTTGAACAAATCCGTTACCTAGGACTCCATCTGGACAAACGACTAACTTGGAATCCTCATACCAGACTGAAACGACAAGAAACAGCTCGACGTTTCCGACTACTTCAACACTTACTAGACAAACTCTCTAACCTTCCAATCAATTATAAAAGACTGATTTACATGACTATAATAAGGCCTATTTGGACTTACGGAGTTGAGCTATGGGGCTCCACCAAACCTTCAAATTCCTCTCACATACAATCCTTACAATCCAAAATTCCTCGTAAAATCCTCAATGCTCCTTACTTTGTTACAAATAAAATTATCCATAATGACCTTAATGTTCCTTATGTATCAGATTTGGCCCAATCCAGATATCTGTCCTTCCATAATAAACTTCATAACCATCCCAACCCTCTTGTCTCTAACCTTGCTTCCTATTCGATTCCTGATAACCCTCCGAGGCGTCTAAAAAGAAGATGGCCACGTGATCTTCTAATATAGACATATTGTTAGAGTGCTACCAATGGGTAGTTTCTCAACAAGTGTTCCATGTCTTTATACCAATGTGCGAATTTACCAGATGTATTTTTTGTATACAGTTGTAAATATCATATAAATAAATAATAAATAAAAAATAAACCATGAAACATCCTGTATAATAGTTTGTATAATCCAACTATCCTATCGTAGCTGAACTTAAACAATTATTTATTGAATAAGAAAAAAGATAGATGCAGCTAGTGTCTTTAAAAAAAAAATCTGTCCATTAAATCTGTATAACTTCCTCATCATTTTTATTGAATATATACAATTTTTTTTGTTTTTTAGGAAATTTCGTTAGCTTTTAAATGGCCATCAAGAAAGAAATGTGTACTTTTTGAGTTATTTGATAATTTCACAAGTTGTAACTTTTTTTACCGTTTTTTTTTTTCATCAAGTATTTATAAATAAATTTAAAGGGCTTTGTTAGCCAAGTTTCATTGAAATCCGTACAATCCGTGGAATTTGATAAAATTGATATGGAAACATGAGGTGTGCTGATAGGTACTTCAAAGCTTCCATATCAATATAATCAAATTAGCGCAAAATGGTATGTGTGTGTTAACAGTCAAGCTCAAAAATGAAAAGTCGTACGAAAGTGAAATTGCATATTTAACGTTTTTATATTCCAGGGATGTTACAGCAATTTTTCTTCAAAATCGGCTAACCGGAAGTGGCACCTTATATAAATGGACTAAACACATGTTTACGATTTTCTCGAAAACGGCTCAAACGATTTTGATTAAATTCATTTTATCAGTGTAAAATTAATCAGTTTTAAATAAAACATAGTTTTTATTCTGATTGATGTTCTCTAACAAAGCTTAAATGGCTAATTTTTAAAATTAGCTTCCCTTAAAGTACCTTTAATTTTTTTTATTTTAAACAATTGACCATTTCACGTTAATCTCTAATATAAAAAGTAAATAAATATAAAATATGAAAGAATTTGATAATTAACTAAAAGATAAATAAGAGATCCTATCGGAGAATAGTTATAATTGAGGAACCAAAGAAAAACGAGCGCACCCGAGCTCGTCCGAAAAATTAGAACACGCTTCCATACGTAACATGAGCTTAATATAATACAATATTATGTAAATATACATATGCGGTTTTCATAAAGGCTATTTTTGGTAATATTTAATTGTATAGAGTAGTTATACAAATAAAAAAACCCACAATGAAATATAAATAAATATAGCGTCCATGATTTTTACTTTCACTTCTCCTTTATCTAAAAATAACTATTTCTGCTAAGAGGGTGTTAAGTGAAAGTTGTGTGATGCGCGCATCACACTTATATTTTATTCAACAAACATATGTATATGTCCTGTTTTTTCAAGTCGAATCTTCTGCTTGTAAACCTGGATCCCATAACCTATTGCAAATGTTGACGCTTCACGCCAATGATTTTATTTTACATTGTAGCAATAAAATACTGATTTATAAACTTAAAAAATCTGGTGAGCGCATCACACAAATTTCACTTACTGATCAACTTTGAATAGCAATTATTTTCTGGTCATGTTGGGCTATTATACAATTTTTGAATTGTATTTTTAACTGAGCTAAAGCTAAAAAATTGCATCTAACAAATCATAAATATCATTAAAATAACAAAAGTATTATTTATTTTATCACCGGTTTATTAAAGATTGTACGATCCGTTGATTATGGATTGTACGACTATTAGTTATTAAACTTTTATTTTCCATTGTAAAACAGAATTAAGACAGGTCAAAAGTTGTCACACTAATTATAAGTGGATACTGTTCGAATATCACAAAAAGAAATTTCATCAAACTATTCAGTAATTTAATTTTATAAAAGATTACATAATGATTTTCCGGAATAAACGCATGATAAATACCTAAATAGTTAAACATAATATCAGATCTAGAGTTATTAAACTACAGTAAACATATTTTAGGTTATAAAAATATCGATAAAATATTTTTATATTTCACTTCTTCTTTCACACAAGTACAATGAAAAAGTAGAGGATACTGTTGGAATATCACAAAGGGAAAATTCATGAAATTATTCACTAATTTCATTTTCTAAAAATTTAGATGACAATATTTCGAAATAAACGGATGTTGATACCTAATTATTTAAATATAATATCAGATCTAGAATTATTAAATTACAGTAAATGTATTTAAGGTTATAAATGGCTTTATACACCCATGAAATAATTTTATATTTACTTATTTTTTCACACAAGTAAAATGTAATAGTTTTTTAAACAATGACATTGCCTTGATAAAGTGGATTTTAAATATTTTTTTCAAACTTACAAAAAAATTTCAAAGTTTAAATTTAGTAAGAATTTCATTTAATCTCCTTGAAAACATATGATTTACGTTAAATATTATTAGTTTTCAAAAATTATTATTTATAATTTGTTTGCCAATCTCCGTTACCTTTTACAACTTTCTATATTAGATATATTTTTTTCTAAAATTCTACGTTTTCCAACGATATATTATATATTATCCTTCCGAGTACTATTTCCGGAGATTCATTTTTGACCTGGATAAGCATTTTTTTTTCTCCTTTATTCAATCATCAAATTCTTTCAAAAGTTACATTTAGCATTTTTTCGTAACTCTGAATAATGTTAGATGATTAAATTTTCAAAATAAACCATATTAAAGGTACTTTAGAGGAAAACATATATGAACATTGGGCATATAGCCCTGTAAAGCGAAATTAACGGGGATAAGACCTGATTTATATTAAAGAGCACTTAATTATACAATGATACACCAAGTTTAATCAAACTCGTTAAAGCCGTTTTTGAGAAAATTGTAAAAATGTGTTTCGCCGTTGATATAAAGTGGCACTTCCAGTTAGCCGATTTTAAGGAAACAATTGCTGTTACATTTAGGGCATATGCTTATCTTAAATACGTAATATCAGTTTCCCACGACTTTTCGTTTTTGAGCTAGACTGCTAACATACACACACACACACACACACACACACACAGACCATTTTTCGGAAGTTGGTTATTTGGATTCGGTTATAAGGTGCTTTAGAGGAAGAAGTTTTTAATGGGCATTGGGGCCCTGTTAAGCGACATCAATGAAAATAAGATCTAGCTGATATTAAAGACCATTTAATTATTCATTGATATTACAAGTTAAATAAAATTGTAAATAAAAGCCGTTTTCGAGAAAAAAAAAGTGTAAATCGATTATATAAAATGACACTTCCTATGCATATACCTACTGTAAATACGTAGTAGCAGTTTCGAACGACTTTTCGTTTTTCCACTAGGCTGTTAACATATATACAAACACAGGTCATTTTGTGGGACTTGGTTATTTGGATTTAGGAAGCCTCAAAACATGTATTTCCGTTGAAAACCCACGATTTGAAATTTCACACGATCGCAATACTTTTTCTTTCTATATATTATATTTAGTACTATATCTATACTGTTACTATATCTGTGGCACCTGTGAAAAGAACAATTTTTTTTTTTTTATTGCCAGAGCTAATTATTCTCTCTTTCTTTGTGTCTGATGGGCTAACCTTTACAGCTATGGCAGAGATAAATATTCCTTTGTGAATCATGGATTGAACCTCGAAAATGAACTTGCATCTGTAAAAATTCCAAATTTCTATTGCTTTTTCCATTAATATGAATTTTGCACTTATACTATGCGCAGATGCCATCGATATATAATTGAAAGGAAAATTATTGAGATTCATTTTTTATTTCTGAAACTCCTTGAGTATATTTTTAACCAAAATTTTCGGTTTTTGATGTAGGTTTTTAAAGTTCTAAACTTACTGCTTTTTAAATTATTGGATTATTCTCCATCCCTCTATCATCCCATATTGAGACTTCGTATTACAACCTTCTCCAAAAAGTTTCATTTTGATATTAAATCTATTTTTTTCAAGCTTGCAAGAAACTAGGATTAGATGATTTATGTTTTAAGAACCGGTCCATGTAACAAGAACAAGTACATCACACAATATTAACAATATAAATATATTTTTTTATTACCTGTTCAACCACCTCCGGATCCTTGATCATCAGGTTGGGCGTTCGGAAGAGGAATCTTCCGCCGAACTTACTGTCGCCGAAAAACTCGTACTGCATTAGCTGATCATCTATCATCGTAGTTTTTCTTATTATTCTGTGCCATAAATTACCGAAGAGTGGTACTGGCTTGATGAATGGGACGTTCCGATCTGCCCAGTACGAGTATGTGGAGGTTGCATATCGGTACAAGAAGTAGAGGAGCACAGCTATTACCAGCAAGAAGTCTGAACCGGGGAAGAATAGTCCCATTGTCACAGGAAGTAACTAAATGTTTCCTATTTTTGTTCTGCCTATAAACTGTCTTGTTTATTTCTGTTATCGCTTCGCAAGTGAGATAGCATGAGAATGCAACTGTACGTAATCAGATAATTTATTTTTTTAATATTACTTTTCACTTCACTATTCGTATCTCAATCACGTTTATTTTTATTAGCTCAGAACACGTAAAGTTGATTACATACAAATCTTATCAGATCAGTATTTTACTTGAAACCATCTATAGTAGAATTTGAACTGTTTTTTTTCTCAATATTGGTTTTATGGTCACTTGAGTTCAAGAAAGTAGCCCTTATAAAAGTTTAGTCATTGCCATTCCGTATTTTTAAAAAATCAGAGTAATTTCTATTCCTTTTGATTAATAAACAATAAACATTTTCATTATCAGTTTACGAATACACAGAGAAATGTATGAAGAGATTAAATACGCACTACACAAACGTAAACAATGACCTTACAGAACTGACTAGGTTGCACCATGTCTATCTCATAGTTGCCAACGTAAGCAATAGTATACTGCAATCTTCTCTCAGACCATGAATTAATCATTAAGTGATTCCCGTAACGGATCCAGGATTTAATTTTGTGGGAGGGGACCTCATTCCTAAAGAGTTTTTTTTATATCTATAATGATAATTATTTTAGAAGAAAAGAAAGAAATCAACTACCTATACGAAATTATGTTTAAGTGATTCTTGAAGTCCTATTAGTTATAAAATTATACTATTAATTATTAATTAGAAAAATTATACTTTTAGAGATAATATTTTTATAATTTTTCATAAGATATGGTTATACTTTTCCATTTTGGGGGAGGGGCTTCAGCCAGGCAGTTCCTCCCCTCTTCTGATGGCCTGCCTGTGTCTGATTCAAATAGAAAAAAATAACAATACAAGTTAATAAATAATAAATATTTTTTTTAACTTTATGCTAATTGAAAATTATTTGTTCTCAAAGCTATTATTCTTACTTATCTGGTTACAAATTAATAAATCATGATTTCTAATTATTTCAGATTAATGAAGTAATTACTAATTTTGTAATGTTGATTTTAAAAAACTAAATATATTGTTTTCAGGTAATTTTAGACTGTTTTTTATGTTCTAGTAGATCAGGATATTTGTTTACCAACGACAGTCTCTATAATTTTTTTCAATACTTTATTCCTAGAGAAGCTTTCATTATAACACATTATAATCAATAAATTTAACAATTAACAATATATAATGTTACATACTTTTTAAAAAAATTTCATGCAATTATTATCATTTTCTTTCCTTACCTTTATCCCTTATTTTTCTATTTTAAAACATAATAGATTGGAACAGTGTTCGTTCTTTGTCTTATATTTTGTCTAAAATTATTTTGAATTTTAAAATTAGTGATTAATTAAGTAAATTAAATAAAATAAAATAAATTGTATTTACTGACTACAGAGAAGAGGGCTCCACTTTGTTCTACATCATTTTACTAAATGCTTATTATGTCTTTTTTTCTGACCAATTTAGCAACTAAAATTTACCCACGTTCCTATTTTATTCGCTAATTTAAAAAATTTGGTTGGCTAATTTGGTTGGTTATTATATTTGAGTAATTTTGTGATGTATGCGCCGCTTCCTGATTTGAATTTAGCTCCTTATAAAGTAATTTTAAAAATTATAGAGACTGTCATTGATTAACTAATATCTTGATATACTTCTTTTCTTTAATCTCATGCTCACATTACCAATTGTTGCAATTCATAGACCAAATATGCAACTATATGAAAGTCTTGTGCAACCATAAGTGGTTTGAATTATAAAAAGTTTTTGTCTTTTTTTTCCATAAAAGAATATAAGTATTGCAACCCTTTCAAAATAATTATTGATCATTGTCTTGGTCTATTATTTCTGTGGATGCTCTCATTCCTGTAAACTAAAGAAGAATTTCAAGAATGTAAACAACTTTCATATTAGGAGGGGGAGGAAGGGTAAGACTAGGATAAAGAAAAATCTCAAGTAAATAAATTATTTCAAACTGTATAATATTATACTAAGTGATTTATTGTTATTACAATTTATAAATATTTTTATAAGAAAAAAAAATATGCATAGAACAAAAAATTATTTTTCTTGGATATTCGGCAAACCTTTTTATTATATTATGTTTTATTTTTTTTCAAATGATATAGGGGAGGAGACCAATGGCCTCTCTTGCGCTCCCCTGTGTCTATGACCAACTTAATTATCAAAAATGTAAACAACAACACCCATGAACAATTTCAGATGAAACTCCTTTTATTTTTTTATTCAAAACTTTATTTAAAATCAAACCACAATAATTTCTCAATGGCAGATTCAACATAGATAAACATATTATTAATATGTGATATAAATATGGTACTGATAATGTTACTGTATATAATCTTTTAAAAATTAGAGAAAATAATTTTACTTCCTTTTTTTCTTTTAAAACTGTTAAATTTTATGAAAATTCTTTGGGCCACTCTAAATAAAAAACAAGCCAAATTAAAAATGCTAAATGATTTTTTTTTTAATATAAAATAAATGGAAAAATAATTCAGTGATAAATGCCAAAACAAATTGGTAAATCAAGCTTTTCTTCATCAATAGAATTTTTAAATTGAAATGGTTGGTTTTCTGCAGTGTAAATAGTAAACAATAACAAGAGAGATTTTTATTTACTCATTAAATTCAGCTAAATATAGAATTCATTTTACTGCAGTCTACTAAATATTATGCAAATTTACTACAACGCTCAGTAGATTAATTAAAAGAACACAACTGTACTTCACTTAATGCAAATATTTACATGATACCATTTATGTTTTCTTTTTTTCAATATTAAGCGATAATTGATACTTTTTAAGTTCAGGTTTAACTTCAATCTTGAAATATGTTCAAAAGTTTAAAATTGTGCAATTGATTATTGAAAATATTTATAGATTTACCTGTTAAGATTTACCTATTATCCCTCAAGTGTAAATATTAATCCAGCAGCTATCATTATTGCTAATAGAAAAATAAGATATGTTTGACTTCTTCCACCTTATTTTTAATAATTAAATTAATAGAAATGGAATAGTTCCAAAAAAGATTTTACAAAATTACACCATATAATGTAGTTAAAACCAAACATTTCAGAGAATGACTTAGCTAAATAAATTGGTGCCGAGGGGAAATTACAATATTGGAGCTCATCCTCTTCCCTCACAAATCAAGGTTATTTGATTCCAGTCCTTTCCCTCCCTCCTCCCTCATTCATTTTTTCACTTGAACCATTCATTGAACGATTTGTTTGTTTTTTAAATTAAAATATTTCATTAAATATTGAATTGTTGATATTTTAGCACCCTTTCCTCTGAGCTATCCCTCAGATTGTATGTGCGTTGATATGTTTTAGAATTGATAATATATTTTATTAAAAGTTTTAAATATTATAATCTGAAATAAGAGTTATAATGAAACTTTTATTTTAAGTACTTCTTTTATTTAATATTGTAATAGGCAATAATCTATTTTCATCAATAGGAAAAAAATCTTGCAAATCTACAATGAAAAGATTGAATTTCTGTTATAACAAAAAAAAATATTAAATACAAAGATATGGCTAAATACATAAAATAAAGATACTAAATAATTTAAATGAATTTAATTTCAAATATATTTTTTTATTTGTTGTAGTCTCTACTCTAGAGGATTATTGGCGGTTATTTTTTTATACTCTATTATAATATTGGGTTTCTATTAAGTATTGGAATAAAGTGGTGACTGCATCTTCTTGTCTCTTAATATCTCCTTCACTGCTATTGGTAGTTTCAGTTTTTGTCGAATGTTGTTGAACTCGTGGCACTCTACTAACAGATGTTTTACTGACTGCGGTTTATTGTCACACTTTTGGCACGTGGATGCTTCTAGTCCTCTGAGAAGGTACCCGTGAGTAAACAGGCAGTGACCAATTCGTATTCGGCACAATATGGTTTCTTCTCTTCTAGATTTTCTTGTGCTTGTGGCCCATTTGTATCACTCTGTTTTTAGTTCTAATAGTTTTGACTGTTTGATTTTCCATTTGTTTACCCAATCTTCCAACAACTTCTTTTTTGTTTCTGTAACTTTTTTTTTTTTTGTATATTTCTTATTATTTTTTTCATTTTGAGGTTGTAGTGTTTGAGTGTATTAAGATGAGGTTGAAGCTGCATCTGCTCTAGCTCAAATACAGCCAAAGAGGTTGAAAACATTTTTGAGGCAGACCCAAGGAAAGAATTTCAAATTTTATGTATTTTTCTATTCTGGAAATTTTATCTTTCTGTAAATTATTTGATACCAGAAACAACTCAAACCCTAAAAGGCTAAATTAAGTTGAAGAATGCAATTTTATGACTTTTTGTGTCTAAAAACATTTCAGCTATACAATTTTGGCATTTTCATATATATATATATATATATATATATATATATATATATATATATATATATATATATATATATATATATATATATATATATATATATATATATATAAGCAAAAAATATTAATAAAAAAACAACTAATAAATGCCATAAATTATGTTCTTAGTAACATTATATGAGCGTTTCATTTGACAGGATGACTAATTCCAATTTCAACATTTTTGAGGAAAGTCATTTTAGTGATATTTCTAGTTGGAAAATTTATAATATTTGTATGTTTATTCCAGAGTTTGTGATTGAAGTGCTGAAATATAGAGAAATATCACTAACATTAATTATCAAAAATGTTGAAATTGGAGTTGGCCATTCTGGCAACTGAAGGGCTCATATAATGTTGCTTATTTTATTATTTCAGGATAATAAGTATGCCTTAAGGTAGAAGTGTGCATATTCTAATGAACCTAGTACAAATATTGGCTTAGCACTTACTTTATTTCATTTTATAATGTGCTATGTCAGTCAGAGTATTGTGGCTTATCAGGCACTTCTTGGATTTATCCAATCCTAAAATGAGAATTTATTTTGGTGATGAAATTATTACAAATTGTTCAATATACATGCATTAGGTAGCCACATTATAATTAGTTGCTGGTAAAATTAGAAAGTTTAAAGGCTCATTATAAACCCAAATAAACATTAAATTCATAAAATAATTTTATACAAACCAAACAAGTAATAAGTAATTTGAACACTTTATTCTTCCATGTCTATAACTATTATTAATTTCATTTTACTTACTTCAAAAATGAAATGATTTAAGATTTGTGTGATAATCAATCCCTTTGCAAAAAATCATCTATCAAGGCCAGCATAAAAAAATTATTTAAACAGTTTAATGGAGGAATGAAAAGCAAGCAGAAAATATGGTGCTATCCGAGAAAAAGAGCTTACGTGGTCTCCCAGTGACGCCAACATGCTTTCCTGATGTAGAAATAATAGCCAAATTTTAAACATCAGTTTCATTGTTTATATTTTAATAAAAAGATGTTGATATACACTTTAGCGTAATGTATTCAAAATACATTTTTTAAAAAGTATGATGAAAGGAACTATTTCAACATCATACTATAATGTTACAATGTTCATGTTACTATTTAGCAAATATTTAATAGAAAGTGTTTGGCCAAGTCAAATAATAGTCAGTTAAAAAGATTTTGAGATTTTAATTTACATATTTTAGCCTACCATGCTTCTAAAAATGTTACGTTAAAAATATTAATGTAGTTTTCCCTTATTCCTGGCATTTATTGTTCTCTTAAGACACTAAACTATCTTTTTATTAAACTTAGTGGGTATATTAATTGGTAAAAACAAATCACCTTCAACAAAAAATATGTTTCTTTCAATATGTTCCTTTAAATAACAGAACATCTAAAGTTAAAAACAATCGGCCAAAATCAGTACATGAAAGAAAGAAGAAATCAATAAACCCAATTTAAAAGAATGAAATGGTTGATTACAATTTCTTGACTTTATTCTAACCATAACAAGATCTTTAAGCATCTAAATTAATTTTAAAATCATTTTTAATTCATCATTTATGTCTGAACTGAGACTTTCTTATTTCATTGTTTTATATTGCAATTTTCATCAATGTTTTGAGGTATCTTTCTCTCAACTTCAAGGTTTATTATATATTACATTTATCTATTATCAGAAATGGGGTAGCTCAGTGAATCACTGGCTCCTTTTCTCAGGACTGTATTGGTTCCAGTCCAACTGTAACAGATAATTATTTATTCTGTTACATCAGCCATAGATTGACACTGAGGTCAGAAATCCCTCCAGAGCATGACCAGCTTCTATAAAGTATGTACTCTAAATTAGGAGAAACCCCCAAGTAGTTGAGTGTGATCCTGGTCAAATCATCTTCTTGAACAATGAATGGCCTAGAAACAGTACTTACTGTCTACTAAACCCAAGATTCTTCATGAGTTGTAGTACTCCTATCACCTCCAGAAGAGGTACTACATCAACAAGGAACCTAACCCAAGCTTAATATTTTGGAGGTAACAAGCAATCTATCTTTGTGCTTTATTTTAAATATATATATATATATATATATATATATATATATATATATATATATATATATATATATATATATAATATATATATATATATATATATATATATATATATATATATATATATATATATATATATATATATATATCAACCTTTGGACTACCTTTCTTTTCCAGTAACAATTTGACAAAAAAAAAAAAAAAAAAAAAAAAATGAAAATTTCAAAGAAATCTGCTACTTTCAAAAAAACAGTTTTATCTCCAAAGAAGTTATTGATTTACTAGTTAAATTATCCCATATCATAACACATTTTAATGAAAATAAGTAAATTTATTGATGAAAATAGTAATTAGATTAGAAAATGAGTTGACAAAACTATTCATTAAATAGAAACTGAATAGCTGTTTATAAGTAGAAACAGCTTTCAAAATAGTTTAAAATACAGGAAGCTGTTTCAGAAGATTGGATCTGTTTCAGAGAGCAGTTTCTGTATCTGTTGCAGGAAGCTGTTTAATTTAAACATTATTAAAAGTTACGAAAAAAATGCTGAATATAACTTTTGAAAGAATTTAATAATTGAATAAAGGAGAAAAAAATAAAAATGCTTATCCAGATCAAAAATGAATCTCCGGAAATACTAATCAGAAGGACACGTATAATAAGGAGTACTAATTCTAATTTTTGAGATACAAATTAGGTACTAAATATTGGCATAGGTTTCAACTCGAAATTCCATAGGCCCAGGCCACGGGCGGATCTACGGGGGGGGGACTTTCGGGCTGAAGCCTCCCCAAAATGGAAAAATATAACCATGTTTTATGGGAAAAAAATTTTAAAAATACCTGTTAAAGTATTATTGTTCGTGTAATTACGTTTAAAAGTACTTAAGGCATAACGTATACACCATTTCATATAGGTAGTTAGTTTCTTTCTGTTTTTCCAAAGTAATTATCGTTATTTTTATGAAAAAAAAAGGTTTCGGGCTGAAGCCCCCCCCCCCAAAAATTAAATCCTGGATCAGAGAGTTGGCCCGGCACTTTTACGAGCGTTATATCTCCGGTTCCTGAGGAGTACTAATTCTAATTTTTGAGGTACAAATTAGGTACTAAATATTGGCATAGGTTTCAACTCGAAATTCCATAGGTGCCTGGCCAGCGATATGGACCTCGTATAATATATCGTTGGAAAGCGGAGAATTTTAGAAAAAACAATATCTAATATACACAATTGTAGATGTTAACAGAGAGTGGCGAAAAATTATAAATAATAATTCCTAAAACCTAACATTATTTAACGTAAATCACGAGTTTTCAAGGAAATTAAGTGAAAATTTCTTACTAAATGTAAACTTTAACATTTTTTTTAAGTTTGAAAAAGTATTTAAAATCCAAGGATTCAAGGCAATGACACTGTTTCAGATACTATATCTGTACTCTATTGGGTGATACTATTTCTGTTCATTGTACTCATGTGAAAGAAGAAGTGAAACATAAAAATATTTCATGTATATGTTTATAATGTATATGTTTTATCATGTATATGTTTATAAACATAAAAATATTTCATGTATATGTTTATAATCCTAAATATATTTACTATAATTTGTTAGCGTTCTCGAATAACACTAGATCTGATATTACATCTAAATAATTAGGTATCTGTCATCCATTTATTTCGAAAAATCATCATGTACCAACATTTTTTAATAGCCCAACATAGCCAGAAAATAATTTCTATTCAAAGTTGAGTGGTAAATGTAAGTTGTGTGTTGCGCGTACCAGTTATTTCTGTTCGATCTCAACAAGCTTGTGGATAACCTAACTGTAACCTGTTAGCGTCCTTTACTTAGTTTAGTAGAGTTCAAACAATTTTTTTTGTCTCTATTGATAAGTTATCAATTATCAATAACAGCACACAGCCATACATTGTTACCGTGTTTCTGTCTCTGTATTAAATACTTACAGTTATCTCATTCACCACATTGGTGAACCGGACTTCATAGCAGACAAATTAAATAGAAGTTAAAGTGACAATTGTAAGTAAACTACTTATCACTTATTTTACTCCGAAATTAGTTCTAAAGTTATTACCATGACAAACGAAACAGATTCATTAAATTTCTATTCATAACAAATACTCAAATTTGTTATGAATAACTCAAAACAGTCCGAATCCGAAGCACTTGTGTAAGGTTTCATTATAGTATTAATTTTGGTAGTGGAGAAATCAACTCTCTGTATATGCCCTAGTATGCTGGTACCTCTGTGCTTGCATACTTTCACTCTCTTCAGGGCTGCTGCATAGGAAAGGCGCTGCTCCTAGGGTGTGTAATACACACTGTGTATTGTTGATGACCGTAGTCTGTAATGTGGAGGTGTGAGTAGTGCACTGTGTGGGCGTCAGTGTAGGTGTTTCCCCAACCTGGAGGAATAAGCTGGGCGATAGGATCGCCAATCCCCTATGCCAAAGAGACACTGAAAATATTGGGTATATGAACAGTTATAAATGATTAATAACTCACTACTGTATTATCACTATTATATTAACAATACTGATTGATGTACTATTTTATACATGCTGTCCCAAAAGTAAGGCCGCTTTGATAATAGAATAGTTGTTATCTGTGGAGATTTGAATGCCAGGACAGGCCAGTGTAACATGAACTCCCATGGAATAATAGGTCTATGGGGAGCTGAAGAAGTTAAAAATGATAATGGCCAGAGGTTGATCGAATTCTGCATAGTGAATGACATGTTTATTGGGAATTCTCACTTCAGTCATAGGTTAATCCATAAAATTACTTTTGAAGTGGAAAGAAGGGAGGCCAAAAGCATAATATTTTACATTATCTATGGCAGAGGGATGTGTAGATATTTCACAGATGTAAAAGCAATTATAGGTGCAGAGTTAGGCACCAATCATCGCCTAGTTTTTGCTGATACCAAAATTACTAAGCCACGGAAGAGACACTTCAAGTGTCTTTTAAGTTCAAGTGTATAAATGAATTTGTGGCCGAAAAGTTCAAAGATCCTGAAGTGATCAAAAGATATAGAGAGGTGCTACTGAAAAATATAAAAGATGTCAAGCATAGCTCTCGATGACTTACGTCTTCATATCAAAACAATCATCCTTTCTAGTGTAACAGAGGCATATGGTATTAAGAAAATTAGGCCTCTGACCAAAAGTACTAGATGGTGGAATGATCAAGTGCAAAAAGCAGTATAAGATAAAAAAGAAGCATAGAGTAAGTATACAGGCAGAATAAATCCCAAGCTTGTTGGATTTCATTTATAAAAATGAAAAATTGTTCAGTGTGTTTTATATCATTATTATTCAAACCAATTTTAAATTGATTTTTGAATTATTTTCTCGTCAACTATGAAGTTGCTTTAGATTGAAAAATATGATCTTAAGAGTATTGTTAAAATAACTTTTTAATACATATTTCAAATTATTATCTCAAGATTTATGGATTATCTAATTTTGATTTGTTTTTTGAAGTTTTGCTTGTAATTGAAATTACTTGTGCTAGTTATATTTATTGTTCTTGTATTAACATAGAAGCAAACAATATCTGCCATTAGTTTTCATCAAACATGTATTGAGATTATAATTTTTTTAAAATAATATTTAGGAGACTACTTTAAAACTCATAATTTGTACAAATTCCATAGTTAACTTAGTTCAAAATATTATTTTTTTATATATTTGATTTTGATGTGCTTTTGTCGCATTTTAAACTATAGATAAGATTTTAATGTTTCAATTATAAAGATAATATTGTACTGAAGTAATTTTGTTATCATTTACAGTTTTATTGCCACTATAAGCAATTCATCTTGTCACAAAAGGTTTAAACAAAATTTCAATCTATTCCCTTGTGAGGAAGTTAGATCAATTGGAAAACTAAAAATGGTGGTTGAAGAAGGAATTCAATCTGATAGATCAAGTTCAAATCAGGACACCTTAAAGGTATACATTTCATTAGATTGTTAGTTAATTCAATACTTAAGATGAAATTTACAACATGAAACACTTAAGAAAAATAAGTCGAAAAAAAAAAGAAATTTATAATAAAACTATATACAATTACTAAACACAAAAAACCAGTCATGAAAATATTATAACTGAATATATGATCTCTTTGAGCTTCGAAAAGGTGAATTTCATGGATGTATTTGGTTGGGAAGTTGCTTAAAGGTTGCCGACAGAGAGAATACAAATAAAAATAGAAGATTGAATACTTAATAGTTGACTTGTATTATTAAAGAAGGAGATAATCCAAGGTCGCGTTCATAAATCAACTAATTAGTGACAAAATTATTTTAATAAAAGCCGACGTTTCGACCCGACTTTGAAGGTCTTCTTCAGGGAGGTGTATTCAGCAAGGAGTTTCACTTAAAACTGGAACTGGAAGTTTTAAGTTCAGCAAGGAGTTTCACTTAAAACTTCCAGTTCCAGTTCTAAGTGAAACTCCTTGCTGAACACAACTCCCTGAAGAAGACCTGCAAAGTCGGGTCGAAACGTCGGCTGTTAATAAAATAGTTTTGCCACTATTTAGTCTATTTATGACCCCCATCCTGGACCATCTCCTTCCTTAAAAATAAAAGATTTTTATTTTATTTTGTGCTAATGTTTCGACCTAAATTGGAGGCCTTCATCAGGGCTGTGAAAAGACAAGATAACAACGAAAATTATTTAAAAAAAAAAAAAAACTGGTGAAAGGATATGAAAACAAATATGCACTGATCACATTTTTAGTATCTTGCAACTTATAGAAAAGAAGATGGCCCACGACCGTGAACTCCACATGATATTTGTAGATTTACACTAGGCCTATGATTCATTATCTGTAGGGAAATTGTGGAAAGCTTTGGAAGCCACCTCTATCAAAGAGATACCTCATCAGAGAAAACAGAGGCTCTATAAAAATATAATGGGGGCTATAAAAATAGGAGATAGAGTGTCTATAAGCTTCCCCATTAACAAAGGATTGAAACAGGGCTGCTGCCTTTCACCCCTGATCTTCAACATTTATATAGAACAAGCTCTTAAAGACTGGAAAAGATCGTGCTGTGGAATGGGTGTTCAAATCGGGGATGATGTCTTATACAATTTGCAGTATGCCGATAATCAAGTCATAATCGCATCGGATCCGGATGATGCGAGCTATATGATGAGGAAGTTGCTAGACACGTTAGGGGACGGAGTGGCCGAATGGGTTAAAGCATGTGCACTGCACCGCAAGTTGCCTGGCAACCGGATAAGAGATTTGAGAAGATTTAAAAAGCATGAGTTCGCATCCCGTTGCCGGAGGGGATTTTAAATTCCCCGCCCTCACCCTCCAGCTCAGGAAAATCCCATATAGCCTAAAAGGCGAGGTAGAGATGAACAAAAAAAAAAAAACTTGCTAGACACGTATTTCAGATAGAATCTGAAAATCAGTAAAAGCAAAACGCTCCAATTTGCCCTTTGAAATTGATGACTGAATGCTCAATGTCAGCCAACAGTTCAAGTACCTCGGATACAGGCTATCTTCAAAGGGGAGTAGTGAGGTTGATATTGAACATAAAATAAACAATAAGAAAAGATTAATAAGTTCGATAAATTCAACCCTGCGGAGTAAAGAAATAAGATTGGAAACTAAAAAGGAGATCTACCATTCCTTTGTAGAAAGCGTAGCCACCTACGGATCAGAAGTTTGGACAATTACAAAAAAAAGCTGGAAAATAGGTTGCTTTCCATGGAAATGGATTTCTGGAGAAGAAGCTGTGACATACCTAGAATCAAGCGGATCCCAAACGCAGCAATTAGAGACAAGGTCGGATGTCAAAAGAACATCCTTCACCTGATCAGGCAATGCATGGCAGCCAGAGGGCTCCGTGAAGGAGATTGGATGGACAGAGAGCAGTGGCTTTTGGGTGTTGGAGATATGACTCCTTAAGTTGTATAAAAACAAAAATAAAAATTATGGTTGAATGTTGATTTCGGTACACGTGAATCTCTGTCTACTAAACAAATAAATGTAAGTTTGCTACATTTTATATATATATATATATATATATATATTTAACAATTATTAATTTTTATTATTTTTTAAAATTATAATTAAGTAAAAATTAATAATTGTTAAAAATACACAATTAAAATTATACTTTAGTTCTTTTATCATTTTTCCATCCACCTAAAAACAATATATATATATATATATATATATATATATATATATATATATATATATAATATATATATATATATATATATATATATATATATATATATATATATTTATATATATTTCATATAATATAAAAGTGTTTGAAACTCAAAATAAATGTAAGTATAATAATGAAATTTTCAACTACACTAAATTTCAATATGTAACTTGGGTACTTCTTCACTAGCAGGCTGAGACTGACTGCTATCTGCCAATGCTTATAACCTGAACACTGATAATTCCGATAAGGCAGTGATAAGCCTTCTCGTAATTCCTACTTCGTATTGTTGTATTATATTCGTATTATTGAATGCGTAAACAGAAACAAAAACAAATGTAATAACAAAAAAAAATACTTTTATTTTACGACACACATATATTAATGAAATAATAGAAAAGCACTTAAAGAAGATATGTACATATAAAAGATCAAAATGAAATAATAAAAAAAAACTTAAAGAAGATATGTACATATAAAAGATCAAAATGAAATGATAAAAAAACACTTGAAGAACATATGTATCTATAAAAGAAAAAATATCACCACTATTAACGACATATGTACAATTTACTTTCACTTCGTCTTTTTTATTTTGGTTGGCAAAATAGTTTGATGCTTTTTAAAATAGCGAAGAATGGGTCTTCTTCTTTGTGAACCCCCTGCCACAAAAATTCGCATAAATATGAATCGAGGTTTTGTCTGGCAGTTCCTCTATGTATTTTATTTCTCCACTTAGCTGAGCGCCATAATCTTTCTATAAATTTCATGTCTGCAAGTATCCCAACGTTTTGCAAATATTCAATAGCCTGTTCTTCTGAAGACGGTAAACCCCAGAATGTAACAAGATTCATAATTTGATGAAAATATACTTAAAAAAAAAGAAAAACGGACCAAAAATAAAGAATTTAGTATGTGAACGTAATAAGGGAATAACTGAAAAATAAGCAATATAATAACTGAAAGGTTTGGCAAGATAAGAAGAGGGTGGTTATGTGACGTGACGTTAAATAACATAGATAAGAAGTGAAGTTTCGACCCGGCCTGCTAGTGAAGTAGTACCGGAACTTTTTAGATAAGAAAGAAATTTTTATATAAAAATAAATTTAAAATTCGAATTGTGCCATCAGTATCTTTTTTTTAGAAATAATATAATTTAATTTTTATGATCGCTTATAGTTATTTTTATGATCATTTTGCTTTTTAGAAATGAGCTAATACTCAAGACAGCGAAGTGTTACCGAACTGCCGCGCTAATTTTTCATTCCCATGTGCGGCCGGACTGGGAAGGCATATGTCCCGGTTATCATAAGTCAAATAAAAAGGTTAAAATGAATGTTTGAAAGCTAAGATCTTGCAGGGTGTCTCAAAATAGTATTTTAAACAAATTTAAAGGGGGAGAAGAAATCCGTTTTTCTGAACGTCTTTTTGTATTTCGGGTTATAGCATCTGGTAGGAACACTCGAATGAGGTCCCGCAGTCAAAGGGTTAAGGCTCCAACCTTGGCACAAATTTTGAGCAAAAAATGTTTATTTTTCAATTGTTATGAAAATTCGTATTAAATGGTTTTTCGAGGTACAGAATACCAATCCCAACTTTGTTTCTCATTAAAAAAATATCTGAACCGGCTTTACTCCTCAGGTCAGTATTATTTTTTTCAACATTGAACACATACTATAGCTGTATACCACATATATATTTTTTTCAAAACCGGACAGATATCAAAAGTAAAAGATTATATGCACAAAATCCAGTATATTGTCGAAATTGAACCCAAAAGTAAGAATAAATAAAATGAAACTAAAAAATTACTACAGATAAAAACGTGGGGTATTATAACCTATCATTGCAGAACTTTAATGACAGATTCTCAACTGAGTTAAAAAACGAATTGAAAGTCATGAACTGGTCTCTTATTGGCCTTTCAGAAATGAGATGATACGGTACTGGCCATTTGGAGTATCAAGATCAAAGAGAACTCTTTATTATATTAAGAAAAGAAGCAATTAAGCATACATTGTTTTGTTCACTAAATATGATATGCAATAAATGAATGAAAAAATAATTTTATTCTGGGATTAAATTCCCCTAAGAATAATAACATAGTCCAAAATATTGGCCCATTAGTCTGGCTTGACAAAATACAAAGAGGTTCTTGTCATTTGAATTTTAATTTAGATTGCAATTGCAATTATACAGTGTACAAAGTATAAATATGAATAATAATATATAGATATACTATAATTATATCATTTATTCCAAATATTCAATTTATTAAAAATCCAAATAATGCTAATTATTAATTTGTTTCAAAGAGAATGAACGTTATTGAAAACTAAAAAAAAAAGGTAGTTAAGTAATTAAACTTTGCTGCAACCATATATTCCTTTATGTATAAAGTACGATTCAGTATATTAGAAATATTATTAGGAGATTAGAATTGTTAATAAATTGCTTTGTAAGATACATTATCTGCTAGTAGACAGGTACATGTTAGTATTTGTGTATAGTTGCTCCAAAATTTAGGCTTAGTCTTGAACTAGTCAGATTGTTTATATAGAATAATTTATTAATTTTTAACTATTTTGTTATGTGTTATTGTAATATTAATATGTGTGTTTTTACTATTGATAAAAAATTAATTATCATTTCTTTTAGAGTTTCAGTTATACGAATGAGTATGGCCCCAACTTCATCGACGATGCTGACAAAGCTTATATTGTTCTACTTAATGTGTTTCATTACCTATCAACGAAGGATCTTATGTCAGTAAGAAGGGTTTGCAAAGTGTGGAACCTGGTTGGGTCTGACAACATTTTTTGGAAAAAGGTAGATTTACGTAACTGTCGAGTTCAACCAGATATGATTGTTAGGACCCTCAAGAAGTATGGAACTGAAATATTAGATTTGAGGGGGTTGATATTATCACTAGAAATATTGTCAAATCTTTGCCAAGCATTAACTGAAGTCACCTCCCTGACTGAAATAATTATGAAACATTGTGATATCGCAGCAGTTCCCTTGTTAGCTAAAGCGATCCCACACCTCAAGTCACTTTCTATATATCATGTAGATACGAATGCATTCCCGAAATATCATTATAGTTATTTGGATATTACCCCCTTTAAAAATATGAAGGCTCTTAAAACATTGCAACTAGTGAACAAAGGACAAATCGAATTAATTTTTAATTCATGTTCAACTGATATAATAGAGCTCAACCTTACGACTTTAACTATCACTAGGTCACGTAACTTGTCTTGTATTGAACATATTCTACCCTCTACATTAGTTTCACTGGAATTGGGGGATTGCTGCTCTTTATCATACAGTTTTTGTGACGTTATCTTGCCGAAACTTATAAACTTGACTAGGTTGAGGCTTGTGAAATGTTATGATGACAATTTGACGACTAAGTTAATAAAAAAAATATGTGAACTGCCTAATTTATCAGAGTTAGAACTTGTAAATTTTAATTTTTCGACTAATTTTGAGAAAGGGTTAGCCAAGTGTAACCTTAGATCACTTCTTATAATTCCATGGTATGAATCAATGAGAGCTTTTTTACACCCATACATCAATCAATCAATTTTATTTTGGGTATCCACGCTGAAAAACTCCTTGCGAGTCTTTATTTGGGTTGTATCTAATTACATGTTATCAATCCAATTTAGAAACAGCCTGGATGATAGTTCCAATATTGGTGTGACTGCACAGGTTCCAAATATACCTGTTAAGATTAGTGATGGTGGTCTAGTTTTAATTCCATTTGACGAAATTCAATCAAAATTATGGCCAGACTTGAAATTTAAAATTTTTAGAGTCCGTTTCTATTTTACATGGAATCTTTCACTCCACTGTTATGAGGATGCATTAATTCAACATTACTGAAATGGTACAAACAAAATAAAAGTTAATTATATAATTATTGAACTGATTTTAGCTCTCCTTCAATCCTTCAAAACAAATGATTCCTCTCAGAATGCATCAAATTAACAGTCAACAATTTCTCAATCATTATATATTAATACAAATAATTCAATAGTAAGTAGTAACCATCTTTATTAAAGAGAATGATTTTCTTACATTTCTTTAGAAATTTAGAGATGGGTATATACTTGACTGTTGAAATTGTGTGGATGAAAAATAGTTAGGATGTACATTTTTTGAGTGCACATTTTCCATTCTTATTTCCTTAGAAAATTTTATAATATGAGGTTTATAACTTGTTTTTAAATTCAAATTATCATCTCTTGTTGGATTTATCAATTTATTGTTAATAAGGTTTGAGTTGAGAAACCTTATTTAGGAGTTTTATTTTTATATTCGTTACACTTATAATACTTATAAGTATGTAAATCCCAAGATCCTTAAGACCCTTATACACGGTCAAGTCAGGTTTTTCTCTTGTACAGTCGATTGTAGTTAAGCTATTTTTCCACTAGGTGTTGATTGTAGTTAACATATTTTTCTGCTAGGTGTGCTATGTTGGTTATTCGTTCAGTGTTATTAGTTGTTGGTTTTTTTTCTTTCCACTTTTTGTAATGAAACGAAAAAAAGATTATTTTGATGTCTGCAACTTCAGTTCTACTGGGATCTCTCGCCGCTTTATCACTTCATCTTCAAGTTGAATAGGAGTCAACAAAATAAATGTTGAAGACTTGGACGAAAAGGTGGATCTCGCATCATCAAGACGGAAGGACAAGGAGTTTTGAATATAGTGCTGAATCAGCTCAGAGAGCAGACGAATCATCATTTATCAATTATTTGAGGATGAATGAAGGCAACTTTGATGAGATTTGTCTCAGATGACATTTTAAAAATGGATACTTATATGCTGACTGCCATTTTTCCCAAAGAAAGGTAAAATATCTGCTACTATAATTTTCACTTTACTTGATATTATTATTACTATATAGTGCTTTCTTTAACTCCAGACTCAGCCTCATGCTTCGTTTCTTGGGAACCGGGGAATCATATAAATCACTAACGTACTCCACAAGGATCCACTAAAGTACAATTTCAATAGTATTCCCGTAGGTTTGCGGAAGCATTTACAATAACATGAAAAACAGTGTTTATGTAAGGGTAAGTTTCATACTGGAGTACATATTTTTGAGATTTGAATACCTGAAATTTACAATGCGCAAACAATGATATACAATTGTCATGATGATCATAATGACTTCCATGTTGTAATTGCTTATTTATTTTTTTTTTTTATATAGTTGTTGCTTCAAACCGAGGGAAAATGTAAAGAAATTGCTTATAATTTCAAGCGAACCTGGACCTATCCTCTGTGCCTAGGTTTGAATTACCAATTTTTAAAATTATTGTATTACTGTTTCAATTATTTTTTTTAATGTTACATTTTTTAATTTGCAGGAGCTGTTGATGGTAAACGCAAAGCATCAAGACTCCTAGATCACTAGATCCTCCAAGTAGTTACAATCATCTTTTTTTTTTTAGAATTATGAGGGTTTTCATCCTTAATGCTTCTCGCAGTAGTTGACAGCAATTGCAGATTTACTTATGCCGATGCAGGAGTAAATGGCGGGATTAGTGATGGTGAAGTTTTAAGATCATCATTTTTTAGGGCTCTACAGGAAGGAAAATTAAATTTGTCCCAATGAATATCATTTCCAGGATGGTAAAAACCAATTCCCTATCATTTTATTGGGGATGACACATTCTCCTCGAGTCCACACCTTATGAAGCTCTACCCTTTCAGAAATATAACTCCAGATAAGGCAGTTTTTAATAACAGACTTTCCTGCGCAAGAAGAGTTGTAGAAAATTCTTTTGGTATACTGAGCAATCGGTATAGAATTTTTTTGACAACTATCAATTTGCCACCAGAAAAAGTACAGTTGATCATTCTCACCTGTGTTGTCTTTCATGATTTCCTGGCTACAAAAAATGCCAGACATTGCATGGATACAGGTACACAACTACAATACAATTTGGAATTAAAACTGACTGGTTTACCTTCAGATATGGAACATAAGCTATCTAGAGCAACCAAAATTATAAGGGAGGAACTGGATAATTATTTTTAATAGTATATAGATGGTTGACTGTGATGATAACATGAGAAGGGGTTGGTTGGGGGGTACAGTCAAATGAATTAGTATTCATATATCAAAATATATATCATCATATACTATGTATCAAAATAGTATTTTATTGTTTACGCCGATGTTTCGATCCACTTTGTGGGTCTTCATTAAATCACTAGACCTGTTTAGCCTGCCAGTCTATCAAATGCTTCCTACAGTGCCAGATAATTATTTTAATCAAAATATGTTATAAATGATTTTGTAATTAATAAGAGACTTTTCTATAATTTTGTAGGTTGTTATGAATAAATAATTAAAAAATAAATGTAATCGCTTTCTTTCTGTTAACCGATCTCCTTGGTTGTACTTTTTAATTTAATTTTTTAACTATAGTTAATAAAATTTATCTACATATTATAATCATAAATATCTATTAATTTTAATCCTTCAATAGTAGCCAAAATTATAAGGGTGGAACTAAATCATTATTTTTATTAAAATATGTTGTAAATGATTTTGTAATTAATAAGATACTTTTCTATAATTTTTTAGTTTATTATAAATAAATTTAACAACTTTCTGTTATCCAATTTCCTTGGTTGTGTGTTTTATTTTATTTTTAAAACTATAGTTAATCAAATTTATCTATAAAAATAAAAACATAAGGTTTACCATCTAAAATTTTCTTAAAATTAAGAATAGAATTAATATTGGTGTGGATAGTTTGTTTTTTTTTCCTATGCCTGTTGACTTTGACTTTTTAAGTCATGAGTCTTCAGCAGTGAGGTTGTTATAGGCGACAGTAGTGATCGTTTTATTCTCTCTTCTTTGAGATATCGAGTGAGCACCTGATTTACTAACCGGAGGCGATCACACTTCTCTCCTTCATCAGGAACTTACCTGCAGAACGGTTGGCAATCTTTAGCATCAATCTTCCACCCAGGTTTTTATGGGATCGGGGATTATCAGCCCTTTACTCAATCCTTAACCTGGAGTACCAGGAGCTATGGTTTAACACAAAGGAATCGTTCATCTCCCTTGTATGATTCTCAGGATGGGGACGTTACCGTCTCCATGCAGGAATCAAACCCCCACGGTAGTGGTCTATGTAGTCGAGTAGAGCCTGCTCTTTATTATTTTAATTTTAATTTTTGTGTGTGCGTGTGTGTTATTAATTCCTGCGAACGGGATTTGAACACTTGTTATAAAATTTTTGCAGATGTCTTAACTCAATTGACCATCGCAGCCCCAAGAAATAATCGTGAGATTATTTAATTTTATTTATATTAAATTCTTTTCCTAGAATGCTTCATACAATAAATCGTCTATTATTTTTTAAAAAATAAACCTTTTACTTTTAGGAAATTCCATCAATCTCTGGCTGACTAATCTTTCATATACAAATTTTTCATTCTCTGTTTCACTTGAATCTCTCTCTGTTAAACTTTTCAAAGTCTTGAACAAAAAAAAAATATTATAATTATTAATATATAATTTTTCATCAGATTTGAAAATAAATCTTACAGAGAAGAAACTGATACCATTTTTTTATTTGTTCTTCCCTACCTCGCCTTTTAGGCTATATGGAGTTTTTCTGGGCCAGGGGGTGTAGGTGGAGATTTAATGCCAGCAGTGGGGTAAAATAAAAAACTCCACTGGCACCGAGATGCGAACTCTTAGTTATTTTATTTTATAATCCAAATGTTAAAAAAGCTATGTATCATTAGGTTTTAGACACTATTTTTGTCCCTTTTCGCTTCGCTAACACGACATCGCGTCCGTACAATTTTTAAAAGATAAAAGCCGTAAAAGTTACAATCTTTAATAATAACTCATTACAAAGAATATGCATTTTTAAACATTTTTCTTGCTTACAGTATGTACGTCCGAATTTAAGTTTCTGAGATATTTTAATCCAAATGCAAACAGTTGAATAGAACCGACTTTACCCGAATGGACATTACATAGTCCACTAGGACGGTTCAGTTTCATTCATTACCCACAAAAAAAGTGCTAAATGTGTCTAAAGAAGTTTTCAATTAAAAAAAAATGGTCTACCTGTAAAAGATATCATTGTAGCTGAGACCAATGACTCAGAATGTTTTTCTACTCAGGGAGTTCTCAAACGTACATTTATGTTCGATCATTTGTTTGAAGACCGAGATTCATTCCGTCTGTCACTTAATAAATTTCATTCCGCTGAGGCCGGTAGACGTACATATATTCTTAATTTTAATGAAAATTTATAATTTGAAAAATAAAACCTCGTTGGCCTGCCTAGTAATGGTAAAACGTCTGACAAGTAAGGTCATGATAGCTTTCTCACCGTTTTCATTTGCTAAAAAATATCTACATTAGAATGAATCTACATTCGAAAGATTTTTTTATTTGCTGTTATTTAACGTCGCATCGACTGCCAAGGTCATTAGCGACGATCGTTCTTCTTAAATATAACTTATAAATTTTATTTTTCGGATGTACTTCAGCGTTTTTTCAATAGCAGTGTTTTCCTTGTACGGTGCCTTGTCTTCAATTTGGAGTTCGATTTGCTGTTTCCGGAACTTTTTGCCCTGGAATATGTGTTCAACTGTCAGATTAGCATTTTCACATACCTCACATGTTGGTCGATGTAAGCCAAGAAGTAGGTGGAGATGGGTCAGTTTGGTATGTCAAATTTTGAGCCTGCTTATTATAGAGCACTCTTTTGATGTCAGGTGTTTTGGAGGATACCAAGCTCGATTTTCGTCTTTGGTCAGATGAAGGTGATTGCTCGGCAGTAATCTCCACTGTGCATTCCTACTGCCGTTCACTTTCTATGAAATTTCTCTTCTCCATTCGTTGAGAAACATCGATCCTAAAACAGGCGAATCTGTGCTTCTGGCGGCTTCCTTTGCTCCCTCATCGGCTCGTTCATTGCCAATTATACCAATGTGTGAGGGTACCCAAAACAATATTATTTTTTGACTATTTTTATTTGGTTTCAAGTTCATTAGCTGAATTTTTTTGTGCAATGTGTTACATGTCCATGCATTTTGCAGTCCCTTGATTACATATAAGGAATCGGTCACAATTACTGATTTCTTAATATTGGTGTCGATTACGTATTCAAATGCCTTGAGAATCGCCCACGTTTCACTTGTTTTTTTGTTTTTTTTTGGTTTATTGATAAATATTACAATCTGTCTCAATAAAGGACATTTATAATAGAGTTCTGAGAGCACATTCACACCATATTTACAAATAAAAAAAAAAAATAAATAAAAAAAATAAGCTAACTTCAAATAATATAAAGCTACATAAGAACAAAATAAGATATCATAGTGAGAAAAAAAAAAAGTAATGAAAATAAACATCTTAGACGCAGGCATACCTATTACACTATTTACAGTCGGCCATAGGAACTCCGAACCATACTTATCCCCCCACACGTGGAGGGAAAGCAAGGTTTTAGGAGATCCCTGCGCTTCTTCCCAACCATTTCACTGGCATTGAAAGCCAGCGGAGATTGAGTAAGGGTGCTACAACCACGGACACTCATGACTTGAGTGGAGAATCTGGCCATTGCCAGAACTCCAGTATATACATGTTACAAAAGGTCACGGGGCCACTGCCGTTTCAGCCTGCGAGGAGGATTGTAGGGATGAGTGGTGCTAGATAGGGATTGTGCTACGGGATTAGGGTGATGGGTAAGTTTCTGATGAAATTTGGAGAATTTGTCTGGGATAAGATCAAGAATAAATGGAATATTAAGGTCATTGTGCAGGGTTTTATTAGAGACATAAAAGGGAGCATCGACTATTGTACGGAGGACTTTGGACTGGAATGATTGAATGCGTTTGATGTTAGAAAATTTGGTTGTCCCCCACAGTTCTAGTCCGTAGGTCCACATGGGTTTTGATATTGTCTTGTAGATCAGTAGTTTGTTTTCAATAGAAAGTTTAGATTTTCTATTAAGTAGTCTATATAGCTGGCCATAACGTCGGTTAAGTTCCTGTCTTTTCAGTCTAGTATGCGGATTCCACGTTAGTCGTCTGTCTAGGAGAAAACCAAGGTACCAGACTGTGTCGCAGAAGGGAAGCTGGATGGTATTAAAGTAAACTGGTGGACAGGAATTACGACGAAGGGTGAAGGTTATATGTTTAAATTTGGATTCATTGACTTTGATGCGCCATTTCTTGCACCAGTGTTCAATCAAGGATAGGTGCCGTTGCAGGTTTCTGGACGCTGTTTCAGGATCTGAGTTAGAAGATAGGATCGCAGTGTCATCAGCGAAAGTTGCCAGGAGTGTATCGGGATGGACGGGAATGTCAGCGGTATAGATGATGTAAAGGATGGGACCCAAGACGCTGCCTTGAGGAACTCCAGCCTCAATTGAATAACAGTCGGAAAATTCTGTACCACATCGAACTCGAAAGGAGCGGTCGGAGAGGCAGGATTGGAGTATTAGGTATAAGGACTGTGGTAGATGGGATTTGAGCTTGAAGAGCAGTCCGGCGTGCCACACCCGGTCAAAATCTTGCGCTATGTCCAGAAATGCACTCGAGCAAAACTGCTTGTTTTCTAGGGCTGAGGATATGTGGTCAACAACGTCCTTGTTGGACGGTAGAATGTTGGGAACGGAATCCGAATTGATGGGTAGGGATTTTACGGGAGTCTATTAAGGGTAGGATTCTTTTCAGGAGGATCTTTTCAAAAATTTTTGAAAGAATTGGGAGTAGGCTAATTGGTCTATAGGATGATGTATTATTGGGAGGCTTGCCTGGTTTCAGGAAAAGGATGATGGTGGAATGTTTCCATAGGAGAGGGAAGTGGGTAGTTCGGAGGATACAATTGTATATATAGGTTAGAAATATGATGGCTTTGGATGGTAGTTGTCGTAGGATCTGCTGGGTTAGAAGGTCGTATCCAGGAGATTTACGAGGAGTGATTTTGCGTAATAGGTATTTGACCTCAGAGGGATTAACTGCTTTAGGTGGTATGGAGAGTGGGATAGGTGAAGAAAGGAATTCTTCTACTTTTACTGTGTGGGTAGGATGAGATTCCGGATGAGGAGCGAAAGTATAGGAAAGGTGTTTGGCAAACTCCTCGGCTTTATCTTCATCAGATGCTGCCCAGGAGCCATCACCTCGTCGAAGAGGGTGGGAAATATGATGGGATTTGAGTATTTTTTTGGTGATATTCCAAAGGGAATTATCATGAGCAGAGAGTGTAGTGAGGTAAGAATTGAATGATTGGGATCTGAAGGTGGCTAATTCTTGTTTTAATTTTTTACAGTGATAATTGTAGGAGTGGCGGTCGGCTGGATGTCTGGTACGTTGCCATAATAATCTGGCACGGCGTTTTATGTGGATTAGGTCAAGGAGGTGTTGAGGTAAATCATGTTTCTTAAGGATTTTTGAGGAGTGATCAGGGGAGGAAGCAGTCCAGACTGCTTCTTGAATTTTGGTAGTGAAGGAATGTACTGCATTGTCCAGGTCTTCGGGGTTTTCAGGGTTACTCTGAGGTCAATTTTATCGGAGAGGATTTGATGAAAGAGTTTCCAGTTAACTGGGCCTCTGATGAAGGATGGTGGAGAGGGTTTAGGAATAGGAGCTAATGATACTTGGAATATTAATGGGCTGTGGTCTGAGGAAAGCTCATCAAGATGGGCAAGGGAATGGTGGAGGGTACCTAAACCTTTGTGGATAAAGAAATCGAGGATATCGGGATTACGGTTAGGGTCAGTGGGCCAGTAAGTAGGTGAATTGGGAGGAAGGAGGGTAAAACATTGGGAATTGAGTGCAGACAGCAATATTCGACCACGAGAATTCGTGGTTCTTGAACCCCATTGTTGATGCTTGGCGTTTAAGTCTGCACCCAGGATGAAGTGGTTTCCTAAGGAATTTAGGAGAGAGGTGAAGTGGACATTGGATATGGATCGGTAAGGAGGGCAATATGCTGATGCAATGGTGACAGGAAAGGAAAAGGTTTTGATTACAACTGCAGTGGATTGTAGGAAATCGTGATTAGGCAATGGGAGTATGTGAGGAGAGAGGGATTGATGTACGATGACAGCAGTACCGGCATGTGCTCTACCGTCAGGGTGGTCTGTCCGATACGTTAAGTATTGTGGTATTTTCAAAACCTGTTGTTTGGTCAGTCGAGTTTTTGTAATTAGGGCTACATCAATGTTCTTCTCTAATAGTAAGGCTGTTAGTTCGTCTATGTGATTTCTAACACCATTCGCATTTCATAGGAGAATGGATATGGGTTTGATGGAAGTCATTTAAGGATTTTTTAAAGGAGGAATGAGATGAGATACCAGGTTTGTAAGAAGTGATATCAGTGGGGTGACAAGGGATTTAAATTCGGTAAGGAAGGATGTCAATAAACTAGTAAGATCTGTGGCATTGGACGGTGGGGGAATGTGAGGGATTTGATATTGGTTAGGTTGTTAAGGTTTAGGTAAATTAGGAGGGATATGATATTGAGGTAGGGATTGAGTTGGTTGTACCGGCAGGGTCTCACATTCATTAGTCGGGTCTCTACCTCCGAGTAACTTAGCAAAGGAAACTTTAAGAGTCCACGATTTTAGCAGGTCCTCTTCTTTGTTAAGGTGTAGCATCGTGGTTCCGGGATTTGTATCTAGCTTTGAGGTTTTTATAGATTTCACAACCTTTATAGTTGGCCGGATGACCCGCCAAGCATAGGGCGCAGACTGCAGGATCTTTTATTGGTTTGGTACATTCTCCAGATTTGTGTGATTCGCCGCACCTCACGCAGCGCGGCATGTGGTGGCAATATGACTTAGTGTGGCCGTATGCCTGACAATTGTGGCACTGGACGATTTCTTTTTTCGAATATGGTTTTTCAACCTTTACGATGGTATAGTATAATCGATGTATGTCGTATATTTTTTCCACCCCTGGTGTTGGCTCCAGATCAACAAAAAATAAGGGCAGTGGAATTTTAGTTTTTACTCCTGGTTGGTCTCTATTTTCTTTCAGAACGTTTGTTATTTGGCGAACATTGAACCCTAACGCCGTTAGCTCATCCTTGATAACCTCAGTTGGGGTTGAGGAGTGTAAGTTTCTTATCACTACCCTTAATGATCTATCCTCCCTCAGCTGGTATGTGT
The DNA here is from genome assembly GCA_928085145.1 of Nezara viridula. Lineage (NCBI taxonomy): Eukaryota > Metazoa > Arthropoda > Insecta > Hemiptera > Pentatomidae > Nezara > Nezara viridula. The sequence goes on from OV725081.1 coordinate 12,442,466, forward strand.
GAAAATCCGCACCTGTTTCGGTCAAATACTTTATTATTATTTTTCGATAGGCTTCAGGTGTGGCCGTTGTTATTTTTGTGTCGCTAGTCCTGTTAAGGCATGAAAAGCTATCAGGACAGATTGTATTTAATTGGGTGCATAATAATTGAAAATTTCTTTACTAATTTCTAATCTAAACTAATTTCTCTTTCCGATTTTTGATAAAGATCGGAGGAGGCCGTGGTTCTCTAGGTATCGGTGCAGAATCCATCTCCTCTCTGTCATTTTGAAGCACCTGGTATGGATTGGGTGTAAAAAATGGAGATTCAGAGACCATTTGTTGTGAAGAGGTACCTGCTTGCGGTTGTGGTGTGGAATCTTGAATTTTCGCTGGAGGAGTTCCGGGGGGTGTCGATCGCTTACTGCGACGAGTTTTTTGTTTAGGTGGTGAGTTACGAGGGGTGGAGCCAGCAGGACAAGACCTTTTAGTGGACATCACTTGATGAAAATATCGCATCTAAAAAAAAAAAGAAATAAGGAAAATAAAACTTTGTCTGCGTGTCCTTGAACTCGGAGAAACGACGAGCACAGCTCCGTCCGTCTTCATCCGTGGCAGAGCCACGACTGCTAGAGTGGGCAGTATCAAACGTAGCTATGACAGATAAGGCTAGCGATAAAGCACCTCGGACACTGGTTTCACTGTCTATAGAATACACAGTAAATATCAACACTACTCACTGTGGTATTAGTCCATTGTTGTTGCTGCTGTGTTGATCTCGGCGTTAATAGTTTTTGAGTAAAAAAAGTAAACTTTTTCCACTTAAAAAAAGAGAAACTCGTTTCACTTGTAAAAAAAAAAAAATTGAATTATTGTTATTTAATTTCCATTTTTTTATATTTTTTTGGGTTACTATACAGCATCCTACACCTTTCTCTGATTTTGAAGCGTCCGTAAAAATTATGTCATGATTATGGAATAATTTATGGATAATTTCATGATAACTATATCTAATTTCTTCTGGGGTAGATTGTTTGGAAGATTGTTCAGCCCTAGTTCATTTTTGATTGGTGGAATTGTCCACGGAGGGGTATCTCCTATTTTCTGAGGTATAATATTTATATGTGTTGTAATTTCATATTCAGTGGAGTATTTCTCAATTCGAATTTGAAGTATTTCTGAAACATTAGTAACATTTAAATCACCTTTATACAGAATAACAAAATTATTGTGCTCTGGCATACTCTGAATTTTTGCTGCATAACGAAGAACGAGAAGTTTTCTTCTATGGTCCAAGGGCAATTCTCCTGTTTCACTCAGTAAGGCAGTTGCTGGGCTTCTTCTGAATTATCCTATTGAAAGTTTCAGTGCAGTGTTCTGAATTGAGTCTAGCTTATTTAGGAGGCTTTTGCAAGCTAAAGAATATATGATGCTTCCATAATCTAGTTTTGACCTTATAAGGGATCTGTATGTAGTTAGAATAGTGTTCCTGTCTGCTCCCCAGTTTTGATGGGAAAGGATTTTTAGGAGATTCAGTCTTTTATTACATTCCTGTTTTAATTTTTCTATTTGATATTTCCATTTTAGTTTACGATCTAGTATAAGTCCTAAAATTTTGTTTTCTTTGTAAAATGCGATTTCGGAACTGTTTATTGAAATATTTCTTATGTTCTCTAATTTCTTTTTCCTTGAGAAAACGATAGCCTGTGATTTTGTCGCAGAAAATCTGAAACCGGTTTCCCTCCCCCATTCTTCTAGTTGGGATATAGCAGACTGCATTATCTGTCGTGTAAGATTAAGATCTTTCCCTTTGCAACAAAGCAATAAATCGTCAGCATAGAGGAAACTTTTTACTGGAAGACTAATTCGGTCGGCTATATCATTTATAGCTATGAGAAACAGAAATAAGCTGATAATAGAGCCTTAAGGTACCCCATTTTCTTGTTCAACTTCGTCGGAGGAGACTTCGTTTACCTTTACTTTCATCGCCCTATTGCTGAGGAAATTTCTTATGAAATTTAGCATATTTCCTCTTACTCCATTATGGTAAAGTTTGTCAATTATACGTGGCCGATAAACCATATCGTATGCTTTTTCTATTTCTAGACTGATTCCAATCAGGTCCAATAACGTTTGGAATCGACCAAACAATACGGTATCAATTAATTTTTTGAATAAATCCTAAAATTTTATACCATAGCAATATTGTAATAACCTAACTTCCACTTCATATTATCAGTTCCTTCAACATTTCACAGCCATTATATTGTTAACAATTCTTTATATCCATTTTAATTATTAAATGGAATTCAGTTAAATCGATCCTAAGTAATTTCTATGCTGTTCTCCAAATTTCTTCCAAGTTTGGGTCAAATGGAATGCGCCGTTTTCAAACTATAGGCATATCAAATTTTCATTTTCTGATCTGAAAGCGGAAGTATAATTTTTTGGTGTATTAGATAGAATTTGATAAAACTGATGCCTATTTCATTTTACGTTTACCAATCTCTAAATTCCCTCCAAATTTAAACCGAATCGAACTAGCGGTTTTAGAAATATAGACATATCAAAGAAAACACGTTTGCACATATATAAGAGAAAGCAATGGACAGAATTCTATAAAGTTGACGCTATATTAACTGCACCTGTGGAGTTAGTTAACTAGACTTCATTGCTGGTCCCAAGCCCGGATAAGGCAGGAGGGTTAAAGGGGGGCTGACTACCCACCTTTTATAAAAAAAAAACACAGGTTACTTATTCTCAACAGTCTAGCCTCGGATTTCGAACGGATTTATGTAAACGACCTGGAACTCGTCATATGGCTTATAAAGTTGGAACATGGAACGTAAGATCACTCTATAGACCTGGAGCTTGGACGGAACTGAAAAAACAATTGCAACAATTAAATTTAGATATAACAGCTGTTCAGGAAACACGTTTGACCGCTTTTGGAAAGCAAAGTGGAAACGATTTTGATATTTTCTACAGTGGAGACCAGGATAGACGTGAGCTCGGTACAGCTTTCATAGTATCGAAGCGAATGAGGAAAGCAGTTCTTGATTTCCAACCAATTAACAAAAGTTTGTGCAAGTTAAGGATTCAGGGGAAAAAGTTTAATATCACTTTGACAAATTTTCATGGCCCAACAGAAGAAAAAGATGAGGAAGAAAAGGACATTTTCTATGAAGATTTGGAACGGACTATAGCTGCTTCCCCCTCCTTTGATATGAAAATAGTTTTGGGTGATTTTAATGCTCAGGTTGGTAAAGAACCAGTGTTTGCTCCTACCATTGGCAAACATAGCTTGCATGTGAAAACAAATAACAATGGAGAACGAATGATCAGTTTTGCTGCATCTAGATCACTAGTAGCGATGAGTACAGTTTTTTCTCACAAAGAAAAACACTAGCAAACATGGATGTCACCAAATAAAACTCCAACTCAAATCGATCACGTTCTGGTCTCTAGTAGACATTTTAATATAGTTAATGATGTGAGATCATATAGGGGGCCAGACATCTCTTCTGATCATTTTCTGGTAGTTGCAAAGATCAAACATGCATATAAGATAAGAATGTTTGAAAGGAGTAAACCGCAGATCACCTGGGCAAGAGAAAAGTTAAAGGAAGAGGAAATAAGGTATGCTTTCATGAGAGACGTTGAAAGAGGTGTAGGTAACATCCCAGCTGTAATTGGAGGAAGAGATGTGAATGAGGAATGGGATCATATTAGAAAAGCTATAGCTGATTCAGCTGACCAAAGAGGAAAAAACTTCTAAACAGGGATACTAGACAGAATAGAAAGGAGTACCAGGAAGCCAGAGCTAATGCAAAAAAGATTCTGAGGCAAAAGAAAAGATATGCATTACAGGAAAACTGGCGTAAGGTGGAAGAGTATAGCAGGGACCATGAGGCCAGAAAGTTTTTCGGTGAAATAAATAAAATAAAATCAGGTTTTATAAATAACTGCCCGATGATAAAGCTTTCTGATGGGAAAATGGTCTTCCAGGATCAAGATGTGCAAGGTAGATGGATGGAGCATTTTCAGGAATTGCTAAACCCTAGGGAAGATGACGAGTATCCTGATAAGGATTTTCGAGATATTGAGAATGACCATGAAGTGAGCCCACCAGATTTAGATGAGGTTGTCCTGATTGTTGAAAATTGCAAAAATAACAAGGCTTCCGGTTCAGATGGTATACCAGCGGAGTTTTTGAAGATTGGTGGGTCAACACTGGCTGAGGAGTTGACTCATCTGATAGTTAATATCTGGGAGACTGAAGAAATGCCAGGTAGCTCGAAGTGCCAGGTAGCTCGAAGGAATCTGTCATCATTTCCTTACTCAAGAAGAAAGGTGCTTCCACAGACTGTAATAATTATCGGGGAATTAGCCTCCTGAATACTGCTTACAAAATATTTTCAGTTATTCTATATAATCGAATTGTGGATTTTGTGGAACCTCAATTGGGCGATTACCAGGGAGGTTTCAGGAGGAATAGGTCAACTATTGACCAGATATTCTCTTTAAGACAAAAAATGGAGAAAACCAAAGAATTCAACAAGATTATATGGATCCTTTTCATTGACTTTAAAGCAGCATATGATTCCATTATCAGGAAAGAGCTCTACCTGGCTATGGAAGAGATGGGAGTTCCACCGAAGCTAATCCGACTTGTATCGTGTACTTTGAAAGAGAGCGCGAGTCGAGTGAAAATAAATGGGAAGATGGGCCAACCTTTCGCAGTGAAGTCAGGAGTTAGACAGGGTGACCCCCTTTCTCCACTTATATTTAACATCGCCCTCCAAGTTGTGGTGAATAGAACAGAGCTTAGTCAGTCGGGGACCATTTTTAGTAAAATGACTCAAGTGCTTGGATATGCGGATGATGTGGCGCCGATTGGACTGTCCCTCAAGGCGATCAAGAAGACCTGTGAAAGGTTTCAAAGGGAAGCTGGAAGAATTGGACTATCCATAAATGAGTGTCCAGTTTTAAGTACCTCGGCTCCATCGTTAATGATCAGGTTGACGAAGAAGAAGAAATTCAAAATCGGTTAATGGGGACTAACAAAGCATATTTCGCCCTAAGACGTTTCCTCCGGAGTAAACTACTAAGTAGGGTTACCAAAATTAGTATATACAAAACAATCATCCGACCTGTACTGACCTGTGCCAGTGCAACCTGGACCCTACGCAAAAGTCTGGCTGAAAAGATTGACAGTTTTGAAAGAAAAGTGTTGTGGCGCATCATAGGACCAGTTAAAGAGAATGGTACATGGCGTTAAAGGAAGAACAAAGAGATCTACGACTTATTCGACGATCTCCGAATTTCTCATTTCGTGCGAATTCAACGTTTAAAATCCTGGGACATATTATCAGAATGGATGAAGGTAGAGCCGCGAGGAAATTATATTATGGAACCCCGGATGGAGTCAGGCCACGTGTAAGACCGAATGGAAGGTGGAATGACTCCGTGGCTGGGGACTTGATGATGGTGGGAGTATCCAGCAGACATGCTGCTGACCGAAATGATTGGGAAAGTGCAGTTGAGAGGGCCAAGGGCAGCTTCAGGCGCCTGTCGAGCCGTTAAATAAATAAATAAATGAAGCTATATTAATTTTTTTAAAATACCTACCTTTTATCCAACTTTGAGTCAAATCCAAAGAGCGGTTTCTGAAATATTGGCATATCTACAAAAATGCGTTTGCGCAAAGTAGGCGGAAGTGCTGGTTAGAATTTGATGAAATTTATATGGGACCATCTAGACACCAACCTGCACAATTCCAGGAAATTTCATGAAAATCGGATTAACGGTAGTAGGTGATATGGCCGTTACATCGATTTGACTACAGACAGACAGACACCGAACCAAATTTGATCCTTGATGTCTGAAACGTAAAACGCGAGTGAAAATTTTCGGTTCTGAGGATAAATTTTTTTTAACCTCTTGCACGAATACAATGCTTCCCTACCTCCGGTAGTGGGTAAGCAAAAAAGTAAAAAGAATAAAATCATATGTAGTTTTGAGTTTTTGTTAAATTAATTAAATGGTTTGGATTAATGAATAAGCGGATTAATGAAAAGTTTCAAGGTCACCAGATAATCTGTTTAAGTTTGATAAGACATGTCCTCCATACTTATAGTAATCTTTACCGCGGTGATCACTTCAATTGGAAAGTACTACTTCAGTATTTGACTATGGTATTAATTTCATTGATCATTGCAAAAATTAATCTGATTTAAAGTAGCAAGTTGATCATAGAAATGTGTTGATCTTGTTTTTTATTTATTTTTTCCCATCCTTGCCTTTTAGGTTATGTGGGGTTTCCCCAGGTCAAGAGGGAAGGTGGGGGAATAATGCCAGAGTTAAAAGTCCCTCCAACACCGGATTTGGAACTCGTTATCATGGGCTTATCATCTGATCACCGGACAACGCGAATTTTACACATGCGTTAGCCCGCTCGGTTGCCCCGCCCTCGAAGTGTGTTGATAATTTATCTGGACTACATTAACTTGGTACCTTTACCAAAATTGCAAACAATTCCTTTTATCTCTTATTTATTTCTTATCTGGTTCCTGCTAACTATTGACTGGAAAATGTAACGCGGTAAAGATCCCTTTCTAAAATTACAATCTCGTATCCTACTGCTTAACGTATGCAATACTTGCAGTCACCTAAGCACCCTTAGTACCTAAAAATGACGTTATTCAGAGAACTATCGAATTAAAAAAGAAAATCCATGTTCTCATATTAATTCTGAAAAAAAAAATAATAAGTTAAAAGACATGGTATATCTACCCACAGAACGAGCATGGTGGTTACCTCAGGATAGATCTATCCAGTACTTCCATTTTTAGAGCAATGATTACAAGTATTACATATGGAATATTCAGGCTGTCCAGTGAACATATTTACTTTATCTTCTTCCACAAGAAGATCCTGGATCAGTCAAAAATCTCAATAGGAAATGTATCGATATAAGAGCTCAACTAAATAATTATTGATAGATCCTCTTATCATTTTATGATTGTTGGTAACCTAATTATTAAACATGATGAGAACCTGAAGGACGTATTATGAAAATCTCCAAATGTCCAAATGCATCACTTCATCTGAATTAGGACAACTTCCTAAACTCAGCACTAATCGCTTTGAAGGAATCCATCAATCGATTGATTGCAATACCGATGGACCGATGGACCGATGTATTTATGCTGAGTTCTAGCGGGAAGTTAACAGTTTTGGAAGTTTACAAAACACGAAAAATATAAAAGGAAGTATTCCATATTGAAATGTTGAGTTTAATGTAAGGAAGGTTGAGAAATAACAATACGGAGGTTACATCAAGCGGACCCATCGACCCCAAAAGCCGATGGAATCGCTGAACTATTAGTGATTTAATCGATGACTAACGAAGCGCGCTAAGTTGCTATATGGATATTTCGATGAGTTTAGGGACGGCCTGATGGATTTTCGATTACCATCAATGAGCTCATCACTCAGTTTAGGAATCTGTTGTATAGCCATTTGACGAAATAGAATTAAAAAAATGTTTTGTTTTTTTAAATGATAAGATAATAATAAATAATTGAGTAAACGTTTCGTTAACTAAGGATGTAATTCTTTTATAGGCGTGAGTAAAAGATAACTAATTAGCTATGAGTTGTTTCAATTGAATCAATTAATATCACGAAATAAATATCCGATATATTTTTCAATAAATATGATCTAATTCTATATAAATTAAGGACGTCAAATTTGATTAATTTTATAAATATAAGTTCTTCGCAAATTTGTCTTTGGAGCGTTTCTCTATGTCTTAATACTAGTAGAGCGGTAAAATCTCACCCTTTGATTGGAATTATAATAACTTGTCGAATTACTTAATTTGTTTTAATCTTTTACTGTCTTGTACGTGGTTAGCAATAAAAACATAGTTATACTTATCCTGTATTTATGTGTAGGTGTATTTGTTATTAATAAAAAAAAGTACTTTAGAAACTTAGTTTAATTTAACTTTAATACTACTTCAATGAAAATTTCAAGCTGGAAATTCCAGAAACGAATAACTATAATTCTATCCCCAAAATAATACAAAATGAGAAACATTAAGGTGCGTTAATACATTTAACAAACTATGAGAAATACAATTATCTAAATTTACTAACAGAGACATTATTGCTAAGGCAACCTTTTTTTTTATTTCTTTTGTTACTGACAGCAGATGTAAAACATCATAAACAAGTAACAAAAAGACTGGCATAGGAATACAACTATTTAAATATTTGTTTTTCCCATAGTTTGTGAAATGCACCTTTATAAAGGTGCTATAGATATCTATCGATTATTATGATACAATAAACTTTTACCATAATTTATAGTTAGAGTTATATTGGTCTTCAGTAAGACTTAATTTTCTTTAAAGTTTTAGATTTTATATTTGCGAGAATTACATAAAATGAAGAATTAAGATAGATTATTTTTATAGTTATTGTAGAGTGACATAAACATATCAATGATGTACTGTCAAGAATATATTAATATTATTTGTATCCATTCAAAATGGCGTATTTTAATTTTTTTTTATAATTAAGCTAAACATAATGGTCAAACTGGTTAGAGAGATCAAGTTTTAGATATATTAGCAATAAAATATTATAATTCTCTTATGATATTTAAAGTGGGACTGCTCAGTTGTTTTTAAATTAAACCTGCTGTTTTTACAATTGTTGTATCTCACCTGATTGTTACAAGCCTTTTGTACTTTGTTTCCTAGAAACAAACATTAACTGTGAGATTAAGAAACTTATAAGGAATTGTTTGGATTTTAATCTATACATTAAATAAATATTTGTAACAATCAATTTGGATATTATCATAAAACAGGTTAGTTGAACTGATTTTTTTTTTTTAAATCTGCATTTTACTTAATTTAGAAATGGAGTATACATAATAATTAATACAGGTTTGCTAAATGGTATAAAAAAAAAAAAAAAGAAAAAAATGCTTTTGAGAAACCATTAAAACTTTTTCTGTTAGCTTTCTGAAAATATTCTATGAAAAAAATTAATTGTATGCAAATTTAAATCTAGTCATATTGAGGGAGCATATTGATTACATCTAGGAAAAAAAAAACTGATGAAGATTTATAAATTTATAATTAATCAGTAAAATTGATGATTGTAAAATATTTTTCTTTGAATATATTTTAAAATAAATTCCATAATGATTATTGTATTTTATCATTAGATGTTGCAGGGATTAGGTCAGTAATCATCCTCTCCATGAAAATGATTCCATTAAAAATATAAAAAAATAAAATATTCAGCAAACTTGGTTTATTCATATACTAAAAAATGTAAAACATAGTTTTATTAGTACTTGTTATTTTTAATGGGTAAACTCAAATTTAAGTGTAATGGTAAGGTTTAAAAATACAAAAATAGTATCTTAACTTTAAACCTTATTTTTCTTAAGTAGTTTTTATATTATTATGAGTGTTGGGAACAATAATTTTTCTGTTAGTGTCAGGAATCAATTATTTATATTTGTAAAAAGTTAGTACTTATATCTTACTGATTATAAAAAAAAAATTTAACAGATAGAGACAAATGTTAAATATAAAAAAAATAGCTGTTTTTTTTTTTTTTTTGGTGATTTTGGCATGGAAGGTGTCCCATGCTTCTTTTAAAAAAATACAGAGGTAAGTATCTATGTAAATAAATGAAAACATTTTGATAAATTATACTTGAAATTAGTGACACAATGTTTACCGTTTACAATTTCTGACTCCAACTTTTCATGGCATTTATAAACCCCTTTCTCTCATGTTAAATTTTGAATTATTTGGAAAGAAATTTAAAATAACAATCATGAAACAAATTATATCAATGCTTGAAAATAAAAGTTAGTAAAAATATATATGTAAGTTTTATTTGGTAATACTTTTATTTTACAAAAAAAAAAAAAAAAAAAAAAATATAAAAAAATTACAGCCAATATTTATTTATTTATTTTTTATCAAATATATATTAGCCAATAAGTTGTTTTAGTGCTTAAGCAATAATCTCTTCTTATTTTTTATTTTTTTTTTTTTAACAAATTTATGTTATTCTGTTTCTCCAAAGCCTATGGTTTGCAAAAATTATGAAAACGTTTTGTTGTGAACGAGTTGGTATTTTCATTTAATTTTGTACTTTATTTTGTTTTTAAATAAAAATCATTTGATCAACAATATCTTTATTAGTTTTATTTTACTCTATGGCATCACCTGTTTATATGAACATATTGTAATCAGTATGAGTACGGTACTAAAACTGTTTGTAATTTCTACATATAAACCTAAAAAGACGACTGTAGTACCAAGTTATTGATTTTTAAATAATAAAACATTTGTTTTTATTAAAGGAAATGAAAAAAAACAAAACAACATTGGCATCTGGATTTCCAAATAATTACTAAATAAGACTTGATAATGGCTCTAATCTAAGCCAACACCTCATCCTTAAAAATAAAAAATAAGTAAATAAAGAACTGGTGATAAAATTGTATTTATTTAAGGACAACATAACTTATGATATTAAAAGTAGAAAATATGGATAAGAATTCATTTTTTTTATTTTATCTTTAATTTTTACTTCAATGAATACATTTTAATTTACAAATCTTATAAAATTAACAATAGTAATTAAATTAAATTACACAGTGTTTATTGCATTTTACCTTGAAGTTTCAAACGGTTCAATGTTTACTTAAAAAAATTGATTTTTCTCTCTTATTTTGTTGCAGGAATGTCTTCTCCAGAAATATCAAATGTTAAAGGAGAAGAAGGTATGTTTCTAAAAACTGAATCGTTTGATAATTTAATACGTCTGATTTTGATTTTTTTTTTTTTTTTTCTAGCTGTTGTAACTATTAAAGAAGAACCTACATTCGAAGAAAATTCTGAGACAGATTGTGGTAAGTGAAAAATATAATAATTAGCGAGGTTGTAATTTAAAATTATAGTTTTAAACACATTTCTCATTGTGTTTGATATACTTTAAATGATATTATCGATAACTTTCATTTTTGGTTTGTTTTTATATCATTTTATATTCATTTCTCAAATATATATTTTTTATTCCCTCAATAAAAATATTTGATACCTAAAACAGTACACATTTAAACTTTCATATTTCATCTGACTATCTGAATACATTTCCACCATTGTTCTGATTTGCTTACTTTTTTAAGATATGTTTTTCTTGATGATCTTACACAGTGATTGGTCAATCTGAAGTATTCCATCATCCAATCTACAACTAAAGCTATCTTCGTCAGATCCAAACTCCTCTAATATTCCTCTCCATATTATCTCTGCACTTTTCTGGAACAACATTCTTATTCCTCTCCATAACTCTATTAAAAACCTGAGAGTCATCTTGGACTAACACATATCCTTTTTATCATTTATCTGAAATATTCTAGAAATCCATTATTATCCATGAACAGTTCCATTGATAGCATAAATCTCTAAAACTTGTAATGGAATTAAGAAATCTCATGAATAAGAGAGAAATGTTTCATAAAATTTGTTTTGGTATTCTCAGATAAACTCATAAATCTGGCTAATGTATCGAGTTAAAGTAGTTTATCTTTTGCTCTGACAGCAATATTTCCATTGATTCTTGGTTATATCATGTGCCTCAAATGTTCCTCTATCAAATCGTAGAATACCAGAAAACTGAATCAATCAATATTTCTCCATTTTGTTTGCTCTTCCTCCTTTTAGATTTATTTACCTATCTCTATCTCTAAGCCTCCTTAAATTTTTCTACCGGATTATTCAGCCTGACAGCTAGACAATAATCACTCATCTATATTCATTGCTTACATTTTTAGGGTACTTGATCTGAGAATCATAGGTGCAGATTTTCCATTTTTATTGGAGAGAAACGAAAAAGAAAAAAACAAAATGCCAGACATTATGTTATAAATTATGCAAAATGTTAAATTCATAAAATCAACATAATTACTGTGAAACTAATAACAACATGCTGAATATTTAAAAATAAATTTAAATATTTATATTATAAAGATGAAAAAAATTGTCAGGATTCGCAGTCAGAAGTTTCTTTAATGAGCCAACATTCCGCCCCCAAATATGTGGGTCATCATCAGAACATAGGCCTGAAAGTAGGACACATGTTTGGGTCAAAATATCGGCTAACTCATTAAAGAAACTTTTGACTGCAAATTCTGACTTTTTTTTTCATCCTTATAATTTCAACAGTCGACTACATATCTCTGTGTATGTTATAGTTGTGTGTGTGTTTTTTTTATAGGTATATTTGATCATATCTCAACAAAAGAATTATGTATTTCTTAATAAATTAATTAAACAAGGAAGGAAGTAGGCAGAGGAGGTACATTAAACACAGGTACATTTCCAGAACTTTTTCACCAAAAAATTAATAATGTTAAAAACTGAAAAATATTTTTGATTCCTTAATTTTTACTCATATTTTTGTTGTATATTATTATCTCTGAATATAGTTGAAAATTTAGAAATAAATAATAGGAATATTTAAGTTGTGGCAAAATACTGATGTACCTACTCCTTTTGACCTTCGCCGACTTTTCCTATTTTCTTAATTAATTTCAGTGTACATATTTTATACATTCATGGAGATTATTTGTGATTAATTTTTATTTTTTTTTTACTTCAAATTATTGGGGAAAAACTATATTCTGGTCCACTCAATACTTTTATTGGGGACGATTATCGCCCTCGCCACTTCTGAAGTTTTTTTTTTTCATAATGTTTAATATGTAATTAAAACAATTATACTTTTCTTCATTAATAATTTAAACTTTTAATTTGTTAGTGGTGCCACTTATCAAGGAAGAAGAGCTCATTTTAGATGGAAGCTCACCTGAAGGCATTGGTAAGCAAACACATTTTTATAATGGTCTCAATGTGAGAACCAAAGAATTTAGGTTCAAATGTAATTATTTGTAATATTTTCTTGTTTATAATCATTATTATTCAAATTAATTATAAACATTTACCTCATTAAAAAAAGAAAAATAATTTTTATAAAGTACTATTTGATACTCAGTACTTATACTATTTTTAATGCCTCCCGCAGTGCCACATCCTACGCCCTGAAGACGACCTGCAAAGTGGGTCGAAACGTCGGCAAAAATTAAAATAATTTATATATTTTAATTTTTTTTATTTATTTGACCGCAACCTCGACTAACTCCTTCTCATATACTATTTTTATTTTTAGAGGTTTGTATCCATTATGGTTTTCTTTGATTTTTTTTTTCTGTAGGCATTGATTTCTTTGAAGATCTTTGGACACGTTAACCAGTCTTCTCCACCATTGCCTATCTTGAGCTATTTTTTTCCAGCTGTCAGCATGCAGCTCAGCTGTGTCTCTGTTGATTTGATACATCCATCTGGTTTTTAGCCCTCCACCTGGTCTCTAACCAATTATTGCAACAATCAGTGTTGCATAAAGGTTTCCTGATGTTTTCTGGATTGCTCTGAGCTAAACGTGCCGCCCATCTTAATCTGCTTTCCTTCATATAATATGAAATTGATAGAACATTTTCTGTAAGCAGTTCTTGGTCTTTTTCCTCTAATCATTAGTACTTTGATCCCAAATTGCTCCTGTTATCGTGTGGAGCATTTTCCTCTCAAATCTTTCAAAACTTCTTTCAATGGTGCTGGTTAGTGCCCAGGTCTCACAGTCACTGGCTTTATCATAGCACTGTACATTCTTAATTAGAGATTTCAATACCTTTGAACGTGAAAAATAAGCTATATACTTTACTAAATTTGTTAATTGACAAGGATTAGTCATATTGATTGATGCGAAAGCAGAGATATTCCAGTTGGAATCATGTGACATATGGTCATGGTTTATTCCCTATACATAGTAATTCCGAGATCAATGATTTAGCTGCTGTGGTAGGATTTTAGGACAAGAAGCTCTTGGTATATCTATATTATTATACAACTAAATAAGTGTAATTAGTACCATATAATGGCAGCATTGGAGATATATTCGAGTACAATGTCACTAGACGTGGAGGTTAAGGCCAGACTTGGCTAAAGGTATATTATTTTAAAATACATTATTTAAAAACAACATGTATTTCCTGTTTTTAAATTACATTGTATTTTAATTACAAAGTATTTAAATTGTTTTCGTAAAAAAGTATTTCAATTTTAACATTTTAGGTATTTTGGTATATTTTAATTAAAAAATACTTGGACCGCATGAAGTGGCATTTTACAACTAATTCCTTAATACATAAGTTTATTTTTGTAAGGAAAGGAGTTATAAGAACATTTGGAATATATTGTAAATAAGAACATTGTAAATATATTTAAAAAAAAAAATCTGGTGCACGCAACACACAACTTTCACTTACTCTTTGAACTTTGAATAAAAATTATTTTCTGGCCATGTTAGGCTATTATAAAATGTTTTAAATTGCATTTTAAACTGAGCTAAGGCTAAAAAATCACAAATGCTATTAAAATAACAAAAGTCCTATTTATTATATCACCGGTTGATTATGGATTGTTCGATTCGTTGATTATGGATTGTTCGATCCATTGATTATGGATTGTACGACTATAAGTCATTAAACTGTTATTTTGCATTGCAAAGTTTATTAAAACGGAATTAAGAGATTTGCAGTGTCTGTCATAGACAGGTCAAAAGTTGTCACACTAATTGTAAGTGGATTCTGTTGGAATATCGCAAAAAGAAAAATTATCAAACTATTCACTAATTTAATTTTCTAAAAGGTTACATGATGATTTTTCGGAATAAACGGACGATAGATATCTAAATATTTAAATATATTATGAGATCTAGAGTTATTAAACTACAGTAAATATATTTAGGGTTATAAACGTATCTATGAAATATTTTTGTATTTCACTTCTTTTTTCACACAAGTACAATGAAATAGTAGTGGAATATCACAAAGAGAAGATCTATCGAATTATTCACTAATTTAGTTTTCTAAAAAGTTATATGACAATATTTTGGAATTAACTTTAATACCTAATTATTTATAGAGAAATACTTTATTAAAAGTAATGCTGCCCTACTACATAGGGTTACTTCGTACACAGCATACTTATCAATCCATACGGACATTAATTTTATATTATATTTTTCTTTTTTTTTTCTCCCCCTTCATAACAATACTCTTACAAATTATCAACAATAAACCATATTAAACAATAGACATAGCATAATAAACACTTTCCCAAAATAAAAAAAAATTCCTTTTTTCTCTTTAAATTCTCAAACGCCAGGAACGCAATATAACTTGAATGTAGCCAAAAAGATAAGACGATTATGGACCAATTTAAAATTTAATAAATAATTACTAAACTACAGTAAATGTATTTAATATTATAAACACATGATTTATACATCCATGAAATGATTTTATATTTTATTTCTTCTTTCACACAAGTATACTGAAATAGTTTTTTTAACAATACCATCAATTTGCTTAGGTGGCTTTTAAATACATTTTAAAAAAATTAGCATTACCTTATTAACACATTCAAAATTCAAAAACCGAAACAAAGGATATACCCATTGCAGCTACAGTGGCTTAATACTATTATTAAGCCACTGTAATTGCAGCAGAACATATTAAAAAAAACTAGAGACCATATCTTATCTCCTAATTGTCCGATTTTAACGACTTTTTGTTAGACTGCTAACATACAAACACACAGACACACAGACACACAGACCATTTTTCGGGACTTGGTCATTTCGACTCAGGGTACCTCAAAACGTATAAATCCGTCGAAAACTCAGATTCAAAAATTTTCTCGATCGCAATACTTACACTTACTATATATTACATATATACGTAAGTGAAAGTAAAAAATGAATAATTTAAATTTGATTAATATTAATAATTAATTGCTTAATATTAATAATTAATAAAATTCAATTAATATCTCTACATTTTTTTTTTTATAAAAGTAACGTTTTGTCAATTTTTTCATTTTGAATATTCTCTAAGGTATTATATAAATTGAATACTTCCTCTTTCTTTGCTAAAAAGTCTTTGAAAATATTATGAAAGAAAAAATGCATGTTTTTTTTTTAAGAGTATTTATTTAACAAACCAAGCCCTTCTACTCTTTCCTACGATCCTGAAGTCTTGCATGATTATTTCAAGGCTAATCAATTTTATGGCCAAAGATATTATAATTGTTTTACCAATTTAACACAATAAACCTTAATAAGTTTCTTCAATCGATATTCGATTGATGAATTCTCATTCAAATGATCAGCTTTGGTACAATACTTGAAGGAGAATCTACTCAATTTTGATTTATTTATTTCAATAATGAAGCATTGTGATCGAACGAAAAATTCAAAAACTTAACCCCCTCTCAAAATTTGAGGTTTTACGTTTCAAGATACGTAGAATTCGAAAAATGAATAAAAAATTTTTTTTTTGTCCATCCGCCTTGCCTTCCACCCATTTTCTCTGAAACTACTGGACCAAATTTTTTCAAATTTGGATTTAAAATTAGAGCCACTCAGAATGATCCTCCTTCATTGACATTACTATCCGCCTTTTGCTTTCAAGATGGTGACGGAAAAACCTGCGTTGCTATAGACTGTAGCGCCTAAACTAATGTAACAATTTCAATTAAACTTCAGTAATGTCTTCTTCTCGATTTCTTTTTCTTTGTCAATAGGAAGGTGATGTTACTTTAGATGTATAATTGTTTGGAAATAATAAATCACTCTTAAATAATTTGCAGCATTTTTTATTTCATTTTATGTGTTTAAAATACAAAATAAAATACTTTTTTCATATTTTAAAATCTTATAAAAAATAAACAGTTTTTGAAATTTGTATTTTAAAATATTTCATTTGAAATTCTGCCCAGGTCTGATTTAGGCCAAGATCATGAACAGATTATATAGACTAATAATAGTAGATAAAAACTAGTTTACTGATTTAAAGAAGGATTTGAAATTGTATCTCTTAATTAAATAAGATAATGAATTATTTACATACCCTGATCTTTAGATTAGGAAATGAAAAGTTATCAAGTTAAAATTTATTGATATTAGTAACATAACATTACTAATTCCAAAACTTTTCTGAAAACTCAAGATTAAAAATAAGAATAAAAATAGTTTTCTTTATTCTCATGTCTCATTACGGACATCGCACTTTTTACTGCTATAATTAATAAAATGGATCATTATGAAATCTCTTAGTGTTTTGTGGTGAGCATTATTTTTTAAAAATTAAAACCTAACCAAAAAATGGAATATTACAAAGAAAAAAAAATTAAATGTGATTTTTTTCCAGATAATTTTATGGACATTAAACAGGAAGAACATTGTATAACAGATGGGACGTCACTTACAAATAATTTTCAAGTGGACATTGGTAAGTGACAAATATTTTTTATATACAACAAATTGGTGTTATTATTTTGATTCAAACAGAAAAAAAAAAAAGGAAAGTAGAGCAATATATACTGTGATTACACTGATATTTTCATAATAAGAGACCTACATGTAATTTAAGAATTTTTTCAGTGAGTTCCTTCTGTATTCAAGTAGCCACAAGTTAGGATATATATTTTTATTGATTTTTTTTAAACATAATTAAAGTAAATAAAAAGTTATATATTATTCATATATAGTGATATATAATTAAAGCAAATAAAAAGTTATATATTATTCATATATAGTGTGCAAGGTTCAGTCGGCCCAAAATTTACAATGGGACAAACTGGGAATTTACCCAGAGCACTAGTTTTTAGGAATGGAAGAATTTGAGGTATGGAGAAAGTAGATAAACAAAATAATTTTAAAGACGGTAAAAATAAGTTTTGCTTAATATATGTCAAATCCTACAATTTAAAGCAAAACAAAAATGTGTGTACTATCCCCACTCTTGCAAAATAGTTTTCATTATAAGGAAAAAATCGAGGAAAAGGCTTAATTATAATATTAGGCTTAGAACTAAATATCTAATGGGAAAAAATAATAACAGCCTGTGTCATAAAGAAAACTGTAATATTTAGTGCCATTTATGGGTTTAATCTACTCTTATCTGGTCGTAAGTCTCCTCTCACGCGACAACACAAAAATATTATTGTTACAATACTGAAATTGAAGGTACACAAACGAGTGAGGATCACTTATAAAAAGCTATAAGGGTTTAATCATTTAGTAAAGAAATAATGTTATTTACAAACTACAAATTAAATATAAATTATTTCTATTAACCTACTGGATCTATTCATTATAAAATTATTCTATAATAGTTCTCTGATAATTTTCTAAAACAAAATTATTTTAATTTCATGAATTATCTTTTCTCCTTGTTCAGTTCAAACGATTTTGTTTTTTGTATCAATAATACTTCAAATTAACACAAATTTTACTACTGCAGTAGTCACATCCTCTTAAAGATGCCTCTTCTATTTATTTGAATTAAACTCCTAAGATTACTTTAAATATTATTTAAAAAAAAGTACGATTATTAAAATTCTAGAGAGTACTCTCTATCTGCTTAAAGGCGGACTAATCACCATTTTACAAATTATACAACTGTTCATTTAATTGTACTACTCGCTCAAATTGTGGAACTGTAATTTACATGTGTTCTGTAGTTCAGATTATAATATGTTTTTCAATATAGTGTAAGCAGGAAAAATCAATAAATTTCTAGTCTTTATTGGAGTATTTTAATTTGATGAGATTGAAAAATGTATTACGTGTTCATTAAAAACACTTTTTTATATAATAGAGAGTATTTTAATTTGTCCATTGAGTATCTTAATCAATCCCTGATGATTGAATTTCTATTCAGCACTTGAAATGAAATTTTAACTTTATTTTTAATAATTTTTGGTATGACTGCAATCTTTATTTTCTAATGTTTTCTGTTGTTTCGGAACTAGAACCTTTTCCCTAGCAAATTTTCAAGTAAAGTTATTACAGAACTTGTATTTTTAAAAAACTTTTATTTAAAAGTTTAATGAATTTTGACAAAATGTTGATCTAAAAAATTACTCAATCTTAGCTATTTAAACAATGAATTAGAAACAAGTAAAACAAATTACTAACCAAATCCAAGTCCAATTACTACACAATTAAGGGATTTCTTATTTAATACAAATTTTTTAAAGAACTTTTACTAAAAATATAGAAGTTTATTCCAATAAAGTTCCATAAAAGTTTCAACTCCTGCTTAGAACATTCAGGGATATTGCTCATTATTATTAAAAATTTTCTTAGTCTCTTACATCCTGTTGCATTCTTTATTTTAGACTAAACATGATATGAAAAATATGTAGATACGATATTAGGCAATAATTAGATAGTAAATTGATTAAAATATTTTCATAATGCTTTCTTTTAGGTGACGATGAAGGTAACTCTATATTTTCATGTTACCATTGCGGAGGACTGTTTAGTAACCGAGAGGTTTTAAAACTTCACATAAAAGTGATCCACATCAAGCATTTAAAAGTCCATCCTAAAACCAAATGTAATAAAACTGAAATACCCTCGCCTACATGCTGCAACAACTTTATTGTTGTACAAAAGCACGAAGTGGAGGAATTGTATAAAAATGTTATCAACTATTACAAAACACGTAGATTGTCCAAATTAAGGAAGGGAAAATCGTCAAAGCCAAAGCTTAAGCCCTACGAATGTTCAAAATGTGAATACAAAAGTGCTTCTAGTGGAAATTTAAAAATCCATATGCGTCATCATACGAAAGCTAAACCTTTCCATTGCTCTATCTGTAATTATAAGACTGCTTATGCTTGTAGCTTGAAGACCCATCTGATTCGACACTCGAAATTGAGGCCTTATCAGTGTGAACAATGTAATTACCGAAGTGCTTGCCCTAGTAATCTGAAGCAGCACATGGTGTGCCATTCAAAGGCCAAACCATATTGTTGCCCCCTCTGTGATTACAGAACCGCCTACACTTGTTCACTGAAGATACATATGTTACGGCATTCAGAGATGAAGCCTTACCAATGTCCTAAGTGTGAGTACAGAAGCTATTGTTCTGGTAATGTAAGGCAGCATATGGCAAGGCATACAAAAATGAAACCTTTCAAATGTTCACAATGCGATTACAAAAGTGCTTACCGCAGCAATCTGAAGCAACACACCTTATGCCATTCAAAGGAGAAGCCACACCAGTGTACAAAATGTGAATATAAAACTGCGGACATAGCGAACTACAGGAGGCATGTCTTACATCATTCAAAGGACAGGCCATATCCTTGCCTGTTGTGTAATTACAGTGCGGTTAGAACCAGCACATTGAGAATGCACATGTTGCTTCATACGAAAGAGAAGCCGTTTGAATGTCCAGACTGTGATTTCAAAACTGCATTTTCTGGTAACCTCAAATGTCATATGCTTCGACACAAGGAAGAGAAACCGTATAAATGCTTAAGTTGTAACTACCAGAGCAACCATATCAGTAATCTCAGACGGCACATTCGGTACAGGCATACAAAGGAAAAACGTCATCCCTGTCCGCATTGTCTTTATAAAGCAGTAACTGCAAGTGATTTAAAGAAACATGTTGTTTTACATCAAAGATGACTTTTTATTTTATGTCAGATTACATTATTTGTAAATATGAAGATATATTTTTGTTGTTCTAGTTGTTGTTATTTTTACACATTTACACATAAAAATATATATATTTGTTTCTATTTCTGCTTTGCTGAAGAATGAAAGAGGAACTTCACAAAATCTGTGGAGTAAATGTGACAACTCAGACATCCTAAGGAAACTGAGTTCCAGAAAGCGAATAACTTTAGGAAATAAACAATGGAAACTAACCATCTTAAAGACAGCCACATGAACATTGGAAAAAGGTGAGCTTAATATTCTCAGATTAACATAAAACGTTTCTATATATATATATTTACTCTCGAATTGGGATTTCTTATCAATTTAACACCACAAAATTATTTATCTCCAACATTTGCCTTTAATAGCAGATCAAGGATCCTCAGCCTAGGTCTTGGGGGCACCGCTGTGCCTGCCTGATATCATGTCATATGATGTTACATCTGCCTGTGAGCAAAAGTATGGCCACCCATGGTTAACATAACCTTTATTAGTGATTATCCTGACAACAGATTTGCTCTTCTTTGCTGTGGATTGACAAGTTTTCAATAAAATAACAATACATATTTTAATAAACATCTAATAATTGATTACAAGTATGAATGAATACTTTGAAAGTAGTAATTTACTATTTTACCAGAAACATCCTCCAACTTACTGGCCCACTTCTGGACACAAAACACCTGACCTTTTGGACTTCTTTATCACCAAAGGACTGAAAACTATACCACATTCAGTCAATACTAGCACTGACCTTTGCTCTGATCATTCCCTTGTGAATCTGCTGCTGTTGGATGAACCATGTGAGGCAATAAGAAAACCATCTCTTAGCAATGGAACAATGGATTGGGATAGCCACAGGGATAACCTGAACACTGCTCTTTCCATCCCAGTGTCTATCAAAACACAAGAAGAACTGGAGGAAGCTGTAGACATTTTCACAAAAAGCATCCAAGAAGCAGCTTGGACATCTTCAGTACCGAAACCTCGGACTACAGGAAATCTACCAAACTATCCACAATACATAAGGGACCTGATCAGAGCCAAGAGAAGAGCTCGAAAAGTTTGGCAGACGAACAGACTCCCATCATATAGACAGGCATTTAACAGACTAAACAACCAATTAAAACGACAAATACAAAAATTCAACCGAGAAAAGTATGACATATACATCAACAATCTTTCAACAGTCTATGGAAGCTTGTGGAGACACACAAAAAAGCTGCTAAAACACTGGCAGGTGTCAGCACCACTTCGTAAAGATGATGGCTCCTGGGCTGTGTCGGACACAGAAAAATCAGAACTTTCTGCAAATCACCTCTCATTAGTTTTCACTCCACATATTAATCTGGCTAACATTGAACACGATAACCTTGTACTCAACTCCTTGGACACTCCATTACAATTAACCCCTCCTCCCACCTCCTTTTCCCCATCTCAGGTTGCAAAACAAATTAAAATGTTAAAAAGAAAGAAAACCCCTGGTTATGACTTAATAAATGCTGAAGTGCTCCAGCAAATGCCCAGGAAAGCTCTGGTGTTTCTAACTACCATATTTAATTCTATACTGAGGACTGCCAAATTTCCTATTCAATGGAAGTATTCATACATATCCATGATTCATAAGCCAGGTAAAGAAATGTCTTCCCCTTCAGCTTATAGACCTATCAGTCTACTTCCTACTTGTGCCAAAATATTTGAAAAATTACTATATAACAGACTCCACACATTATTAACAGAGCAAGAAATTTTTCCCGATCATCAATTTGGATTTAGATCATTACATTCTACCACTCAACAGTTACACAGAGTCACAGATTACATAGCAACAGCACTAGAGCAAAAGATGTATGCTACTGGTGTATTTCTGGATGTTGCTGAGGCATTAGACAGGGTCTGGCACCAGGGACTTCTTTATAAACTTAAGAAAATACTTCCTTCCACTTACTATCTTATATTACAATCATTCCTCTTTGATAGATTTTTCTCTGTTCGACAAGGCTCTGAAATCTCAACTATCAGACCAATTATGGCCGGAGTGCCCCAGGTATCAATTCTTGCACCACTGCTTTACATAATTTACACACATGACATTCCCCTCTCCAGTGACACTTTGATAGCCACCTATGCTGATGACACTACTATTATCACAAGGCACAATGACCCCACACATGCTTCATATACTTTACAAAATCACTTGCAAATCTTGCACGACTGGTACAAACTTTGGAAAATAAAACTAAATCACAACAAATCCCAACACATAACATTTTCACTCCGACGCGAAAACTGCCCTCCTGTCTATCTTGACAATGAACATATTCCCCAATCTGACAAAGTACATTACCTAGGCCTAACATTTGACAGAAGGATGACATGGGGCCCACACATCACTGCTAAGCGAAAGACACTAAATCAACGATTTAGACTATTATATTCCCTACTGGAAAGTCGCTCAAAACTAAAGCTAAGACAAAAACTTAATACTTACACTTACTTACTAAAACCACTTTGGACATACGCATCACAAATATACGGAATTGCCAAAAAAACTCACATTCAGAAATTACAAATATTCCAGGCCAAAACCTTCAGAACAATTACTCAAGCACCTTGGTATGTTAGTAACATAACTCTCCACAAAGACTTACACATGCAAACCGTTGCAAAAAAGGTTTCACAACAAGCTCTATGGCCACCCCAATAGACTCATCCAAGACATGGCCAATAAAAACATGCCCGATAACATCCGCAGAAGGCTGAAAAGGAGTTGGATGAGAGATCTCCTTAATTAGCCTCAAACATGACTGAAGATAAACCACTGGGTTTTTCTCTTCCTCATGCCTATCATGCCCTTTCTCCTAGTCTATTTGTACAGTTATCTCATTCACTGGTTGTCAGTGGACATTGACAGTTGTGAATTAAAAAATAAAGATGAAAAAAAACTATTTTACCAGAAACATAGCTACAGACACACCCAATTTCCCTATTTTCTAACATTTTCAAACCTCTAAAGCGATTAGTTCAATCCAAATTTTAGATATTTTTTTTCCTATTTTACTACATTTATTAGTTTACATATTTTACCTTTTTTTTTCTCTCTTTCTTCCTTAGTCAATATATAGAAGTTGTTGGCTAATTTTCTATTATTATAATTGTACTTAATCAGGAGCTTGTTAAATTAAATGTAGTATTATTCCAGTGTAAATGACTTAACTCTCTTAAATTTACTGATAATTCTCTCCTATGAAATTTATAAATTTATCTGAAATAAAATAACATTAGAACAAAGAGATTGGGGAGCAGAGAAATAATAATTTTGAGCTTTTGAAATATTTATTTCAACAAAATCACATATATATCACTTCATTTTATTTTATTTTTTTGTACAGGAACAAAATTTAAATAACATTCTCAGTTTATTAGATGAGTATTATTCTTTAAATTTCCAATCATTTCATAGATTTGTACTATTTATTAAATTTTGCAAATAGTATCCAATGAAATAGACATGGGATTCTCATATATTTTATCTAATACAATTTCTAAAATTTGACAACTGACTATCTTTGAAATATTTAAAATTGTACTCCCGAGGACTAGTGAAAGACTTGGAGATCAGTTTTAATGAGAAAAATATATGGATCGAACGATTTTATGATCTTAGCCACAGATCTGTTAATATTGGTTTACTGACTAGAAATTGTCCCTGACCAATAATAATAATATAATTTCTCTAAAAACATTTGTTATATACAAGTGATTTCTCGACTATAAAAAGGGGAAAATTTACACCATGAGGGTGACATTATTTGTAAACTTCTTAGTTTTCAACTTTCAAAAATAACTTTCTGTTTCATAGATAATTAACTTCAAGTTTTATAGGGGCAAGGGCTAACTCGTGTGGATAGCACTGCGTGTTGCCTGGCAACCTGATAACCAAAGTTATACGGTACCCCTGTCCCGGGAAAACCCTATATAGCCTAAAAGGCAAGGAAGGGGAGAACGAAAAAGAAAAAAAAAAAAAAAAAACTTTGTTTTATAAACAAGCCATTCTCAATTCAGTCACTCCAATTGTTTTTGCATATGTCATTAAATAAGTTATTCTTGTTTTAGAGTGACATTAGGACTAGTTTTGTACACCTGCCCCAAAAGTTTTGAAGCTTCCCTTGTTCCCTTAAATTCAGAAACAATATTTCTGATGTAATTGGATCATTTTTTTCCTATGTTTTTTCCTTCTTTATTTTCTGAGAAATCTAAAAAATGTTTTTTCTTTGAAGACATAAAAACTAAGATCTTCAAATATAACTATATATTTATTAGTTAACATTTCGAGTGTGTATACCCATTTTCAAAACTTTCTAATTTAAAATTACTTAAATTAAATATCACAGTTTAATAACACCACAATAATATATTCCACATCTTTCTGCTAATGTCAAATACTAAAGGAAAGATGCAATTTTAATTCTTGACATTTGTTGAAAGACGAAGAATATATTATCGTGTTGTTATTAAATTGCGATATTCAAGTTATCTTAAATTAGGAAGCTTTGAGAATGGAGATACAATTATATTGGAAGATTTTTCCTACTTTCAAAGAAAAATACATTTTTTCAATATTGATTCAATTAAATAATTTAACACTAACTTCATCGTGGAGTTTACTTATTGGCAATTTTTATTTTTATTTTTAAATAATAAAAAGCATTTTAAGCACCAATACTACTAAAAAAGATTTGTTTTTCTCTATGTACAGGTTTCCTAATGTTCTAATTTTGTAGTTTTTTTTTTGTTTTTTTTTTTGTGTCCCTATTAGTTACAGCCATCAACAATCAGCAGACAAGCTGGAATGATAATTAGATGAGAAAATAATAAAATAAAATAAAAGAGGCTTGATTGGCTTACGGAAAAGCAGTATCAAACGGTATCCCTTTGTAGGCATGTATATATACTTAATTTCTGTTTTGATTTTGATATGAAACGCCATCTAAATAATTGCTATAATTTTAGTCTTATATTTAATAAGGCACAGTTTTTTCTTCCCGTATGGCTCCCATTTAATTTTCCTGTCTAATTTCAGTTCTAGTTATTGTACGGTCAGTTGGTGGAAATCAATACATTTAAGTAGACAGGAGTGCATATTTCTATTCATAGAGAAAACTTTATATGTTGGAATTTTTTATAATTTATATGAGAAATCCAAATTTAGCATCAATCGTGTATTGTTTGTAAGTGATACCTGTGAAAAATTTTCGTGTCTGATATTTTCTAGAGTTGACTATACTTACTAAAAGTAAATAAAAAAATGAATGGTTATAAATAAAGGGATCTGAATTATTATTATTTTTAAATCATCTAAATATCAATAATTTGTAACTTATTTATGATTTATTTTTTAATTTAATTTCAATATTAAAAAGTGTTTCTGAACTGTCCAAATTGTTATTGATTGGATTAATCATCAATTCAAAATAAATTATTTAAATAAAAATGATCCAATTACATTTAAAATGGAAAAAACTTCAGGATATACTCCTAGATATATTTTTAACAAATCGTCTTTCAAACATTCATTTTTTTTAAAACATTGTTTTGATTTAAAAATATCTTAATTTAAAATGTCTTATCGTATACTCAGTTATGCTTATAGACTCCAGTACATTATGTAAAATTGTCATAATATTAAAATAAGTCTGATCCTATTTTATAATACAGTATTGACATTTGCAAAGTACCCTTATTAATTAATTTATTACAAGTTAATGTGAAAATTGCTAATTAAACTAAGTACCAATATTTTTTTTATTTACACTATTTACACATAAATACAAACTGATCAGAACTAACGTTAGCTAACAAAATTATTAACGTTATTTAAAATATACGATGATATTTGCGAATTTTCGCTATAGCATAAGAAATCAGAGATAAACCGATTGTCCAAAAAATACAAGATAAAAATCCAAAATAAACTGTCGGATGCATGAAGTTGTATCCTTTGGATGCTATATTCTTGTAGCTGTCGACTGCTGGTGATACAGGAAACGCCCACACCCAGGACCTTACTAAATAGTGAGCTCCTTGAAGAGGCCAGACTATTCCTGTTTCATGAAAGGATAAATTATTACTCAAAATGACTTCATATATTTTTATTCTATTATTAATTCATGACTTTTTGTAACTTAAAAAAGTAAAACATCAAAAACGCCAGCTAAATGGAAAAAAAAATGGCATGATTAATAAAAAAAAAAGTAGACACTGAAAATGGATTAAACTTTTGGGAGTACCACAGACTCACCTCTTCTTTGGATAAATAAAACAGAACGTTACCTATAGGTTAATTTTAGATAGTTCTTCTGTTTAGGTATTATGCAATCTTCATTGTCGTTTTCAGTTTATTTTATTATTATATTTTTTGGCCATAAGAATTGTCAATGTCTTGGCCCTATTTTTCCAATATGCTACTTAAATTGTTACTGCAAAATGAATTAAAATTGAAACCGCAAAATAAATTTTGAGTGTAACTTAGTCTTCTTATCTCATATCACGACCCATTTATGAGTCATAGCCTACTCCAATAACGATTGCCAGTCCTCTCTATTGCGTCCCACCGCCTTCCAATTTATTAAACCAAGCAGTTGTTTAATGTCCATAGCCATACAATCCTCACTACGTAGCTTGAGAACATCATTCGTCTAGCACCATACAATCACTCTCACAAAGTTTTTAATGGGATCTCTCCCTGGTTCATTCTAATAACCTGACCCACCCATCCGAGTCGTGCGAATTTGATGAAGTTGTTTACTTTGACATCTTTATATATTGCGCTTAATTCAGCATTTATTTGTCTTCTCCAGGATCCCTGCTCACACACACCTCCATATATTCTACAGAGCACTTTCCTTTTGAATCTCAGAAGGGCTTGTTCTTGGCGTATAGTCATCACCCAACATTCTGAGCTGTATGCAAGTACAGACTTAATAAGCCTCTAGAAAAGATGCTGCTCCTTATATATTTTTGGAGCACAATGTGGTTCGCAGAAAGCATGTGTCGCTCTATTTCTTCTTGCATATTATTATGGTAATTGACTTGGGATCCTATGTACATAACTGCAACCTTTTGATTCGCTGTGTACCTAATGTGACATATCTTTCTGCATATTTCTCTTGTGGTTAAGCGCTCATATATATCACTTTAGTGTGACTTAGTAGTTACATGAAACTTGAACTTAAATAACTTAATAGAAGTGAGAATAAATTATCCATCTAAGGGCATTATCTTTATTTATTTACCATAGAAAATTAACACCAATACGTACAGCTAGAGATAATCACCTATCCTAAATTTGTTATTCTTTGTTTCTTGAATTTTTTACAATGGAAGGAGAAGTGTCATAGATCATCCAGGTATGTTAGACAGTATCCGCTCTAAGCTAGACGCCTTAAATGTAGAAATTTATTTGTTCTACCATGATTTATTATAAGCCTTAAGCTTTACTAGACTAAAGCAGTCAAGATGAAATTTAAATATAATAATAAGATGATGAACATAAAAATTATAATGTTATAGGGTTTTTTATTAGTCAGATTTATTGGAAACATGATCATGTAAGGTTTTACTTTCATTTAAATTTTTTCTCACCTCCTAAACTGAATACGGCCAATGTTCCTCCTATTCCAGCATAAGACACTAGCCGATCAGAGTCAAATAGCTCTGTTAATAAAAATCCTGTCAAAGAAAAAATTTGTTTGGTTATCTATATAATTTCACATAATCCAAAAGTAAAGAAAAATAAGAATTCTATTTCCAACTGTATTACCTAAAAAATTTGGAAATAAAGTAAACCACTTAAAAATGATTAGTTTGCATAGAAGTCAAATGTATTATATTTTTTAAAACAATGAAATTAAAAAAATAAAATAAATATGTATGTATAATAGATGTAAAAAGTAATAAATTAATCTTATGTTTTAAAAAATTCTATTAAAGTTTAAAAAACAAATTTTTTTTTCTCTAATAATTACTAACATACCATATGCAATACCGACTGCCTCGATTGAAAATAGTAAGACAAATATTTGACTTGGATCACCGAGCATTGGGAAGTCAAAATAATAGTAGAAAACGCTGTACATTATAATTTTCTGAAATGTCATCAGCACAATCTGGACACAAAGATGAGCAGTTACAACTTCCAGATAAGTCATACCTGAAATGGAATATAAAATATAATATCTAAATTTTTAATTAATAATTATAACTTTTTATTATTACCACTATAACCAAACAAGAACTCTCATATTAGATAAGTGTTCTTTTCCTTAATGCATTCGAATTATGCCGTCTTAGAGAGGCGAAAAGGAAAAAATACTGTCGAAAACCAAATGATAATGAGTTTTATTGAAGATATAGATTAAAATATCTCAGAAACTAAAAATCGGACAAACATATTGTAAGCAAGGAAATTATCCAGCATTTCATCCTCTCTGTAATGGGCTATTACTTAAAATTGTATCTTGATGCAATGCCTTGTTAGAGAGACGAAAAGGAAAAAATAGTGTCTTAAGCCAAATGATAACGAGTTTTATTGAAGATATGGATTAAAATATAAAAATCTGACTTGCATAATGTAAGCGAGGAAAATATTCCGTATTACATCCTCTTTATAATGAGCTATTAATTATTTCTATCGTGTGGTCGAAAGCAGATACCTTAGTTGTTTTTTTTTTTCATTTATTAAAAATATCAAAAGGCATGATACAGATATTCTTCTCTATTTACTTTTTCAATAGATTTTTACTTTCACTTACCTATTGAAAAGTATTGCGATAGTGAAAATTTTTTAATCTGTGTTTTCAATGGAAATACACGTTTTGAGGTATCCTGAGTCCAAATAACCAAGTCCTACAAAACCACAAAATGTTCTGTGTTTCTGTGTGAGTGTGTATTAGCTGTCTAGCTCAAAATGAAAAGTCATAGGAAACTGATATTACGTATTTAAGATAGTTAGGTATATGCCTTAGATATGTGATAGCAACTTTTTTCTTAAATTCGGCTAACTGGAAGTGCCACTTTATATTAACGGTGAAACACATTTTTACAATTTTCTCAAAAACAGTTCTAACGATTTAGATTAAACTCGGTGTATCATTGTATAATTAAGTGGTCTTTAATATCAATCAGGTGTTATCTCCATTGATGTCACTTTACAGGGCTTAAATGCCCAATGTTCATATACGTCTTCCTCTAAAGTACCTTTAATATGGTTTATTTTAAATAATTAATCATTTCATATTATTAAGAGTTATGAGAAAACGCTAAACATAAGTTTTGAAAGAATTTGATAATTGAGTAAAGGAGAAAAAAATAAAAATGCATATCCAGGTCGAAAATGAATCTCCGGAAATACTAGTCAGAAGGTATACGTATACGTATAGGCATGCAGTTCTAACATTCAGAGCATTGTCTACTTATACATTTTGATCTTTGAAAACAATTGACCTATTGTTGTTTGACTTTTCTATGAAAATTAGTTCATATATTCATGTATATATTTAATTCTACTAAACACTCAATGTTTATATCTGTTATATTATTCTATTATGGCCTATTATATTTTCATGAACAAGATTTTATATTTTCTTTTAATAGTAATAATTCTTGAAACATATGGTGTAATTGTAATTTAGTGTTGGAAAATATCAAATATTGACAAAAATTGAGCCAGAAATAAAAATGAAAAATACATAATTACTGGACCCATCATACAATTAATAAATTATCCTTTGTTTTTCCTTTTTCATACATATCACACCATAAAAATAAATAAAAAATCAAGGTATTTGGTGTCATGAATGTTATTGATGTAAAACAAATTTTTGATGATCGTGCCATTAAAACAACCATCATCTTGGATCAGATTTAAAAATTACAAATCTGTATACATATTTCTTTTTTCATAACTTCAAGAAACATTTATACCAAATTTGAAGGAAATCAAATTACTTATGAATAAGTTTATAAATTCATGAATACTGGAATCTAAACTTGCCTCATATGGATGTTGGTGAATGTGCTTGTTTCAGATGTCATTTTACTGGATTATATCCATCGAGATAACATCCAAAGTAAGGAATCGTGTGTGGCCATCATTAAAAAATTAAGTGATTTGACAATTTTATAACTCAGTGTGTGGTACCTATCCATCTATCTTTAGATTAGGAAATTTTTTATTAAGATTTGTTCCGGATAATATATCATTGGAAAATGGAGAATTTTAGGAAAAAAATATCTGATGTAGAAGGTGATGGAGAGAGGCAAAAAAATTATAAATAATAATTTTTGAAAACTAATATTATTTAACGTTAATCACATGTTTTCAAGGAAATTAAATGAAATTTACTAACTAAATGTAAACTTAAAATTTTTTTTTAAGTTTGAAAAAGTATTTAAAATTCACCTAATCAAGGCAATCTCATTGTTAAAAAAACTATTTCATTGTATTTTTGTGAAAGAAGAAATGAAATATCAAATCATTTCATGAATGTATAAAGTATATGTTTATAACCTTAAATACATTTACTGTAGTTTAATTATTCTAGATCTGATATTATATTTAAGTAATTAGGTATCAACTTCTTTCTTTTTAATAAGCCAATGTTCTTAAAACTTCTAAAGTATACCTGCTGCCATGCTACGTTCAAGGGTTCCAATTATTTTTTCCATCATGATTGCTCCAGAAGTAAATATCATGGTGAAATAAAAACAAAATCTGAAATCGAAACAACAACTTATAATTCTGATATTAAAAAAAAATTAAAATGTTTATTTCAATTTAAGGGAGATACTAATGCCACATTTTTTATTTAAGAAAGTAAGAACATTAAAAATGTTTACTAAAAATGGAAACAAAAATTAAAATCATGGATATTATAAATAAATGAATGAGACTAAATACTGAAAAAATAGAGTATAAATAATATAACTTTTCTTTAAAATGGTAGTATGCTATACTTACGAACAAAAAAATCCTGGTAAGCCACTGTGTGCAAAAAGAGGATTCTTACCACCAAATATTGGGTCCATGAACTAAAAATGAAAAATATTTATTACTTTATAATAAAGTAGAACAAATTTCAGGTATATCTGTTGCTATGGTTAGTTATTAATAATCTATTTATAACACTGTGATCTTATTGAGGTAAATAAGAAGTGGAAATGAGAATAAGGCTCTATAATATTAATAATAAAATGCCTTAGAGAACTTGAAGATTTGATATCGATACCAACAATAATCACTTCCTATATTCTTTGCATCTGTCGAAACTCCCATCATAGACCAGTCTTAACACTATAACAGTTCCCAGCGATAGAGTATGGAACAATTCAAGATCCTTTCCCTCAATTTATTGAATTCAATTTAAACCAAAATTGGAACGATTAAATGAAGTATTTGATTAGCTTCTGATATTTGAATTATCCGCAAATAAAGTTTCTTTTCCTTTGTAACTATTTTGTCTGAAATTTCGACGTGATCCAACGTACCTTATTCATGGTATATGAACAATTCCTATTGATGAACAACAATTCCTATATGAACAATTCATGAATAACAATTCCTAAATACCTAATTTGATATTTGGTCTTTTTACATAACACTGGCAACATACCAATATTAAACCTTTACTATCTAATTGGCACTCTTGAAAGATTAGTGAAGAATTAAGAGTGATTAACTATAAATAAAGAAGTGTGCAAAGGAAACAAAATAGCAAAATGCTGAAATGAAAAGTTGTAAAATTTAATTGTCAAAAGTCTCAATGCTAATACTAAAAAAATAAAAAAAACTAACAGTATGAACAAACCAATTTCTTAAAGTAAAATTGATAATGAGATACTTCAAATGTAGAACAGAAACAAATTTATATGTATTTATAAG
The DNA here is from genome assembly GCA_928085145.1 of Nezara viridula. NCBI lineage: Eukaryota > Metazoa > Arthropoda > Insecta > Hemiptera > Pentatomidae > Nezara > Nezara viridula. The sequence continues at coordinate 12,475,068 of OV725081.1, forward strand.
CACCAAACTATTTTATAATAGCGATAAACAATTAAATCTCTATTAATATTATTTTATCAAAATATTTAAACAATTTAATAAACCAATGAAACTGATCAAAATATTCAATTTAAATGTTTATAAAGTTATTTGGAATGAAGAAATTTTTAAAAATTATACGAATTTTAATTTTAGAGAAACTTTTATTACTTCGGAGTATTTATTTACCTTAATATTTATTAAGGTAGGAATAGTAGGAATGAAAGGAGCTTATGTCTGGTGCAACACCGATTTTGGGCCTCAGTGAAATAATATATCTGGGGGTTAAGGTCTTGTTCCAGTTTGATAATGAAAAATTATTCTCTAACTTCTTACATTGTGGGCACAATGCATCACCAATATAAATTATGAATGATTTAATAATTTAACACATGATACATTTAATTTTATTTTGCTATTCAGCCGTATTGCTCTCACTTTTAGCACGTACACATATTGGTCAGTGGTTCAGAGCATAAAAACTTCATAGGGATTCATTCCTCACTAAGTTTAACAATTTTAGATGCCTATATTATTCACCATAATGCTATCACTTTAATTATTTTTGCTGGGTATAGTTCACGCAATTTTGGGAGGAGGGATCGAGTGGGCTAACGCGTTTGCAAAACACCCGTTGCACGGCAACCAACTACATGATAAACCGAAGTGTGCAAGATATAAAAGGCATAGAGATAAAGGCAAGGAAGGGGTGAACAAAAAAAAAGAAAGTTGAAACAATTTAGAGGCTATGCTGGGCAAGTATGTTAATGAAGCTCACTTTAACATTATTAAGTCTAGTGGTGCCAGTCCTAATCTGAGTTAGAGAAAGCTGCCAGCTTAAGCAGGTTTCACTTGAAGGAATAAATGGACGAATCGTTTTGTGAACTCACTGAACATACTAAGTAAAATTAAGTGAAGAACCTTGATAATGACATAAACACAATAAAGAAAATAACTGATTGAATTAAATTAATTTAAAGTGAACTGTGACTAAAAGCATGAGAAAGATAGCTTGGTATGGGTCTAAACAAAAGAACATCTGCTAACATTCAGATATGAAATGGAAAAGGATTAAATTGAGCGCAAGGCAATGAGGGAGAAGTGCAACCTGTTTATGGCAATCTTGATTGACCAATGGTATCTTGGACAAATTTCACGATAGTTTAATTCAATTCAATATTTTATAGAATACTTTATTTTCAAAAACCATAAGGCGTGACTCTTCACTTAATATTAGTGACAGTAGGAAGGATATAATATAGTAGAATTATAAAATTATCTTACGAAATAGAGAAAGCACTTGTTTTTAAATTATTGAATTGATTTATTACTAAGTTAATTGAAAAATATCTCAGATGAATACAAGAATAAGGCAACCTTAACAGTTTATTCATTAATAAAATAATAATCATTATTCTCTAAATAGAAACAAATAAAATAGCTTAAAAATTATGTTATACCTTCAACGGGGACTTGCCAAATTCATGATGTGAAGTTACTCCACAGGAAGCTGCGAGTTCTTGAATGAATTTTTTCATATCATCAAGCAATTGCTGCTTGATAAAATTGCCAATGATGTAATCTGAAAAAAATGTTATTACTTGTCAAGGCAAATGAGAAATATTGGATTAAAAAAATTAATGAAATTTAATGCACAACACAAAGTTTAAAAATCTGGTGCGGTCACAAAACTTCCACTTTCTTAGTAGAAATAAGTATTTTCAGACAAAGAAAAGTGAAAGTAAAAATTATAGATGTCACGAAACATTATTTAAAACAATTACCATATGTTTTTCATAGCCATCTAATGTATTATATTTATTTTGTTTGACACTAGCCATTTTATGGCTGTATATTTCAATAATTTATTTTGTTATAGTAAATAATTAAGTATCATGAAATATTTTTAGCCGGACAACAGTGCCACTAATAAAAAAGGCCACTATATTTATTTATATTTCATTGTGGGTACTTTTATTTGTTTATGTACTGCTATATATACAAATTTTTTGGCAAAAAGGACCAAGTAGTCCACTTGCCGGACTAGTTTCCCGTAGCAGTACCGGTATGTACAAATTTTAATTTTTATATCGCTGTATTCTATACAATTAAATATTAAATAATACCAACGATAGCATTTATGAAAACCGCACACAGAAAAACTATCTTCAGTATATAATTTCAGTTTTGTATGACTTTTCGTTTTCGAGCTAGACTTTTGAGATACACACACACAGACCATTTTGCGGGACTTGGTTATTTGGACTCAGGGGATCTCAAAACGTGTATTTCAATTGAAAACTGAAAATCAAAAAGTTTCACAATTGCAATACTTTTCTTAACTATATATTTCATATATAGGTAAGTGAAAGTAAAAAACGCTATAAATAATTACATTATGGTATACTTTTTTAAGTAGAATTAAAAGCCAATATAACAAAGTTTTTTATATTTATTTTTGCACAATGTTTCTGCTTTTTACAGCAATCCAATATTCAGCTAAAACACAAAAATACAAATTTATTGATGTTAATTTACTTTTAATTTTATTTAAAAAATATCATGGCACACTATGGTTCATTATTTTCCAATGTGTGTAAAACACCAAAAAATTGAAAAATTTATTGGATTTTTTTGCTTTGGTGTGGCCAGCTACCATTTCGAAACAGAATGGTTAGAATATTGGATGATAATGGCAAATTCCAAGGATCATTCTTGTGCAACCTATAACCTATGACAAATATAAAAAAAATCAATTTAATAGTCTATTACAGTCAAGGATGGCGGACTGATAGGATTTAAATGTAAAAAACACCGTTTTTTTACCGTGCAGTCTGGTCCGTTATTAAAAATAATAAACCACAATTCTAAGCAGTTTTAGTTTTCATTATTTTCTTTCTTTAATGAGTTTGATCACATTCTGTCACAATTAAGTATATTAGTAACAGTGATACAAGAGTTCAATCACATCATATTTACAATAAATAAAAAGAAATTTTAATCAAAATAATAACTTAAATACTGGCATCTTTACATACAATATTTACAAACATTCATTCAGGAAAACTCCGAGCTAAGACTTTCCCCCTACCTCTGGAGAGAAAACCATAACTACAAGAGATCCCAGCATTTCCTTCTCAGCTGTGTCATTAGTAGTTTTATTTTTCAAATTTTAAAAAAGGATTTCAGTTAGTTCACAAAATTGATATGTCACACAACAATGGAATCAGACCACATCCCCCCCAGTCCTACTGCAACTCTGAGAACCACTTGGGCTTCACAATTCAAAGAAAAAATTTCAAGTTTTTGGCTAAATAAAAACCTTTTTTCTTTATTATTTAAAAAGTGGCCTCAGTCTTAAATACGATCTTTATCAGTTGAATGCTATCACAGCCCACATTTATATGATTTTTTTTTCCATGCACAATTAATTAATGCTTTATTCTTTGGATAATAAATAACTTACTTGACATATCCATTGTGATGGCGACTTCACTAGTTTCAATAGTTTCATCCGTCAACTCATGCATATTCAAGTTAAGCCTCTCTATGACAGCTTCGGTGAAGTTGGGCTGGATATATACCATTCCCCAAGCTTTGTTTTGCTCGATATCTTGTTTCGCTTCCGTGTAACTGTACTTATATACCTGAAATTGGTGATAATATGCTGATTAATAATGATCTTTGATGATGATATCCTACAATTTTGCATAGTAATGAATTCTGTATTATTTTCATCTACTTAAAAATAAAGGAAGAATCAGCAGTAATTAGACCAAAGTAAAAAAAACTCATGAAATAACATATCTTTTATCTGAAGTTTATATTATATTCTTACTGCAGATGAATATGGTTTACCATATGTCAGCCTTTATTAAGGTTGGGAGGTAGACAGATATTTACACATTTTTTAAAACGTTAATGTAGCTAGGATATAAATATATAGTAAGAAGTACGAATTAAAGTAAGAATTTTAAGTAAGTCTGGTTACCGAAATTAATTCAATCAGATATAAAATGACCTCAGAAAATTAAAAAGATATTAATACTTACAACATCAAAGGTCTCGTTTAATATTTGTGCGTACTGGCAGGTAAATGGCTTTGCTATTGTACAATTAAGATCACCAGCATATGGATGCCTGTAGGAATTACACAAATCAGAAGTACTTGAAGAAATTTCATCTGATAAAATTATGAACTTCAATTTTATCGGTTGCCTCCCAAACGAACTTGAGTAGATAAACGATTGCATCGCAGGCAGTAGAAGCAAAAAGAACATTATTCTGTAAGAGAAAATAGAAACTGAATCAGTTGTTGATATTAAGAAAATATAACAACTCAAATCACATTCCTTATACTATCAGAATAGAGTGTGCTGATGTCACATGTAACTTTAATATTAAATTTTTTTAGAACTACCCACTTATCTCTTTTTAATGCATAAAAAAGAAACTACCTCCAAAGATTAGTGGTATAAATTCAAACATAATAATTTTTTTTTTCTAACCTCCCAAAATGTTTATTTAATCAATTTACATATATAGTATTACATAACAATACAATATATACAAGTAACAAATTCCTTCTACTGCCCGAGGGCATTTTAAGGATTGGGGATCGCTAAGGGTCACATTTGTGACAGAAGGCCTTGTGACTTTCATTGAACGGGGAGGGACTGTTCTGCTAATTATTTATTATTTACAATATTTACACATTAATGGGTTTGGACCTCAGAATCCAGACCACATCCTTTGGCGAGTATGTCCACCAAAGGGAATTTACCTTGCCACCTGCCAGGTCTGGGGGTGGTGAGATCTCATTAAACAGTGGGTTTGCACTGTAGTCACGCGTGCACTGAAAGATGTTCCTCAGGTTGTTCCTCTGACTAATCAGGGCGAGGATATGACGTGGTGGTCTCCTGATGAGCGAACCTAGGGATGTTCTCGTTGGCTAAGTTCTGGACAGTGGTGGTGATGACATCCACCGCATCGTTCACCTCTTCTACTGTCTGGCACGGTGTTAGCGCCGGTAAAGTGGATTCAACGCAAGACCTGTATCCTTTCCAGTTGGCCTTGTGAGTAAGTATTCATTTGCCGATGGTTTGGCGGGTGTGCCCTCGATCATGTAAAGCACAGGCCGGTGATCCGACGGTCCGTCCATACGGAAGCGCTTGGCAATCCGTAATGGTGTGCAGATACTGGTTAATAGCAGGTGCAGCGTTGATGTCCAATCAGGTCGGGCTGAATGCCGGAAAGTGTGTACACCTGGGTGGAAAACAGCCAACCTAGTCTTGTTGATATACTTACCCAGTGGATTGTCGCTACCACACAGCCAGGAAGAGTGTCGAGTATTGAAGTTACCAAGGACTACATGCTGACTCGTCACCTGGGCATCTTGTAGCAACAGCTTAACAGATGTCAAGTCCAGCTCTGGGTCTCCTGTAGACACAGGTGAACGTGAATCGACTTTTAAGTCGCACGTCAACTGTGAGTGAGTTCCCTTGATTGGTTCCACTGGGTTCGGGATGGATCTCGAAGGTACATCATTTCTGACCAGGATGGCTACTCCCTCTCGAGACCCTGGTGCACACACCTCTCGGTATATAGTGTACCTCTGGAAGCATGGACCAGTCGAGGTGTGAAGCATGGTGTCTGTCAGCACCACCACTGAAGGTCTATGCTGCTGAAGAAGGAGCTCGATTTCAGCCTGCTTCTGGAAGAAGCCTCTGGTGTTGAATTTCATGACGAGATGATTAATCATGATGCTTCTTCGTCATAGCATCTAGTATGCGGGCAACTATATCCATCAGCTTGTCCATTCTTGTCAGCATCGTCATCACCATAGAAGTCAGGGAGGCATCGGTACTTGTTGAAGGCTGAGGCGATTGCGTTGCTGGAGTCTGTTCTTGGACTGGGTGGTGTGCTGGTGGTGGGGAGAGTTTCCTTCTGATTGGACCGGCGCTCCCCCGCTGTGCTGTATGCCAGGCCATCCTGGACCCACTTACTCTGTTTTCTGGTATTTCTTTTTGTTGGTGTTCCTTTGGTGATTTCCCTAATTTTCTTCACCAACTCCTGTCTCTTCGAGCATTCTTTGTAGGAGGTGGGGTGGGCACCTTTATAGTTCCTACACCAGGGAGGTGCTATCTTCGGGCACTGTTCAAGTATGTCCATATTCTTGAGAATTTTGGCACTGTGCTGGGGCCCCATCTTCTTTAAAGATGCTCACACGAAATTTACACTGCGATATGTGATACAGTTTAGCGATGTCTGTCAACTTGACCAAGTCATCTGTAATTATCTGGATCAGCTCGATAGGTCTTGATGGTTCATTCGGGTTGTATCTCTTTGTGAGTCTTCAGGCGAGCCTGAATCCTGGTAATCTGGTTTTCAATTCCTCGACAGGGAAATCAATATCGAATCCATGAAGCACATATTTTTGAAATCGTTTTGTGCCTCTGGAAGCAAAACTGTGAAATTGTACCCTATTGTCCTGGTGCAATAGTAAAGTGGCTTGAAAATGGTCACTCTCGGTGTTGACATACACCAGAGTTTCTTTTGAGGAAGAATTGATAGTGAATAATGTTATATTCTTCTTAATCAGTATATTTTTCAGCGTTGCCTGGGCTATCGGGAGTGCTATGATGATTGGCGGCGGTCTGTTTTTCTCCGGTAGATTCACTCTCAACACGGAATATTTGCTGGCAATTAGGATCTGGGAAGGCTTTTCCGGGACGGTACGGGAGGGAAACGTGTGGCATTTGGCTACTAGGGCGTAGTCTTCATTATCCGATCCAAGGCCTTCGCTGTCAGTTTCGTGAATCCTCTTCCCACTTTTATCTCCGGAGGCCTCAGGCTCTGGAATCTCCATAGGAAGGTTCTCATCCTGGTTCGCCATCACGAATGAAGGAAGGAAGTCTGCTTGTCAGTGCGACGTTGCCCTCACTCGAGAGAGTAACTGCTGAGGTTTGGCCCAAGGGACAAGTATGGGCCCCAGCAGTATTAAAGGGCGCAAGCTTAACAAGCACAGGAAGCTAATGGTGGTCTCACATCACTATCAAAGATAGCAACGCCAAAAATATTTAAAACAATATTAATATAAACAATATTAATGTAATACTTGTATGAAACATAATAAAAGAATATAGTAAAAGTTATAATAAAAGAAAAAAATGAAATATTTGGGAATAAAGGATAAAACTATGGATTAGTTAACTATTATTAGCAACATTTATTATTTTTTTTTATAAGAACTTTAATAAAAAATGTGATAAGGTACACTGTAATAACTAGGAGCAATGATATTAGTTTCATTTAGATTGGATGCTTTGCATACTAGCATAAGATTATTTATAATCATATCATATTGTCAGCACCATGTTAAAGTAATAAATGTTAATCCATCCAACGTTTCACATTTTTTTAAACATAGTTAGAAGTACCCCGACCATGAAGGCCTTTTGTGTGATTCACATTAGCATGGTGCCGACAATATCATTGAATCCAACAACTCAAAAACTCATTTTTGACAAAACAAAAAACAAAAATGATTGGTAGGCCAGTTTTTTCTGTTTTGTAATAATTTTAATTATATTTGATAATGACCTTATAAAATCAATATATAAACTTAGGTTCCACTACTATAAGTTATTCCACTATCATCACTGCAATTATTCACAGAAATACAAAGTTAATTAAAGGTTGGCAAATAAGTCCTTTTGGTTTTTCTGTTGATTTTTATGTCACTATGATACACTTCTTATCTGATGAATTAATCCTTAAGGTGCATTGTTTATCCTGTTTGTAATGTGTCAACAACTATACCTGTTAACTATTGTTGATAATAGCTTAGTATTGTGTTTGCTATTGCACTGTGAATATGGAAGAAAAATCATTCATTATCAGCACATTTTGTTGTATTATTTTTAAAAAAGTAAGCGTGCTGCAGAAGTTCATAGAAAAATTTACAGTGTTTATGGGGATGATGTCTTAACCGAACGCACATGTCAAAATTTGTTTGCCAAATTTCATTCAGGAAATTTTGATATCATTGATGTTTAATGGTCTGGTCGCCCTCATGAAATTGAAACGCAATGTTAAGGCCATTGTTGATCAAAATCTCATCTAATCAGTGCGAGAGATTGCTATGGCTCTGAAAGTGTCGCACACAAGTGTAGAACACCATTTGCACAAGCTCGGCTATGTTTGGGTCCCTCACTCTCTAACCGAAGTCAACTTGGCAACACACATTTCTGTTTGTGATTCACTACAGAAACGGCAACAAACCGACCCATTTTTTGAAAAGATTGGCAACAGGAGATGAAAAATGGATATGTTATGATAATGTAGTCTGTAGAAAATCTTGGGGACCTAGTAATGAGGCTCCTAGAAGAATGTCAAAACCCGGATTCCATCCAAAGAAGATAATGCTTTCCATATGGTGGGATTTCAAGGGCGTTATTTTCAATGAGCTTTTGCCATCAGGACAAACAATTGATTTAACTCTATACTGCTCACAATTAACAAAAATGGATCAATTAATTAAAAATAAACGCTCAGAACTGGCAAATCGGAAGGGTGTTGTGTTCCACCAAGACAACGCTAGGTCCCATACCTCATTGGTCACTCACAATAAATTATTGAGCCTTGGATGGAACGTTTTGCTCCACCTTCCCTATTCACCAGACCTAGCTCCAAGTGACTATCACATATTCCACTCTCAGCAGAACTCCATGAATGGAAAGAAATTCCAAAAGGAAGGGAACATCAAAAACTACTTGGATCATTTTTTAACAATAAACTTCAGACATTCTATGAACATGGCATTATACAGTTAGTGGAAAGATTGGAAAAAAAATCATATTAAATAATGGTCAATATATTGTAGATTAAAATAAAGTTTATGTCTATAATACATTGAGTTTTATTTCACCCCGAAAAACCGAAAGGACTAATTTGCCAACCCAATATCATTTATCAACATATTTTTAAAAAATTTTTTGACATGATTAAAACAAATACTCTTGTGATATAAATTGTCTATTTAAATACCTACACAGTATTTCTTTTCATCCATATTATATTTTTCATGATTTGTGCCTTCACTCGATTCCAATTGAACATTTCATTGTTTCTGAGGGTCAATGGTGGTGTTTCTTTGGTATTTTTATTCTGGAAATTTTAAGCATAAAAATAAAATAAATTGTCACCATCATGTATTATTTTAACAATTAAACATAAAGATAACGATGATATAGTATCAATATACCTGGAATATTCATTAATAATTCAAAATTTTGTGTTAAAAAAATATATATATTTAAAGAGAAATAACAAAAGTATTTAATTCAAAGTAATTGACAAATTATATCACACATTTCCTCTATCTTTGGCTGGTTCCACATATTACTATATGTAGAGGGCTATACCTGTGCAGATAAACAAGAGCCTGAATGACCACTTAGGAACAATGAACCTGTACAAGAGAGCCGAGAAGAATAAAAAACAAAACAATTCCTTGTCATCTGCACAGATGAGCATCCCTCTGAATGGTTCGCCTGACATTTGACATTAGGAATGAGAATACCTAGCTTAATCAAAACCTGATTTTTTTTTCGTTTATCTAGTGTTCCAGATATAACCTGTTAATGTCATAATCCCCAAATATATTATTACAGTAAGGCTCGAAATTGGTTTTGTACCAATCTAAGCTCCTGTCATGCTCAAATGCCTTGAATGAAGTACCATTCGATTCAGAATATCATGGGGTTATCGAATCATACTCTCTACTTTTCTTTCTGAAATAAATAAAGTCGAAGTAAACATTTTGCTAGCCTTCAATAGTGGAATGGTGGTAAATCGGTGGATCGATATGGGACAAATTGGGATTTGAAGATTTTGATGTGGACACCAATACATGCATTTTCAAGTCTAAAAATGTATCAGTTACGAGATAATGCATGGCAAAGTGTTCACAACCAAACAGCCTCATGTTAATTATAATGCTGCCATGGGGATACATGTCTCATGTCCTTGACTTGGAGGTTCTTATGATCGAGAGAGGAGTTTATATTATTTATCAAAGATGTTTTTTTTTCTGTAAGCTATATTATCTTTACTTCTTCATCAAATCCCAGGATTGTGCCATAATTTTGAAAATAAGAATTGATTTCTCAATGTTATGATATGTTGCATTATTTAATTTTGTTATTAATTAGTCATTTAAACACTGATCAATATACTGTGCGAAATATTGTGGGCCATCTAGTAATAATATTAAAACATAAAAAAAAAAATTGGAATGGGCAGTGTTTTTTTTTTTATTGTCTAAACCACTCCACTAATCATGATTCTCGATGTTACTCATTACTCATGGATGGGTCTACAGGCTTCAATATGTAACAAGTATTATTTTTAATTTAAAAACAGGGCACAAGCCGACAGAATAAACAGTACCTGGTGTGGGGAGTGGGTGAGTAAGGTAATGTGCTCTTTGCTTTAGTACCCAAAGTTAAATAATAATTTATTCTGCTGTATCAACTATGGATCGAATCTGGGTTCGGATGACCCTCCTGGGGCACACTCAGCCTCTATACAATGGGTACTCTTAATAAATAATTAAGGAGAAAACTAGGTAGTTGAGCATAACTGTTGTCAAAGAAACAGTACTTCCTTAGAAAGTACTGAATCAGAGACCCTTCATGGGTTGTAAAAGATACAGCCAATCATAAGAAAAAAATATAAATGAAAACTGTGCTTACCATATTAGTTGAGGCATATTCGATCTTTTCTTTGTTCTGACTCAGCTTCAGAAAGGCTTCCTCCAGCGTTTGCACTTGCTGTTGGATTAAGATATTCTCAGGTGTGTCTTCGCATAACAACCTGCCTTCCCTCATCAGACCTATCTACTGGCAGTAATTTAGACATGAATGTCAAAATGGCACATCTTATCAAAAATTATATATTAATTATATTTTAAAACTGCATATAATTGAAATTTTATATATACTTATAGCTATTTATTTTGTGTTTTATCCGAAAAGTTTGAGGTTCGTTCAGGTTTAAAACAAGATGATTCTCTTTCATCTGTCCTGTTTAATTTGGCATTTGAACTTGCCATTAGGGAGGTAATGAGTACCTATAAAGGATTGAATACCCGTGCTATGCAGATGATTTGGTCCTGTTAAACAAAGACACGGAAACTATAAAACTAAATATGACAATGTTAATGAAAGAGAGTAAAGGACTAGGGTTCAAAAGAAACACGGATAAGACAAAATACATGGTTAGCTGCAAAAATTGTGATAATTCAGGTGATATGGATATAGAAAGGAATGCTTTTGAACACATAGAGAAGTTTAGGTATCTAGGGTCTACGATAACTAGAAAAATAAAATTAAGAGGAGATTAAGGTTATGATGAAGACGGGAAACGCTTGTTATATTTACAGAACTACTTAGCTCCCGTCTCTTGTCCCGGAACTTAAAAATTAGAATCTATAAACCCATCATTCTACCTACAGTTCTTTATGGATACAAAATGTAGTCGCTTACATCAAGGAATGAGCAACGTCTTAAAGTTTTGAAAATAAAATATTGCATAGGATAATCGGATCGAAGAAGGATGAGTTAACTGGAGAGTTTATATGGTTATAAAACATCGAATTGTGTGAATTGTATCTGGTCAATATAATTGAGGTGATTACATAGTGGCAAATTAAATGGGCTTGTAAAATTGTTGGACTTAGTAACGAAATAATTCCCAAAATATTAACTATTGAAGGAAGCTAGTTCTACATATCAGGGCGGATAAATATTCAGGACGCAGTCTTTTAAAAAAATTTTTTTTATCTGTGCCAATCAACCCAAACATGTGGGTCCTCTTCAGGGAGTGGTTCGAGCACTGAATGCTTTCAAGTACTCTTTGCATGAAACTGCAGGAGATTTTGCAACAATACACCATAAAAAAAATGTCTGCTGATAGGGACAAGACTCTGAAACAGCATATTTGGTGTTAACTTGGTTTACTTAAATAAATCTCTACAGAAGTCTGCAGTCACCAAAAACTATCTTCATTAATTATTAATGTTTTATATTTTATAAAAGTTAATAGTAATGTTAAAAATAAAAATAAATATAATCTAATGATCTTGACCATTTTTCATTGAGATATGTACAGTAATTTTTAATCAATTTCTCTAGAATTTTTGTAATATTGTATAGATGAATAAAATCATTTACCTTGTGAGCATTTCTCGCTTCTTCTATGTAATGGGTTGTTATAATAATTGTTCTTCCTGTAGAACTGAGCTTGACCAAGTATTGCCATATACTAAAACCAACAGTTGTGTATTCATGTTATAAATAATAAATGTTATAAATTTAAATATTAAATACAATGGTTATCACTACACTTGTTAACTAAATAAATATATTGTACATTATTTTTATATAGAAAATTGGAATTAAATTATAAAATTACAAATTTAAGTAAAGTGTTGAAATGTCAAAAAACATTTTTTTTTTTTTTTAAGTGTACATAATGTCGGTGTTCTGTCAAAACAGAAAATTCAGTGAATCTTTAACTTGCATATTAGTCAATTCCCTTATAAATCCTCTAATTTAGCAATGACGAAAACAATACCATTATCTGAATTTTCTTATAGAGTATGCTCTCCTGAAAATTCGTGAATTAATTCGACCTTTTAATAAAACTCCGGAAATATGTCTAATAACTACAATGGCATCTTTTAACATTAATTAGCAGTAATAATTATAAATATATTTTATTATAGTGCAGAAATTGTTGACTGTTAATTCTTATAAAAGAACTCAGTTGGGGATTGCAGCCATAGGAAGTGCAAACAAATAAATTATATTTATTTTCTTTGTGTTGATGTCTCAACGTAAGTTTCAGGCCTACATCAGGGCAGCTCGTTCATAGGATATCGGACGAGTAACTGTACTCGGCTGATTGGCTACTTATCTAATGTCCTTTGAACGCGCAGCCCTTATAAAGGCCTGAAACTTAGGTTGAAACTTCGTCACAAAGCAAATAAATATAATTTATTTTTATGTACTTCCAGTAACTGCAAACACCAAGCATATATTTTATTAGTTGGACCATGCAAATAATTCTGATGGTATATTGGTCAGTCAACAAATAGTAAGATAATATGGAAGTAAGCAAATGCAGTAAGTTTTATGAAAGAGAAATTAATATTTGTTGTAAATTGAATAAATTTCAAATCATAACAAATATAATGAAGAGAAGAATAGTTGGGGTGGTCAGTCAAAAAGGAAGGCAAAAATAAATGATAATATTTATTTTTACATATGCCGACGTTTCGACCTGAAGTTCAGGCCTTCATCAGGGCTAAGAAAATAACCAGATAACAAGGTATGAGAAACATAAGTAGTGATGGTAAAAAAAAAAAAATAAATATAAAGTAAAGTTAAATTGTTAGAATAATGACTAAGAACTAAGAAATAAATAATAATAACCATTACAAAGTGTGGAATGATGAAGTAGGCGTAATAAAAAAGGGTGACATAAGTGTTACAATGGGAATCTTAGAATAAAATGTAAAACATAAAATATTTCAATTTAATCAATAAATTTCAATAAGCTGTATCTTTGCTAAAAATTAACCGATTTCGATGACTTTTTTTTTCCTTTTGTAGGGAGTTTAGTAATCTTTTATATAATCATGGGTACAACCAAGGGAAAAGTGTGTAATTTTTTAGTTATTCGCAAAATAAAGTTTGTCTTCTTTCATAACTTGTTTGCCTGAATTTTCGGGGTGATTGAACTATTTTGGCCGCCTGAAGGAGAAAGAAGCCTTCGAAATTGGAGGCTCAATCTTGAGATTTGGTGAAGAATTAACGATGATATGGCTTGCCCATCAAAAACCCCATCGATAAAGAATATAAACTTCTCCTGTCTGGATCATAGAGATCTCAAGTCGACATAATGAGACATGTATTCAATGACAGTACTATAGCTCACGTAAGGTTGTGTGGATGCAAACACTATGCCTTGCGTTATCTCGAAAATAGTACTTTTTTGGGCTTAAAAACGCAGTCTTGATGTACGCATCAAAATCTTCAAGATCCAATTGGTCCCGCATTGATCTACAGACCTGCCACCATTCCAGTATTGAAGCCTAGCAAAATGTTTGTAGAGTATATTGTGTGTATAGTAATTTATTTTAGAAAGAAAAGTGGAGAATACGATTCGTCATTCCCCCGTAAAATTCTGAATCCAACGGTACCCCATTCATGGTATTTGAGCATGACAGGAGCTTATATTTGGTATTATACTGATTTCGAGCCTTATTGTAATGATATATGTGTGGATTAACAGCTATATATAAATATGAATATATTCTATTAATGCTAGATGACTCCAGTAAATAAATCGCATAGTAGGTTGGTCAGTGAACAAGTGATAATTAATATGGAAATAAGTAAATACAATGTATTATAAGAAGGAGGAATCAATTTCATTCAAAACAAATAGCTAAAATATCTTCTCCAAAAATGGACTGATTTCGCATCTTTTGAATCATCCACCAAGCAAATTTTCCATTTCTTTATTCCTTTTTTTCCCTATATTTTCTGGGTTATGTTCATTTTTCACACATGAAGGAGAAGAAAAGAAATGATGGCTCAATTATCGGATTTGATGAAGAATAAACAAATATGGTGTACCGACAAATAAATACCTTTGAGAAATAATATATAGATATTTCTTCTGTTCATTTATCCTAATTTTGGTGTCTTGAGGTTTTATTTTTATATAAATTAGGCCAATTATCACCAAACATTTTATTGATACGTTATTTAATTCGACGTTTCGACCGTACTAAGGGCCATTTTCAAGTCTGGAAAATTGTAATATCATTATTAGTTAACATTCACAATTACAAAAAGAATTTCTTATTAAACTTAAATTTCTTAATTAACTTGTCTATGTCATATTATTTTCGATACACATAAATTTATACAAATCTATACATAAAAAGTATACTCTTTTTCTTATAAAAAAAAACCTTACATGTATGTAACTTTAAACTTTGTTTTTAATGTAAGGTTTAATGTTTAAAGTTATGTACATGTAAGGTTTTTTTTTTTTAAGAAAAAGAGTATACTTTTTATGTATATATTTGGATAAATTTATGTGTATCGAAAATAATATGACATAGACAAGTTAATTAAGAAATTTAAGTTTAATAAGAAATTCTTTTTGTAATTGTGAATGTTAACTAATAATGATATTACAATTTCCCAGACTTGAAAATGGCCCTTAGTATGGTTGAAACGTCGAATTAAATAGCGTATCAATAAAATGTTTGGTGATAATTGGCCTAATTTATATAAAAATAAAATATATAGATATTTTGAATTTGAAAACAAGACTTATACAGGGTAGCAGGGGTATGCCTGTACCAAATCACCTTTGATTTAATTATTTTAGGTAATATTTTAAATCTAATAATAATAAAAAACAAAAATGATCGTATTACCTGTAGCTGAGTATTGGGTCCACTCCCACCGTCGGCTCATCAAGCACTAACAACTTAGGATTATGAACTAAAGCTGCTCCGAAGGAAACTCTTCTCTGTTCTCCGCCACTGGAACAAACATTAAATACAATATATTTATTAACAATATATTTATTAACAATTTATTCCAACAACTTATTTTATATGCCATTCATCTCCTCGTTAAATATTGTTCAGTTCAATTAATACATAATTGAATAAGGGTGAGAATCTTATTTTCCATTCCGCAGCATATGTATGGATCACGGGCGGATCTACGGAGGGGGCTTTCGGGCTGAAGCCCCCCCAAAATGGTAAAATATAACTATGTTTTATGGGAAAATATATTAAAAAATTGTCTCTTAAAGTATTATTATTGGTGTAATTACATTTAAAAGGACTTAAGGAATCACTTAAACACCATTTCATATAGATAGCTAGTTTCTTTCTTTTTTTCCACGGTAATTATCGCCATTTTTTATGAAAAAAAAGCTTTCGGGCCCCCCCCCAAAATTAAATCCTGGATCCGCTAGTGGTATGGATCTAAGAGAGCTAGAGAGACATAACTCATAAGATAAAACCATTGATGAATTTTATAACCTCTTGGGTGAGCCAGACATAGTAAGAAACATTGTGCTGGGAAGACTGTTGGCCAAGTGGCTCATAAGACAGAAGATGAATTCCTCAGAAAAATAATGAGTGAGAACAGAGATATCTCTTTGAGTCATAGGCAGATCTATGGGGAAGGGAGGGAGGTAACTTTCGGGTTGAAGCCCCCCCAAATAGTAAAATATAACCTTGTTTATGGTAAAAAATTATCTCTAAAAGTATTATTGTTCGTCTAATTACATTTAATAGGACTTAAAGAATCACTTAAACACCATTTTGTAGTAGACATCCCCCTCTATTTACTCCTTTAGATGACATTGTGTGAGGGAATGAGAAGGAATATATAATATATAGGAATGTGAGGTTGCACTGTGAATTGTACTCAATTGTGCAGTGGACAAATTGCTCATTGGAAAATCTCATATCGATAAACAATCGAAAAGAAGAAAAAAGGTCCGATCAGGCAGCAGCAGCTGGAAGAGGACGCCAAGCACTTGAGGCATGGACACCAACACAAGAAGACGTCATCTGGGAAGAGAGCCTTACTACATTGAACACCAAGATTATCAAGCCGACCATTCACTTATATATATTCATTTATTATCAGTTGTAAAAATAAATTTGTTTTATTATACAGGAGTGAAAAGTCATTTTATTTAGTTGTCCTATATGCCTCACAACTGAAGAATAACAAACCAGGTGAGTCAATTCATTCAAAGTGTATTTACGAAGTCCCACATTTCATATATATATTCTTATTGTTTCTTCTCACACAGTGTCACAAAGGTATTAGATTCCCAATCACAGTTAAACACCCTCAAAAGTCGATATCCAGTGCCGGGGTTTTGTTTTAATAATTCACGAGTGTAAAAAACCTTAATCCCCGATATAAAAGCGGAAGGCTATTCGCTATTCCCGCCAAAACATCTTTATTTTACATTTAACTTTCAGTAGGTTATTTACAATTTCATGTAGGTAGTTAGTTTCTTTATTTCTTCCGAAGTAATTATTCTAATATATACATACAAAAAAAAAAATCTTTTGGGTTGAAGTTCCCCCAAAATTAAATCCTGGATCCGTTAGTGTCTTGAGTTATAGGCGTCATTGGAGAGACTTTACCAGGCAACCCTCCTATCAACCACAATGGGCTTATGGTCTATTTTCTCAAACTTCCTAGTTTTATATCTTCACATGTCTATCAATGGTTGGAACTTTTAAAATCTTTAGTCTTCTTGTAGTTTTAATTATTAAAAAACTTCTTTTTGTAGTTTTAATTATTATTAGAACTTTAGACCAAACGATAGAAGTAAAAAAATAAAAAAGACGAGATAAATAATATGAAACATAAATTGGTTTTTGTTATATATTCACTAAGTAATAACATTTACAATGTATACAATTATCATTGTGTTTAAATTACTCTAATAAACTTTGTTTTGGCTGATCGTCGTTTGTATCATAATCTTCTTTTATTTTATTTTTTCTTTTTTTCTTTTTTCTTTTCTTTTTTTCCTATCCCCTCAGGAATTTCTTGATTACAAATACAATATATATATATACATGTTATATATACATAAATTTTTCAATTTCCTTTTATTGCCCAAGAGTATTTTAAGGTAAGAGGGTTCTGCACGCTGTATTCGTTCTTTGCATCTGTGGCCAGAGGCCTTTTATTATATCACTGGGCGTGGAGGGACCGCCCTCTATCATAATCATAATATCGTACCATAATCTAAAAATGATACAATAGGTTTATTATAACTAAAATATTCAATGAATACGGGAATCAGTAAATTTTCGAAACTATCGAATGCAACAGAAATTTAAATAAAAACACATAATTTCTTATTTTTGCGGCTAATTGAAAAAAAAACATTTATATTGATCCATGGTATTTAAATTTTAAGATATTTTATTACAAATGTTCAAAACAGTCATTATTATTTATTTATTGCAACTATCTTTTCTCCTTTCCGACTGATTAACTCGGCGTCACGTCAAAATACATTTTGTGATTTATAGCTCATTGCAAAGAAGACGAAATGCAGAAAATTTATCTCACTTACAGTATGTAGGTTCGATTTTTAGTTTCTGTGATATTTTAAATCACGTGCTCAACAAAAGTCGTCATCATTTGGTTTTCTACGCCATTTTTTCCCTTTTCTCTAACACGTCGTTGCCTTAAGATATACTTTCAAAACAAACGAGCGAAATACGACCAGCAACGATACAAGTTGCGAACAAAATGGCGAAATAAAAACAAATACAAATTCTTATTATTTTGAAAAATGTACGTTGAGATGGTATGAACTTATAGAGAGGATGAACGATAGGTAATAGATGATTTAAAAACAAGCATATATATATTGATATATAATGTATATAGGAATCAAATATAAAAGATGTGTTTGAATGGGAGAATTAGAAGTGATCGTCCTCAAAGATTTAGGGAACCTAAAACATATTGGGCTGTCTGAAAATTATGCAGAATTTCATATTTTTATTATATGTCCCCTCTGTATAACAAAATATTTACGTTTGACGGATTATTACTTTTACTTATCAACACAGGGGGATCTACGGGGAAAGGGAGACCTTTCGGGATGAAGCCACCGAAAATAGTAAAATACAACTATAATTTATGGGGGGGAAATATAAAAAAATTATCTCTTAAAGTATTATTGTTCGTCTAATTACATTTAATAGGACTTCAAAAATCATTTAAACATTATTTCATATAGGTTGATATCATCTTTTTTTTTTCGAAAGTAATTATCGTTATATATACAATTCGTATATATATCGTATATAAATCGTTATATATACAATTCCTCTTCCCAATCCAATCAGACGCTGGTTAAATACATACTATGTTATAAGGATTTAATTTTCTTTAGACATTATTTTTTTTCTCTTATTTTTTATTGTTTTATTCTGTGTTGAACGTGAATTTTCATCACCACTCACTAAGCATTGTGAGTAGATAAAATTTGTTTTTCTTAAGTTCTAATTTGTTATTCATGAAATGTATTTCAGTGAAATGTATTTTATTTCTAATTATCTTCAACATACTTCTCGCTATGTGTGTATATATACTTTATTTTATTTTCTCTTCTTCTAATCTTTACGCATAATCACTTAAATATCTTAGGGAACATATGTATATCATTATTTGTTTTTTTATATATTTTTTGTTTTAGTTTTTACAATTTCTTTCCCTACATATTAACAGTTATTATTATTTTTTTTTATTTTTATATTCCATCACTACAATGCTTTACCTATAAAATAGATTTTACTTTCCTTTATAATTTCATTCAGTGATTATTATGCAATTATTTTAGCTCCAATATTGTAGTACTGAACCCCTATCACCAAACTGTCCTCGTTAATTTATCCTAAGAGCTTAATTAATACTTAATGTATTACATGTATTTTGTCATTATTCATTGTAATAAGTCTTTTGACCAGATTTGTAGTTAATATATATGAACAATACTGTTATTCTAAAGGGACCTAGTTCCAGAATAAAGATGATTTTTCTATTCTATTCTATTCTATTCTATATATGAAAAAAAGAGCTTTCATGCTGAAGCCCTCCCAAAATTAAATCCTGGATCCGCTAGTGCTTATCTATATATGACATGTTTAGTAAGAAAAAGTATTGCGATCGTGAAAATTTTCTAATCCAAATTTCTACACTCTGAGTCTACTACTACTAACAGTGTTAAGTTGGCTAGCTGAGGTTTTATAAATTGTGAAATGAATATACCAAAGATATATATCTATCTCACCTCAAACTGCCGACCCTCTTGTTCCATTCCGGCAGCTCCAAGACTTTGGTAAGTTCGGCCATCCTCGTCTTCATTTCGTCTTTGCTGAGTCCGAAGAGTGTGCCGTAGAACCTCAGGACTTCCTTTATCGTGAACTCTTTGAAAAGTGCTATTTCCTTAAATTAAAAATCATTTAGAATCAATTTAGGGTGACATTTCTAAATCTTTTTTTGTTTTATTATTATTATTTATATGATATTTACAACTGTATAAAAAAATACATCTAGTAAATTCGTACATGGATATAATGACATGAAACACATGTTGAGAAATTACCCATTGGTAGCACTCTAATAATATATCTATATTAGAAGATCACGAGGCCATCTTCTTTCCAGACGCCTCGGAGGGTTATCAGGAATTGAATAGGAAGCAAGGTTAGAAACAAGAGGGTTGGGATAGTTATGAAGTTTATTATGGAAGGATAGATATTTGGATTGGGCCAAATCTGAAACGTAAGGAATATTAAGGTTATTGTAGATGATTTTATTTGTAACAAAGTAAGGAGCATAAGAGCAGAGAGAGGAGGAAGTCATTGGTTTACGACGTATCTAAATCTAAAAATATAAATTATATAAACTTTTTTTAGAAACCTTAAAATAAATTTGGAATATAATTTCAATATGTCTAACAAAAATTCAAAATTAAGCAACAAAATTACACTATACTAATTAAAGTATAGTACATTCAGTTTTTATTAATGGGGACTTCGGAAAAAAATGTATCATCGAAATAAAATTTTATGGTGCTTGTGAGCGACGCGGCCTCTATGGACTGTTATCTGCAGTTATCTTGTTATTTAAAGTATTGTTATTTATATTTCTTATTATTAAATTACTATATTATTATTATATTAATATATACATGTATATGTATTTATAAGAAACACCCAAAAAAGAGGCAACACCAAATATATTTATATCTCTTATTATACGAGGGTCTAATTTCATATGAAGATATGGATTATCAGTGCCTTATAGCAGTTATCATTGTTGAGGTTATAAACATTTAATAACAAGAAATATAAATAACAACAACACTTTAAATAACAAGATAACTGCAGATAGCAGTCCATAGAGGCCGCGTCGCTCACAAGTACCCAAATTTGCAATAAGAATAATTATAATTATATAATAATATAAATTGGTAATAAGGCGCTTAATAAGATGTTCAATATAAATTTTCAAAGAAATAAAACATTGGTCCGAACTATGGTTTCGTACAGTTTATTTTATGTTGATAAAAAATAATGCAATCTGGACTACAGAAGTACTATTTTTAAAAACATATCCCTGTTTTTTCCCAATACTTTTTATATCGATTTATCGAGTTTAGCTATCGAAAACCAATATGTTTTTTTAAAAAAATATCTAGAATGAAGGGTGACTCACCGATTTTAATTTTATTCTTTAACACCATTTGGAACTGCACACTAGCACAACTAGCAAGACCCTTCCTTATTTTTAATAGATTAAGTCAAATTCAAATTAACAAGTTAATAAATAAAAGTAGTTATAAATATATATATTTAGCATTTTTTGACAAAACAGATAATTGGATAAATAGTTTTAAATAATTATTTTATTTTTAAATTAGTTTATATTTATATGATATATTTATAGATTAAAAGTGTTATGGACGATTAAGAAATTGAGTCTTATGAAGGATAAGCAGAAAAGCATATCACAATATGATATAAATAATATAAAATATCATATAATAGTTAATATACTGTATTTAATAGGAAATGTCTAGATGGGAAAATAACTACTGGCACCTAGGTAAAATCAAACTACCACCTTCAGATAAATAAATAAATACCATTTCTCGTACAAATTTTTAGTCTAAAATCTTTATTTGGTATTAGGAGAGTATTAGTTAACAGGAGCTCAACACATATTTAATTAACTGAACAGCTGTGTAATTAGTACAGAGCTAATAGGAGAGCTCCAGTAACCTACTACGCTTCTAATACTAAAATAAAGTAAAATATGACATACACTAAAAACGTTTTTATATAACAGAGATATATTTCCCGTTCCACATATTTATAAATATTTAGTTAACCTATATATTATTATCATGGGTGATAAATATTCAGGATGCAGTCATTATAAAGTTTTTATTAGTGCCGACGTTTCAACCCAAACGTATGGTTGGTTCGTCATCAGGGCGTGGTTCGAGCACTGAAGGTATTCAAGTACTCTGCCAGTACTTGAATACTTTTAGTGCTCGAACCACGCCCTGATGATGATCCACATGTTTGGGTTGAAACGTCGGCACTAATAACAACTTTATAATGACTGCGTCCTGAATATTTATCACCCATGGTATGTAAAAAAATCGACTAACTTCCTTCAATTATATATTATCATTACTGTCAACTACTTTGGTCGGAACGTCGGCACAAATAAAATAAAGTTAATTTATTTTTACCTTGTTCTTCCAATGACTGCAATCCTCAACCAATTTCTCTTCAACAATAATTTATTTTTTAACTTAAAACACAGACGTAGCATGCCTGTATTAATTGACTTCGTGTCTGTTATGTAACTTACATCTTTTATTTTCTCTCCCAATTGTAAAAAAAAACAATTGCGCTTGAATAACATAATGCGATTAATGAGGCGGTGGTAGAGATCAGACCGCGTTACATCATTCAAGGGCGAACTCATGGCATTGCCGTCAGTATTACTAGTCTGAGAGCACGTCAATTATCTGAAGATAATTTTGAAAATATTTTTTTTTAATATACATAACATTTATATTTTAAAAAATCTACTGCGCTCAACACACAACTTTCACTTACCGCTCTACTTTGAATAGAAATTATTTTCTGGCAATGCCGGGCTATTGTAAAATTTTTGAAGTGCATTTTAAACCGAGCTAAAGCTTAAAGCTTAAAGATGACAGATCATTAAGACCATTATAAATACAAAAATTCTATTTATTATATCGACGGTATGCAATAAAATTCTAGTCACTCCATCTGCTTTTATAAACCACACAACTTTCTTTGCTTTTATAAACCAAAGAATGACTAATTCCAATTTCAACATTTTTGAGTAATGTCATTTTAGTGATATTTTTAATTGAAAAAGTTATCTATGCAGGCAGTGAGTAAGTTGATTCCGGACTAGCTGATTGAAGTGTTGAAATATAGAACTGTGAATAAAGGTATAAATATTGCCACTAGAAACATCACTAAAATTAATAATGAAGAATGTTAAAATTGGAGTTAGTCATTCTGTCAACCGAAAGGTTCATATAAGTCTCTACAGACGTTTGAAAGTATATCTGAATATTTAATATTGAATATTGAAATCGGTCTTGGTCTTGCACTTTGCAAGATTTTCGTTGCCTTGCCATGGATAGGTCAAAAGTTGTCTCACTAATTGTAAGTGGATAATGTTGGTATTTCACAAAGAGAAAATTCATCAAATTTTTCAATAATTTAATTTTGTAAAAGGTCACTTGATGATTTTTTGGAATAAATGGCCGATAGATACCTACTTATTTAAATATAATATCGTATCTAGAGTTAATACTCTATAGTAAATATATTTGAGGTTATAAAAATATCCATAAAATATTTTTATATTTCACTTCTTCTTTCCCACAAGTACAATGAAATAGTATTTTAAACAATAGCATTAGCTTGATTCAGTGGATTTTAAATACTTTTTTTTTCAATCTTAGAAAAACATTTTATTAAAAAAAAAAGTTTACATATAGTAAGAAAATTTCATTTAATTTTCTTGAAAACATGTGATTTACGTTAAATAATATTTGTTTTCAAAAATTGTTATTTATAATTTGTTTGCCACTCCCCGTTACTTTTTACAACTTTCTATATTAGATATTGTTTTTTTCTAAAATTCTCCGCTTTCAAGCGATATATTATACGTATACCTTCTGACTATTATTTCCGGAGATTCATTTTCGACCTGGTTAAGAATTTTTGTTTTTTCTTCTTTATTCAATTATCAAATTCTTTCAAAAGTTATATTTAGCATTTTTTCGTAACTTTTAATAATGTGAGATGATTAATCATTTAAAATAAACCAGAAAACAGAAAACTTTAAATAAACTAGAGATGTACAAAACAAATAAAATTATCTACAATAATATCATAATAAAAATAATCTCTGCTTAGAAATCTTAATCTCCAACACGGGCGGATCTACGGGAGGGGGATGGGCTTTCGGGCTGAAGCCCCCCCCAAAATGGAAAAATATAACCATGTTTTATGGGGAAAAAAATTTTAAAAATACCTCTTAAAGTATTATTGTTTGTGTAATTACATTTAAAAGTACTTAAGGAATAACTTAAACACCATTTTATATAGGTAGTTATTTTCTTTCTGTTTTTCCAAAGTAATTATCGTTATTTTTCTGAAAAAAAAAAGTTTCGGGCTGAAGCCCTCCCCAAAATTAAATCCTGGATCCGCTAGTGATCTCCAATAATTAAAATAGTTAAGTGAAAGTAAAAAAAAAAAAACACTTCAGTACATTTACAATACCTTACAAAACAAAACAAATGAAACTATGTACAAGATACTTAAGACTAATATAATTTAAACCAGCCGCCATCTTTTCAGGTAGCATGATCCGCCTGGCAAATTCACGTTTTTTTTTAAATAAGCGTAATGTATATCTAAAAAAAAACTTTCAAAATTTTCTTCAGATAATGTCAATTTTTTTTTTTTTTTTTGCATTCCGACTAAACAGTTTCAATCTGATCACGAGCCTTTATTTATTACATTGAAATCGTAGTTACGTGTAGATTTTCATGGTACTAGCCATATTGGATATTGACCATTCCAAAGACAAATACGTATGTATGAAGGTCTGACCTGTGGCATATAGCCTACATCCTTTCTGTTGTCCACGGCTAGACGTATCCTTCCGGAGTCCAAAGGCCTAAGTCCGAGGAGGCAGTTTAAGAGAATGGTCTTACCACAGCCACTAGGTCCGAGGAGTCCGTATCTGGAAATAACGATAAGTATCTATATACCATTTAATTATATATTAAATATTAATTAATTAACATAGAAGAAGAAAAATTTTTTTTCTGGCACATATAGTCCTGTAAGAATAATGATAATGAACAATAGAAGCGTCATTTGTCTGACGTAAAATGACAAGAAATAATTGAATTACAGAGTGATGTAAACTTAGAATTAATATAAAGAATAAGCATAATTAAAAAATAAAATTATAGATAAATATCAGCTGTTTGAATATTTGTACTGATGAGCAGCATAGATAATCTATGGTTAACTGTAAAATAATAGTAAAATGAGGCTGACGTCACCTAAATACGAAAATTTCATTCTAACATATATTCGGAACATTGATTGGTGTTTAAAAGAAATTATATTATATTTGTTTATTTAGAAATATTACATTCTGTCACATCAAGGACATTTATAATAGTGTTCAGAGAAAGCACACTCACACTCTATTTACAATAAAAAAAAAAAATAATACAGAAACTTAATAATAATAAATACAATAAAATAAAATAAAAATAAATACAATAATATAAAATAAATGTATATAAACAAAAGAACTAACCTAATCATACACACTCGGGCTTGAGTGGAGGATCTGGCCATTGCCAAAACTCCAATAGATGCTTATTTACAAAAGGTCTCTGGGCCACTGCCGCTTCAACCTTCGAGGAGGATTGTAAGGATGGGTGGTGCTGGATAGAGATTGTGCAAGGGGATTTGGATGATAGGTAAGGTTCTGGTGAAATTTGGAGAATTTTTCTGGAATAAGGTCTAGGACAAATGGGATATTAAGGTCATGGTGTAGGATTTTGTTATTTACATAGAACGGAGCATCAACTATTGTTCGAAGGACTTTAGATTGAAAGGATTGAATACGTTTGATGTTAGAAGCTTTTGCTGTCCCCCACAGTTCAAGTCCGTATGTCCATATAGGTTTCAGTATTGTCTTGTAGATAAGTAATTTGTTTTCAATAGAAAGTTTGGATTTTCTGTTTAGTAGTCTGTATAGCTGGCCGTATCGTCGGTTGAGTTCTTGTCTTTTGAGTCTAGTATGTGGGTTCCACGTTAGTTAAAAGGAATTAAAGATGTTTTTTTTTCGTATGGAGATGGGTAAGGAATTCCAAAACAAGGTAGCAAGGATTACAAAAGATTTTTTCAAGGAAGAAGTTCTATAAAAAGGAATATACATTTTTTTTTTTATTCTTTTCCTTTTATGGTAACCCCAAAGAAGGAGAGCTTATTAAGTGACTATTACATGCGCCATGCCTATTACAAGGATATGTATATATATATATATATATATATATATATATATATATATATATATATATATATATATATATAAGTCACCGTCTAGGCAGTTTTGGGCAAAAAGGATTTTAATTATATTTTTAAAATATATTATTTAAAATAACATTTGAGAAATTTGAGGTTTCCGAGTTCACTTATCTAGGATCTGTAGGCACGCAGGATAACAATTCCAATATTGAGATAAGAAGAAGGACCATAGCAGCCAACAAGTGCTACTTTGCACTAGCGGATCCAGGATTTAATTTTTGGGGGGGGGGAGAGGAGGCTTCAGCCTTAATGGTATTTTTTTCCCATAAAAATAACGATAGTTACTTTGGAAAAAAAAAAAGGAACTAACTATCTATATGAAATAGTGTTTAAGTGATTCCTAAAGTCCTTTTAAATGTAATTACACGAACAATAATACTGATAATAATAGAGATAATTTTTTAATATTTTTTTTCCATAAACAAACACAAATGTTTATATGAGAAGGAGTTAGTCGAGGGTGCGGTCAAATAAATAAAAAAAATTAAAATATATAAATAATTTTAATTTTTGCCGACGTTTCGACCCACTTTGCAGGCCGTCTTCAGGGCTACAAAAGATACAAACATGTTGGAAATATAAAAATAAAATAAAAAATAAATATAAGTCTATATAAATTACGAAGAAGTTGTCAGATACAGAAATAAAAGATAAAGAAAATAAATACATGATAAGAAAATAAATAAAAGAAAATAAATACATTATTATAATAGATTATTAAGTATAAATAACTCTATAAGAAAACAATAATTTTAAAAGAATACTTTATAGAGTTATTTATACTTAATAATCTATCCCAACAATATTACACTAATGTTACCCTATTAATCTTTCAATTTCTTCACTTCTTAACCTTTAGTCCCGTTATCTGTTTATTTACAATTAAAGGTAACCTCCACTTGCTTGTTATCCACTGATATCTTATTATTATGTTATCTTATCCATATTTTAACTTTACTGTAACAATAGTTATTCAATTTTCAATCTATTTATTCGTTAACATTCATGTATTCATTTTCTTTTATCTATTTTCTTATCATGTATTTATTTTCTTTATCTTTTATTTCTGTATCTGACAACTTCTTCGTAATTTATATATACTTATATTTATTTTTTATTTTATTTTTATTTTTTCAACATGTTTGTATCTTTTGTAGCCCTGAAGACGACCTGCAAAGTGGGTCGAAACGTCGGCAAAAATTGAAATTATTTATATATTTTAATTTTTTTTATTTATTTGACCGCACCCTCGACTAACTCCTTCTCATATCATATCAACGGTCAACCATCTCTACATCATTACAAATGTTTATATTATATAATTGTATTATATTAAAACATGTTTATATTTTACCATTTTGGTGGAAAGTGCTTCAGCCCCAAAGCCTCTCCCCCTCCTCCGCCCCCCCCCCGGTAGGCGGGACGACAGACGGGATTTCGTGGACATGGACCTAGAACTCGTAAATGATGTTGGATTAACTCGATATTTAGTATACTTATGTTTTCAAGGCAAAGGAACACGAATATGACGACAGAATTTGAAAATCTTGGCGAAAAAAAAATCCTTGTTTCTTTGTTTAAACCTGGGAATTTCTAAACTTGACAATAAATTAATTTCGAAAATGTTAGATGCTCATAAAACGTTAGATACCTATTTATAATAATAGTCCTCAATCCATTCCCTCACGACAAGATCCCGACCCTTTGACCTATACATCCCTTCTCATAGATCTGCCTCATTCCAAAATTTCTTTATAGCCCGCTCTGTCAACTTTTGGAATTCCCTCCCGATCAAAATTCGACATGCCCCTTCCCTGTACACATTCAAAAACCTCCGATTCCAATTCCTGTTCCAAAAACAGTCAGATAACAGCTAACTATTAATATTATATATGTATTGTGTAGCAATCATATAATCATAATACTTGGTAAGAGATAGTACATGCATTTCCTACTATCGATGTAGGAATTTCAATACATACATTTTTTTTTTATTCAATTATAATTAACTGTTTATTTATATATATATATTCAAGTAAAGTTTTATTTTTTTTATTTTATGAAATGAACTCATTGTATCTCTTTTTCGTTCTTCATTTCTCAAAGTGTATGTTTATGTTGTTCAACCCTTATATATAATTTTGTTCATAGTTCAAGTGATTCGTTCATAGTTTTAATTGTTTTGTTCATAATTTTAAATGCTCTGTACATAGTTTTATCTGTTTTGTATATAGCTTGTGCACCTAAGGTTTTCTTTACTTTTTATTTTATTTTATCAATTTTATTTATTGTTTTAAACGTTTAGACCAGTAATATTCTATTATTTTGTACATTATTGTTATTCTGAAGGGACTTAGTCCCAGAATAAAGTTTTTTTTTATCTATCTATCTATCTATAACTACTGTCTATATTAATACATACAAGCGTTATTTTCATTTTTTTTTTAATTTTAAAAACACAATAAATTACAAAATATGATTATAATGTATGTATATGTAATAGCTTAAAAAACGTATTGTTTATTAATCATAAATATTCATTTTATGATAGTTCTTATAGAATAATAAACATTTTATTTTATTTTTATTACAAAAAAATTTAAAAAGCGTCGATCATATTTTGAACACTATCGATACTTCCTCACATTTTCCAATGTAAAGAGTATCTTATTTTTTCATTAATTTTAAAGATTGTATTAACAACAACTGATCCAGATCAAATCAAAAAGGTTCAACAAAACACTCTCAGATTCAATTTACCAATATGAAATTATAACGATATTTAAAAATAATAAGAGTTAGAGATTGAAAACAATTACATTTTATTACTGACAGGCAGTAATCTTAGTGCAACAAGTACATAAAAGTTGTTTTTTTCTTGAGATCATATTATACTCATTGACTCCATCTTTTATTTAATTTTAAACTTTAGTTCATTTAACGGTTTTGTGTTTGTTTATTTATTTAGATCAGAGTGAAAACAAAGGATGGTTATATACAGATAAATAAAAAATATAAAAGATTATTTCTTATTTAGATAGAAAAAATTAAAATTTTAAAACAATAGAAACGAAGATTTAATATTTAATGTTAATATTTTTTATTGTTTTGGTTTGAGGTATTTTTCGAAAAAAATAGCTATAGAACCTTATTTTCTTTTAATACAATTCTTAAAACTAAATTTCATAGCATGCCTAGTTATAGGATATATTAGTACATACCTAGAAATTGTATGAACATTTATATATACATATATAATTTTAAATATTTTTAACTACCTTCGGGCGGACCATGGCGATTTAAATTAATATGAATTTATCTTTAAAAATGACTGCTAAAAATTTGTAAAAAATCGATTTTTCAAAGTTTTTTTAAATCACAGTATTTATCAAAATTTGATTTAAAACATCTATTTTTGTTAACAAAAATGAAAAAAAGATTCGAAATAAAACAAGTTTTCTAAATGATTATGTATTAAGTGTAACGTACACTTTATAAAAATACTTTTTTATTTTGTATTTTAAAAAGAAAATACAGTTACAAACAATCTGCACCAAATTTTACTTCTTAAAATGAAGAATACAAAAAAACGCATCTAGCCAAATCTGTCGTTCGGGTATTTGAGATAGTCAAGTATATGGCGCGGTGTGAGGTTAGAATTTTAAATTAATCTGAGGAATCTGGACAGAAAACGAAATCTGGTGCGCGCAACACACAACTTTCACTTACCGCTCTACCTTGAATAGAAATTAAAGGAAGGAGATGGTCCGGGGTTGCGGTCATAAAAAGGCTAAATAGTGGTAAAACTATTTTATTGAAAGCCAACGTTTCGACCCGACTTTGCAGGTCTTCATCAGGGCTAGAACGGACAAGATACAAAAAGATAGAGAATTGTGGAAATTAGATAATATTTAGACATAATTTATAAACAATGTGAATAAGCTTATTAGAATTATAAACAGTAAGTACAATACAATATGGACTAAGTAAGCTGAGTAACAAGATCCTAAAATAAAGTAAATAGATGCTAACAACTGTTGTAGTGTAATATATAACAAATGAAATGTTGTAATACTCTTACAACACCGATCCAATGTAGTTTACCGGATACCTTGCTCTACTCCTAATTGCAATAGCTCCTATATTGGTGAAACCAAAAACTATCTCAAAACCCGCATTTCCCAACATAAAACGTCCATAACTTCCCGGACTCCTTCCGCCTCCAAACTATCAGAACATGCTTTAACACTCAACCACTCATTTGATTTTGAAAAAACCTCTATCCTTTCCACGGTCCCTAACCATGAAAAAAGACTCATTTCCGAATCTATCCACATTCACATGGAACACAATCCCGTTAATCACAAACTAGACAAAAACTGTATTTCTCTTACATTTAGACACATTTTAAGTCTTGTAAGGGAAAAATAACTTAAATATTCTATTCTATTATTTTCATCGACTCTCAATTTTTATTAATTAATTCATTTAATTGTTTATTATTCTAAATATTCCTTCTTTGTATGATCTCTCTTCTATTTTATTCTAAATTTACATTTACACTCTACACCAATGTATGACCACCCTATTTTTTTTTTTCCCCTCTCTATACTTTTAAGTTAGCTCTGCAATGTATGTATGTTAATGAAGTTATTTCTATATTTACATTTTACTCTTTACCAATTTTGGGTTTATTCACATTGTATTCTGATCTAGAATCATGAAATACCTCTCACATCTCTCAACTCTATTTTATATGTATATTTATATATTTATAATTTAATATTTATAGATATAGTATTTTTCCATTGTATCCATCCATATCTTCAAAAATTCCTAGGTACTGTACATTCCTGGGTTTTTCAATCTTTACTTAGTTAACACATGTTAACTCCCCCTATACCTGCAATCCTTACCGCTGCCTTTCCAGTTCTAAGTGAAACTCCTAGAGGAACACACCTGTAAGTCTCTAATCTTATTTTTTCTCCTGTAGATTTTGTAGAATTATACTCACATTTTCATTTGTTATATATTACACTACAACAATTGTTAGCATCTATTTACTTTATTTTAGGATCTTGTTACTCAGCTTACTTAGTCCATATTGTATTGTACTTACTGTTTATAATTCTAATAAGCTTATTCACATTGTTTATAAATTATGTCTAAATATTATCTAATTTCCACAATTCTCTATCTTTTTGTATCTTGTCCGTTCTAGCCCTGATGAAGACCTGCAAAGTCGGGTCGAAACGTTGGCTTTCAATAAAATAGTTTTACCACTATTTAGCCTTTTTATGACCGCAATCCCGGACCATCTCCTTCCTTTATAATGCAACGGTCAACCATTAAATATTCAATTTGAATAGAAATTATTTTCTGGCAATGTTGGGTATTATAAAATTTTCGAAGTGCATTTCTAACTTAAAGCTTATAGCTAACAAACCATTAATATTATTAACAAAATCCTATTTATTATATCAACGACTGATTATGGATTGTACGACTATTACCTATTAAACTGTTATTTTCCATAGCAAAGTTTACTAAAATGGAATAACGAGATTTGCATTGTCTGTTACAGATAGGTCAAAAGTTATCACATTGATTGTAAGTGGATACTTTTGGGATACCACAAAGAGAAAATTCATCAAACTATTAACTCATTTAATTTTATAAAAGTTTAAATGATGATTTTTCGAAATAAACGGACGATTGGTACCTTATTATTTAAATATAATATCAGATTTAGAGTTATTAAACTGCAATAAATGTACTTAAGGTTATAAAGATATGCTTTATAAACCCATGAAATGTTTTTATATTTCAATTCTTCTTTCACATAAGTACAATGAAATAGTATTTTAAACAATGTCATTGCCTTGATTCAGTGGATTTTAAATACTTTTTTTCAAACTTTGAACAATTTTAAAAGTTTACATTTATTAAGAAAATCTCATTCAATTTCCTTGGAAACATGTGTTTTACGTTAAATAATGATAGTTTTCATAATTTATTATTTTTCGCCATTCTCCGTTACCTTCTACAAATTTATTATTTTTTAATAAATAACAAATAATTGAATAAGCATTTTTCTTTTTTCTCGTTTATTCAATTATCAAATTATTTAAGAAGTTATATTTAGCCTCTTTTTAATAACTTCTAATAATAAGACCTACCTGATATTAAATATCACTTAATAATACACTGATATACTGTGTTTGATCAAAATCGTTTGAGCCGTTTTCGAATACATCGTAAAAATGTGTAACATCGATTGTATAAAGTGTCACTTCTGGTTAGCCAATTTTCACAAAAACCTTGCTGAAACATCTCAGGTATATACAAACCTTAAATATGCAATCTCACTTTTATACAACTTTTCGTTTTTGAGCTAGACCTGTCACATACAGACACACACAGACCATTTTTCGAGACATGGTTATTTGGATTCAGGAGACCTCGAAACATTTTTTTTCGTTAAAAACTCAGATTCGAAAATTTTCACGCTCGCAATACTGTTCCTTACTATATATTTCATATATAGGTAAGTGAAAGTAATAACTATCCGAGTTACACAACTTCTACTGTACCATCATTTGCTCTTATAAATATATAAATCGGACTACAGCACCTGGATCTCTCTGTAATAATAAAGTGAACTGAAATATATTTATAGAAACCGTCAGGAAGTTATCAGTCATTCATTGATTATAATGAATTGACGAACACCATCGCCGAGAGCACGGGACCTTCAAAGACACCATTATGAATTCAAATCATAACTGTGAATGGAAGGAGAATCGTGAATCATTCCATCTATAAGTCACCGAAATCCTTTTGTTCCAATTCGCTACTGAGGCAAAGATAAAATACATTTCGGCTGTATATATATTAAAAAAGTTGTCAAAATTTCTATTAATTATTTAGAACACCACGTTAGAACCAGAGATTATTTCATTTTATTTTTATTTTTTGAAACGACAAAAAACCGCTCGACATTTCCAACTACTCCAGCACTTCTAGAAAAACGCTCTAAACTTCCAATTAATTACAAAAGACTCATTTACATGACTATAATAAGGTCTAGTTGGACTTACGAAGTTGACCTATGGAGATCCACAAAGCCATCGAATTCCTCACGTTTCCAATCATTACAATCCAAAATTCTTCGTAAAATCCTTAATGCTTCCTACTTTGTAATAAATGAAATTATCCACAATGACTTTAATGTTTCTTATGTTTCAGATTTGGCCCTATCCCTACCTATCCCAACACTGTCATCACCACATATGCCGATGACACATGTATCCGATCAGTAAATAATGACCCCTGAATTGTATCCCAAATGCTTCAATCACACATCATAAATCTTGAAGAATGGTGTCAATACTGGAGAATTAAAATAAACTCCAATAGATCCCACCAAATTACCTTTACCCTTTGGCGTAAACCAATGACTTCCTGTCCTACAGTTTCCTTTAACAATAATCCACTTGTCCCTGTTGAGCAAATCCGCTACCTAGGACTCGGCCTGGACAAACGACTAACTTGGGTTTCTCATACCGGACTGAAACGACAAGAAACCTCTCTACGTTTCCGATTACCCCAGCACTTACTAGAAAAACGCTCTAAACTTCCAATTAATTACAAAAGACTCATTTACATGACTATAATAAGGCCTAGTTGGACTTACGAAGTTGATCTATGGGGATCCACAAAGCCATCGAATAACTCACGTATCCAATCCTTACAATCCAAAATCCTTCGTAAAATCCTCAATGCTCCTTACTTTGTTACTAATAAAATTATCCATAATGACCTTAACTTTAGTTATGTTTCAGATTCGGCCCAATCCAGATTCCTGTCTTTCCATAATAAACTTCAGAACAATCCAAACCCTCTCGTTTTTAACCTTGCTTCCTCTTCAATTCCTGATAACCCTCCGAGGCGTCTGAAAAGAAGATGGCCTCGTATGTAGACATATTATTAGAGTGCTAACAGTAGGTAGTTTTTCAACAAGTGTTTTCATGTCATTATACCAATTTTTACAAATTTACTAAATGTATGTAAGTCGCCTGTACTCCAGTTGGATCCTGAGATTTTTTTTAGGAGAAACTATCTCATAATAATTAATTGATTATTTCATTGATGTTTCTACAACAATAGATTTCTCACAGTTTTCCGTCACCTAATGAATGATAATTTATTCAAAGTTATTCACGATTACTATACATAATACGGTAATATAGATCGCTTTTCCGGCTGTCAGGAATGATGGATTTTCATGAATGAGTTATAAAATGAAAAGAAATATCATTGAGAAGTGACGAATCCCGATTTAAAAACGTAAACCTTCAATTACGAGGTGGACAACAAAACCCTGTATAATAGTTCGTTTTAAAGTCACATAATGAACCGTTTTCGAGATAAACCACAACTCTTGTCTAAAGCAATGGTTGCCATGGAATACTTATCGCTTGTTTAAGTTTTAAAAATTAAAATATTGCTATTCATGGTAGTCATTGACTAACCACTAGTCCTGGTACTGATACTGTCGAACTGAAGGAGTATTTACCCTGGTCACTAGCGGATTCAGGATTTAATTTAGGGGGGGGGCTTCAGCCCGAAAGTTTTTTTTCCATAAAAATAACGATAATTACTTTGGAAAAAAGAAAGAAACTAACTACCTATATGAAATGGTGTTTAAGTGATTCCTAAAGTCCTTTTAAATGAAATTACACGAACAATAATACTTCAAGAGATATTAAAGGAAGGAGATGGTCTGGGGTGGCGGTCATAAATAGGCTAAATAGTAGTAAAACTATTTTTATTGAAAGTCTACGTTTCGATTTTGCAGGTTTTCTTCAGGACTAGAACGGACAAGATACAAAAAGATAGAGAATTATGGCAGTTATATAATGTTTAGACAAAATTTATAAACGATGTGAATAAGCTTATTGAAATTATAAACAGTAACTACATTAAAATATGAACAAAGTAATGTAAGTAACAAGATCCTAAACTGAAGTAAATAGATGTTGACAATTGTTGTAGTGTAATATATAATAAATGCAAATGTGAATATACTTCTACAGATCTACAGGAGAGATTGAAAGAAAAGGAAAAAGGATATAATATGAAATAATAGACATGAAGGAATATGGAGAAAGAAAAGAAAGAAAACCATAAATTAAATAAGTAAGTAAATAAAATTAGCATAATGCAATTAGAGACTTACGTCGGCTTTCAATAAAAATAGTTTTGTCACTATTTAGCCTATTTATGACCGCCACCCCGGACCATCTCCTTTCTTTATAATGCAACGGTCAACTATTAAATATTCTTTAAGAGATATTCTTTTAATATTTTTTTCCATCAAACATGATTATATTTTACCATTTTTTTGGGGGGGGGAGGGGAGGGGGAGCTTCAGCCCCAAAGCTCCCTCCCTCCCCCCGTAGATTCGGCCGTGACCCTGGTTATAAAGTATGAAGCTTAAACAATTTTGTATTACATATAGGTCAATTAACTACCGGAACCGGGGCCTATCTTATTTTTCTTCTCCACTCTTTTTTATCTCGTACGAGAATTCTTCATCTTTCTGAAGAGATTTCCATCCTTCTCTGAATGTACTTCATCTCGTCCAGCCATCTCAGTCAGCACGGGTGGATCTGCGGGGGAAGGGGAGGGGGGGGGCTTTCGGGCTGAAGCCCCCCCTCCCAAAATGGTAAAACATAACCCTGTTTTATGGAAAAAAAATTTCATCCATGCGCAATAGCTTGAACGTAATTAATGAAAAACATGTTTTTCTTTAGACTGTAGCGCGAAATCGGCTCTAACGATTTTGATGAAACTTTCTTATAACGTTCTCATAATTATCCTTTCTATTTTCGTATATGGACTAAATTCCCGAAAAATTTCAGGAAAGAAA
Organism: Nezara viridula; assembly: GCA_928085145.1. NCBI lineage: Eukaryota > Metazoa > Arthropoda > Insecta > Hemiptera > Pentatomidae > Nezara > Nezara viridula. Next base: position 12,511,358 of record OV725081.1, read on the forward strand.
AATGTTATGGGGCCTAGCTCTCTAAGTATATATTATACGGTAAAATTTATAATAAAACTTTTAAAAGGTAATTAGATTACCGAGAAAAAAAAAATCATCGGAATCGAACCAGTATTAACGATGATACAGCTTATTCTATTTTTTACACATGTTTTTAACTTATTACTTTCCTACCTATACTAGGTAAGGAAAGTATTGCAATCGTGTCCAATTTCCGGTATGACGAAAAACTATATAAAAATCGTTCATTTCGGACAACCATTAACGAAGTTACAGCTATTCAATTTCCAATGTAAGATTACGGTTTCATATCCTGGTGTCAGAAAGGATTGAATGAGAGAAAAAAGATGACTAAGTGAAAGTAAGAAAATCTGTTGCCCGCATCACACAAGCTTCACTATTTCCCTTACCTTTAACAGAAATTATTGTTTGACAATACTAAGCTATAGCAAAAAGTTTTTGATAAGCGGTATTAGTGAGTATTGAAATTTTTACATTGATATACCTTATGCCGGTTTACATGGAGGAGTGGACACACCAGATATTTTAATCCTTTTTTAATTTTTTTTTTTTTTTTTTTTAGAAAAATAGCTTTATTCTGGGACACAGTCCCTTGAGAATAACAAAATAGAACAAAATTAAAATATTACATCTGGCCAAAATAAAATCAATCGAAAAAAAGAAATAATGTAAAAAAAATATAAGGTAAAAATTCTATATACAAAACAAACTAAACTATATACAAAACCATTAATACTATGGCAATACACTTAAAGCTATTTGCTCTTATAGACCAGTATACACTTTTCCGAAAAAAATAAAGAATTAAAAAATAAAAATGTATCAAATTCTCTATTAAAATCCGCTCGAATGGTTAGCAAGTATCTGACTGTTTCTGTGATAGGAATTGGAATAGGAGGGATTTGAATGTGGATATGGAGGGGGAATGTCGAATTTTGATAAGGAGGGAATTCCAGAAATTGACAGAGCGAACAATAAAGGAATTTTGGAATGAGGCAGATCTGTGAGAAGGCATGTAAAGGTCAGAAGGTCGAGATCTTGTGGACAGGGAATGGACTGAGGATTTGAACTGGAGAAGGTTGTAGGCGTAAGAAGGACGATGGTTGTTGATGATTTGGTAGAGGAACGTACCCAGAAAATATTGTCTTCGGAAGGAGGGGAAAAGCCACCTTAACTCAGTGTAGTGGTGAGAGGCATGGGAGTACCTCGGGGCACCAATAACAAATCTTACGCAGCTATTCATTAATCTTTTCAGTCTATCACGTAGCTCCACCGAGAGGCCATCATACACCACACAGCTGTAGCCAAAGTGGGGGAAGATGAGAGAGGAAATTAGGAGTCTACGGATATGTTGAGGTAGGAGATGGCGGAAGCTATGAAATAGTTTAAGGGTTTTTGTACCAACCACCTGGACAGTATAAAAGTAGTGTTATTTAGTTGATCGGGCGTAGATGACGTGTTTTGCGCCTAAACATCGAAACATCGAAACAATCAAGTTAAATGGTTAGGAATAGTTTTAGAGAAATTGTTTTATTTTGCTCATGTGTTTCATGTGAGTTTTGTTAATTAAATGAAATTTACAACTAACAGTATAGGCCCAGATTTTGGAAGGATGAGACGGGCGATAGTTCCTCCCTCCCCCAAAAAAGAAAAAAATTAAAAATTATGAGGGAGCGAAAATATCGTTTCGCCTCCTTCCTCCAATGATTTCAAATAAATATTAAGAAATAACGAGATAAATACCCTTGAATCAATTTAAATTATAATATATCTTACAATTTATATAATTAGCTTATAAGCTGGAACAATCTAAACAAACTAAGCCGTATCATTTTCATTCGTTTGACATTGTAAATAGAACATGTAATTATAATAATTATGATAATGATACATTATTGCATTTATCCACTCAACAGATAATAGCGGACATATTGCGAAACCACAGCTATTTAGATAATGAGTCTCCTCATATCACATATTCTATTATCCTGTCACGGCTTACATTATCCGGAAATCACATTGTGCATTTCCCCCTGCCAGGGGGACACGAAGGTGAAATTATTTTAAAGATATTTGTGTAATAAAAGTTCCGGAAAATAATCGTCCAAGTTCAAAAAATTTCAAATGCTTATATCTAAATATAATGATAATAATGTTATAAATTATCGGTAATATCAGAACGCATCCATTGACAAGTGAATGAATCAAGTTACGTCAACTGGAACTACGAAAGGAAGGACGGACGAGGTAATGTGATATAACTAACACTATGTTATCAAGGATGCACACACTTACATGCTGTTCATCTGCACGCACATGTTCACATCGTCTAGTACCAGCTTGTTCCCGAAGGACTTCTTTGCCTCCGAGACTTCTACCATCAAGTCCTCAGCCTCCATGGTCGCCCTATAACAGAATATATATCATAAACTATATAAAAATAAGTTAGTTTATTATTTACATTGAAAAGAAGAAAATAGAAGTGTACACGATATTAAAAAAAGTTTGGTTATTATTTCTCAATAACGGTGATGACGGTTTCGAACTTGGTTTATATATACACGCGCTGCTGTGGCTTAGCCTAGAAAAATGAAAAAGAAAGAAAATAGAAAGCACATATGAGTAGATTAGTAGCAAAGGACATCTATCATTTTTAAGAAGTTGGGAAATAAATTTGTCTGTAAAATGGCTTCAATTTAAACTAATTCTAATGGTTTTTTTTTTTCATGATTCAAATTGAACATTCATAATCATCTAAGTGAATACGCCGTCATTCATAATCATCGGAAACAGTCTGAGTTGAACTTATAAAACTAAATTAAAAGATTAATAAAAAAAAACAACGAATAATATTATTGACCTACATAAGGAGAATCATCTACAGTTCTTTATGGGTGCGAAACTTGGCCGCTTACATTAAGGGATGAGCAGCGTCTTAAGGTTTTTGAAAATAAAGTATTGCGTAGAATATTCGGACCGAAGAAGGATGAGGCAACCGGAGAGTTCAGACGGTTACACAACGCCGAATTGCGTGAACTGTATCCGAGTAATATAATTGAGATAATTTCATCTCGGCGAATCAAATGGGCTTGTAAAGTTGTTGGACTTAGTAACGAGAGAATTCCTAAAAGGCTAATATTTGCTGTGCCGAGTGGTAAGCGTCCGAGGGGTAGACCGAAGCGAAGGTGGGAGGGAAGATTGCATTAAAGCCGATCTGAAGGGACTGGGTTTGGACGGCGAACGATGGAGGGAGGTGTGCAATAAGCGATTGGTGGTGTCGGCATCGAACCTTCGGGTTCGCTAAGCCTTTTTATTATTATTATTATTATATAAGGAGAATCATATAAATTCTTCAAATGATAATTTCAATTACTGTAATAATTATGAAACTTTCGATTAATCAATAAAAAAAAAAAAAAAAATGCTTGCCGACGTTCGGTAGTGAGGAAACAAAAGGAAACGGCCTTTTCTGAAGAGAAAGCAGAAAATGTTTAAAACTCAATAACTCTGCAACGAACGGTCCAATTTCGATGATTTTTTTTTTATTTTGTCAGCGATTCAGAAATCTTTCTAATAAATGTGGGTCAAAAATTGTGTACTTTTTTAGTTATCGTCAAATAAAATATTGAATTCATCGTAATATTTTTCAGCTTGTTTTCGGGAAAGTATGTTATACACATAAATTAAAAGGGTTTCAAGGGGAAGACTTTAGCCAAGTTTCGTTAAAATCGGTAAAGCCGTTTTGGCACTACAGTTTATAGCGACACATTTTTTGCGGCTTTGAACTGAAAAACATTTACATTTTTATTTTTTTTTACATATATAAAATTATCGTAAGACAGAAGTACTATGAAACCTTCCCAGGAGTGTACGGAACAACTTCCCAAAGTTTCATGGCGATCGGTTGAATGGTTTAGTAATGCACTAAGGACAAACAGACAGACAGACAGACATTCATTCATTTTTATGTATATAGATTTTTGAATATAATGTTTCATTACAACAACTATTTATGCGACTCTGGCCTATTTAAATTTCTATTCTCTCATGCTCATAAAGAAAACTCTAAAATATTTACAGATAACACTTTTAAATATTGGACAACTAGCAAATATATGGTTTTTTTTCTAATAAAAATAGACATGTTTGAGGGGAGCTAGTATTAATCCTTGCGGTACTCCTGCAAAGACTGTAGGAAAGAAAAAAATACGTAGAAGAGGAAGCATTGAAGAATAAAACAAGTACGTGTGAGGTTCAATGGTCTTGAGTTATGATATTAAATTTACATATTATTGTACATTATTGTACATATTATCGTTGTGCTAAAGTAGCATGGAAGATATGCATGTTCAACATCAAAATATAATGATTGCGTACATAAATAGTATCCGTCGTTTTATAATACCAAATAATCGTGTGTGTATAATAATAATAATGCTTTATTTATTATGGGACAAGTCTCTTTAGAATAATGTACAGAGATAGGAATGTCTGCTTTGGAGCCTCAGAGAATAATTACAAAATAAACAGATTTATATAATGAATAAATAAAAGAAAAGAATATTATTTATCTACAATCTTCAAGTAAGAGAAATAAAAGTATATAAAACAAACTAATTATTTATATACATATTTACATTTACTTATACATCTATTTACAATTTTATGAGAACTGAACGGATAAGAGGTGATTGAACAGGAGGGATTTAAAGATGGGAAAGGTATTGGAGCGATGGATAGAATTCCATAGGGATGTGGATGGAACAATAAAAGATCTGTCTAAAGCAGCGGTTCGGTGGCATCTTGTATACAAATCTGAAGACCGGGAACGGGTTTTGCGGGAGTGGACGTAGGATTTAAACTGAAGGGGCTTGGAGATGTATGAAGGGCGACGAGATTGGATGAAACATACATAGTGTCATATGTACATACACATGCACCTGTACAGTCATGGGCGTACGTATAGGAGGACTAAATAATTTGAAAAAAAAAATATTATGCCACAGGTTTGTCGAAAATTTGAGAAAATTAATTTTTATAAGCTATTGTCCTATTGCCTACATACATACATATTGCATTTCGTATAAAGATATTTATAAATAGTAAGAATAACAAACGTTTCCGAAATAAGATTTTCCATCTTGTTTCACTAATATGAAAGCTGCGTACGCCATGATTGTGTCTCTAAAATTCAGGTAAAGAACATAACATTTATTTATTTAGTTACAGTTTAAGGTGGCATTTGCAACAATGGTCAGAGACAGCGTGCTCTTGTTGCATAGTTCAAACCAATTTATAAAAGTGAAGTATGGTAAAATTTTTATGGTTACCAAGTCATGTCGGGATCAAAGGCAATGAGATGGCAGATTGTATGGCCAAGAGAGCTATCAAAGAAGGTCAACCTATCATCACCACTCAACCTTCTGAAGTTGTCTCTTTAATCAAAGAAAAATCATGGTTGGCGTGGCAAATAACTTTGTCTGCCACTAGAGATAATAAGCTAAGGGTTGTGGAGCCATACGTCCGGAGAGTCACTCCAAATATCCTGCTGACCAGAAGGGAAGAAGTGGTACTGACCCGGCTAAGGATCGGACACACTAGGCTTACTCACGAATACTTAATGAGGAAAGACTCTCCCACTCAATGTCTTTCCTGCGGGGTACCTCTTACAGTGAACCATATCCTAACCGAATGTTATGCATTCCAATCTTCTAGGGATCAACATCTTCTCAGAAATAGCCTTGAAGAATCACTCCAAAAGGACCCCAATGCTATTAAAAACTTAATATTGTTCCTTAAGGAAATCAAAATATTTAACAAAATTTAACCACACCTTGTAATTGTAAATGTTAAGTTTTTTAAGTTTGTAAGTTCCTCTTTAATTTGTAAATATACCTGTTAATTTTTTCTCTTTTAATCATAACTTTTAACTATAATAGTTTTTCAATTTTTCTTCTCTTAATTTTTAATATTTAAATTGTACTTCCTAACTTTTCTTCTTTTAATATTAATTCTGTTTTTTAAACTGTATTTTTAGATTATATTCCTGAAATCATTAACATTTTATTTAAATGTCCTTATTAATTGTTAAGTTATCATTCTCTAATCTTTAATGTTTAATTTTAATGGTTCTTGTACTTTCTAATGTTTAAACTGTATTCTTTAACTTCGCCTCTATTAGTATTAATTTTTTATTATTTAAAAATGTATTTTTTAGCTTTTATTCTTAATATCATTAATCTTTATTGTCTCTGTTATCTCATCTTCTATTAAATCTTTAAGTTTCAATTTTTATAATTTTAGTTCAATTGTACTATCATAATCATCTGTAATTATTCTTAACTTTTCAAACTTTAAATTGTATTTCTTAGCTATAGTTGAATTATGTGTGTAGTAATTCATCAAATTGTAATATAGGGCGAAAATGACCCAATTGGTTGAAGAGCCCAAAACATGTATAAATAAATAAAAGTTGCCGTTCTTCAAAAAATAGAGTACGTTCTTCTGATTTCCTTTTTCAAATCTTGACGCTAGCTGCGGAGGCATAGCGAATGTAATATACCCATCAACGTTTTGTCAATCAATGTATCATCCCAAAGTGTAAAGTATTTTAACATGAATTTGATATTTGTTTATTCAACTTTCCAATTTAATTAAAGTGTAGGCAAATAACTCTAATGAGTTCAACATGGGCAAGATTCGACATATGTTGGCAGTAGACTGTATTTTGATTTAACTAGTAGGTTGTATTAATTGTCTAAAATAAAAATCCCAGTCTGGTCTAGTTGCTGTCTATGGGAAGTTCTACCTTGGAATGGGCTGAGAGCGTCTTGCCGGTTCAAATCTCTTATCTACGAGATCTGTTTTCACTACTCGCCGCAAAGCGACGCTCGGGTATAATAGCATTCAACACAAAACATTATTCGAGTGTTACAGAGATAGAGAGGTAGGGAGAAATAGTCCCAAAAGAAAGATATTTGTGGCAATGCAAATTGCATAGACAGAAATTAGATAATGCTGTAAATTATAGGATTGAAAGCTGAAATTTGAATAAATTTTATTCTGAAACGTTGAAAATCTGAGATAAATCTAATAAAACTAGCTATTTTTTAATTTAACTGTGTGTGATCAGCTGGTTTCTTCTGTTTTTCTTTTATATCTATTCACGAGGTATAATTCAAATACCTCAGTCCCACAATATCCTCAGTGAATGTCCGACGGTTAGAAATATACCAGCTTATAACTAGTGCAAACAGAGCTTTCTTCTCCATTTCAAAGGAATTAAAATCCCGAAAATCTCAAGAAATCTCAAATTGAGGGTGTACAATGCTGATTAACTGATAAAGCCAGCTGTAATATGTGGTTGTGAGACCTGGACACTGATAAGCAAAAAAGGATTAAAAGATTTGAGAGAAAATTTTCCCGCACGATAACCGGACCGATCTGGGATCAGAGTACTAACACATGGAGAAAAAAGACTAATAAAGAACTGCTTACAGGAAATTGTCAATCAATATTTACATGATATGAAGGCAAGGAGGTTAAGATGGGCATGTAGCTCGTAGCAATCCATCTGTAAGCCTCTACGTAGGAATGTATCAATCGAAGGAAAACTACCATGCAGAAGGTCAAAAAGCAGATGGATAGATAAAATCAACTAAGATGCACTAGAACTAATAAATATCTACATCTAATAGTGGCCACTGCCAAACATGTCAATGCTTGGAGGATCCAAGCACATAGCCTTCAAGTGCAAAAGATTCGAGAAGCGAAGAAGAATTAGTTTAGGATCGCAAACTACGGATGATGGAGCTAACTTTCTTCGGTCGATGAACAAAGATAACGCCCGTGACTTGATAAAGTTTTTGAATGACATAAAAGCAGTTATATAATAAAAGCCGCCTCTTATTCTCATTTAATTGTAATTCTATTAGAGTGCTACCAGTGGGTAGTTAGTTTCTCAACAAGTGTGTTTCATGTAATAATATTTCTCTGTACAAATTTACTTGATGTATTCATACTAATACAGTTGTAAATATCATAATAAAAGTTAAAAAAAAAAAAAATTATAATTCTAATACACATCAGTTTTCAACTATTAGTCTTTATAGTTTTAAGTTCCATATAAGTTACATTAAATATTTAGTTGCATTCAGTGATCATCTTTCAATAAATAATTAATAAATATCCAGTGTAATTTCATCTTACTATGACAATTAAAATATTTTACTGGCAAAATAGGATTTTACAAGTCTTAAAGCCAGAAAAAAAAAAAAAATAATGCACTGAGCAGAAAAAATGAGCTGCGTGCAGAAACTTTTTAAAGAAATAGCCCAAAATAGGCAGAGATGGGGCAGGCTTGTTAAGGCGGAAAAAAAAAATTCTATCTTTTTATAAATTGTATTTTTTTGCATTCATTGCATGCAGTCATATTTATGTATTTTGGTTGATAATTACATGGTATTCATATATCTTTTTTTCGCTGAACAGCTGTTCCATTATAATCATCCTCTGCTGTGGTTGGATTGGATGTCATGGAGTGATTTCTTTTCTTTTCTATCAAGATGAGGGGTCTCCAAACTATTTGTCCCACGGGCCACATTGAGATCTCCACTAAGTCCCACTGGCCGCATTGAAGCCTCCATTAAGCCACGCGTGTCGTATTGAGGTCTCTGCTAAGTTCTGCTGGCCATGACATGTGATAAATAAATGACCCTTCAGTTTTGAGTAGAGCAGCAACTCATGCAATAAATGTCGAAATCTCCTGTTGGAGTAATTTTTCCTAATTTTTAAATAGCTTTAAAATTTTACCTTGTAATCAAAAATACTTTCACGAGCCGGACTGGAGGTGCTTGTGTACCGTAGTTTGGAGATACTTGATCTAGATGTTTCGATGATTGGTGAAACGTTGACAGATTACGTTTATTCTCTCGCGTTATAGAGAGAGAAGGCTTTTCAATCATAACAACATAGATTTTCTATTTATTGGTGAGTTTTCGCTAGTTAACATTATTATATTTCCATTGACTCAGAACAGGATTAGGTTGTACACGTGCCTCCATTGAGCCCCAAGCGCCTAGGATATTCGCATTCTCGCCAAGATGGCTATCAGCATCCGAAATACCCAATAATGAGAAGCCTAGCTCTAAAGAGCCAATGAAGAGCCTGCTCGTGAACGTAATGTCCGATCAGGTAGGCATTGGCTCCCACAGCACGCCCGCTGGCCGCTTCCTCTTCGGGGGTGGACAACCTCTGAATTTTAACAATTAGCGTCACAGGAAAAAATATTGCGTCAAACATCGATGACTGATCGATCATCTTCGTCAGCTACACGAATTTTAAGGTCGTTATGGCCGAGCGTGTTAAAGGCTACACTTTAACATTCTCGAGTTCAACGATGATGGTTCGAATCTAGCCTAGGCCGATTAAAATTTATTTCGTGGGGGGGGAGGGTGGCCCACGAAATGAATATTGACCTTCCGACTCCGCTTAGAAGCAGCCTTCAAAAATGGGGAGATAAGGGTATACAGATAACAAAGTTACATGAATTTTTCTTTTTGTATATTTTCTGACATTTTATTGTGCTGATAATTTGGTAACAAAGTTTCTTTTCTATTCCATCATTTAATATAAACGAATAAAAAACTAAAGAAAAAAAAAGATAGAAATTAATTGGTAGGTTTAAAAAAAAAAAAAAAGAACAGCTCTCTACATAAATTACTTTTAATATGATGAGTTGCACTTATTCCGTTCTACAACCAACTTATGTATTCATAGCAGTAACAAATAACCACTGATTTATAGGATTTCTTTAATATTGAGGTTCATCATTGGGTTATCTAAGTATCATTTTCTGAACATACTATCGATTTTTTGATATCACTTTGCCTATCTATTCATTTTATCTTTTCGGATTTCTTCGATATAATGGTCCTTTATTATACTATTGGAGGCACTTTACCTCCGCTTCCGTTATTAAATTAGAACAAGGGTATTGTTTATAAGCTGTATATCGATTTCAAATTACCAACGATTCTATTTACCACCAGAAGTTGTATAATATTCAACTCGAGCAGAGGGTTCCAAAAAGATGAGTAAATTTAATTAGATGTGCATGAAGGAAATATTCAATAAATTAAGGTAATTGTTTATCCGAAAAGTTTGAGGTTATTTTGAGTTGAAAACAAGATAATTCCCTTTCATCTGTCCTGTTTAATTTAGCAATAGAATATGCCATTAGGGAGGTAATGCGTATTGGAAAAGGTTTGAATCTAGATGGAACAATACCTGTGCTTGGATATGCCAATGATTTGGTACAGCTAAGCAAATGCACAGAAACTATGAAACTGCATAAGGGCCCACCGAACCACTGCTTTCGACAGATCTTTCATTATCCGATCCTCATCCCTTTATAACTCCATCCCTTCTCACATTCGACAATCTAATACCCTTTTAACATTCTCGAGTTCAACGATGATGGTTCGAATCTAGCCTAGGCCGATTAAAATTTATTAACTGATTAAAATATATTAATATTTTATATTTTATAAAATATATAATAATATATACTATATAATTAATATAAAATATAGTTATTAACTGATTAAAATTATAAAGTAACTTATAATTTTTTTATTTTATTACTATGACTGTTTAGTTACTCTGTATTTTTATTTATGTATCTCTGAGCCCATATTTATGTCTTTTTGAATTATTCTAAAGGGACTCATCCCAGAATAAATAAAGTATTATTATTATTAAATATGAAGAGGTTAATGAAAGCCTATAAAGAACAAGGAATGGAAATAAATATGGGCAATACAAAATGTACGGCTAGCTGTTAAACAGCGTCAATTTCGGTGAAATCGGTATAGATGGGAATATGTACGAACAAGTAGAAAAGTTAAGGTATCTTGGGTCTACGATAACTAGAAAAAACGAAATTGAAGTGAAAGTTAAGATTAGACTGAACGCGGAATATGTTTATTATTTTTCTGTGACAAAACTACTTTGCTCCCGCCCCCTGCCCAGAAAATTATAATTTAAAAAACCATACCATCTGTTAAAATTTTTCTTTAAATATAGGTATCATTTGATATTAGTGGTATCGATATTTTTAATTCGATGTTATACTAATATTGATGCTATACGCCAGTATCGATATAGGAATATCGCAACTTGTTTGATATCGCAACAAATCTAGTCAAGAGTGAATAGTTCGTTCATAGACGTTCGGAGGAGTTCCCAAACTCGCGGATCTCAAGGGCACCCACTTCCTGGTCAGTTCCGTAATTTCACAACATGGCTATTATTTTCTGCTTCGGCGGAGTTGTAAATAAATCTCAAATTATAATATTTTTAAAATGAATTTTTCATCAATTTTATTTGGGCCATTCTAATATTGTTTGACCATTTAGCATTTCTTAATCTAGCAATTCGGGTTAAAAACATATCAGCCTTTTGAAGAAAATTTATGCCCTTGAAGTATAGATGCCCTGGATAACAAACATGATCTTTTCGGTAGTCAGTTTTTTTTTTTAATTTTTAATTATTTTTTTAAACCATAACTTAGTTAATATAGACTTGAAGCTCATTAAACGTTGATTTTTTTTTTCAAACAGTTTAAATAAACAAAGTTTATTACTTTGATACTATATTGGAAAGATATAATGGCTATGAATATAATAAAGATAAAAGTAAAATATATACATATTTCATGAGAAGGAGTTTTTTCGGGGGATGCGGTCAAATAAATAAAATCAATTTTTTTTATTTTATTTTTTATTTGGGTTTTATACAACTTAAGGAGTCATATCCCCAACACCCAAAAGCCACTGCTCCCTGTCCATCCAATCTCCTTCACGAAGCCCTTTGGCTGCCATGCTTTCCTCCACGTCCTCTATCCATTTCTTCTTTGGCCTTCCACGCTTCCTTCTTTCAGGTGGCATATAGGTATAAATTTTCTTTGGCCAGCGGTTCTCATCCATCCGCATTAAGTGGCCATACCACTTTAACCGTTTGGTCCCGATCAGATGAAGGATGTTCTTTTGACATCCGGCCTTGTCTCTAATAGCTGCGTTTGGGATCCGCTCGATTCTGGATATGCCACAGCTTCTTCTCCAGAAATCTATTTCCATAGAAAACAACTTATTTTCCATCTTTTTTGTCAGTGTCCAGACTTCTGATCCGTAAGTGGCTACGCTTTCTACAAAGGAATGGTATATCTTCTTTTTAGTTTCTAATCTTATTTCTTTACTCCATAGGGTTGAATTTATCGAACTTATTATTCTTTTCCCATTATTTATTTTATGTTCGATATCAACCTCACTACCACCCTTTGAAGATAACCAGTATCCGAGGTACTTGAACTGCTGGCTGACATTTAGCGTCCAGTCATCAATTTCAAGGGGCAAATTTGGAGCGTTGAAAACCATATACTCTGTTTTACTTTCACTGATTTTCAGACCTCATCTGGAATACGTGTCTAGCAACTTCCTCATCATATAGCTAACATCATCCGGATCCGATGCGATTATGACTTGATCATCGGCATACTGCAAATTGTAGATGACATCATTCCCGATTTGAACACCCCTATTTTACAGCACGATCTTTTCCAGTTTTTAAGGGCTTGTTCTATGTAAATGTTGAAAATCAGGGGTGAAAGGCAGCAGCCCTGTTTCAATCCTTTGTTAATGAAGGATCAAAATAAAATTAATAAAAAGCAAAAATAAAAATAAATAATATTAAATTTAAATGACTAATAGCAGGAGTGCCCTCAGTTTTAACACAGTTTTTGTGGTTATCTACAAAATTTAGAAGGAATGGTACAGGCAAAAAAGAGGCATAGGCAGAATTGGATAGCGGAAAACCTAGCGGTTGAGAGTGATCATGGTGTAAGTGGGTGATTACACAACAATTCGCTGAGGAATAATTCCTTACAAATTACTGAACCCAAGACTTTTCAAGGGTTGTAGTGGTGCAGTTTTCCTTATAATTTTTTAAGATTTACTTGCATTCTAAAATGTATTATAATATATATATATTATATTGCACAAACATAATATAAATATATATGTTTGTGCAAGTGGATGATTTGACCAAGATCAGTCTCAATCGCTAGGTTTTCCTCTATCCAATTTTGCATGTACCCTTCCTTCTAAATGTTGTCAATAACCACAAAAACTGTGATTAGAACGGCTTGATAATATATTTGTGTATATATATATATATATATATATATATATATATATATATATATATACTTTAATTTCCTAAATTAATGTACTTCAAGTCCGCCCTGTGAGAGCACCACCTGTCATATATATATATATATATATATATATATATATATATATATATATATATATGACAGGTGGTGCTCTCACAGGGCGGACTTGAAGTACATTAATTTAGGAAATTAAAGTATTTCACTAACAAATTAAAATAATAAGTTCTTAATAAAGAATAAAATCTTGTTTGTTTCGAAGAACAGTGACAGGTTGTAGTTGAGTCCCTGAGTAGAAGTTTTCACACAACGATATTTTATTGTCTGGTTCTTAGTAACTAAAAACTTTAATAATGCCCTTGTTCATTGATAATAAATGATAGCACAAGTTTTTTTAATGGCACAATATATTCATTGTATGTATTATCAAGACCATTATTACAATAGCTTACGAAGAAAGGCTGCGTAAACACATCTGTTTAAATATCAAGGCATCATATTTCATAGACACACTTGCAGTATCAGTTTCAGATGTAACTAATAATCAAAAAAAAAAAAAAAAAAAAAAAAAAAAAAAAAAAAAAAAAAAAAAAAAAAAAAAAAAAAAAAAAAAAAACGCTGCAAATTATTTCACAATGGTTTTACTATCTCCAAACAATTATACATCTAAAGTAACATTACCTTCCGGGTTACAAAGAAAAAACAAAAGGTGATTCCAATTATTGGACTAAACTGTTTTTTTTTAATCATCAGTAATATGCTAAAAAAAAAAATAACATTAGTCAAAATCAAAATAACATTAAATCAAACCTATATAACATTTGGAGTAGAACACATAAAAAAAAAACCGGAAGTATGTTATATAGATAAATTTAAATATAAAAATAACCAAAATATATAAATAGTATATTCTGAAAACTAATATTATTTTTTTTTTTTTTTTTTTGGACTAACATATATCTATCCGCACCTGTCAATTATGATTGACAATCAGCAGATGTGCTGGCGTAATAATGAGAGAAAAAAAAATAATAATAATAATAAATAAATAAAAAGGCTTGATAGGCATGAGGAATAGCAATACCCAGCGGTATCCCTTCCATGGCTTTTATTTATTAAAACATTATTTCAGCAGATCCCTCATCCAGACCCTTTTCAGTCGTCTTCTGGAGTTCTCGGGCATACTAGTTGTGGCCATTTCTTTTACCAGCTGGTTGGAGTGCCCGTTTAACATGTTATGAAATCGTTTGTAGTATGTTCGTATGTGTTCGTTAACTGTCGGAACGTGTAAGTCGGTGTGTAAAGTGTGGTTGTTTACGTACCATGGTGCTTGAGTGATTAGTCGTAGTATCTTCGACTGAAAAGTTTGAAGTTTTTTTATGTGAGTTGCTTTTGCAATTCCGTATATTTGTAGTCCGTAAGTCCAAAGAGGTTTTAAAAGATATGTGTAAATACTTAGTTTCTGTCTTGCTTTTAATTTGGAATTTCGTCTTAACAGTGAATGTAACAATTTTAGTCTTAGATTTAATGTGATTCGTTTTTTCTTCACATGTGGACCCCATGTCATTCTCCTATCGAACGTAAGGCCTAAGTATTGTACTCTGTCTGTTTGTGGAATTGGTACATTGTCTAAGTATACAGGAGGGCATGTTTCTGGTCTTAGAGTAAATGTGATGTGCTGTGACTTTTGATAATTTATTTGAGTTTTCCAAAGTTTACACCAATCGAGTATAATCTGTAAGTGATGTTGTAAGTTAAGTGATGCTTCTGTAGGATTGTCGTGCCTGGTAATGATAGCAGTGTCGTCTGCGTAGGTTGCTGTAAGAGTGTGGATACTTTGAGGAATGTCGTGTGTATATGTGATGTACAGTAGTGGGGCAAGGATTGATCCCTGAGGTACGCCAGCTAAAACTGATCGAATTGAGGATAGACCTTGACCATGTCGAACGGAGAAAAATCTATCTGAGAGAAAGGAATGGAGAATTAAGTAGTAAGTATGTGGAAGTATGGTCTTAAGCTTGAAGAGAAGCCCCTGATGCCATACTTTGTCAAACGCTTGGGCGACATCCAGAAATACTCCGGTTGCATATAGTTTTCGCTCTAGTGCTGTCGATATGTAGTCAGTTACCCTGTGTAATTGTTGTGTTGTTGAATGTAATTTTCGAAACCCGAATTGATGGTCAGGAATAATCTGTCTGTCTGTTAGTATATGTAATAGTCGTGGGTACAACAGTTTTTCGAATAACTTAGAACATACTGGAAGTAAACTAATCGGTCGATATGAAGAAGGATTGTTAGTGTCTTTGTCTGGCTTTTTAATCATGGTTATGTGTGAGTATTTCCATTGTATAGGAAATTTGGTGGTCCTGAGAATGCAATTGAAGATTGTGGTAAGAAACACTAGAGCTTTCCTTGGCATTTGCTGGAGCGCCTCAGCAGTTATCAAGTCATGACCAGGGGTTTTTCTTTTGGGCAATTGTCTAATTTCTTGTGCAACTTGTGATGGTGTGAAAGGAGGTGGTGGTAGTGTGAGCTGTAACGGTATGTCTAAGTTATTATGTACAAAAATATCGTGTTCTGTATTAATTAAGTCTGTATGTGGTTTGAAAACAGTGGAAAGGTGGTTAGCAAAGAGTTCAGATCTTTCCTCGTCCGAAACAGCCCAAGAACCATCCTCTCTTCGTAGGGGTGCTGACACCTCACGATGCTTTAAAAGATTTCTTGTATGTCTCCATAAACTTCCATCGTCCGTCGAAAGGTTGTTAATAAAATTGTCGTAGTTTGTGCTTTTGAATTTTTGAATATGTCTTTTGAGTTCGTTGTTCAATCTGTTAAAAGTTTGTCTGTCTGAAGGAAGTCTATTAGTCTGCCATACTTTACGTGCTTTTCTCTTTGCTCTGATCAAGTCCCTTATGTATATAGGATAATGGGGCAAGTTCGCTGCTT
Organism: Nezara viridula; assembly: GCA_928085145.1. Taxonomy (NCBI): domain Eukaryota; kingdom Metazoa; phylum Arthropoda; class Insecta; order Hemiptera; family Pentatomidae; genus Nezara; species Nezara viridula. The sequence continues at coordinate 12,527,553 of OV725081.1, forward strand.
TTTGTGGTCTGGATGTTGATGAGGCCCATGCTGCATCTTGTATGCTTTTTGTGAATTTTTCAACAGCTTCTTCTAATTCCTCATGATTTTTAATTGAACCTGGAACAGAAAGATTGGTGTTCAAATGGTCTCTATATGCGTCCCAGTCCATGCAGCCTTTTATGAGCCTAGGTCTTTTTTGTGCTTCGGAAGGCGCGTCGAAGAGAACCATGTGCACTGAGGAGTGATCAGAACAAAGATCAGAGCTTGTATTGACGGCAAATGGTACGGTTCTTAGTCCTTTTGTTATAAAGAAATCAAGTAAGTCAGGAGTTTTGCGTCTGGAGGTGGGCCAATAAGTTGGTGAATTTGGAGTTACAGTGTCTAATGAAAGTTCATGGAGAACAGACCAGAGATTTCTGCCTCTTGGAGTAGACAACCTTGAACCCCAGCCTTGATGCTTAGCATTATAGTCTCCACCTGCGATGAAGCATCTTCCGAGGCGTTTGAAGAACTCAGAAAACATCGTGGGTGTAAGCTTGTACCTAGGGGGACAGTAAACTGAGGCAAATGTTATAGTGTAGTGTTTAGTGTATAGTGTTATTCCTGTCGATTGGATTTCGGGTGTAATGGGTAAGTCTACGGGATTGTGTTTCAGTGAATTTTTAACGAGTATAGCTGTTCCTCCATGTGCGGTTTTATCTGGGTGATCAGTTCTATAAATTGTGTAATCCTGAATGTAAATTTTTGATCGAGATGTCAGGTGTGTTTCTGTAATGAGTGCTACGTCAATCCGTTTTTCGTGCAAGTATAAGTCGAGTTCAGTACTGTGCTGTTTCAGTCCGTTGGCATTCCATAGAAGAACTGACAAGGAGCCTACAGTTAAATTATTGTGGGCCATAATTTGGGCACCAGACCTGTGTAACCTGTGACTGTTTTTTAAGAAGTATGAAAAGGGGCTGGATTAGGTTATTTAATCCATTAATTATATTAAATAATTGGGAAGAGCCATTATCTACCGGAGGTATCGGTTGGGTAATGCCTCTCCTCGTACCTGTACATGTTGTCTGGTTCGGGGGTGCTGAACTAGATGATGTTTGATTTTGTTGTTGCGGAGGTCCTGCGATGATCTGTGGTTCCCCTTGGTTGTGACGTTGCCGCATTGGGGGAATTCATGCATGCCTGGAGGTCCCTGCGCTGGCTCTGCTACTGTGGAACGCTGAAGACGATTTCTTGCATTGCGCTGAATCCTGAGGTCTTTCAGCGTCTGGCAACCTCTGTAATTAGCGGGGTGCTGACCGGCACAGTTGGCGCATTTCGCGGGAGTGTCTCTGGTTTTCAAACATGAGCTGGTTTCATGATATTCACCACACTTTACGCATCGTGATCGATGGTTGCAATAAGTTTTAGTGTGCCCATATTGCTGGCACCGAACACACTGAGGAATATTTCTCTTTTGACGCGGTTCCTCAATTTTAATATGTGAATAATATAGAAATTCAACATTAAAAATTTCTTCTCTAAATGTCTCTTTTGTAATGTCCACAAAGAACATAGGAAGGGGTTTTTTAAATCGAGATATGACGTTAACTACATTGGTGGCTTCGTAACCCAATTTTTTAAATTCTTCTTTAATGATATCGACTGGTGTTCCATGGTGAAGATGTTTAACAACAATCCTTGGACATTTGTCCTGTGGAAGTTGGTAAGTATGGAAGTCGGCACCTTTATTTCGCAGGCTAGAATTTAATTTTCGATAAACGTCAGGATTTTCTGGGTACACAGTGACACCTTTCAATGTAGACTTCGTTTTAAACATATTAGGACCCGTTTCGTTTTCTAGAAATGAGATTAATGCATGGTAATTCTCAACACCGTTTATAAAAATTGGTGGAGTTTTATCGTTTTGAGGCGTTCTTCTAACTTTTTCTGTTTGTAAATTAGTTATGTTGGTTAGAACCTGAAAACTGTTCGAGGTTGGGATAGATTCTGTCGGTCGTTTTTGAGCTCTTGGCTCGCTCGAATCTATCATAGGTCTTTTACGACCAATAACCAGTTCCCAGGAGCCGTCTTCATTCTTTATATCACTGTTTTTAAAGTTCATGTTACTTACCTCAGTTTGAGATGATTCCACCATTGTTGGCGGTGAAATCCGCTCAATTTTTGTTTGGTGTTTTGTCCTTAGCAATCTTGTCTTGATAAAACACTTTTATTACACAAAAATTAAGTATGTACACTTAATTAACACATTTTTTTGGAAGACAAAACTAAATTAACCTTTCACCTTATTTAACATCAACAGCTGTTCCTAATATTATTTAACATAAATCACATGTTTCCAAGGAAATTGAATGAGATTTTCTTAATAAATGTAAACTTTTAAAATTGTTTTAAGTTTGAAAAAAGTATTTAAAATCCACTGAATCAAGGCATTGACATTGTTTAAAATACTATTTCATTGTACTTACGTGAAAGAAGAATTGAAATATAAAAACATTTTATGGGTTAATAAAGCATATGTTTATAATCTTAAATAAATTTACTGTAGTTTAATAATTCTAGATCTGATATTATATTTAAATAATTATGTATCAATCGTCTGTTTATTCCGAAAAATCACCATGTAAACTTTTATAAAATGTCGATGAAGGAGGATCATCCTCGGGTGACCTCTGATTTTATATCCAAATTTGAAAAAAAAATCGGTCCAGTAGTTTCGGAGACAATGTCGGACGGCGGACGGCGGACGGACAAAAAAAATTTTATTCGTTTTTCGAATTCTACGCATCTTGAAACGTGAAACCTCAAATTTTGAGAGGGGGTTATGTTTTTGAATTTTTTGGTCGATCACAATGTTTCATTATTGAAAATAATAAACCAAAAATATATATTGTATATATATATATATTTATATATATATGAAACGGTGTGTACTTACTCCAAGGTAACTTATCTGAAATACCTAAAGTAGGATATTGTGATTAGCTAAAAATAAGTAGTTAATAAGTTTTCCTGAATTGAAACAAAAATATTTTTTTACTTATTTTAAAGCATCTTTTTTTTTTTTCTTAACTAAACGGTAGTTTTTGATACTTTAAAGCTGTTCAACGTTTGTTAGAGGTATTTGAAAGCTGTAAAAAATAATTATTCTTAAAATAACCACGACTCATTGCTAGATAAGTAAATATTTATCTTAAATGACTCAAGAAATTTTTGTTTCGGTATGTTAATGAACGGTGTAAAGCTTCGTTTGACACGTCCCCGAGATAATGAACACAGAACAGCAATTTTCCATTCCTTCTGAAATACAGTAGTCTTATCTATAAAATAATAAAAATAAATAAAAATAAACTATAAGTAATAGAGAAAATATATATATATATATATATATATATATATATATATATATATATATATATATATATATGTAAGAGGGTTTGGGTGGAGATTTCACTCCCCCAATATTTGGAAATTAAAAACGTTAGGAAATATGAAATTAAAAAACCTATTTTGAACTCCGAAAATAAACAAACAGAAACTGTGTGACATAATCATTTGAACTTTCAAAGTTTGTAGTGCAATCCATATGACATCGACTAATTATGGATGCTGACAAAATTTATTTGCCTAATTATTCGGTGTTGCGGTCATAAAATTACTTTATGACTTAAATCAATTAGAATAAAATTACTTAAATTAACGTAGGCTTAATAAAATAATTTCTACTATATTAGAAACTATTTTAGTAAGCCTACGTTTCGACCCAACTGTGCAGGTCTCATCAGAGCTAGAAAGGACAAGATAAAGAGTTTCTTCAATAAATATAAAAAATGCGAGAAAAAACAATTTTTTTTCGAAATTTTTTGTTTATAAAAACGGATACCTCGGAAATTATACAAGATAGTAAACAAATTAATGTAATAAATTTTAGGTAAAAAGCACAAGTTTTCTCTTCCGCACATGTTAATTTATTCATCCGTCCAACGTTTCGGACATTAAGAAGATAAAATAAAAAATGAATTATAAATACATTTTAAGCAAATATGTTTAAATATAGGAAAAAATTGTAACAAACATTAATAACATTATGATGTTCTAACAGTGAAAATAAATCTGAAGATCGACACAGAGTCCGAACTTAAAACTTTTTCTTTACTTAATATAACATAAATAATTTATAACAATGAAAATCTTTAGGTGTGAATATCTCTTAAAAAAAGTGTTTGCGGACATAACCTTCAGGGGAAATTTTTTTCTTGTTTTGAGGTCCTTAATTCATGTTTTCAGTTTGGCCACTTAACCCTGAAACATCCTGTATAATAATCTAAAAATCCGGGCCAAGCAATGCAAAAATAATTTACATAAATTATATTTGAAATTATATAAAATATTTATTTTCTCGGTTCTTAAGGCTCATTCGAACGAATGCCGGGAAACGTATCTAATATTTTTCGACTTAATATTACCGGAAAAAAAAATTGATTGAAATCGGTGACCCACTGACTGTATTCTCTATTTGTAAGTAATAACTGAAAAAGATAGGAAATTTATTGAAAGGTATGGAGGGATTAACGAACAACTAGATGGAAAGGTAAGGAAATGGAAACAAAAGAGAGGTGAAAACAAAATGAACAAAAAGATGAAAAAGAAAACTTACTTATTGTGACAAGGAGAGGTTTCTCTGTGGAACTACCAATGGGTTATGACTGGTATCGAAAAAGAGCTTGTTTGAGAACGTGGAAGGGGTAAAGATGATAATAACAGAAGTAATAGGAAAATAATGATAATTACAAATATATATATTTTTAAAACTTAATTTCTTAACCAACAAGTACCAAAAATACTGACAATCAGTGAGTCTGCTGTTGGAAAATCGAATATTAATATTTTACTTTTAGTAAAGTATTCATTTTAATATTATTCATATACATGTAGTGCACTAGCGGATCCAGGATTTAATTTTGGGGGAGGGGGCTTCAGCTCGAAGGATTTATATATATATATATATATATATATATATATATATATATATATATATATATATATATATATATATAACGATAATTAATTTAAAAAAAAAAAAAAGAAGAAACTAACTGCCGATATGACATGGTGTTTTAGTGATTCTTGAAGTCATATTAAATATAACTTCACGAACAATAATAGTTTGAGTTAAGAGACGTTTTTTAATATTGTTTCCTATAAACATGGTTATATTCTGCCATTTTTTGGGGAGGGGGCTTCAGACCGAAAGCCATGGTGTATAAATTGCCATACGTATTCATATATTATTCATTGTTCGGCGTGAGAGAAAGGAATGCTCAGCGGACTCTCTGCCTATCTTTAGTTTAGTTTACTTTTTAAACGAGGAGATCCCTCACCCAGGTTCTTTTGAGCATCCAAAGAGTGTTTTCGGGCATGTTAATTGTAATCATATCTTGTATGAGTGTATTAGTATGTCCATGTAAGTTATCGTGAGATCTTCTGTAGTAGTTGTTAATTATTGGTATGTGGAAAACAAATTATTATATAATGTTGGATCATTATTTAAGACCTTAATAACAGTATTATAATTTTAACTCTATTATGAATTCTTTGCACTCACCCTTGGCCCGGAAAAAAAAAACCATATAGTTTAATAGGTGAGGAAGAGGAGAAAAAAATGCTTCCACACCATTATAATAATCTACAGTAAGGACTCCTTTTTATCAAATTATTAACATCCTTCTGAAATTTATGAATGTCTTAACCATATCGTAACCTACAACGTTTTTATCTATGAAAATTCTCATAAATGGGGCGTTTTCTCATTAAATTAATTAATTCAGTATGATATTAAATACTAATGAATACTCATTTGCTTCCAACTTGAATCATGACATAATTTGATCACAAAATCGAGAAAAAGGTGGCCTAAAAAATATTAGTCCAATATAACATAGTTAATTTGGTATTTTGGTGGGTGTAGGCCACGCCAAGCGGACCAATATTTTTGTAGGCTACCATTTTTCTCTTTTGATTTTGTGATCAAATTATCTAACGATTGAAGTGGAGAGGAAATGAGAGTCATGAATGACAGTCAAATGACTGACAATGATTGCTTCAATCATGACGTTCCTTACACGTATCAATCATGATGTTCCTTACACGTATCAATCATACAGACGCATTTTAGTTCAGTTGACATTGAGATAACAGGTAGTGTGGATCAAAGCATTGTCTATTTATAATAATGTGTTTCATTACAAAAGTTTATTTAGCCATTATCATTTAAAGCATTAGACATCAAGAGAAAAATGGAGATGTAGTAATTACTTTCTAGAACCTGAAAATCGTTTTGACAAAAGTTAAAAAAATATAAGTCTACTGCTTACAAAAATGAAGAAAGATTATTGCGAAAAAAGAATTGGCAAATATATACAACAGTTTCAGATTTTTTTTTAATCTATAAATAAATTGTGAAGTTTCCACTTTTAATTTATTGCCCACTTGTCTATTTAAAAAAATTTATTTGAAGATGGTTTATAAAAATATAAACAAGGGATATGAAAAACTATTTACTTTTAAAGAAAATCAGAAATTTACAAGGATTGTGAGGCCTAGGTAAACTAACCTATCTAGTAGAAAGGTGAGTCTCCCCACCACTCCTCATGATTGAACCCTTGATTTTTGGAAATCCGCCAGTCACGTCTATCAGTACTTCAATCAGTACCTTACACGATCAATCACAACGTCAATACTGTCTCGGAATGCAATTCCGAATGACCGTGTAAGGTCCGCACAACCTATAAGGTCAATTCGAACGAACTCCGAAACACGTGTCCAATATCTTTCGATGAAGCATTACCAAAAAAAAAAATTGGATGAAGTAGGTGACCTACTCACTGTAACCTTAACTTGTTGGCAGGAGAAAATAATAAGATAATTGGATAAAATGATTATTCTTTTATAACAATTTATACCATACAATTTAGTTTCTTTAATTTATAATTACTAAATGTTGTTTTGGATGAGAGCTTGAGAACTCTGATTAAATACATGGAAATCTCCAATTAACCTTGCTCTGGCGATCTTCAATTAGGTCCAATTAACGTGTTCATTCCTCAATGTCACTGTTCCGATTCTTCTTACATCTATGATCCATTGGAAAGAACTATTTTATTGAGACAATAGTTTTAAATACTACTAATAATCCGTGATACAGACCCCTTTTTATCAAATTATTAACATCCGCCTGAAACTTCGTGCATAGCTTTATCTCATCGTAACCTACAAATATTTTATTTACGAAAATCCTAAAAATTGGGGAGTTTTCAGTCTAGAGGTCGGTAAACTTTTTCTATTTAATTAGGTATACTAAATACTCGTAAATAAACATTTCCTTTCCGCTTGGATTGTAAGATAATTTGATCACAAAATCTATAAAAAAGGTGACCAACAAAAATGTTGGGCTGTTTAACCTCGTTATTTTGACAATTTGGGGATATAGGTCACGCTAAACAGCTCAATATTTTAGAAGGCCATTTTTTTTCTCGTCTTTTTGCTCAAGTTATCTTACAATTCAAGTGGAAAGCAAATGGGTACTTATGCGTTTTTAATCCCTAATTAAATAGTCAAAGTTTACCGACCTCCAGATTCAAAACGCTCCAATTCCGAGTATTTTCGTAGATAAAATATTTGTAGGTTACGATGAGATGAAGCTATTTACGAAGTTTCACCCGGATATTAATAATTTGATAAAAAAGGGTCTGTACCAGGCACTATAACTGCAATATAGTTTTTAATATTTAATTTTGAAATATTTAAACGAACATGATTTGATATTCATTACTAATTAATTTATAAGGGGAGGATACAGTCAGTGGGTCTGTGGATCACCAGTGTCAATTTTTTTTTTTTTGGTGATAGTACATCGGAAAATATAAGACACATATCCTGCCGTTCGTTCTGATGTGCTCTAGGAAATATATATATATATATTTATATATATATTTTATATATATATTTATATATATTTATATATATATATATATTTCCTAGAGCACATTAGAACGAACGGCAGGATATGTCCCTGTATCCTATGTCCCACTGACATAGGATTTGACATATGATTTTAATCTGGAGATCGGCAAACTATGTCTATTTAATTAGGTACTAAAAACTGAAATTATGTTACGATTCAAGTAGAAAGCAAATAGAGGTATATACCAGATTTTAGTAACTAACTAAATAGACAAATATTGTCGATCTCCAGATTGAAAACGCTCCAATGAAGTGAATTTTCGTAAATAAAATAGTTGTAGGCTACGATGAGACTACTATTTACGAAGTTTCAGGTGGGTGTTAATAATTTGGTAAAAAGGGGTCTGTACCACGGACTATACCATAAATTACGAAAACTAAAGGCGCTTTCAATAAAAAAAGGCTAAGTCAATTTTTGATATGAAAAAGCAAATTAGATTCGTTTTTAGGGTCCTTTGGAACTCTTAAATACAAATTATTATTTACATCGAAAATGATTCCTGAAGCCCTTTTAAATGTAATTCCATGAACAATAATACTTTAAGATATACTTTTAAAATATTTTTTTCTATAAAACATGGTTATATTTTACCATTTTTTGGTGGGGAGGCTCCAGTCCGAAAGCCCCCCCCCTCCCCCGTAGATCCGCCCGTGCCATTTCGTGTAACATGTTGAGCCCGAAATCCCTAATGGTTTTCGTTTGGATTGAGGTAGCTGTTCTAAAGTTACATGGCTTCTATTTGGGTAAAAACATCGTACTCAAAAAACATACTAAAAAAAAAGGCTGCAAATTATTTCACGATGGTTTATTATTTCCAAACAATTATACATATAAAGTAATTATTACCTTCCTAGTTACAAAGAAAAATAAATAAAAGGTGATTCCAATTATTGGACTAAACTTTTTTTTTTAATCATTAGTAATATGCTAAAAAAAAAAAATAGCATTACTTAAGTAACACATTCAAAATTTAAAAACCAAACAAAGGATATAACATTTGGAGTAGAATATACTAAAAAGAACCGGAGACCATATCTTTGCTCCTAATGGTCCGATTTTAACGATTTTTTTTTTGTTTTTTAGGAAATTCATAAAATTTTAAAAACAATATACAATTTTAAAAAAAGTGTAAACTTTTTGAGATATTCGGAATTTAATTTTACCATCCCTCGTAACTTTTTCTCCAGCTTCTTTTTGTTGAAGTATGTTATATAGATAAATTTAAAGGGCGTCAGGAAAATGAATTTGGCGAAGTTTCATTGAAATTGGTACATTCGTTTAGGAGCTACAGTCTATAGCAACGCAGGTTTTTTCGGCCGCCATCTTGAAAGTAAAAGGCGCATAGTAATGTCGATGAAGGAGGATCATCTTCGGGTTGGATTATATATCCAAATTTGAAAAAAAATCGGTCCAGTAGTTTCGGAGAAAATGCGTGGACGGTGGACGGACAAAAAAATTTTTTATCTGTTTTTCGAATTCTACGCATCCTGAAACGTGGAACCTCAAATTTTGAGAGAGGGTTAAGTTTTATGAATTTTTTGGTCTATCACAATGGTTGATTATCGAAAATAATAAAACGAAATTTTGAAGCCTATTCTCATAAAATACCATCATGTCTTATGAAAAAAATAATATATTATCTCTTTGAGTACTATTGTTCGTGTAATCACATTTAGTAGGATTCCAAGAACTACTTAAACACTTTTGAATATAGGTAGTTAGTTTTTTTCTTTTTCTTCTAAAGTAATTATCTTTAAGGTGAAGTGGAGTAATTGCAAACAGGTTTATTTTTTATTCATTTTTAAACTGTTACAGAAGATAACTATTAGGAATATGGAAATACAACTAAACACACAGTATTTAGGATTATCTGGCTACAATATCCTGCAATTAGAATATCATTTTCTGTAAATTAAAAAAAAAAAAAATTTTCATGTCCGCAGGTTGCACTTATCTCATGCATCTGAAATAAGTACAACCTCACTCTAGGATCCTCCATTAGAGACCATTTAAATAACAGTAAGAGGAGTTAAATTGAATGACACCTTGAATGAGAAGATTGGACAAAGTTGAAAAATGAGTGTGTTTTACCCGTTTAATGTGACAACGCGTTACAGATATTCGGTATTCCGGATTTTTCCCATTGAGTTGTGATAACTTTTCCCATCAGTTGAATAGTGCAATATTTAAATGTGGCTCGCGGTAGAGTAGGTTGGGATTAGAATCGAAGTAACTGCCTAATCGGGATCCCTAAACAAATTACTCAAAATTCATAACTTTGGTTCTACTCAATATTCTGTTTTCATTTAAAGCCTATGTTTTAAGTCAAGCAGACCTTAATATAATGTTAAAATTTCAAAAGTCTACAAAAAGCCATTGCTAAGTCTACCTGACAAAATTTCGTTGCATTGCTGACATACAGACAGACAAATTTTTTTTAAAAAGTGGATTTGGTGTCAGCAATGTATGAAACGGAAAGATACCATAAAACGGATTGATTCTATTCAATATACAGACAAAATCTTTATTTTATTTATATAGATTGTATTTGATAGTTATGGTTATTATTGTTGTTGAAATTAAATTTCTTATTTATTGGATTTGTGATTTGTGAACCGATGTATAAATATATAATAATACTGTAGATATATTACTTTGATATACTAGCTGATGTACCCATCGATGAAGGGTGCATAGTTAAAATTTGAGAATCTTTTTTGAGATGGATTTTGTATTATGGTGGGGAGGAGGAGGATCCAAATTCAATTTAATAAAATGGAGTCGGGAGGGAAAAGGAGGATTGTTTTGAAATTTTTTATGGCGGGGCTAATGGAAGTCAAGGTTTCACAATAGTCATAACAAAAATTTTGTTATTCGGCTATTTGTTCAGGTTCCACGCAACTAAATCGACCACCACCGATCCATTAAAATTTGTTAAGTGTTTAATTTTAACATAGGCCTTAAATGAAAGCAGAATATTGAGTAGAACCAAAGTTATGAATTCTTGAGTAATTTGTTTAGAGATCCCGATTAGGCAGTTACTTCGAATCTAATCCCAACCTACTCTACCGCGAGACACATTAGATATTGCACTATTCAACTGATGAGAAAAATTATCACAATTCAATGGGAAAAATCCGGAATAAAACGGGTAAAACATACTCATTTTTCAACTTTGTTCGATCTTCCCATTCAAGGTGTCGTTCAATTTAACTTCCCGATCCTAACAAATGTTTTCGTATTCATTTCTAAGATTAACAAAACGGGTTAGCTAGAAACCAGCAAAAAAAAAAAATCCAAAAATTACTCCCCGCAGTAAAAACAATATTCAGATCAAGTCCTAATCTTACACGGATGTAGGTGACTCAATGTCCAATGTTATTTTGGTTATTTTTCCAGCGATAATCTCAGCACAGTTTAAAGAAGTGGGGAGACTACAGCCCTTCTTGATTAATTAATCGACTCCACAATCTCCTCGCTTCATCTTTAATGAAAATTAAACACTTACCAAATTTTAATGGATCGGTGGTGGTCGATTTAGTTGCGTGGAACCTGAACAAATAGCCGAATAACAAAATTTTTGTTATGACTATTGCGAAACCTCCCCCCCATAATACAAAATCCATCTCAAAAAAGATTCTCAAATTTTAACTATACACCCTTCAACGATGAACACCCTTCATCAGCTAGTATATCATAGTAATATATCTACAGTATTATTATATATTTACTCACTTATTTTAGTTATAAGTGTAATGAATATTTATTAATAATTACACACTGACTTCGACAGACGGAATTTTCCATTGTCTATGTATTGTTGCTTGTGTATATATATATTTTACTTTGTATAATTTTTTTAAGTAAAATAAACACGTTTCCATTCATTCATTCATATAAAAAAAAGCCTTCGGGCAGAAACCCCTCCCTCAAATAATTAAATCCTGGATCCGCTGGTGGTCACGACTGCTTGTTTGATATATTCTTAATGAGCTGCGCAATTACCATCTTGATAAACATTGAAGTATAGTTGCTAATATTCATAGCTTATATAACATTGTATGAAGATTATGTAATATAGGTGTTGCGGTACCTTGTAGAGATAAGCACTTAAATCACTGGGTGTACAGATTCTGCATGAGAACCGAGAATTTTTTTAAGAATTAAGCTTGAATTGAGAAAGGTTTAAATTCATCCTATATTTAATAATATCGTTCATGATAACGAAACTTTATATAATCAATAGTCTGAGAACTACACAATAAGGACAGAATTGCTAGTTGTGACAATAACCCAATTATATAAAAATTGACCTTGAAGTGACCAAGACAAAGACATGATTGGAATATCATTTTAAAGAATAATAAGACCTTATTATTTTTGTGCTAATAATAGTGATAAATGTAACAATTTTCTATAATCGGTTTAAAAGTGATACAATTGTATCCAATTTGCATGAATCATGACGCGAAACATTTTTACTTTCACTTATATATACATATATATATCTACTCTACTCCCACCAATATTCTGGATGTTATTTCCACCTTGTTCAAAAGTTTCTTGAATAAAGGTGGGCGTTTCTGCTACTTTTGAAAAACGTAAATGAACTATTCTCTGACAAAAAAACAACAGTTCTAAAGAACTGTTGAAAAAAAAATAGTTCACAGAACAACGCAACGATTCATGGTGTAAGAACTATTCGTTTGATAACAGTCTTATTGTTTTAAAACTGATTCAATTCGTTTAATGACAAGTATGGAAATGAATGAAACGTTTTATGTATAAAGTTTGGTATTGTTCGAGCTTGAAATTGATTACCTTTTAATTTATTTTTAATATTAGCCGAATGCTTAATCTTAAAAAATTACTTTTTAACTAAATTAAAACTGAAAATTATTTTTTACGCCTAGATCCCTTTTTATTTTAATAATATTTTAAGTATCTTGTATTAATCTGGTGGTTGTGATTTTGGACAAGTTCCTAAACTCTCAACGATGAGCTTATTGATGAAATCCTTTCGTCCAGGGTAAAGATGGATCCGGTGCTATCGATGAGCTCAGCGCTGAGCTTAGGAATTGTTCCTTTTTCAAACAGATTTGTTATAAATGTTTTTCCATATTTCTTTATCAAGTGTTGTTCTTAGTTTGAAATTAAGCTTCTTGGTCATTATAAGTCTTTTAATTGTAATTCAAAAATATTTGCCTTTTTCAATTTTTATGGAACATAATAGTGTTTATAATTGTGGAGTAATGGTTGACTTATTTAACTACTTATTTAAGGGTTTTATATGTGGAATTGGCACTTTACATAATGGACTAAACACATTTCTACGTTTATCTCGAAAACAGCTCCAACGATTTTGATTAAATTCATCATATCAATGTAAAATTAAGTTTTTAAAAAATAAAATGTAGTTTTTCCTGATTACTGTTCTGTAACAGGGCTTAAATAGCTAATTTTCAATATTAGCTTCCTCCAAAGTACCTTTATTTTTTTGAAACAATTGACCATTAATCTATAATATAAAAAAATAGTTAAATATAAAATATGAAAGAATTTGATAATTAACTAAATGAGAAATAAGAGATCGTAACGGATAACAGTTGTAATTGAGGATCCAAAAGAATAGGAGCGCACCCCAGATCGCCCGAAAGATTCAAACACGGAAGAAACATGGGATTAATATAATACGGACTCCGACAATATTATATAAATATGCATATGTGATTTCCATAAATGCTATTTTTGGTATTATTTAGTATTTAATTATATGGATTACAGTGATAAAAATATTAAAATTTATATAAATTATGGTAGTTATACAAATATAAATACACACAATGAAATATAAATAAATATAGCGTCTATAACTTTTACTTGCACCTCTCCTTTGTCTGAAAATATTTATTTCTGCTAAGAGTGTGGTAAGCGAAAGTTATGTGATGCGTGCACCGCACCAGATTTTTCTTTGGGTTGTCCTTAAGGTGCCCGCTTGCAGCGCACCAAATGCAGCAAGCGACATCTGTCGGATTGGTGGCCTTGCTCAGGCCCTGACATTTAGTGCACTGCGGAGTGCATTTTATGTTTGTTTATTTCTGAAATTTGTTGGGGTTCCTCCAATGGTACTCCAATTTATATGTTTTTTGTGTTCCATAAAAGGATTAAGCCTCCCTCGTACCGTTATTTGTTTGGTCCAAAAATAATTGCTTTATATATTTTTAGACCAACATAAATGTTTCGTACTGTTTTATCGTCGTAAAATGATTGGAGGCCTCCTATTAGGATTTCAGATATTTTGTATTCAACTGGTACCTTTCTCTGTTTGTACCCAACCATAATTGTTTTGTATTCGTTTAATTCCGGATATTTTGATAAATGTTATAAATGGATAAATGTTTTGTACTTTTTTTATCGCCGTAGACTGATTAAGGCCGCCTCAGAGGACCCGAATATCATTATTTTGTATTTTTCATGTATCGATGTATGTTTGGTCCCAAAAATAACTGTATTGTATTTGTTTATTTCTGATCTTTTTTTTATTTATATCTATTTATATATATGTATATATATATATATATATATATATATTTTTTTTTTAACTTTTTTATTGCCATAAAAGGATTGAGGCCTCTCTCTTAGGTCCTCGAATATCGTTATTTTGTATTCATCTAGTACCGTTGTATGTCTGACCCAAAAATAATTGCTTTATATATCTCAACTGACCCAAAAATCATTGCTTTATATTTTCTAGTACTCTAAAAATAAATGAATACAAATACCCCATTCTATGGATCCCCAACATAAATGTTTTTTACTTTCTATCGACGTAAAATGATTGAGAACTGCTTCTGAAGAGAGTTTATTTATCAAAAACTATGATGTGCTATGATGTGTACCAAAAATAACGGACCCAAACCGTACCTTCTGCGAAGTATCACTGTATCCATTAAATTCCATCGATAACCATCAATGATTTATTTCATACTCATGTATTATACAGATAATAAGAGAGGATATAGCTATCGTGAAAAATTTCGAAACAGATTTCGCTATGGAAATGCACGTTATGAGGTCTCCTGAGTCAAACTCTTCAAATCTCATAATCTGTCCGTGTGTGTGTGTGTGTGTGTCTGTGAATAGTTTACCTTTATATTGAAAATTTGTGCGAAATTGAAATTACGTACTCAAGATTACATTTTTGATGCTATTACAAATTTTTCATTAAAATTGACTTATTGGAAGCTCTAACTAAACATCTTTATATCATTGAGAAACATTTTACCTTGTTGCACGGGCTGAGCTACGGAGGCTTCAGCCCGAAAGTCCCCCTCCCCCAAAATGAAAAAATATGACCATGTTTTATGGGGAAAAAAAATTTAAAAATACATGTTACAGTATTATTATTCATGTATTTACATTTAAAAGTACTTAAGGAATAACTTTAAAACACCATTTCATATAGGTAGTTAGTTTCTTTCTGTTTTTACAAAGTAATTATCGTTATTTTTATGAAAAAAAAAGGTTTCGGGCTGAAGCCCCCCCCCCCTAAAATTAAATCCTGGATCCGCTAGTGCCTCGTTGGAAAGCCGAAAATAAAAAAATTATCAATATCCAATATATAAGAATCGATCCTATTTAAGTTGCAATAATTTTTAATCACTACTGGAATATTTATTTTCAATATTATTATCTAAATTATAGAATGTAATTTTATTTTTAAGTATTGGTTTAGATATAAAACTGGAATAAGAAATATTATTTGAATTACTGGAAAAATATTAATAATAATGCTTTTATTAAGGCGAACTTGAGATCTTGGCCGTCAAATAAAAGAATGAAATTTTCAATACTTAATTACGTTGATAAGGAAAATTGTATGAAAAATGCCGCAGTAGCTAAATAGGACATGCTTTGACAAGTTTTAAAGCCAAAAAAGAACAAAAAAACAAAACAACTAAGACTACACGATAGAAGTGAAAACATCAACAACTAACATCAACAATCATATTGATAATATGAAATATAAATTATAAATAATAGCTCATTATAAAGAGGATAAAATGCTGAACATTTCCCTTGCTTAAAATATGGAGATTCGATTTTTAGTTTTTGAGATATTTTAAACCACATGCAAAAATACGTCATTCAGTCTAGTACTCTAGCCCACTTTATCCCGAGCGTTACACATCGAAGATCTGACGACTCAATGTAATTCACTCTCCAAAAACAAAAGTGCAAAACGTGCCTAAAGAAGTTTTCACTTCGAAAATGCTGCAGTATTTTTTTTTTCCATCGTATTTGGAAACTTTTTGTAAAAATATGTTATAAGCGTCAGTACAATTCACTGAACCCAAATTACGGCATTATACAAATGGCATTGAAGGTGTCAGAGAAATATAAATATGAAAAATGGAAATGATACTGAGAACCACTTCTCCATTTTTATTTTTTATCATTAAGGGATGAGCAATGGCTATATAACAAGATATCCCGATTAGAATTTATCTATTTCTAAGTTGATACCTGTGATTAAAAATGAAACAAAATTCTAAAACTTGCTAATTTAATTTTCAATTCGATTTTTCCCTATATAGTTAATAGGTAACAGATTTTTTTAAAGAAAAAGTTAAATAAAATGTTTCACATATTTCCAAAGTTAATCCTAATCGATTGTTTTGAAAATCAAGATATGTATTAGGTGTATTTTTTTTTTCCAAAACGAACCAAAGTATTACTACAAACAGTGGTATGAAAATAAGTTAATTTCTAAAACCAGCCTTTTTATTCAATGAAACTTGTATATCTTAAGAATTCCAAAAAAATCAATCAAAAGCTTTTTTAATTGTTTTATTCACACGGAAATTAAATACAAATTAATTTTATTGCAACATTAATACAGAAGTTAATTTAAAAAAAAATATATAACTCTTCCCGGTCCTGAATCATACACCATTTTTACTTTCACTTACACATACATGCAATATATAGTAAGGATAAGTATTGCGATTGTGAAAATATTCAAATCTGAGTTTTCGGCGGAAATACATGATTTCATACAATTTTTTGTTTTTGAGCTAGACTGTTCACATACACACAGACCATTTTTCGGGACTTGGTTATCTGGATTCAGGTGACCTCAAAACATGTATTTCCGTTGAAAACTGAGATTCGAAAATTTTCACGATCGCAATACTTTCCCTTACTATATATTACACATATATGAGTAAGTGATAGTAAAAATATGTAATTTTTTCAATTGTTTTATTAACATATTTTCAAATATACATTTACGAAAAATAAAAACTAACATATAAACATAGATATAAATTTCTTTAATTAATGGTATTATATTGTTCGTTTTAAAATTGTGTTGATTACGATCATTATTACTCATAATTTTTACCTTCACTTACTTATATATGCAACATATTGTAAAAGAAAGTATAACGATCGTGAAAATTTTCGAATCTGAGTTTTCAACGGAAATACATGTTTTGAGATCTCTTGATTCCAAATAACCAAGTCCCGCAAAATGGTCTGTGTGTCTGTGATCAGAATTACATTAGAAACTGCATATTTGAGGTTTGTTGAATCTTTCGATGTTAAACATTTTCAGCAAATCGGATGTGGTACTTTATATAATCGATTTAACACATTTTTTGATTTTCTCAAAAACGGTGCTAACGATTTTGATAAAACTCAATATATCAGTGTATTATTAAGCAGTTTTTAATATAATGCAGGTTTTATTCTCATTGTTGTTTTTTATCAGGGCTTAAATGGCTACTTTTCAACATTGGCTTCCTCTAAAGTACCTTTATTTTTTTTTATTTGAAATAATTAACCATTTCATATTAATATTTGATATACATTTTTTTTAAAAGTTTTATTTATGATATTTACAACTGTATTAATATAAATACATCAAGCAACTGTGTACACAGAAATCACATGAAAACGCTTATTGAGAAACTACCTACTGGTAGCACTCTTATAATATGTCTATAAAAGGAGATTACGCGGCCATCTTCTTTTCAGACGCCTCAGAGGATTATCAGGAATCGAGGAGGAATCAAGGTTAGAAACCAGAGGATTCGGATGGTTACGAAGTTTATTATGGAAGGATGGGTATTTGGATTGGGCCAAATCGTAAACATATGAAACATTAAGGTCTTTATCCATTATTTTATTTGTGACAAAGTAAGGAGCGTTTAGGATTTCACGAAGGATTTTGGATTGGATAAGAGAGGAATTCGATGGTTTAGTGGAGCTCAACTCCGTAAGTCCTTAATAGGTCTTGTTATAGTCATGTATATGAGTCTTTTGTAATTAATTGAAAGCTTAGAGCGTTTGTCTAGTAAGTGCTGCAGTAAGCGGAAACGTCGAGCTGTTTCTTATCGTTTCAGTCTGGTATGAGGATTCCAAGTGAGACGTTTGTCCAGGTGGAGTCCTAGGTAAAAAAAAAAATAGTTAAAAATGCAATATGAAAGAATTTGATAAAGGAACACGAGCTTGCCCGAGATAACTCGAGCTCGCCCGAAAGATTACAACAGGCTTCCATACAAACATGAGTACTCCGACATATAATACAGACTCCGAAAATATTATTTTCATAAATGCTATCGTTGAAATTATATTATATTTCATTGTATAGAATACAGCGATATAAAAATTAAAATTTGTATATATAAGGAGATTTAAACAAAAATAAAACACTCACAATGAATTGTAAATAAATATAGCGTCAATAATTTTTACTTTCACTTCTCCTTTGTCTGAAAATAATTATTTCTGCTAAGAAGAGGGTGGGAAGTGAAAGTCGTGTGATGCGCACACCAGATTTTCATACACGATATTTTTCGATTTTTTTTCTTCGTCCTTCGCCTTCCTCCTCTCCACCCAAACTGAAAAGCCTGCGCCAATGGAAATGAGTAAAAACGAAACAATAAACCATATGTTTGGAAATATCTGTCTCATATATGTTTTAGGATATTACTTGAATTATATATTTAGTTAGCCCATGCGAATAATTCGCAGAAAATGTTGTTTAATGAATAAATAGCAAAACAATATGGAAATAAGTAGATCTTATGTGTTGTGCAAGAAAGGAATTAATATGTTTTCCTTGGTCGATTACAATATTCTATTTAACATAATAGACCAAAATATTTGTACCAATAGCTTTGCTAGCACCAATTTTGGTTTATTATTTTTCAATAATGAAACATTGTGATAGACCATAAAATTCAAAAACATAACCCCCTCTCAAAATTTGAGGTTTCACGTTTCAAGACGCGTAGAATTCGAAAAACTAATAAAAATTTTTTTGTCCGTCCGCCGTCCGCGCATTTTCTCCGAAACTACTGGACCGATTTTTTTTCAAATTTTGATATAAAATCAGAGGTCACCAGAGGATGATCCTACTTCATCGACATTACTCTCCGCCTTTAACTTTCAAAATGGCGGTCGAAAAACCTGCGTTGCTATAGACTGTAGCTCCTAAACGAATGTACAGATTTCAATGGAACTTCGCTAAAGTCATTTTTTGACGCCCTTTAAATTTATCTATATAACATACTGCAACGAAAAGAAGCTGGAAAAAAAGTTACGAGGGATGGTAAAATTAAATTCCGAATAACCCGAAAAATTTTTACTTTTTGTTTATATTGTATAGTTTTTTAAAAGTTTTCGAAATTTCCTAAAAAACAAAAAAAAAATAGTCAAAATCGAACAATTAGGAGCAAAAATATGGTCTCCGGTTTTTTTTATATGTTCTACTCGAAATTTTATATCCTTGGTTTGGTTTTTAAGTTTTGAATGTGTTACTGAACTAATGCTATTTTTTTTTTTTTTTTTTAGCATATTAGTAATGATTAAAGAAAAACAGTTTAGTCCAATAATTGGAATCACCTTTTGTTTTTTTTTCTTTGTAACTCGGAAGGTAATGTTACTTTAGATGTATAATTGTTTGAAGATAATAAACCATTGTGAAATAATTTGGAGCGTTTTTAAACGCTGACTGGAAAGATAATAAAAGTAATAAAGAGAAAAAAATTATATTTTCTAAATTATTAAAAAAAAAAATGTAAGAACAAACAAATGCCTTTAAGAAATAAAAAATTTAATATATCAGCCAGGAAAAAAAGTGTAGTAGACTATTCAACTCCTAAATGCAATATCTTAAAGAGGAAGACATTAGTAAGTATACCAAAAATAATGGACTGTATCTTTGTTAATAATTGTGCGATTTACGATTTATTTTTGTTTGTTTTGTAGGTAATTTAGTGATCCTTCTAATTATCATGGGTACAATCACGAAAAAAAAATCATACTTTTTGAGTTATTCGCAAATAAAGTTTCTTTTCCTTCATAACTTTTTTTTCCAGAAATTTCAGAGGGATCGGACTATTTTTCCCATGTGAAGGAGAAGAATATCTTCAAAATGAGTGGTCAATCATTGGAATTGATGAAGAATTGGCGACGTTATGGCGTACCGACAAAAAAACACCTTTTAGAAATAATATTAGAATTGTAATTGCGTTTACTTAGCAATAATAAATAATTGTTATTGACTTGAGTAATTGCTATTACTTAATGTAGTAACAATAACTTCAATTTAACATGTAATAAATATACTAGTAGCTAATTATTGGTTGACACTGGTAGGTATTGTAAGTTCATTGACTGATTCCATTAGATAGAGGTCACCGCGTCTTAGCACTGCCAAGGCCAGCTTGATAGATTGTTACTGTCCTGCGAGAATTCCTATATCGTCCATTAAACAACCAATGGTTTAGTTAGGGTTTAACTTACTGTTTAAGTTTTGGGGCCTACTAAAATATAAAATATAAATTAGGTGTATTTAATATGGTAGTATTAATACCTTTTACTTTCTGAGCGATAGATATTGATAAATGAGAATTTCATCGATAAGTGACACGAATTTCAATTTTTTTTTTTTATTTGTCGAGTAATATAACATTCTCCATGTTGTTTAATAGTTATAGTGAGATAAGACCACATTCACATAATATATACATAAAATCACGAGCGGATCCAGGATTTAATTTTGGGGGGCTTCAGCCCGAAATATTTTTTTTTTCATATACATATAACGGTAATTAATTTGAAAAAAAAGAAAGAAATTAATTACCTATATGAAATGGTGTTTAAGTGGTTCTTGAAGTCCTATTAAATATAATTTATGAAAATATAATAGAAGTAGTTTTTAATATTTTTTTCTGTAAAGCATGGTTACATTTTACTATTTGGGGGGTGGGGCTTCAGCCCGAAAGCCTCCCCCTGTAGGTCCGCTTGTGCATAAAATTGTAAAATAAACAGAAGCAAAATAACGACTGAATAATAATCAAAATATTTATACAATTAATAAAAATAAAGAAAAATTAAAAAAAGAACCCATACACATACATACATACGTATATACATACATACACTATTTACAATCCACCGAGAAAACTGCGAGGTAGGCTTGTCCCATTAACTGTGGAGTGAAAACCAGAACTCTAGGGGATCTCTGCGCTACTCTCTCAACCGTGTCACTGGTGATAAAGCCAGTGGAGATTGAGCCATAGCGTTTTAACCACATGCATTGTCTGAGGTATCAGAGAAATACAACTATGAAAAATGGAAATGATATTGAGAGCCGTTTTTCTATTTTTATTTTTCATCATTAAGGGATGAGCAATGGCTATATAACAAGATATCCCGATTAGAATTTATCTATTTCACAGTTGATAGCTGCGATTAAAAATGAAACAAAATTCTAAAACTTGCTAATTTAATTTTCAATTAGATTTTTCCCAATATAATTAATAGGTAACAGATTTTTTTTATGAAAAACTTAAATCAAATGTTTCTCATATTTCTAGAGTTAACCCTAATGGATTGTTTTGAAAAACAAGATATGTACCAGGCATAATTATTTTTTTTCTAAAACCAGCCTTTTTATTCAAGGAATGTAATAAAACTTGAATTTCTTAAGTATTCCAAAAAAAAAAAAAAAATAATCCATAAGAAGGTTTTTTAACCGTTTTATTCACACGGAAGTTAAATATAAATTAATTTTAATGTAACATTATTGCAAAAGTTAATTTAAAAAAAAGATATTATAACTTTCCCCGTACCCTGAATCATACACCATTTTCAAAAAAATATGATAAGTTTTTTATTTTCCTGCATTTTAAGTCGTGGTACAGACCATTTTTATCAAATTATTACCATCGCCTGTTACTTCGTAAATAGCTTCATCTCATCGTAACCTACAACAATTTATATAACAAAACTCTTGAAATTGGATCGTTTTCAATCTGAAGGCGTTTTATAAAAAGCATTATTTTTTGAGACAGAAAAAAAAATCTTTTCCAGATTTCCATGAAATATCTTTATATATTCTTTATTTCTGAAAAGGAAAAAATAGTTATATTTCTCCTGAAATTTAAGGGGAAAAATTATCAAGGAAAATAAACTTTATTTGTGAATAACTCAAAAATTTTGTATTTTTTTTCTAATTGTACTTGATTATTAGAAATATTACTGTATTACCTAAAAAAAAGGGCGTAAAATTCCGAAAATTATTTTAAAAAATAGAGTCGATTATATATTAGAGTTGGTATACATAATAAATTCTTAAAAGATACTGTATTTCTTACTCTGCTAGCGTTTTATACTTACTGATACATATTTCATTGTTTTCTCTAGGATACACCAGCGGATCCAGGATTTTATTTTGAGGGGGGGGGGCTTCAGCCTGGAAGCTTTTTTTTCAGATACATAACGATAATTACTTTAGAAAAACAGAAAGATACTAACTACCTATAAGAAATGGTATTTAAGTGATTCTTTAAGACCTATTAAATGTAATTAAATGAGCATTAATACTTTAAGACATAATTTTTCAATATTTTTTACCATAAAACATGGTTACATTTTACCATTTAGGGGGGCTTCAGCCCGAAAGCCCTCCCGTAAATCCACCTATGCTAAGATATATATATATATATATATATATATATATATATATATATATATATATATATATATATATATATATACATGTTGTTATTTGCACAAATATTTTGATCAATTATGTTATATGAAATACTATAATGAACCAAGGAAATCACTATTAATTCCTCATCCGACAATACATATGCTCTACTTATTCCCATATTATTTTAGTATTCCTTCACTAAGCAATCATTCGCACGGGCCAACTAATTAAAAATGTATTATTTCTCTAAAATAATAGATATACAAAATAAAAAAATAATAATGATATTATCTGCCTTTTGTTAGAGTCATAAGGTACGCAATATGGTACGTGTTTAATTTACGCTTATAATTTAACATAGATTCTTATCCTTGAAAGATAAATTGTTTCTTAGATGAATAAATAACATGATCTACATATTTATTTGTTCATTTACCGATCTCCTACCAAGGAAATGTCTGCTAAACACGTCAGAAATGTTATTAAATGCAAATCCGAGATCACATATTAAATAATGGACATTTTGCGGCACGAGACTTTATCGAGACAGAATTTATATGCATGTATTTATATATATATATATATATATATATATATATATATATAAGAAATATTTAAACAGATAATAGAAGACCTTATGAGCTATAACATTTTTTTTTTTTTTTTTTTTTTAAGTATGTCACTTTTTTTGTTGAATAAAAAGCGACAAATGAACTTTTTATTTGGAAATTTTGTCTAGAATCGCCCTCCAACGTTTGGCCATTAAGAACTGTTTTAATATTCTAGTCATTTTACGTATGGAGACAGACATTTTGGAAAGAGCCTTTGCTATAATAAAATAATATTGTTCTTAGTTATCTTCGCTTTCTCCATGAATACAGAACTTCCTTTCTTTTGCACTCATTAAGCAATAGGATTCATCGCATTAAAAATTTTAAATTATTCAATATTTACGTAACTGCGTTTATCTATAAATAAATATAGCTAGAGTTGATAAATAGAGGTCAACCAGATATAAGAGATTGTACATGCCAAACAGTTATAACATTGAATCTAATACATTTACAACATTTAAATTGTTCTTATTAAAATGTATATGAATTCTATATTATTGTTTAAAAATAGATTCGTACATTTGTAATACTTCGTCCTATCAACATTTAGAAAAGAAAAAGTTTACTTAAAATGAAAGTAGAGTTTGTCATTGTTAAAACCGTTTAAAGAGTACTTTTGAGCAGCTAAAGTAAGCTATGTTCTATTTTTACAACTATCATAAATTATACGCCACTTTTAGAAAAACTTCCTCGTTTATTTATATGTTTTAAATCCATATTGATAACTGAGAATTTGTTAGGAAATAAGTTGAGATTCATCTCAAGTTGTCTAATAAAAATATGCATTTTGATATCGTATCAACTAAAAGGATATCTGTTT
Source organism: Nezara viridula (assembly GCA_928085145.1). Taxonomy (NCBI): domain Eukaryota; kingdom Metazoa; phylum Arthropoda; class Insecta; order Hemiptera; family Pentatomidae; genus Nezara; species Nezara viridula. The sequence goes on from OV725081.1 coordinate 12,552,002, forward strand.
GATCTGTTACGTTAAAAAAAAAAAAAATCTACGACAACTCATGAAGGATCTTGAGATCAGTATTACTTATTTATTGAAAAATAATACAATCTGTCTCAAGGACATTTATAATAGTGTTGACAGATCACATTCACACTCTATGTATATAATAAATAAAATAAAATATACAGAAAAATAATATATATACAATAAATAACCTAAAAATAAATAAATAAAAAGAGCATATACATACCTATATACAATATTTACAATCTGGCGAGAGAACTTTAAACCAGACTTCTCCCCCCAACTGTGGACTCCAGGAGATTCCTGCACTTCTCTCTCAACCGCGTCATTGGGGTTAAACCCAGTGGAGACTGAGCAAGAGTGCTATAGCCACATACACTCATGTCGTGAGTGGAGAATCTGGCCATTGCCAGAACTCCAATATTTACAAACTACAAAAGGTCGCGGGGCCACTGCCGTTTTAACCTCCTTGGAGGATTATATGGATGGGTGGTGCTGGATAGAGATTGTCCAAAGGGATTTCGATGATAGGTAAGGTTCTGGTGGAATTTGGAGAATTTTGCTAGGATAAGGTCTAGAACAAATGGGATATTAAGGTCATTGTGTAGGGTTTTGTTGGTTAAATAGAAAGGAGCATCGACTATTGTTCGAAGGACTTTGGTTTGGAAGGATTGGATGCGTTTGATGTTATAAACATTTGCTGTTCCCTACAGTTCAAGTCCGTAAATCCAAGTAGGTTTCAGTATTGTCTTGTAGATAAGTATTTTATTTTGAATAGAGAGTTTAGATTTTCTATTTAGTAGTATGTATAGTTGGCCGTATCGTCGGTTAAGTTCAGTATTATGTGACCAAGTACGCCAACGGTTGTGCAAAGAGATGATTGGACCGATATAACGCTCAACTGCCAGGTTTTCTCTCTTAATTAATTATTTAATTAAGAGTACCAATTTTATAGAGACTGGGTGTGCCCTAGGAGGCTCTCACGACGCCAGGGTCGATCCATGGCTGATAAAAAATTAATGGTCATCAGCCGGACTCGAATCTGGGTCCTTCTTGCTCTGGAAGTCAATGCTCAGTGAACTACTCACCCACTAAGCTGCTCCCTCATAATTTACTTTAGATGACTAATGTTTGAAAAGTCATTATTTCTAACTTATTTTTTATAAATAAAAAGTATGCAGTATAAATATTATGTTATTGTACAATTATGTTTATTGTAACACATCCAAGAACATGCCAAAGAAAAAAAAAAGAAAAAAGAAATAATCAGGTAAAATTAAAACTTTACAATAATTTATATTAGTCATTTTCGCTGAAAACAAAGCTTTTAGATGACAGGATATCAAATTATATAATTTTTTTGCACAACTTGAGATGAATCTCTACTAATTTTCTAATAAACCCTCAGTTATCAATATAGATTTTTAGCTCATTAAACAAGGAAGTTTTCTAAAAGTGGAGTAACTGTAATATAGTTGGCGAATGATTTAAAAAAAAATCGGGAATAATTTATGATAATTGTAAAAACAGAACTTAGCTTATTTTAGTATCTTTAAATGTTTTTAAAAATGACAAACTCTATTTTCATTTAAAGTATTTTTTTCTAGTAATTGTTAGTTACTTAAATTAAGTATTCTTTCAGTTATCGCTTTCTATTTCACAAAAAAAGATGACTTACTTAAAAAACGAAAAAAAAAAACTATAATTTCTTACTATTCATTTTTAATATGAATTTTTGTAGATATTGAGTTCTGTTATCACCTCTTTTATTAATTTTTCCCTCAACTTACCGCACACCCTGTATATACATATTAGTAATTTTTAGTTCGATCTGTTAGAAAAAAAAAATTATATTTGAAACTTTTAAATATATATATATATATATATATATATATATATATATATATATATATATATATATTATACATATATTTTTTTTTTACAACAGTTCGAACTAAAAAGTTTAAGGAATCGGTATTTAATTTTATCATATAAAAGATAAATATAATTTTTTTGAAAAATTATCATAAATGATAAAATCTATCGTTCTATCCTGGAAGGTTGTGAAAAAAATAACTAAAAAACCTGATGAATAATCTTTATACTGAACATATCCTATTATATGGCCAGATTAAGGTCGTTTTTAAACACAATTTTGTATCATAAATTTGCAAACATTTCAAACTGACCTTAATCTGGTTGAAACAATAAAATTGTTACACATTTCTAATCTTTAATTATAGTTTTTATTTATTATTATTTAGTTATTGTTTTACTTTGTTAATTTTATTTTATTTTTTTTTTGTATATACGGTGTGAATGTGTTCATTTATCAATATAATTATTGTCCCTGTGACAGAATATTGTATGTCTAAATAAATAAATAAAAAAAAAATCTTTAATTGATATCCTTAAAATTAAATTAAATTTTCAATGAAAAGAAAAACATATTTCAAAATTAATTTAAATATAAAAATCACACGAACAATTTTGTCAAATTTATTTCATTGTATCTTAAGAAAAAAACGATAAACTTTCACATGAAAAATAGAAAAGTCTTGGGTTTTTTAACTAATAATTTTTTTTTCTTAATTTTTTCATTGAAAAATTATTTTAAAATTAATTAAAATATAAATATCACACTAAAAATTTTGTTGAACACAGTTCAGCGTTGATTCGGAAAAACGATAAACATTCACTTGAAAAATAAAAAGGTCTTGGATTTGTCTACCAACTAAATAACTACTACCAAACTGACTCCAAATTTTCTTTTCTTTAATTTTTCCATTAAAAAAAAAATTATTTTTAAATTAATTAAAATATAAAAATTACACTATGAATATGTTAAACTTACTTCATTGTATATTCGGAAAAAAATATAAACTTTCACTTGAAAAATATAAAAGTCTTCGATAACTTATCGCATATCAATATAAATAACTTTCTACGATAATAATACTCCTTACAATTATTAAAGTAGAGAAAGAGAAGCGGATACCAGAAGAGAAAAAAGTAAGTAATTATGGACTTATAGACAATAAACTATGGTTACAATTGAATTTTATTATACAATGGATCGTATTCTTAAATCTTCATAAGGAAGATTTTATTTCTATTACTACATGCTTATAAAGTTACATTAAAAATATTTCGATGTAAAAAAAAGTTCTATCTTATTTGGAGAAAGAACGGTATATAAAAATAAAGTATTTTTTTTTTCAAAATTCAATAAAATTTAGCTTGAACTAAGCATCAAAATGGGACTACCTTTTTTTTTAAATATATGCTTGTCAAGTAAAATATATTTTCGGAGGCTCAAGCAAGAGTAATGGATGGAATTCGATAAAATAGTTATGGACTAATAGACTAATAGTTATGGAGTAATTTCGTTTTTGTTTTACTCTCTATAGGTATACATTTTATTTTCTAATAAAGTCTTAGAAAAAAAATAATTTTTCTGTTGAAATCTGTATATATTTCCTTGTAACAATATTTATGACAAGACTAGGTATTATATACTTACTATATTCAGCAAAACCTTTTTAAATCGAAGTTCCATAAATAGAAAATTTATAAAATATTAGGAACCTTATTATTATATAATTATTTATTAATATTATTTATTAGGAACCTTGATTTTTTATTATAAAAAAAGTCTGTCGAATCGAATAAATAAATTATGTATTCAGGTTTTTAAAGGCATTTTTTAAATATTGTGCTACCATTTTCATGGAAATCCATTTAATTTTTATAATGCTTCTACTACAACTAGATAAGGTAAATTATTGTTAAATTATATAATTTTAGTTGTGCATTTTTGAACAGATGTTTTTTGCTTTTCCCACTACTATTATTCAAATAAAGTGCTTTAAATAAAGTGGAATCGCATTAAAATGTAGAACTAGTATCCATGTTTTTTACTTTATGCAGGTTTCCATAGAAATCTCTTTATTTATTTTTTTTTCCGAATAAATCGAAAACTATACATCTCTTAGAATAATAAAGACTGGTAGGCCCGTGCGAAAAATTCGCACAGCATATTGTTATCAAATTCCAAATTAATAAGAAAATAAAATAATGCAACGTATCAAAAGATAAAGTAATCAATTGTTACTTTATCAAGAAACATAATCGAAAAAGGAAACAAAATTAATTTAAATCTACATTTTTGTTTGGAACCAACATATTTACAAATTTCAATAAGCTGTATCTATGCGAAAAGTTGACCGATTTCAATGATTTTTTTTTCCTTTTATAGAAAATTTAGTAATGTTTTATATAATCATGGGCATAATCCAGGGGAAAGTGTGTAATTTTTTAGTTATTCGCAAATAAAGTTTCTTTTTTTTCATAACTTGTTTGCCTGAATTTTCGGGATGATTGGACTATTTTGCCCGCCTGAAGGAGAAGGAAGCCTTCGAAATTGGTGGCTCAATCTTGAGATTTGGTGAAGAATTAACGATGATATGGCTTGCCGATCAAAAACACCATTGATAAATAATATAAACTCCTCCTGTCTCGATCATAGAGACCTCAAGTCGACGAAATGAGACATGTATCTAATGCCAGTACTACAATTAACGTCAAGTTGTGTGGACGCGAACCCCATGCCTTGTGTTATCTCGAAAATAGTACGTTTTTGGGGTTAAAAACGCAGGATCGGTTAGTTTTGGAGGAACTATCCGGGTCTTGCTGTACGCATCAAAATCTTCAAGGTCCAATTTCTCCCGCATCGATCTACAGACGTACCACTGCTCCAGTATTGAAGACTAGCAAAATGTTTGTATCGACTTTATTTATTTTAGAAAGAAAAACAAAAGCGGAGAATACGATTCGCTAACCTCCCGTGAAATTATGAATTCAACGGTGCCCCATTCATGGTATTTGAGCAGGAGCTTATATTTGGTACAAAACCGATTTCGAGCCTTACTGTAATAATATAGGTAGGGATGGGGATAGGGATATTTATTTAAAAAATTATTATAAAGGTGTGTTTAGACATTTCACAAACTATGGAAAATACGAATATTTAAATAGTTTTTTCTCTATGGAAGTGTTTTGTTTCTTGTTTCTGATAGTGCCATCAAAGTTATCGGTAATAAGAGAAATAAAATAAATAGTTTGGTTTAGCAATAATGTCGCTGATAATTAAGTTAGATAATTCTGTTTCCTATATTTTGTGGAATGTCTAAACGCACATTTAGATTGCTTTAAAAGTTCATATTTATAATGATCTAATTTTGTCTAGATTGGGTAGGAAAGTAGATAAACTAGATATTGTACTTATCGCATGTCAATTAAAATAAAAAAAGACCTCCACACCCTTCCTTGTTAGGAATCGAACCTTGGCCCGAATTATTATCTTTTTTTTTTGCAAATTTAATACAGTTAAAACATTTGTTGCAATCAAAGTCTACTTTTACATATTTAGGTCTCGGACAATATTTAAATTACAATATGCCTATCTATTTTTTAAAAAGAAAGCTTCATGTTACTTATACAGGGTTTTCCGTATGTAAAAGGAAATATTTATAGCAGTGATGGTAGATCTCAATCAGGCCCACAAAAAGGTTTACGTAAACTATAGTTTGATTTTCTGCAGAAAATTAAAGAAGATAATAGTTTACTTTTTTTTTAACTAATTTTTTTTACTTTCACTTACGTATATATGTAATATATAGTAAGGGTAAGTATTGCGATCATGAAAATTTTCGAATCTCAGTTTTCAACGGAAAAAGGTGTTTTGAGGTCCCCTAAATAAAATTTAGTTTTATATATTTAAAACTTCATGACTAGCTTTATTTCATCTTAACTTAAAACTTTTGTTATTTACGACAATTCTCTGAATTCGTTTTTTTTTTTTTAATCTGGAGTTCGGCAATTTTTTCTATTTAATTGGTACTAAACACTTAAGAACTTATTAAGTAAAGTTCTTGGCTTATACGCACTTAAAAGGTTTAAATTAGCACTTTTTAAATGGATACCTTCTTGTTACATTAAGTATTGCCTATAAAAAATAAGTCAATAAAGAAAAACAATAAATCATCAAAACCGTGGCCGGTGATAAAAGAAAAACTGATGAATCAAAATGTGATACGTCCTTCGGTCGAGGATTACGTAAAATTTGGAAAACACAACAAACAATATTAACAACAATAATATTGGAATAATTTGGAAAACACAACAAACAATATTAACAACAATAATTTATTTTACATTGTACTTTATAAAAAACTAATAGTCCGTGGTACAGATCCCTTTTTATCAAATTATTAACATTCTCCTGAAATTTCATGAATAGCGTAACCTACAACTATTTTATTTACGAAAACTCTTTGATTTTGGACGTTTTCAATCTGGAGTTCGGCGAACTTAATTAGATACTAAAAATTCATAAATACCAATTTCCTTTCCGGTTGGTTCGTAAGATAATTTGATCACAAAATCGATAAAAAATGTGTCCTACAAAAATATTGGTCGTTGGGCCTATATAACCTTGTTATTTCCACAATTTGGGGGTGTATGTCATGCCAAACGGCTCAATATTTTTCAAACTTCGCACAATAGGTGGTTGATTTTATGTTACTTTAGTCTATACACAACCATATTCTCTCTTATAAAACTTTAACTATGCCATTCATGTGATTTGGGTGGAACTTCATAACTTCTCAAACTGGTACCTTTTCAATTTTTTTTGTTTCTTGAAAATTTTAGGTAAAAAAAAATGATGAAGCTATTTACGAATTATAAGACGAATGTTAATGATTTGATAAAAAGGTAATACCGTCTATTATGAATACCTAGTTGGCACATTGATATGGAAAATGACCTACGTAGATATATTAATATATTCTAGATGATATTGAATACGATATATTAATATATTTTATATACTCGGTCGACGATTACATACAATTTAAACACAACACACAAAAACACAACAAAAATAATTTATTTTACATTGTACTTTATAAAAATCTAATAGTCCGTGGTACAGATCCCTTCCTAAAAGTTTGTCAATTTAATTAGGTACAAAAAACTCGTAGATATCCATTTGAATCGTAAGATAATTTGATAACAAAATGTAGAATAAAAGTGGCCTACAAAAATATTTAGCCGTTTGGCGTGACCACCTCTCCCAACATGTCAAAATAACGAGGTTGTTTAGGCCAAATGGCCCAATACTTCTGTAGGTCACCAATTCCTTTTCTTTTCTTTTATAAACAAATTATCTTACGATTCAAGTGCGTAAAGAACTGGGTATTTATGAGATTTTTGTTTCTTGAAAATTTTAGATAAAAAAATTGTAAGTAACAATATGATGAAGCTATTCACGAAGTATAAGCCGGATGTTCATGATTTGATAAAAAGGCACTACACCGCGAACTATGATTACTTAGTTGGCACATTTATATGGAAAATGACCTACGTAGATATATTAATATATCCTAGATGATATTGACTACAATATATTAATATATTTTATATAATCGGTCGACGATTACATACAATTTAAAAAACACAACAAAAAATAATTTATTTTACATTGCACTTTATAAAAATCTAATAGTCCGTGGCAAAGATCCGATTTTAAAAGTTTGTCTATTTAATTAGGTACAAAAAATTCGTAGATATCCATTTGAATCGTAAGATAATTTGATAACAAAATGTAGAATAAAAGTGGCCTACAAAAATATTTAGCCGTTTGGCGTGACCACCTCTCCCAACATGTCAAAATAACGAGGTTGTTTAGGCCCAAATGGCCCAATACTTCTGTAGGTCACCAATTCCTTTTCTTTTCTTTTATAAACAAATTATCTTACGATTCAAGTGCGTAAAGAACTGGGTATTTATGAGATTTTTGTTTCTTGAAAATTTTAGATAAAAAAATTGTAAGTAACAATATGATGAAGCTATTCATGAAATATAAGCCGGATGTTAATAATTTGATAAAAATGCCCTACACCGCGAACTATGATTGGCACATTTATATGGAAAATGACCTACGTAGATATATTAATATATTCTAGATGATATTGACAACGATATATTAATATATTTTATATACTCGGTCGACGATTACATGCAATTTAAAAAACACAACAAAAAATAATTTATTTTACATTGTACTTTATAAAAATCTAATAGTCCGTGGCAAAGATCCGATTTTAAAAGTTTGTCTATTTAATTAGGTACAAAAAATTCGTAGATATCCATTTGAATTGTAAGATAATTTGATAACAAAATGTAGAATAAAAGTGGCCTACAAAAATATTTAGCCGTTTGGCGTGACCACCTCTCCCAACATTTCAAAATAACGAAGTTGTTTAGGCCAAATGGCCCAATACTTTTGTAGGTCACCTTTTTTTTTTTCGACTTTGTGATCAAATTACCTTACGATCCAAGTAGAAAGCAAATGGGTATTTACGAGTTTTTAGTATTTAATTAAATAAACAATGTTTTCCACCCTCCAGATTGAAAGCGCCCCAATTGCAAGAGTTTTCGTAAATAAAACAGTTGTAGGTTACGATGAGATTAAACTATTTACAAATTTTCAGGCGGATGTTAATAATTCTCTAAAAAGAGATGTTAATATTTCTTTTTCTTTCTTTTTTTTTTTTAATTTTATGATCAAATTATCTTAGGATTCAAGTGCATAAACCAAAGGGTGTTTATGAGTTTTTTGTTTCTTGAAAATTTTAGGTAATAATATGATGAAGCTATCCACGAAGTATTAGGCGAATGTTAATGATTTGATAAAAAGGCCCTACACCGCGAACTATGAATTCTTAATTGGCACATTTATATGGAAAATGACCTACGTAGATATATTAATATATTCTATATGATATTGACTACGATATATTAATATATTTAATATAATATACTATTGACTCACCTCTAGTCTGATATAAGCCGGGGACAAACGACTCCTCTGTGGAAATGCAGCCCGTGCACTCAGGCAGAAGATCTGCGGTAAACTGACTCAAGTCCTGCCCCACCACGCGATCTGTTATCCAGAAGCTCGCGGCGTCCTGGTTTTTTCTTTTGTTTATTGTTCCCAGGATAATAGGCTTGTCGAAATAAGCTCTTTGCAATTATCTTTAACATTATTTCCTTCTGATTGTCCTGATTCAAACCAAATACATAATAGCTACGTGTTTTTTTTTTTATAGCACGTATCTTTAATTTAGTAAATATGGGAAATTGCATTGTTGAATTCTCCATTATTTAAAAAAGATTGGTTTGAAATCTGCTGTAAAGTTGAAATTGGTTTCAAATCGTTATCACGTCGGAAATGATAAAGGATCGTTATCTTGTAAAATTAAAATAAATAAAACAAGCTCAGTATCAAAAATAAATTACATGATTTTGATATGACATCCTAATTAATGAAATTGGATTTAACTGATGGATTGAATTTAATGTAGTTTTTTTTTAGCTCGTAATTTTTTTATTATTTTTTTTTTTTTTTTAAACATATAATATTCTATCACTTGGACAATAATTATAGTGATAAATGAACACGCCATGTATACAGAAAATATAAAATTAACAAAAGTAAAATAATAACTTTTTTTTTCTTTTCCTAGTCTGTTCTTACAAGTATTCAACAACTTGTAGGCCTCCCCAATTAAGAGGGTAATGGTCTAACTTTCCGCGGGAACTAGCCATATTGGGAAGTAGGACCGGGATTCGATCCTATGATCTTAATAATAATAAATAAAAACTATGTACAATAAAAAAATAAAGTAACCTAAATATAAGTAAATTAAAAACACATTCATACCTATATACAATCAGGCAGGGAACCCAAATCCCTGCGCTACTCTCTCAACCGCGTCACTGGTGCTAAAGCCGGTGGAGTTGAGCGAGAGCGCTTTAGCCACATACACTCATGTCTCCACTCAAGACATTTCCATTGCCAGAACTCCAAGATATATACTATAAAAGATCTCTGGGCCACAACCATCGAGGAGGGTTGTAGGGATGAGTGGAATTAGATAGGGATTGTGCTAGGGGATTTGGATGGTTGATAAGGTTCTGATGGAAATTGGAAAAATTTTCAGGGATAAGGTCAAGGACAAATGGGATATTAAGATCATGATGCAGGGTTTTGTTGGTTACATAGAACGGAGCATCAACTATTGTTCGGAGGACTTTGGACTGAAAGGATTGGATGCGTTTGTTGTTACAAAATTTTGCTGTCCCCCGAAGAGTTTTTAAATAGCTCAAGTGTCTTCACACGAGCATCTGAAATGTTCCAATATATGTATATTTTTGAATTATTAAAAAAACTTTTTTTTCATTTATTCATGATATTTACAACTCTGTTATACACAAAAATACATTCAGTAAATGTGATAACAGGGAATTATGACATGAAAACACTTGTTGAGAAACTACCTACTAGTAGCACTCTAAAAATGTATTTAAAATATGAGATCCCGAGGCTATCTCCTTTTCAGACGCCTAGGAGGGTTATCTGGGATCAAAGGGGAAGTTAGGTTAGAAACGAGAGGGTTCGGATGGCTAAGGTCTTTATGGATGATTTTATTTGTGAAAAAGTAAGCAGCATTAAGGATTTTACGTAGAATTTTGTATTGTAAGGATTGGATACGAGAGGAATTCGGTGGCTTAGTTGAGCCCCAAAGCTCAATTCCGAAAATCCAAATTGGCATTACAGTCATATATACGAGTCTTTTGTAATTAAGTGAAAGTGTAAACAGTTTATCTAGTAAGTGCTGGAGTAGTAGGAAACGTCGAGCGGTTTCTTGTAGTTTCATTTTTGTATGAGGACTCCAAGTGAGACGCTTGTTCAAGTGGAGTCCTAAATATTAGATTTTTTCTACAGGGATAAGTGGAGTATTATTAAAGGATATTGTAGGACAGGAAGTCACGAGCTTTCGATGAAATAAAGAGAAAAAATAAAGAGTTGGCGGGTCAAATAATGATAAAAATGTGATGTAAAATATTTTTTTTTTTAGGAATTAATGTATTACGAGGATGGATATCGCGGAAACTATAGAATATAGCGAAAAATTTAATATAACCAATTCTATTGAAAATTTTGTCAGTTTCAATTTTACAGTCACATTAATATAGATCGAACGCCTAGTTTCACTGATGTATGCGAAAAACGTAAACTTTTTGAATCATAAACTGAATTTTTCGACTTGAAATCCACAGGTATGCGGTAACTAACTATTATTTCATGTCTTAAGACTATAAATACTATAAATTGAGTGGCTTTGTAGCTTTATATATCTACAAGCCCTCTCTCTACATACGCTTACAACCTATGTAGGGTCTTAATAATATTTATTTACTAAAATTATATATATTTGCTTCACAGCAGACCAACCCCTATTTTACAAATTATACAGCTGTTCATTTGTAATACTCGTTGCTCAAATTGTATAACTTTAATTTACATGTATTCTATATTTCAGATTGAATTATTTTTTATAAAAACAAAACAATTTTTTTATGAACATAAAAAAAAACATTTCCCGTACAAATGTTTATTTCTAAGTTTAAAATCTTTATTTTGTATTAGAAGAGTAGGAGGTAACAGAAGCTTAACACGTACGTAATTAAATGAACTGCTGTATAATTTATAAAATAATCGTCTAATAAGTTGAGCTCCTGTTATCTCCTACTCTCCTAATACTAAAATACAATGAAATACGAAAGTAACTAAAAATTTGTATATAAATTGAGATATGTTTTTCATTAAACTATTATTTTAGTGGTGCATGATGTAGTCTACTGATTTTAAGAGGACCATTGAGTCCACATCATTATATTTATTTTCCAAAAGTTTATATTATTTTGAAATATTTCTTCTTATTATTCAATTAGTGGAAAAGAAGATTTATTATAATTAAAGTGAAGGTTCTACACATTAAGCGAATTCTCTTCAATTGGCAATATCCTGTGCGCACGCGTGCATATGTTAGAACTGCATTGTGTGCGGATGTGTGAAGCATTTTTAATATGCTAACCTTGGAATTCCGATGAATGGGTGACTAAAACTTTTTTCTTTGTTTTGGTCGTATGGTAAGTACGTATCTTTAGGAGGTAATATTCTTTTAATTATCCAAAATGATGGAAAAACTTACGTTAATAATATAAGGATCTTTTAGCAAATATCTTTTTGGTTTAGTCATTTCTTTTGTAAGAAAGTTTTAAGCATATTGTCTTTATTTTTTTTTATTTAAATGCATTAGTAACTAAAGGCCATGGAGTGACCCAGAGTCCAAAAAGTGACGGCATCGCAGGCGAAGGTTTGAATATAAATTACGAAAGTGTGTGTCATTCAAAGTAAAATTAATCTTATCTGCCATTCCTGAGCCGCTGCTTTCAAAAATGGTGGCTGATTCAATGGATATTATAACCAAACTTTTTATAACCAAGAAAGCCATATTTTTATGTTTTTTTCGCCTTCACCTCCTAAACGGTTCATCGAAGCGAAAAATGTACTGATTAAAAAAAATTAAGAAACGTTGAATTGTACGTTAAATGTACGTCAAACAATTACATAAACTTATTAATATATCAAAAACTGAGATAAATGACTAGAAATGGTCCTGAAGCTTGGAAATGACTTCCCTAAAAGAAAAAAACTCGTAGAATCAAAGTGAGTATCAAATCGTGCTTCCACTAAGTACCAACAGTCACCTAAATTTATCTACCTGTTCAAACATGTTACCATGTATATCGATATCACCAGTAGTATCGCCATTTTTGCAGCTAACCATATATTTTGTTTTATCCACGTTTATTTCGAGTCCTAGTTCTTTCCCGGTTTTCATTAACGTTGTCGTATTCAGTTTTATAGTTTCAACGTCTTCGCTTAACAGTACCAGATCATCAGCATAGCCCAGTACGGATGTTGTCCCGCCCTGATCCAACCCTTTCTCGGTACGCATTACCTCCCTAATGGCATGTTCTAATGCCAAATCGAACAGGACAGGCGAAAGAGAATCCCCCTGTTTTAAGCCCGAACGAACCTCAAATTTTTCGGACAAATTATCACCGATTCTAACTTTATTGAGTGTCTCCGTCAAGCACATCCTGACTAGATTTAGGAGTTTTTTTGGAATCCCCTGCTCGATTAGAATATTATACAGTTTCTGGCGGTCAATAGAATCGTAAGCCTTTTTAAAATCTATACTTTAAGAGATTTTATACTTTAAGGCTTCAGCCCGAAAGCCCCTCCCCGTAGATCCGCCTGTGCCAACAGTTTTAATGCTGGTCATTTAATTCCCTTGAAATTGGTAATCTCCCGATGCCTGGAAATTGGTGATGAAGGTATCTATAATTTTCAATATCCCAACAATATGGGTCTTTATTCTATTTAGTTATTCTTTTTTATAATCTCTTATATGCAGCGAACGCCGCTTTTCTACCTCTCAGGAGCAAAGGGTTTTGATGAAACCATGTTTCTAAAAAAAAAAAAAAAAAACGAATTTTACGAATAAATGAGGAATACCGATTCGAGAGAAATGATTGACTTACATTAAAAATGTTGGTAGTTAGTGGACGCACAATTTAATGCTCTACAACTTTAATTCCACTAATTTTTGCTCTTAGATAACTCATTTCGAAGTTGCAGGGCCATTTCCAGTAATTTTTGGACAAATTTGGTTCTTTGACCGTGGTCTGCTATACCACATAACCAAATTATTAAGCATAGGTACTCGTACGATGCACAATTTACTACTCATTCGTAAATTTCTTTAATTTCTAAAATCAATCACCTATTTGGACCTACGGACTTGAACTTTGGGGAACAGCAAAATTTTCTAACATCAAACGCATCCAATCCTTTCAATCCAAAATCCTCCGAACAATAGTCGATGCTCCGTTCTGCGTAACCAACGAAACCCTACACCATGACCTTAATATCCCCTTTGTCCTTGACATTATCCCCCAAAAATTTTCCAAATTCCATCAGAACCTTATCAACCATCCAAATCCCCTAGCACAATCTCTATATAGGTCCACTCATCCTTACAATCCTCCTCGATGGTTGTGGCCCAGAGATCTTTTATAGTATATATCTTAGAGTTCTGGCAATGGCCAGATTCTCCACTCAAGAGATGAATGTATGTGGCTAAAGTGCTCTCGCTCAAACTATACCGGCTTCATCAGCAGTGACTTGGTTGAGAGAGTAGCGCAGGGATCTGTTAGAGCTGCTTTTTCATCTATAGTTAGAGGGAGAAGCCTGGCTTTGGGTTCCCTGCCTGATTGTATTTATTGTATATAGCTATGACTGTGTTTTTAATTTACTTATCTTTAGGTTATTTTATTTTTTATCATACATAATTTTTTATTATTATTTAGTTATTATTTTACTTTTTTTAATTTTATATTTTCTGTATATATGGTGTGATTTTGTTCATTTATCAATATAATCATTGTCCACGAGACAGAATATTATATGTCTAAATAAAAAATAAAAATAAAAAAAAAATTCTAAAAAAAATTATTTCCTTAATTTCTCAAGAAGTGCCTTTTTTAACTCTTCGATGCTCAGTTTAGGAGTTATAGGTGAAAAAAAAAATCAAAACAAACTGGATGTTTGGCCGTGAAAAAATTTCCCTTAGTTGCTTGCCTTAGCTATTTTGTTTTTTAAGTTTCAACCCTTATACAAAAGTTAAAAAATAAAAATAAATAAATAAAAAACCATAAAGGGTCTTGGATCCAGTACTATTTAGGGAAAGATCTGTTTTAAAATCAATGGTTGTGCAAGGTGATTTGATTGAGATCACGTTTAACCACCCCGTTTCCCCATAATTAATTATTTAATTAAGATTACTCACGTTATAGAGGGTGGCTTTGTCCCAGGAGGGTCTCATGACCCTCTGTCATGAGCCGAGATTCGAACTTAGAACCTTGATTGAGCATTGAAGCACAGTGCCCTACCATTCAGCTACCCTCTTCCGTATATATACAAGTTAAAAAAAATCAGAAATTTAGACAAGATCCATTTTGCCTAGCTCATTGAGTTTAATAACTGATGAACTTCATACTCTTACGTGTTTTAAAGTTTAAATCTGTGTCGAGTGTCTCCAAATCTTATCTAAAACGTTTACCTGCTCTCTTATTCCAAAAATTATTTTCATACAAATCCTAGACTTATAACACATGGAATAATTTTCGATTACTTGCCCTTTATATAAATAAAAACATGAGCTGTTAACTATATTACTTCATTTTACATTTTAATCTCAGATTATCATTTTCCTTGAAATCTTAAATAATTTTTTTCACGCATCAGGTATACTTTTTTGTTATTGCTACAATGTTGTTTATTTGCATCGCCTGGTAAGTATGTAAATCGCGAGGCATAATTAGCGAAGCTTATTAACGCAGAAAAAATTACGAAATATAAACAGGAATTTTCTGGCTTCAAAGCCTGAATGACTTCAATTAGATCCACAGGCGGATCTACGAGGGGGGGGAGCTTTCGGGCTGAAGCACCCCTCCCCCCCCCAAAATGGTAAAATATAACCATATTTACACAAAAAAATATTAAAAACTATCTCTTAAAGTATTCTTGTTCGTTTAATTACATTTAATAGGACTTCAGGAACCACTTAAACACCATTTCATATAGATAGTTAATTTCTTTATTTTTTTTTTCAAATTATTTTTATGAAGATTTATAAAAAAAAAAAATCTTTCGGGCTGAAGCTCCCCTCCCCCAAAATTAAATTCTGGATCCGCTAGTGATTAGAACTGATAAATAAATACCTCGTTATGAATCTACCTATATTTTTAATCACTCAATTTAAAAAATAAAAAACAATACGTTCGATACTAGTGCAAAATGAGCTTTCTTCTCCCTCTCAAAGGTATTGAAATTCCGTAAAATCTGAATCACTGCGAAGATAATTATAAATAAAATACAATTATCATAATTTTACTTTCACTAACACTGTTTTTAAGAAGAGAAAAGCAATGAAATTTCTTGGGAGTTGGAGAGGAATAGATGGGCACGCCTAGTCAAAAATGTTGAATTAGCTGAAATTCCTTTTCTTAATGGTTCACTTAAACATCAATTCGATATGTCCCTCTTTCCTCTCATCGAAATTTTTATATCAGTATCTAAGCCTGACTTCGTAGCCTATCATAAATCAATTGTCATAGTATTAGTGTGAAATACTGAGATATCCCGAACCAGGTGGTCTATCAGATAGGTCTGTAAGATCCTATTAGAAATCTATTAATGAACTTTTCCAGATTATTTTGTAATTTGTCGCAACTATCGCAAGTCCTCAACCTTCCAACATGAAGCGTTAAATTTTATTGATTCAATCTTCCAACATTTATTGGCATTCTTTTTCTTCGTGGACTCCTCGTATCATGCAAACCGTCCTTTATTTTTCTGTAGTAACCAAAATAAGGGCGATGGCATCAGCTAAAAGAAGGAAATCTATTACCATAACCACTTGGTAGAAGTACCATTGCATACTTGGATTTCCAAGCGATTTTAACAAAAATGCTGGACAGGAGTAGTAAATTCTGGACAGTTAGGCTTTTATTAGGTTGGCTTATAAGTTCTTTCGGTTTTTCAGGGTGAAATAAAACTCAATGTATTATATAAATAAAAGTTATTTTAATCCATAATATATTGATCATTATTTAATATGACTTTTTCCCATCTTTCCACTAACTGCATAATGCCATGTTCATAGAATGTCTGGAGTTTATTGTTAAAAAACTGATCCAAGTGGTTTTTGATGTTCTTTCCTTTTGGAATTTCTTTCCATTCATGCAGTTCTGCAAAGACCGGAATAAGTGGTAATCACTTGGAGCTAGGTCTGGTGAATACGGAGGCTGGTGCAGAAGGTCCCATCCAAGGCTCAATAATTTATTGCGAGTGGCCTAGCGTTGTCTTGATGGAACACAACACCCTCCCGATTTGCCAGTTCTGGAGGTTTATTTTAAATTGATTGATCCAATTTTATTAATTTTGAGCAGTATAGAGTTAAATCAATTGTTAGTCTTGATGGTAATAGCTCATAGAAAATAAAACCCACCATATGGAAAGCATTATTTCCTTTGGATACAATCCAGGTTTTGACATTCTTCTAAGAACATCACTACTAAGCCCCCAAGATTTTCTACGAACTACATTATCGTCAAATATCAATTTTTATCATCTGTTACCAACCCTTTCAAAAAAGTTTTCTTGCTGTTTACGTAGTGAATCACAAACAGAAATGCGTGTTGCAAATTTGACTTCGGTTAGAGAGTGAGGGACCCAAACATTAAGTCTGGAAACATAACCGAGCTTGTGAAAATGGTTTTCTACGCTTGTGTGCGACACAATTAAGGGACATAGCAATCTCCCGCACTGATTGGATGAGATTTTGATCAACAATGGCCTTTACATTGCTCGTTTTAATTTCATGTGGGCGACGAGCCCGTTGAGCATCAATGATGTCAAAATTTCCTGAATGAAATTTGGCAAACCAATTTCGACAGGTGCGTTCAGTTAAGGCATCATCCTCATAAAAACTGTAAATTTTTCTATGAGCTTCTGCTGCACGCTTACCTTTTTTAAAATAATACAACAAAATATGCCGATAATGAATGATATTTTCTTCCATATTCACAGTGCTATTGCAAACACAATACAAGACTAGTTTTAACAAGAGTTAACAGATACAGTTGTTGACGTATTACAAACAGGATAAACAATCCACCTTAGGGATTAATTCATCAGACAAGAAGTGTATCATAGTGACATAAAAATAAACAGAAAACCCGAAAGGACTTATTTGCCCACCCAATAGTTAAAGCGTCCACTTTGGTTTCCATTCTTATGGATTTGGCACATTGCTGTGTATCCTCTCTCACTTCACCAATATTCGGAAATCTAAAAAGTTGGAAAATTCGAGATTTTTATTTATTTATTTCCATTTTTCCTTTCCTCTCAACAACACAGATTTTTGATAGAATTATCACGATCTTGCCAGTTTGTTCGCCCTTATTGTCTCAAAATTTGTGATTCTGCAATTTTAAACTGCAAAAATTGTAGTAAATCATTTTACTGTAAACATTACTAACTTTTAAAATCAATATCAATATCGTTTAGGTTAAGTATTGGGATTTTATGAATACAATATTTTGTTTAAATAGAAAATAAAATTACTTTTAATTTTTAAATTCAAAAGAGATCTTAAAATCATATTTCTTTGAGAAACAAATAGATTATGATTTTTTAAAATTGAAGTTTGGGAAATTTCGTTGCAACTATTGAAATCGTTACTATATTAAACTTAAAATATTAAGAAAATTTAATATTTTGTCGCCCCTCCCTAAAAAAAATATGTAACGTTGAAATGACAAGTTATAGAAAGTGATAAGTTCATATTATTCAACCGATATAATTTAATGTTATTGCCACTGTTTCAAACTCTTTCTATTAAGGAACATTGAATATTAACAGTTTTTATTCCAAAAAAACAAGTTATATATCCTTTCTAGGCAGTGTTGTCAAAAGGATCGTTATAACCTTCTCTAAGCGAGGTTATAAATCATAATATTAAATTTGAAAGAAAGTTGTCATTTTGTAATGACATGGTGCTACAATGGAGGATATTGACAGTCTAAGGCAGTCTATTGAAGTTTATAAAGAACAGGCATGTTAATTATTAACTATATCTAGGTTAGCTTGGACCTGACCTATGATTTATATGACTCAGTGGTTTTAGTTAAGGTGTATGTTTTCTTTTTTCAGTTGAACAAAGTAAATCAAACAATAGCAGCTACATCCTCTGGTCCTGAGAAGAATGAGTTGATTGGTTTGAGGGACAACATCGAAGAACTTTTGAATCTGACACAGGAGAGTTTGCACAGTTTAGTGGACAATGATAAGTCTAAAAATGAAGAATCAAGTGCTATTGTAGCTGCTGCTGATGATGAAGATCCATTCGCCAAGGAATATGCCCTTTTTAAAGTAATTGTATAAAATTATTCTTCTATTTATTGTTCTTTCATGAATAAACAACTGATAAATCTCTAAACTTATGGATACAGCACTCAATGTTGAAATATTACAATATGATAAGTTGACCATTGTGCATTATTAAGTATATTACTGAAATTGTCATATTTAAAAACAAAACAAAACTTAAAGTTGATAACTGTCAACTCTAGTTGACAAGTGGCTAAAGATCACATTAGTCTCACTGTAACTATAATCCAGAAAGTTTATGAAGATGAACGATCTTAGAAACAAATTTTTGAAGGGATACCGCTATACAAGTATCATTCCACTTTGGAGAATTGGTCAATACCTCATGATCATGGTATAAATGAGATTCAAATTGTGTCCAAAAGTAGACGGTGACCAAACTGTTTGGTAAGGCCACTAGCCCAACTGAAAAGTACCTGGAGGTCTGTTTACTCCTTTTGAGCAAGCATGAGCACAAAGGAATTACTGTTAATTATGGTTTCAATTTCAACTGATATGGACAACCGATGAGTTTCAAGTCACCTGGCCATTTTGGGAATCATTTACAGCGTGATCAAGGATCTTGGTCCCTTATCAAAGTGGAGTGACCCTAGTACAGTGGTAACATGGAAAGTATTTGATTATTAATTAAAAAGGACACATTTAAGAATCTTGTGTAAGTGTAATGAGACTATCATGAACATAGCTGTCAGCATTTGGGTACTTTTGAATTGCATCTACAGTGAGACGTTATCTTGACTTCTAAATTAGATGTGACACTTACAAATTAGTACCAATCTGGTAGGTAGCTTTTTAAATGCTCATTCAGCTAAGCCATCTCTAAAATATATTTTTAACAAATAATAAAATAAAGAAATGTACTAGTATCAACCACGGGTATTAACGTTTCAGCAATAAAACAAATCAGTAAATGTTGGGTGTTGCAATGCCTTATGCTAACGAAAAAAAGAAAATAAATCAGGGGTATCTAAACTGTGAATCCATCTTGTGAACACCATTGATTCCGTCCAAAATTGTTTATTTTTTTTAATATTTCAAAATCTATTGTTTAAGTAAATCATTTAATAAGTAAAATGATATTTTTATTCATTAAACTTTGAGGAAACTCAATATCTAATATTCATGTTGAAAATGAAAATTTTAAACATGATTAATGATATTAATTTGTTGGCATAGTAATGTTTCTAGGTTTTGACCCTTAGGACTTTTTGGAGGCGATTATGGTCCTTGGACTAAAATTTTTGTATATCGATAGTGTAGATTATGAAGTAAAACTTATGTTCCTCGAACTACTATACTTGACATTTGTCATATTATGCAATTGTCAATCAAAGAAATAATTTACTTAATTATTGCTTATTGAGGTTTTATCATTTCCCTTATAGTGAAAATATTTATTTGTTTTAATGGCTACCTATTTCAGTACAATCTGTTAAATGCAATGTAATAACTACTTTATTATATATTCCATCAAAATCTTGACGTTCCAACAATGGTTTCCTTAATGTTTACTTTTCCTTCATATGTCATATTATCTAATGACAACATTAATCTTTCATCTTCGGTATTGATATAGTTATATATACTGAATTCTTGCACTCTCATTCTTATAGTTCACTAAAGTTGTTTATTGTAGAATTAAAATTTATTGTTGTTTTCAATTTCTTCTTATTAAAAAGGCCTTTTATTTTAAAATCTAGCCTCATTCCATCAATTCTTTCTCATAATTTTATTGTTTTTGTTTGTGAATTATGTTGACCTCTAAAAGAATTTTTTTAAACTAACTTTTCATTAAACTAATCCAGAATGTAAAATTTTTCATAATTATTAAACAGACAAAATACAAAGAAAAATGTGATATTAATAACTAATCAGAAATAATCAATAATAATACCGTAATAGAAATGGCCAAAACCAACTATATATGGAAATAATTATTCGATATACAATAAGCTTTTAAAATTAATGGCATCCTTTTTAAAAATTGCTTCTGATCTACACCATTTTTTTTTTTTTTTATTAGAAATTAACTGGTTCTAAGTTGAAATACATTTTTAGGCAGAGTTGGGAGATATTGATGACAAAAATGAATGTAAAAATGATGAAAATGAAAAGGAAGAAAACCTATCTGGTGAAGAAGAAACTCCATCAATCTTCGTGAGTAAATTTGTTTCCAAATTTACCTAATAAGTTTGATTTCATCTTGTAATTATATTAAAGTATATGTAATTATAATATATAATAACATTGAATATTTTTAGGAAGATTTGGAGAAAATCATTGGAATGAAATGCCAAGCACCATACACTAGCAAGTCTGGTTCAACTGGATACCACAATGCATTAGTTTCTGGTATAGAAACAAATGATTCCATTAGCGATCTTGACCATATAAAGGTTAATATTTAAAGTATTTACTCACTTTTTCAAATGTTTTGTTTTGTTCAAAAATTAAATTTGGTTATTTTTAAGACAATTTCAATTCTTTTTGCAATATTATATTTATTTTTATTGTCTGAGAAAACCAGGGGTCTCAAAGATGGTCCCATATCAATTTTATTAAATTCTAACCAGCACTTCCGCTTATGCACGAGCAAACACATTTTTGTAGATATGCCAGTATTTCAGAAACTGCTCATTTGAGTTGGCTCAAACTTAGATAAAAGGTAGGCAATGGTGAAAAAATAACGTAATGTCAATTTTATTGAATTCTGTCCACTAATTTCTTGTAAATATGCGCAAACATGTTCTTTGATACGTCTATATCTCTAAAACCACAAGTTCGATTTGACTCAAACTTGGAGGGAATTTAGGGGTTGGTCAATTTAAAGTGAAATAGGCATCAATTTTATCCAATTCTATCTACTACTCCAAAAAAAAAAAATACTTCCGCTTTCAGATCAGGAAATGTATTATTTGATATACCTATAGTTTGAAACGGCGTATTCGATTTGACCCAAACTTGGAGAAAATTTGGAGAACATTATAGAAATTACTTAGTATCATTTTCATTGAATTCCATTTAATAATTAATATTAATATAAATAATTTTTAACAATATAATGGCTGCGAAATGTTGAAGGTACTGATCATATAGCTTTAGGTTATTACAATATTGTTATAGGGTTATAAAATTTTAGGTTTTATTAAAAAATTTATGCAAAAAGTCTGGTCGATTCCAAACGTTACTGGCATGACACTTACTGCCGTTACTTAGATTTCGTGTAATTTTCAATACATTTAAAGTAATTTATACTCTGAGTTTGTAAAACAAACAACGTCTTGTTTGTGATTGTATTTATTTCCATTGAAGTTCAAGCAGTTCATCTTGGTCTTGATTTCCTCCTTAAGTATTTAAGTTATGTGAACTTCATCCATATTTTTATATTTTCTAGCTTAAAGCTTTTTGTTCTCACTGAAGAAAATTATTGGTCTCATTAACTCCAAACAAACAACAACTTCAATTTATCCTATGGATTTTCTAGTTCCATACATTTTACAAGTGAAAACATACCTATTAAGTACATGCCACTACTATTAGTGCAAAAGGTCGTATGTAAAAGTTTTCAACTTTTATTCTATTTGTGCTAATGGTGACATTTTGTAGTCTGCAACTGATATAAGTATTCTGCTACTATGGAAAATAGTAGGTGACAATAAAATATGAAATTATACTAATAAAGCATAAAGAAATAATGAGTTTTTATGCACTCATGTAAAACAATCAATTTTTACATACGACCTTTTGCACTAACAGAAGTGAAATGCATGTTCAGTTTGCATTTTTTTTTTTTTTTTTTAATTAAGTATAATCAAATATGTAATATTCAAATCAAACGGCACTCTTTCGCATTTTAATATTATTACTAGCAAATAGCTACTTAATAAAGTAGCGTAATATATGTGCTAGTGGAGGTTCTGAGACTGTCGGTGTGTCCCTGGCCTGATCGAAGCTCTATTTTTAAAATTCTAGCTTTGGAGATGATTCCATCGTTGACTTATAAAAAGAAAAATACCGGGATCAAAACGTCAATAAACATAGAGGAAATGAACATTTAGTAGTTTATTAAATAATTAATAAGTGACCTTATTCCCAATTAAATGTTTATGTTTATATATAAATATCGACTCACAAGTCCCCACATGATTGGTTATAATTAATGCAAATGGTCTGGATCATACTGATGTCTCAAATGCAAGGCATCACAATGAAAATCTAATTTTAAAAAAAAGGTTCATAGACTGTAACGACAAGAAACCGCTCGACGTTTCCGATTACTTCAGCACTTAGTAGACAAACGTTCTAAACTTCCAATTAACTACAAAAGACTCATATACTTGACTATAATAAGGCCTATTTGGACTTATGGAGTTGAGCTATGGGGTTCCACTAAATCATCGAATTCCTCTCGTATCCAATCCAAAATCCTTCGTAAAATCCTTAATGCTCCCTACATTGTTACAAATAAAACCATCCATAATGACCTTAATGTTTCTTTTGTTTCAGATCTGGCCCAATCCAGATACGTATCCTTCTATAATAAACTTAATACAGTTGTAAATGTCATTAAGAAATAAAAAAAAAAAGGAAAAAAAAAAAGGTGTGTGCTTTAGACCACACGATAGAAGTAAAACATCAACAAGGTGACATTAATAATATGAAATATATATATATATATATATATATATATATATATATATATATATATATATATATATATATATATATATATATATATATATATATATATAGTTCTAAAGCACACACCTTTTTTTTTTTTATTTCTTAATGACATTTACAACTGTATTAAATAAATACATGTAGCAAATTTGAACATACTGGATATGAAAACACTTGCTGAGTAACTATCCAATGGTAGCACTCTAATGATATGGTTTATATTAGGAGATCACGGGGCCATCTTCTTTTCAGACGCCTCTGAGGGTTATCAGGAATTGAAGAGGAAGCAAGGTTAGAAACGAGAGGGTTGGGATGATTCTGAAGTTTATTATAGAAGGATAGTTATCTGGATTGAGCCGGATCTGAAACAAAAGAAACATTAAGGTCATTATGGATGGTTTTATTTTTAACAATGTAGGGAGCATTAAGGATTTTACGAAGGATTTTGGATTGCAAGGATTGGATACGAGAGGAATTTGATGATTTAGTGGAACCCCATAGCTCAACTCCGTAAGTCCAAATAGGCCTTATTATAGTCAAGTATATGAGTCTTTTGTAGTTAATTGGAAGTTTAGAACGTTTGTCTAGTAAGTGCTGAAGTAATCGGAAACGTCGAGCGGTTTCTTGTCGTTTCAGTCTATGAACCATTTTTTTTTTAAATTCGATTTTCATTGCGATGCCTTGCATTTGAGACATCAGTATGATCCAGACCATTTGCATTACTTATAACCAATCATGTGGGGACTTGTGAGTCGATGAAGAACATAATTTGTAGATAGCTAAACTCCTTTTCTATTATAGTCCGTGCTGTTGAAATAAATGGCTTTGATTTTCCCATACAATGACTTTGACATTATCCCTGGTACTAAGAAAATGTACCAATGGTCCTGAAGAAGGTTAGATTCAAATATTAACAATTTAAAGTATTCAATTTTTTTTTTTTCAGGTCCGAGTACTGTTCACATATCCAACGGAAAGAGATATGGTTACTTGTCCTTATTTTCTTGATGATAGATGTAACTTTGGCGAAGAAAAATGTAATTTTTCCCATGGTTATTTTGTACCTTTTGGAGAATTGAGGGAGTATAGGTGAGATAACATATATATATATATATATATTTTTTTTAATGTAGTTATAATCATATCTCGTTGATTTTTTAAATTTTATCTATTTAATTTCCATAAGATGTTATTTAACTATTCTATGGTGAGGTGTTGTTGAGATTCTAAGCTTATCTAGCCTTGTTTATTTCTAATGATTGGGTATGGAAAAAAAATATAATTCAACAAATAAAGAATTTATATAAGTCTGTGATTGAACTTTTTAGATAATAAAAAAAGCTCTAAATTTAGTTATCAACCTAAAATAACAGTGCATATCGGAGGAGTGTGGAGGTTGTGGGTGTGGCGTGAATCTACTGAAGTGTTACATGTAGGTCTGAAAACATGATACTTTCAAACCTCTCTCATTTCTACTCCTAAACTTCTAAACATGCATTTTAGAAGCTAATTTAATATATTATTATTCAGAGACAACTGAGTGAAAGATAAAGTGGAAGATTAAGGTTGTTGCGATATTGGACAAGTTTTGACATTCTGTATTGATGTTGATGTAGGTCTTTGATTAGTGTAATATCGATTTGAAAATATCATCAATATCAAAATCAAAATGAAATTTAGAATATATCATCGGTTTATTGTAAAAAGTCATTAGGTGACTTTTCATAAGGAATCAGATAATTGTGCACTTGTTGTAACTATATTTGATATGTAAAAGAATTTGTACCTCATTGTGTTTTTTATCGATGAATAAAATTGAAATTCACAAAAAGGTAGTTAAAAGTTCATCTACATCAAAAATGTACCTGGTGACTTTTTGAGCTGTTTTTTTTTTTTTTTTTTTTTTTTTTTTTTTTTTTTTTTTTTTTTTTTTGTAATTATCATAACTCCATTTTATAGTATATGTTGATATTTAAGGGTTAGTGTTTCAGTGGTTAAAAAAAATATTAGCATTGCTTGATACATTCATTTTGTTTTTTTAAATACTAAATTGATTTATTTTTGTAATGTGATCAGAAAAAAAATATCGAAATCTAATATTGCCATATTTTTTTTCATTATTGTTTGTTTTAATTCAATTTTGGCCATATCGAAATAAAAATATTGATATCGACATTATCGTAACATCCCTAGGCAGGATATTTCTTGAATGGAAGTTTTGAAGCTGAAAACACTTTTCTAAGCTAGGTATTATAAGATAATCAATAGTATACTGGGAGTCGGCAGCCCATCATATTGCCGTGTATTCATACTCATGACATAGCTCCAACTCCACCACTTTTCTTTAACTCTGATTATCTTTGAAAATGTGTACCAGAAATATTTTAGAACTTTTTGCATTTGTATTGCTATAACTCAATTTTCACCAATGAATAAAAGTTGAAAATTTGTGCAAGTACGTAATGACACTAAAAATTATCGTTCTAATTGAAGAAACCAAAACACTTAGTGTCTGTCCATTGTACCAGCCCAGATTAAACTTTAATTTATTCCCTAGATTAAGATCTTTGTTTCTTTAATGTCCGATTATTGGTTATTTGCTCCTAGGAAAACTACATGTGTTAAACAATTATTTCTAATAATATTTCAAATGTTTGACGTTTATATTGTAATGTCTATTTTCACTCAAATTTACGCCTCCCAGGTCTGAATAATAAAAATCAAAAATAAACTTCTCATTATTATTTATTTGTACGTTTCGGGAAATCTGTGTCCCTATCCTCAGCAATATTTTTGGGAAAATATATTGCTGAGGATGGGGACACAGATTCCCCGAAACGTACAAATAAATAATAATCAGAAGTTTATTTTTGATTTTGATTATTCTAACCTGGGACACATAAACTTAAGTGAAAACAAATATTATTTTTAACTTTTCCTTTGACAACCATTATAATAATAATTATTATTATTATTATTATTAATATACTGAATTATTGAAGGAAGTTTATCGACTATTCTACATATCATGGGTGATCAATATTCGGGACGCAGTCATTATAAAGTTTTTATTGGTGCCGACGTTTCAACCCAAACATGTGGGTCATCATCAGGGCGTGTTTCGAGCTCCGAAGGTATTCAAGTACTGAATACCTTTGGTGCTAGAAACATGCCTTGATAATCCACATGTTTTGTTTGAAACGTCAGTACCAATAAAAACTTTTTGATGACTGCGTCCTGAATACTTATCACCCATTATTAATTTACACATCAACTCTTAACCGAATTGGGCCTCAACTTCCAGCTTCTGCCAGATTTCTCTATTGACAGCTGTTTTATTTTAATAGGATGGTCAGAAATTTTTGTAAACAATTTTCTATAAAAATATATTAAATCTGTTCTGTGCTTTGTGCTGTACCTTTTCTTAAAGTCAGTTAGTATTTCAGAAATGAAACATCTGTTACAGGCAGTTTTTTTTTTTTAATAGTTTTTTTCTAGAACTTTTGTTAATGTGGCAGCCATATTTTATGTAAATTATAAGATTATACACTGACAGGCAAAAAATTCCACCCACTTGTTTTTTTCATGTTTTCATCAAAAAATATTTCTGCTTTGGATTGGTCTATTGTTTTTAATGAATAAATAGGTAATCTTTTTGTTTGTTTTCAATTATGAATGTTAATATAGAGGACAATAACCCTTAATCCTTAATTCAATGAAATGATTCTAGATTCCAATGTTTACTTTCTATGGAATCCAAAATGTTTATTCAGTATCATTATTTTAGTGCCGTTTCTTGCAGCACATTTCTTAGTCTCTGGCTTTTAATTTTTCCAATATTAAGTTTAAAAATGCCTCTTAGTGCTGAGGATGTTGCACGTGGTGTGGCACTTATTGATGATGGACGTTCCATTAGATATGCAGCTAATGCCATCGGAGTTCCATTTGAAACTTTACAAGATGCCGTCAGGCGTTTTCGGGAAACTGGTTCTTAGACAATAGAAGGCCCGGTTCTGGACGGCCTAGGGTAACAGAACCACGGGATGACCGGTTTTTGACTTTGAGAAATTTACGAAACCGGCACCTTACCGTTGTTCAAACGATTCATCAGCTCGAAGAAGTTCGAGGTGTGCAAATTTCTGAACGTACCGCTCGGAGAAGATCAAATGAGTTTGGATTAATGGCTTTTCGTCCAGTAAGAGGACCAGAGTTGACCAGAACTCACAGAGTAACACGGCTGACTTTTACTCGAGAACACAGCCATTGGACGACGGGCGAATGGAGTGCTGTACTTTTTACAGATGAGTCAAGATTCGTTCTTCGATCTCCAGACGGGCGTGAAAGGGTGTGGAGAAGAAACGAAAGATATGCAGCCTGTAATTTTTCCCAGAGCCAACCTTTCCAACGTGGTTCCTTAATGGATAACAAGTGGGTGGAATTTTTTGCCTGTCAGTGTATTAGAGTATATTGAAATTTAGGTAAGAATTTATAAATTAAATTTTTATTTTAAATTATATTCTAAAAGCAATGTACCTTTGATTTATTAGGGATTGGGAATATTTTTTGATAAGCAGGATAAGAAATAATCAAGGTCATTATTTTAAAAAAATTGAAAACACATTTTCTAATAAAAAATGCAGTAAAATATGTATTTTTAAAAATGTTTTTTATTTATCCATATTTATAATTTTGTCAGATAAATAGTTTACTCTTAAACTACTAATATGAATAGTCTGATATGAATATAATAGTGTGATATGAATAGTCTTTCCTCTTAACTCTACTTCAACATTCTGTCAAAAAGGCAATACTTTTATGAAACTGAATGAAAATAGGACTCCTTATTGAACTATTTAACTATATTAAAACAGTCCTGTTATCTCTACTTGTTCACTCGATCCTCAATTGATACTTTTAACTTATTTTTCTACCGATTTTTTTAAAGAGAAGAAACATCAATTGTTTGAAAGAAATCTTTTTTCAGGGAGTTTCATAAAAGTATTTCTTTTTGACGGAATGTTCAAGTAGAGTGAGAGGAAGGACTATGCATACCACCTTAAAGGTTATAACTTATTTTGACACTATAATATAATTATATCAGTTATAATAAGCTAATGTTTGGGCAAATAATATTTTTTATCCTGAGGAAAATAATCATAATCACCTGTAGTCAGGATGTTCAATAACATCAATTTTGTGAAAGATTTGCCAAATTATGAATCTTCCTCATATATTTTTGTACTAAGGCTCAAAATCGGTTTTAGCTTCTGTCATGCTCAAATGCCACGAATGGTTTACCGTTGGATTTAGAATTTCACAGGGGATAAGCGAATCGTATTCCCCGCTTTTTGTTTTCTTCCTAAAATATATAAATTCGATATGAACATTTTGCTAGGCTTGAGTACTGAAATGGTGGTAAGTCAGTGGATCGATATGGGATTTCAAGATTTTTATGCGGACACCAAGACTTGGTAGTTCCCTCGAAAGGGCCTAGAAATTCCAAAATTGCATTTTCTATCCAAAAAATTTACCATTTATAAAATAATGCAAGACAAAGGATTCGCAGCCACTTGAGATCACGTTAATGGTAGTGCTGCCATGGGATAGATGTATCATGTTGTCAACTAGAATTCCCTATGATCGAGAGAGGAGTTTATATAATTCATCAAAGATGTTTTTTTTTGTCATTAAGCCATATATTCGTTAACTCTTTATCAAATCGCAAGATTGAGCCATCATTTTGAAGATTTCCTTCTCCTTTAGGTGGGAAAAATAGTTACATATTAACCAAAATTTCAGGAAAAAGAATTATGAAGGAATAGAAACTTTATTTGCAAATAACTCAAAAAGTATAAACTTTTTTGTTGATTACACACATGGTTATTTAAAGATTACTAAATTCCCTACAAAAAAAAAAAAATCATCGAAATTGGACTATTATTAGCACAGATACAGCTTATTGAAGTCTGTAAACATGTTGGTTCAAAACATGAATGAAGTTTTATATTAATTTTCATTTCCTTTGTTAATTATAATTACTGAGAAAATGAGAATTTATTTCTCCATTTTATGATACGTTGCATTATTTTCTTTTCTTATTAATTTGTCATTTGATCACTGACCAGCATTGTCAATATTAGTAAATATTGACCAATATTATAATAATATTGAATTAATCTTGTAGGCCTTCTAGTAATTATTGTTTGAAAAATCCGATGACAGGAAAAATAGTCAAAATTTTATTACTTTTTTCTTCCTCAATTAAATTATTTTTAAATCCATAACTTTATTAAGTTTTTTATGAAAATTCGTATTTAGGTATTGAAATAATTTTTTTTTTCCACTGTATATTTATTCATTCTACAATTTTTAATACTTTAATCCAATCATGCTGTAGTGAGAGATAAAATAAACCAATAGGCTTGAAGATGGTGTAACAGCCAAATTGTTGCCATGAGAACAAAAATTGTGGAATTAATTAACATTTGATGAAAAAAATTCAGTCCATATTATTACAAAACCTTTTTTTATATATATATATATTTTCTTAAAAAGCCATAAAAAAAATTGAATAAACTGCTTGTAACAGTCATATTTATCTTAACTTTTATTTTAATTTTTGGATAAATAACTTCTTTGCCTTGAGTATAACTTTATTATTAACGATGACTTTTCATATTTCAGCTAATGGTCTGTTTCTGAAATAGAATGTTTACAAGAAGGTTTCAGCACAGAGACCAGGATTGCGATATTGAGTAATGGATCTGTTTGCAGTTTTAACAACCATCCTTATTTCAAAGTCTATATCCATTTCAACATAATTTGCTTCATTTAGTTAAGCTTATATATTAATTTCATTTGATTACTGTTTTTGAAGAGAGCCAGATTTTACCAATTTAAAGAGGGGAAGCAGAGTCCTAGCGAAAATCGGTGATAATAAAGTATGGAAATCAACCGTTATCGAAGAAATTTCGTCCGATGAACAAGTCCTCGTGAAGCATGAGGGAAATTTCGCAGCAGTACCCATCCATGACATCTTTCCTCTCACTAATGATGGTAATGTTATAATTATTATTATATTTTCTTCTCTAATCAATATGTTTATTGACTATATTAATGAAAATTATTAATCAAGTTATTATTTAATTTTTGCATGTTTAAAATTTATTTGAATCATAAAAGAAACTCTTAAATTAATTTAAAATATTTGTGAAAACAATTTTTTTTTAAAGTGAAAACTTCTTCAGGCACGTTTTGTGGACAGTGAATTAGATTGATCTGTCAGATTTCCGATATGTAACGCGGGTAAAGTCGGCTGGAGTCGACTAAATGAAATGTTTTTGCATATGGACTAAAATATCTCAAAAACTAAAAATGGGACCTGCATATTGTTGGCGAGGGAAATATTCATCATTTCATTCTCTTTGTTATGAGCTATTATATACGATTTATATTTCATATTATTATTGCTGTTTTCACTTCCATCAGGTGGTCTAAAGCACACACCTTAGTCTTTTTTTACTATGTAATTTTGTTGATTTGTTAAATTTATATTTTTAAAATACATTAATTTTCTACTAATATGAAAAATAAATTGTTTATTTGATAATATCATTATAAGGGGTACCCATCTCCCCCCTCTCCAAGGACAATTTCGCATGAATTTCCCTTTCCCATGCTATGATATTTTATTTTTGCTCTCCTCTTGAAAAGTGTGCAAGCAAAAGCAGAATTTAAAAAACCGTAAATCTTATACAATCACACTTGCTGCTGTCTGTTCTAGGATTTTGCCTTTGTCTCCTGGTTCGAAACTTTTCATTCTGAAAATTCATAACCCTGTTGAAATGTGCTATCCTTAAAAATTTTGATGGCACAACCTGCACCATGAAACACTATTTGACATGTTTTTCTAATTTTTTTTTCTTATGCTGATTTCCCTTACTACATTCATTTTGGAACATTTTCTAAATTTTCTTTTTTATACTGATTTTCACTACTTCAATTAATATTTTTCTTGATATAGTTATATATATTAAGAAACATTATAGTCCGTGGTACAGATCCCTTTTTAGCAAATTGTTAACATCCGGCTGAAACTTTGTAAATAGCTTTGTCTCATTGTAACCTACATATATTTTATTTACCAAAATTCTTGGAATTGGGACGTTTTCAATCAGGAGATCGGCAAATTTTGTCTATTTAATTTGGTACTAAAAAATAAAAAATAAATAAATAAAAAAACCATTTGCTTTCCACTTTAATCGTAAGATAACTTGAGCATAAAACCGAGAAAAAAGGTGGCCTATCAAGCCGTTTGGCCTATATAATCTCGTTATTTTAACAATTTGGGGATGTAGGTCACGTCAAATGGCTCAATATTTTTTAAAGCCACCTTCTTTATCGACTTCTTTATCTTACGATTTGTAAGTGGAACGTAACTAAATACCAATAAGTACCAATTTGCTTTCCACTTGGTTCGTAAGATAATTCGATCACAAAATCGATAAAAAATGTGTCCTACAAAAATATTGGTTTGTTTGGCCTATATAATCTTGTTATTTTCACAATTTGGGGGTACAGGTCATGCCAAATGGCTCAATATTTTTTAAGGCCACCTTTTTTTCCCACTTTGTGTAGAAGTTATCTTACAATTCAAGTGGAAAGCAAATGGGTATTTACGAGTGTTTAGTCCCTAATTAAGTAAACAAAGTGTGCTGACCTCCAGATTGAAAACGTCCCAATTCCGAGAATTTTGGTAAATAAAATATTTGTAGTTTACAACGAGATGAAGCTATATATGACGTTTCAGCCGGATGTTAATAATTTTCTAAAAAGAGATCTGTACCATGGATTATTATAAAACTTAATTCCAATAACACTGGAACAATAATCACATCTTGGTTTATTGTAAACTTCACTCTATAGGTGGTTGATTTTATGGTACTTTATACTATACACAACCATATTCTCTCTTATAAAACTTTAACTATGCCGTTCATGTGGTTTTGGTGGTAATTCATATCTTCTCAAATAAATTTGTACTTTTTAACTCTAATTTCGTTGCTATCTGGCTGGAATTTTTAGTTTATACTGAAAATTCACGTGACACTAGACATGCATTATGAACCATGAAATTAATAAAACTCATGATCTATTTAACGACAAGTATGACTTGTTAGCTAGGCTTGAAATTTGTTTGGATCAGACGATTGGAAGTCTATTGATTCTGTTATTAATTGTGTATTGATTGATGAAAACTATTTTAATTTATTTTTTCATTTATAAGACTGAACCATTATAATAATCAAAAGAATTATTCCATTTTCCATTATTCAAGATCCATGGTGCAGATACCACAAAATTTAGCTTAACGCACATTAAATAACATGGTAGCTGTTGGAATAAATTAATCACTTCATTGCCTTCTGGATTCTCATCCTCAAGATAAAAAATATGGAAGGACATGAAATATTTTGTAAAAAGAAGCAGTACCATTTTTCAATAGCATGTTTGCTGTTACTTATTTGCCATGGTTGTACTTGAATTGTTAAACAGGGAGGGGGTTTTGTGATTTAGGTGTTTTACCAGATACCTGTCTAGTACTCGGTCGGGACAAAACCTACCTTGTTATCTAATGTTACATAACATAACCTCCCTTCTTATCTCATGTAAGCTGTGAGTTATTCCATTGTTTATTTTTGTTCCATTTGTGTGATTTTCTTCAAATTTTGGATGTTATTACGTTGTGGGAATTGCCGTCTTCAGGAGGAGAGTCTATCAAATATTTTCAAAACACCGGGATAATTCCAAACATGTGTGAAGAAGGTCATCAAATAAAGTTAGACAGGAAGACGAAATGGAGATGTTTTCGTACCAATTGTAACAAAAACATTTCTTTAAGGAAAGGAACGTGGTTAGAGGAGTTGAGGATTTTGTTTTTAACACTTTAAAATTAATTTATGGGCGGTCCCATAATTTAACAATGATGCAGTAGGGTGAAGAGCAGCTGAAACTATCCAAGACAACTATGATGATGTGGGACAAATTTTTAACAGAGGTTTGTGCCCATAACATGTTATACAGGCCAAGTAAAAAAGTTGGGGGGCCTGGCAAAGTCGTCAAAATAGATATATATATGTTATAAAATGAAAGTGTTTTCTTATTGTTGTGGGAATTATTACATTTCTTTTTGTCTATTTCAATTTTAAATCAAACTGTTTTGTTATTATTACTTATGTTGTCGTCTATTTCATATATATATATATATTGTAAAATAAAAGTATTTTTTCATTACATTTGATTTTGCTTTTGTTTACAATTTCAATAATATGAATATAATACAATAAATATGAATATGAATATAGGTATTATCTGTGACTTATCAGTATTCAGGTTATAAACATTGGCAGATAGCAGTCGATCCCGACTGGCTACTAGACAAGTACCTTTTCCTATTATATGTTTCATAATTTTATTAGATCATAAAAAACTGTTCCTATGATAATAAAAGTCTAGTTTAATGTAATGATTGTTTAGATGGTGACAGTAGTGATCTTACTACCGATGATGAAATGGACGAAGATTTGTTAAGAAAGAACTTCAACAGCCGTCAAGAAGAAATGGTAGAGCTGAGCTTAAGTAGGCAACCCCAGACTCAGAGGATGGGTGACTGGGAGAAGTTTACCAAGGTATATCAAAAATAATTAAATTAAAATATAAGTAAACAATATTTCAACTATTATGATATTGTGTTGGCAAATAAGTTCTTCCGTTTTTTCTGTCACTATGATACACTTCTTGTCTGATGAATTCATCCCTAAGGTGGATTGTTTATTCCGTTTGTAATATGTCGACAACTATATCTGGTAACTCTTGTTCAAACTAGCTTAGTATTGTGTGTGCTATTGCACTGTGAATATGGAAGAAAATATCATTCATTATCGGCATATTTTGTTGTATTATTTTTAAAAAAGGTAAGCGTGCTGCAGAACCTCATAGAAAAATTTTCAGTGTTTATGGAGATGATGACTTAACCTAACGCACCTGTCAAAGTTGGTTTGCCAAATTTCATTCAGGAAATTTTTACATCAATGATGCCTTACGGTCTGGTCGCCCAGATGAAATTGAAACGAGCAATGTTAAGACCATTGTTGATCAAAATCGTATCCAATCAGTGCGGGAGATTGCTATGACCCTCAATGTGTTGTACACAAGCGTTGAAAACCATTTGCACAAGCCTCAGCTATGTTTCCAGGCTTAATGTTTGGGTCCCTCTCATGATTTTTTTTTTCGAAAATCACAAAAAATGTTAAAACTTCAATACGAATTTAGCTATCTACAAGAAATTTAGCAGGAATTTAGGGCCACATAAACTATACATAATGACACCAACAGGACACTCGTAAACATGGAGATAAAACTACAAATGGAGATAAAAAATATAAACCTATAAGTATTCAGTCATTATAAATTTTTGTTTATAATGACTGCGTCCTGAATATTTATCATTCATATGTAGAATAGTCGACTAGCTTCTTTCAAAAAACCTATAAGAAGTTTTTGTTTATTTATTCCTTATATAGGTATTAAATCAAAAAACCAAAAAAAGAGCAATCAATAATTCAGCTTTTCAACTGATATAGTAACATCGAATTTGGAGAACATCTTGAAGAATTATGAATGATCGGAAGAATCTTGTGTTCCACCAAGACAACGCAAGGCCCCACACCTCATTGGTCACTCGCAATAAATTATTGAGCCTTGGATGGCACCTCTTGCGCCCCCCTCCCTTTTCACCAGACCTAGCTCCAAGTGATTACCACTTATTCCGGTCTTTGCTGAATTCCATGAATGGAAAGAAATTCCAAAAGGAAAAGGACATAAAAAACCACTTGGATCAGTTTTTTAACAATTAACTCCAGACATTCTATGAACATGGCATTATGCAGTTAGTGGAAAGATAGGAAAAAGTCATATGAAATAATGGTCAATATATTGTAGATTAAAATATCTTTTATGTATATAATACATTGAGTTTTATTTCACCCTGAAAAACCCAAAGGACTTATTAGCCAGCCCAATAGATAAGTAGGTTGAATGTTTATTATTAAACAAAATGTAATAATATACAGTACTAGAAGTAAACACAGATTTTCTTTCTTATTCTTTTATTTACTTTCACTTACCTATTTATGTAATATATAGTAAAGAATGTATTGCGATCATGAATATTTTTGAATCTGAGTTTTCAACGGGAATACACTATTTGAGGCCAAATATAACTTTTGAAAGAATTGGATTATTGAATAAAGGAGAATAAAGAAAATGCTTATCCAGATCGAAAATGAACCCGCGGAAATAATAGTCAGGAGGCATATGTATAATATATTGTTAGAAAACAGAGAATTTTAGAAAAAATAATATCTAATAAATAAAGCTGTAGAAGATAAAGGAGAGTAACGAAAAAAAAAAAAAAATAATAATTTCTGAAGATTAGCATTATTTAACGTAATCACATGTTTACAAGGAAATTAAATGAAATTTTCTCATTAAATGTATTTTCTTAATTTTAAAATTTGTTTTAAGTTTGAAAAAAAAAACAACATTTAAAATACACCGAATCAAGGCAAAAAAATAATTGTTTAAAATACTATTTCATTTTACTTGTGTGAAAGAAGAAGTGAAATGTAAAATGTTTCATGGATATGTTTATAACCTTAAATACATTTACTGCAGTTTAATAACACTAGATCCGATATTATATGTAAATAATTAGGTATCTATCATTGGTTTACTGCAAAAGTCTATCATGTAACATTTTACAAAATTAAATTAGTGAATAATTAGTAGAATTTTCTCTTTTGTGAAATCACAACATTATCCACTTTCAATAATTGACTAATTATTAGTGTGACAACTTTTCAACTATCGATAGTAGGCAATGAAAATCTTGGAACTCCATTTTAGTAAACTTTATAATAGAAAAATAAGATTTTAATGGCTAATAGTAGTGAAATCAATAATCATTTATTGGTTGAATATACAGATGTGGTTTCCAAAAACAAATAGAGTTACGAGATTTTTATTGTCTACAGTCGATATAATAAATATAGTTGGTATTATTTTAATGGTATTAATGAGTTCTTAGCTGTAAGGCTTGAGCTTTAGCTCCGTTAGAGGTGCTCTTCAACAATTTTGTAATAGCACAACATTGCCAAAAAAGAATTAGACAAATGATCTTCTTTAAAAATGAGACTAAAACGCTTACAGTTACTTTCCGAAATCCATACAGACTTTTAAATCAAAAACTTTAAGACTCATCACACGTTTACCCTGGTATATCATTAACAAAATATTATATACAGATTTACAAATACTGATAGTACAAGATCAGATTCGGACGTCACATTAAAATGTCATGACAAACTTCACAGACATACCAACAAACTTATACAAAACATGGCCATAACACATATGGCAGAAAATGATCGACAAAGGATGAAAAGGAGCTGATTAAGAGATCTCCTGGATTAACTTTTTATTTCAAGTGACGAGTAGGTACCAATGGGTAGTGGTGACCTTCCTCATGCCTGACATGCCAATTCTATCAATAAAATTTACATCCGCTTATTGTTACAGGCTGATAGGTGTAAATTTAAAAAAAAAATCATTATTGAAAAGAAATTGATCAACATTTTTTTTATTGTATCAACATTGTACTGGTCTTGCTTCATTCTACTGTTCATCTTGCACATTTGTATGGCCATTTTAAAATTATTGACACCATTTTCGAACTTGTTTGTCTCTTATTATATCAGGTCCATACATTAGGCATAACTCACGATGGATTTTATCAATTGATGATCCCTTAACTATCAAAGTAGTTAAATCTGCCTAACTCCAATATATACTTATGATGTAATTTATAAATACTTTCAAAATGTATAAAGTTATATTTTAGTATATGTAAAGTGAATGATGTACTAACACTAGTCTAGATTAATATGATTTTGTGACTTCATTGTCAGTTATGACTAAATAGGCATACAATTCAATGGTTGTTTACTAACTATTATTTATCATATTAAAATACTACAATTAATTCAACTTCAAAATCATTCCAAGTTTTTATTAGCAAACTGTATGTTTTATATTCCTATTTTATTAGAACTTAACTCAAGAATTTCAGTATATCAGAGGAAAAATCATAATTTTGTTTATAGTGTTGATTCAAAATTTTTAAATTAAAATACTTTGGCTAATCCTTGTTCCGATGTTACATTCAAATAAAGTGTACTATTAAATAATGATTCTGATGCTTTAAATATTTAATTTTGATTTTATTCATATTTATTTATCATCACCTTCAGTATATCCTCTCCTTTATCTCTACAATACACCAAGAAAATATATAACAGAAAAGTGCTGGGCGTTTTCGTCTGTCAGCTCCTTCAAAAGAATCTTACATTATTGCTACCAACATTTTAATGTTTTCTATTTCTTTAATCATTGTTGTTATTTTTAACTTTTCAGGGTATCGGGTCTAAGTTAATGGCAAAGATGGGTTACGTTGTCGGTTGTGGCCTCGGTAAGAATGGAGAAGGAAGATTGGATCCAGTAGAGGCCCTCGTGTTGCCAGCTGGAAAATCGTTAGGTAAAATTTCACTCTTACTTTTTTTCTTTTTTAATTTTAAACAAAAAATAACAAATTTTAGGTTATTTTCCTGGCATAAGTCATAAGTAAGTTATTGTATCGTGTTAACTGTTTTAT
Organism: Nezara viridula; assembly: GCA_928085145.1. Classification (NCBI taxonomy): domain Eukaryota; kingdom Metazoa; phylum Arthropoda; class Insecta; order Hemiptera; family Pentatomidae; genus Nezara; species Nezara viridula. Next base: position 12,590,455 of record OV725081.1, read on the forward strand.
ACGGTCAAGTTTCTTGACTAAAGCTTTGTTTTAGTTAAGTATTTTGATTTTCAACCACCAAGGGCAATCACCACACTTTCTTTTTCTAAGAAAGTTGAGATTGTAGTTGACATATTTTTCTGCTAGATGTTCCAGGAATGCAACTTTACTTTGTGTTAAAACATTGAAGAATGAATTCTTATTTCCAACAATTCACCTCTTTATATGGGTTGTCTTTTAAATAATAAGAAATAATTAAAGAATTGATTACTTAAAAGCAAAAAAAAATTATTTTTCATGACCAATTCATAGTTTTATTTGAACAACATTCGAATTATAGTCTACTTTTCTTCATTTTGAAAATTAAAATTTCCATATACTTTGGACTATCCACAAATCGCTATTAAATTAGTTTTACTCTTTTTATTTCTTTATACAAAGTTGTTTATGAACTCTTTCAGATCATTGTATGAATTTGAAAGAAGCTGCCGGTGGTTCGAAAGATCTATTCTCAGCTGAAAAAGTCCAAAAGAAGTTAGCACTAAGGGAAATAAGGAGGACCCAAAAGGCTTACAGAAGGCAGAAACACAGAGAAAAACATAACGTCTTCAATTTTATCAACCGAGAACTAAATGCAGCTGCAGGTATTGAATGCTTTCGTGTATTAGATATATTTATATTTTTGATAAGTTCATCATTGTGTGTGTTTTATTGAATTTGATTAAATTTTACAATAGGTTAGGTATGCATTACGAGAAACCTTTTGAAATTGTGACTTGGTCTTAGGGAAAGTAATCAATAGTGTACACCTCAAGCTTTTTGGCCTGAGGGTCACATTGAGATCTCCACAAAGTTCTGTAGGTCCTCTTCTTCTTCTTTCTCTATCTTCTTTGTGCGGTTAAGCGTGGAGTGTCTCGGCCCACCTTCGGTATGTGTCCTTATCCAGGGCCTTTCTCTTCATTCCCACCAGGGTCGACCCCGCTCCCGTCATGGTCTATCCATAAAACTATTATATGTGATTCTCGGGCGTCCAACTGGTCGCTGCCCCCTCAGTCTGGCCTCCATCAGCCACCTAGCTCTATGCTCATCCCCCATCCTGCAGACATGTCCGTGCCACTTGAGCTTGCATTCCTCTCTGACATCCCTTCAATCTAACTCCATCCCTTATATCTCTAACTGTCCTTTTCCTCTCACAGTCTTCTCTCGTCTTTCCAGCAACTCTTCTGAGATACCTTATTTCTGCTGGTGTCATTCGTGAGGCATTCTTGTCCAAGAGTATCCAGCTCTCTGCTCCATATAACAGGACCGGGAGAAAGACAGATTTAAAGATGCGAAGCTTTGTCTCTTTGCTCACCTCTTGCTTGCCCACCAGTGTTCTGGAAGTTTGAAAGATGACCTGGTTAGCTTTACTCACTCGATGCATATCTTCTTGGTCCATCTTCCCATCCCAACTGAAGAGAGTTCACAGATATTCATAAATATCAACTTGCTCCAGTTGGTGTCCTTCACACACAATCCTGAGCTCTGGCTCTGCCCGTACTACCTGCATAATCTTACTCTTACCATAGTTGATTGCGAGTCCTCTTCTCTTAAGCTGCTTGGACTACTCCTCCACTGCAACTTGCAGAGAATCCTCATTGTCTGCTATCACCACACAATGTTGTCTGCATAAACAAAACGCTGGGCCTGGATGGGCAGCATATTTCAATATCCAACAATTGCTCTGTGTGTTCTTCGCTTGCATACCTTCAACATCTGTTTAACAATGTTAAACAGAAGTGGATTGAGACTATCTCCTTGCTTGACTCCTTTATAAAATCTGAATGGAGCAGACTTCATTCTATTCCATGCCTTTTGGATCTTGGTAAACTGATTTAATGGCACTTATGAGGTTCGGTGTTATCCTCTTCTGTAAGGCAATCCAAATCTCCTGTCTGGGGACCGAGACAAGGCCGCTCTGAGGTCCAAAAAGGCAAGGTAAACATTTCCTCCTCGGTCCAACGCTTCCTCCGTAACCATCCTGAGAGAGAAGGTAAGGTCCTAGGTTTGTCTTGAAGGCTGGAAAGCAGCTTGTGTAGGTCCTCTTGCGATTACAAAATATATTGATGTTAAAAGCCATTGAAAATTAAACATTGATGTTACCAATGTGTGACCACTAGTTTTATGAAATGAATATTATGTGTATATGTAAGTTTTATTTTAATCTCACAATAAAATTTGTTAATCTTTAAGAACCAGGCACATCCTCCAAGACGAAGTCAAACCAATCCATAACAAACAAAATATCTAAAACAAGTTGTCGTGAGCTGAACGTAGAGAGGTTTAAGATCGCTGAGGACATACGGGAGTCCGAGAAGAGGATATACATTCTAAGTGAATCCTTGACGAGGCAGAAGCCAGATTCAGTTCCCTATAATAACATCATGTCTAAGCTCCAGAATGAGAGGGGAAAGCTGCACTCTTTGAAGAGTTTTGACGGGAAAGTCGAACGGGAACAGACTCTACGAGAGACCAAGAGAAAAATGACCATTTTTTAATTGTGATTTTACCAAATATTGTGTATAAATCTCATCTTATTTTAAAAAAATAATATCAGAGAATTTTTTTATGTTGCATGACATAAATTTTCATTGAAAAATATAGTAGTAGCTATTATCTTAATTTATGTAAATGAAAAAAAAAATTGAATAATATCTCTATGTAATTTTCTAATAAAATTTTATTTTAAGTTGTCTGTAATTGTCATTCAATTATTTATATACTTAACAGTTAATTTAAGTTTATTTCCAAGTACTTAAACATTTTTAAGTAACAAATCATTTACAAATTAGGTCAATGATTCGAATAAATTAAATGCAATGGGTTTTGTATTTATTCATTTATTTATTTTTGTAAGTTCAAATAAAAGAAAAGAATGTTCAATAAGTTGAAAGAAACTAAATGTAACTGTTTATGCACATGAGCTTGCTACTGATAATTTTCATTATTTGTGATAATATTTGTATATTTTGTGTACTTACTCTATAGACATACAGACATTGTCTATTATTTTTTTTTTTCAATTAATAAATTATTGAATTATTTGTAAATTTAATAATCTTATTCAGTACTGATGTATTAATTTTAGGACAATAAAACAAATATTTTTTTTTAATTTATTTTTTTATTTAAGGATAACATACACCATCCTCGCATGCAACATAGTTTGAGATATATCTCATATGATTTAATAATTAAGCATTCATTGATGTAAATTTTTCTAATGCAAATTGAAATATAAGAATAAAAGATATCACTTGATTGTCTGTTCATTCAATTTTTATGTTCACTTACCTATATATGTAATATATTGTAAGGGAACGTGTTACGTGTGTGTGTTTTTAACAAAAATACATGTTATGAGGTCCACTGAGTCCAAATAATCAAGTCCCGCAAAATGGTGTGTGTGTGTCTGTGAACAGTCTAGCTCAAAAACGACTGCAACTGAAATTGGGCGAGCATAGAGCTAGGTGGCTGATGGACGCCAGACTGAGCCAGAAGAGTCCATACTACAGAATTAAACCATGGTTATACCTGTACCCCATTCTAGATTCCAATAATATAATCCCTGATCACCAATTTGGATTCCGCACATCCTATTCCACTATCCAGCAATGTTATCGTGTGGTAGACATAGTCTTCTCTGCATTGGAGCACAAAATGTACTGTACGGGAGTCTTTCTCTACGTTGAACAGGCGTTTGATAGAGTCTTACACCCGGGACTGCTGCATAAACTCAAATTCCTGTAAGTTCCTATCACCTACATACTTCCTCATTATCCGTTCATACCTTACTGATCGATACTTCAAAGTAAATCATAATAATGCATGTTCATCCCTCTTTTCCCAGCCTGCTGGTGTTCCTCAAGGGAGCATCCTCGGTCCTACCCCTTATAAAGTATACAGCTGATATCCCAACACGGTCATCACCACCTATGCAGATGACACTTGTATCCTATCTGTTAGTAATGACCCTTTAATTGCATCCCAAACTCTCCAATCACATCACAAACCTTGAAGAATAACTGGAGAATAAAATTAAATTCCAATAAATCCCATCAAATTATCTTTACCCTATGTCGGAAACCTATAACTTCTTGTCCTACAATATCCTTCAATGATATTTCACTTATTCCTGTTGAACAAATCCGCTACTTAGGAATCCACATACTAGACTGAAACGACAAGAAACTGCTCAACATTTCTGACTGCTCCAACACTTAGAAGTTTATCATTATATAAACAGAATAGAATAGAAATAACTTTATTTATTGGTATGGAAATACATTCTCTCAGGGTGGATAAAATTTCCTAATTTTTTTATAATTATAATACTTTTTTTTTTAAATTTTTGTTATTGAGTTCTACCAATGGGTAGTTTCTCTTCATGTTGTACATGCCATGTTACACATTTCTCATTTACTTATTGTATTCTCTATGTAATACAGTTGTAAATTCAATTAATAATAAAAAAAAAAAAAATTTTGTTATTAATGTTTCAAAAAAGGGATTTTTTTAAAAGGTAAGAAACAAGTTTGCCAAAACAAAATATGTAGGGAAGTATATTTATTTTTAAAACTATAGAACAATTCTCTTTAATGACTGAATAAGACCAAATTAACCTTCTTTTTTTTAATTTTATTAATTTGGTTGGAGTTTACTATTTTTATGACAAAAAAAATTTGAATGTATCTAATCTGTAGTGTTTTTCTAAGATCTAAATTGACATGTTTAATAAATAGCAATAAGCTAACAGGTAACTGCAAGACTCTTGTGAAAGACCAAGACCAAGACTGACTCGTTCTCAATTTGATCTTGCATTTGGGCAACGCTAGTAACAACATATCATCTATAGACATACCTTAACAACACAATCTCACCTGAAACAATACAATCTTTTACAGACATTTTTCTATTGATTATGTAATTGAAATAAATATCAAATTGAAAAAAGTCCCTCAAATCCATGTACATTTGGTAGCTGTATACAACTAAATAAATAAGGTACATAAACATGATAAGGATCTGAGACCTACATGCAGTGATTCTAATAATAATATATTTTTTAAATAAATATAGTTATAAAATTTAAACATAATTTTAAAATAATGAAGAAAATTCTAATTTGAGTAAAGAATTTAAATGGGTAAAGTCAATTATAAATATGTAAAAATAATAAGTAATTAGGCTTTTCTCATTATATTTAATATCCATGATATAATATATATAATCAATAAGAATGTTTGGTTCATTATTGCAATGTTAAACATGTTTTTTGAATTTTATTTTTTTAAAAAATGATAATTTCTGGTAACAATTTTAAGCCAGTGTTCTAAATGGATTAAAATAAAGATTTTCTTTGTTTATCACATTCTACTAAGAGGCAAAATATTTGCAAATTTGAATGATATCTAAAATGCCATCTCTATATATTTTGCTGCTCCAAAACCAATTGATTTATGTCGATCCTGCAGAGAAAATTTGCAGAGTAGATGGCAAAAGGTTGTTGATAATGAGGGTGATTCCGTCAATGATTATAAATAAAATCTCGCCTGAAATATATGTGTTTGAATTTAATGTTAGAATATATAAGATACTTTCCGGTCCTCCTAATACAACAGTTGGAAAGCTGATTTACTTGGCCTACGCTACAGGAAACACCTTTTGGCTTTTGTTATTTATAATACATTATAACTCATTTAATACAATGGTAAATATTTTCCTATAGTTGGCAGGGATGAGAACAAGAATGTAATTATGTGAAATAAAGACTTGAAATTTTATATTCTTCATTTTAAAATAGATATTAACAAAAATTTATCATAAAACTAACCTCTTGCATTATCTGACTTAAATTTATCGATGAATGTTAGTCAAGAACCTGTTTTTGGCTATAGGAAAATCTATTTTTTGCTTTGTATTTAACCAACATCATTAACATATTTTATTTTTTAATGAGAGAATAGTGGATGTTCCCATTTTTACGACTCGTTGTTTTAAGTATATCTCTATATTCAGCTACTGGCTGAAGGTCTCATATAAGACTCCAGTAGTTGACACCCATTAAATTTCCATTTCCATTATCAAAATAAGTTATAAAAGATAATCTCAAAACACTCTAAAAAAATAAAACAAAAATTCAAAGTAGTTTAAGAGGAAAAGACAAAACTAAGGTATGATGTCCTTACTGACAGATGGTTGTTCCTCGAACACTAAATGGACCATGAAGGACATTTCTAATTTGTGACCCATTTTCTTGGATATGGTTTCTGGCTAAACTAAAGCAATGCAAACAAATATATAAGGAGAAAATATAGGAACCAAAAATCTATGACACAGAGATTCTGCGGGTTCTAAAATGTTAGTATTCTAATTTTTCAAAGAGTAAATCAGGTATTACCACAGTTTTATTTTTTTTTTTCTCTCCCAACCTAGCCATATCTGGCTGGCATATAGGATTTTCAGCAGCAGTGATATTACACATGGGAACTATGTTTGCCACTGACACCGTAACACAGGTATTGCCACACTGTCTACAGGTCTACTAATAGGTACATATTTTTTCTCTATGATTATTTTAGATGGGTTAATTTCTCCTTTATCTTCTTCTATTTATCCAACATTGATAAAATATAAAACTAATTTTCATTATCAAAACATTTTTAGGAATCTGATATATTAGTTTTTTTTAGTTTTTTATAAAATATTAGGCCAAATGTACACAATTTTTACATCCTGTATTATTTATTCGACATTTCGGCTTCAGGAGCCATTTTCAAGATCCTGCAAACTAATTTTAATTCAGTTGTTATACTTCAAAATACATCTTTATAAAACACACATTAATTCCACAACAATCAGTTATATAAATAGTCTAAATTCTATTTTATAAAAAAATTATTATTTTTTTTTATAACAGCATTTTGGTTAAAATTGATGTAAAATTTATCATCTACCTACCATGGCCATGCTTCATAAAAATTCCTAAAATCTATCATTATAATATAATTTGTATTTTTGTCATTCTTTTATTTCATCGAATGTTGTTTTTAATTATTCATTTTAATTTATAAATAATTAATTCTATTTTAATTATTTATTTATTTATTATAACTTTTAGAAATGAAAAAAACAACAACATTCGATGAAAAAAAAGAATGAGAAAAAGATAAATTATATTATATTATTACATTTTAGGAAATTTTATGAAGCGGTGTATGGCAGGTAGATGATAAATTTTAAATTAATTTTAACCAAAATGCTATGATATAAAAAAAAAATAATTTTTTTATAAAATAAAATTTGGACTATTTATATAACTGATTGTTGTTGAATTAATATGTGTTTTATAACGATGTATTTTGAAGTATAACAACTGAATTAAAATTAGTTTGCAGGATCTTGAAAATGGGTCCTGAAGCCAAAACGTCGAATAAATAATACAGGATGTAAAAACTGTGTACATTTGGCCTAATATTTTATAAAAAAACTTTTAAAAATGGCACCGTACAATTATTTTATACCTACTGTTACCTACTATTTTGTACCTAAAAGATATGACTAGAAAATGGGTATATTATTAAATAATTAAATAAAATATATAATTTGGTTATATTATAATTAATAATTTTGGTTTATTTGTATTGTATTGTGATATACTATTCTGAAGGGTGATAGCCTGTCTGTTGCTTTTTATGAATATTCCCATCCAGCTTGAAGTGGTTGAACACTTGAGCCAACAGGCCTTTTGGCATAACATTGCATTAGGAATCAAGTGTTGAATAAATTAATATTGAATCGATTTTTTTCGGTATAATTTTACATTAAGTGGAATGAAAAGTACTCTTCAAGTTAAGTATTGTTAAATCATATTCAAATTTAAAAAATGTAGGAACTGGATGAGAGATCTTCTGGAATAACAAGAAATAAGACCAAAGATTAGCCAATTGGTAATCTCTAATGTCTACTTATCATGTCCTTTCTTTTATTGTATTTATTAATTGTAAAGACTCTCGCTGGTCACCATTGACGACTGACAGTTGTGAATTAAAGAATAAAGAGAGAACAACAAATAAACATACATATGTTACTGTCAGAAAGATGTAATATAATTATTTCCTCTGCTAAATAAGTTTATGGAATTACTGCCATGGTTTTGTTTTGTTTTATTTTTCCTCTCTTTTCTAATCCAAACGACTTATTCTCCTGTATTGTTTAACTAGACAATGAAACTTAAAATTTAGTATGGTAAATGCACCAGTAACTGACATGCTTATGAAAATTTCTTTGAAATTTTACATGTAAAAACTTAAATAAAAATATTATTGTATTTTTCTGGTGTCCATCTTATAGAAATACTTCTCATCTTACACAGATACATTTCAAATCCAAGAAACATCAATCAATATTTAAAAATATTGTAAATTTAAAGTTACTAACACTGTTTGATCTGGAATGTTCATATAGCTGACAGGGATGAGAACAAGGATGTAATTTTGTGAAATAAATTTTTTATTCTTCAGTTTAAAATAGATAATAACAAAAATTACCTGTAACTTATTATAAGACTAACTTCATCTCATTTCTCGACTTAAATTAAATTAAATCTCGACCTTCTGACCTTTACATCCCTTCTCACAGATCTGCCTCATTTCAAAACTCCTTCACTGCTCGTGCTGTCAATTTCTGGAATTTTCTACCTATCAAAATTCGACGTTCCCCCAAAAACAGTCAGATACTTGCTAAGCTTTTGATATTATACATTTTTATTATATCATTCATCATCAAATGATAGTACTATTCCATACTGTAAACTTCACTAGGGATATTATATCTTCCTACTCTTAATGCCACTGAATGCATCTATTGTTTGTTTTTTATTATTTTTATTCTTATACAATTAAATCTGTACCTGTAGTTACAATAAGATAATGATGTGTTTAGATATTATTCATTATTTAAATACTCTGACATTTTATATGGTCAGATTCCTCTTTCCTTTGTTAGCAGAAACACAGTGCTCATTTTAAAGAACTCAATGTATTTTTTATTTTATTGTTTCTCAAAAGTGTATAATTATAATTTCTCTTACTGTACATAGTTTTAAGTGTTTTGTATATAGATTTATTTTATTTTTTGTATATAGCTTGTTCAACTAATATTTACTTTCTTTTTTCTTTTTTTGTTATTGTTTTATTTAGGCTAGATGTAGTCTTTTAATTTTGTACTATTTTGTTATTCTAAAGAGACTTTGTTCAAGAATAAAGTTATTTTCTATTTCTAAATGTATCTTTAAACGCTGGTCACTGTAGAGAAACTGTTTTTAGCAGTAGAAAAACCTATTTTTGCTTTATATTAATTCCAAATTACTAACCTTTTTTTTTTAACAAAGGAGCAGTAAATGGTCTCATTTTTATGACCCTTTATATTTTGTATATTTCTTTGAATTTAAGAGAGTACAGGCCTGTCAACTACTAGAGAAAGGCTCTAGTGGACAACACTGTTCAAATTTCCGATTCCTTCATCAAAGTAAGTTGAAAAAAAAGATAAAACATAATACTTGAAGAAAAATAAAACCAATATTTTAGGATAAATCGAAGTAGTTAAAGAGAAAAGGCCAAACATAAGATATGTTACCCTTACTGATAGAGTGTTGTTCCTGGAATATTGGCTTCAGTAATGATAAAGACAAAGATTTTTAATAAAACTATAAGGCTCTTTTAAAAATATGAAGGCTATCAAAATGCAACCTATTGTTATAATCATACAATAGGTTGCATTTTGATATGCAATAAATGCTAAGTTTTTATTTTTATTCAATATTTCATTATGGAACTCTATTCTCATCAGTACAAATAGATATCTCTCGATTTTTAAATAGAAATAGATATTTTTTTTATAAATCACTCTGTATATTTTCATCCATAACAAAATATATTATAAATGAAAAAATAAAACTAATAGAAATAAAAAATGGTAAGAAATATAAATAATGAAAAGGATGAAGAACAATCCTTGATACAGTTAGAGTAACAACTTCTTCTAGTGTTTGTGTGTGGGTTAAATTGACTATTAGCCTTCCCAAACCTTTACACATTTCGCCATTCTGCCATCAAAATAATGCACATATTGATGAAAATGCACATAACACAGAACGGAAATTGCACATCATACTACAACAGTCTAAAAACCTCTAACAAGTAAGGTCAGTACAGCTTCCTCACCGTCTCATTGGCTAAAATATATCTATATTACAAGGTATACAATTTTTCTTAAGAGAATAAAATCTATAGGAGAAGCCGATTCGGAAATACAGTTACCCTTTAACATTCGCGGGTTTGATATCCATGTATTTCGTTTATCAGCTAATATTAAAATGCCACATTTGAAGATTCCCTATTGATTATTCTTTAAAAAAAATATATATCAATGCATACTGAACATGCATTTTACTATATTATTTCTTTATGCTTTATTGGTATAATTTCATATTTTATTGTCCTCTCCTATTTTCCTTAGTAGCAGACTGCTTATATCAGTTGCAGGCTACAAAATGTCACCTTTAGCACAAATAGAACAAAAGTTGACAATTTTGACATAGGACCTTTTGCACTATTAGTAGTGATATATACTTAATAGGTACGTTTTCAGTTCCTAAAATGGATGGAACTAGAAAATCCATAGGAAAAATTGAACTTGTTGTTTGTTCGGAGTTAACGAGACCAATACTTTTCTTCAGTGAGAACAAAACTAATTAAGCTTGAATATAAAAATATGCGTGAAGTTAACACATATTCGATATTTAAGAAGTAAATCGAGACTAACACAAACTGATTGCACTTTAATGGAAATAAACACAATCACAAATAAGACTTTTTTTTTTGTTTACAAATTCTGAGTAAAAATTGCTATAAATTTACATAAAATTGCACGAAATCTAAGGAAGGCAGGTATACCATGGACTCGACATCAGATTAAAGGGACTTATGAATTGTACGATCCAGTTTCCCGACGGAAATATTTCCAAGGTGTTTTCCTTTTCCGAACCTTTGCAACAAAAAAAAACTTCTTACCTTCTTGATCTCTTTACTTCTTGTTCCTCTGTTCATTCGTTCCACACGAGATCACAGCCAACAAACCTGTTTATTCCTTCTTAGAGGTGCTTCAAAAAATCATCTTTTATACGTGCTACCTTATTTTGAAATTCCCTAACTACTTTCGTACGGAAATCCTCATCCTTAACCTCATTTAAAAGCCATTTAAATTTTCCATCGCCTCAGCAACCAATCTTCCGAATATATGTAAGAGTAATATTTTTATGATTTTTAGAGCTGTCATCTCATTTTACTGTTACTATACAGATATCTATATATTAAACATTGTTTATATTTAAACATCTACATATAATTTAAATATTAGTTTCGTTTCGTTTTTTTCGATGTCTAGGTGCAAAACATCCAAGTCATCAGCGCCCTATTAACTAAATAACACTACTTTTATACTGTTTAGGTGGTTAGTAAAAAAAAAAAAGATATGAAAAAATAAATAAAAGGATTGATAGAATAAAATAAATAAATAAAAATAATAATAGACACTTATAGATAATAAGATAAAATATATAAATAAACTTTTAAAAAATAGCAGTAAAATCAATAAATGAATTGAAATTAATAAACAAATGAACATTTAAAAAATAATAATAATAATAATAAATCTGCAAAGGATCATTAGTTATAAGCTTATCATATATGTTTTTTATGTCTTTCACTATCCAGGAACTTGATAACTTTACGATTTCTTCTTGATTTCCCAGGGATGCTGATATATTCTGAAGTATTCCGAGATCTTTTAAACTTGGGGTGTAAAAGGGGCACTCTTCCAAAACATGTTTTATAGTTAATGTCGGGTCACACTTTTGGCACCTGGGGATAAGATGTTTTGTTATGAGGTAGAGGTGTTTCATTCTAGTACGTCAGATCCTCAGCCGCGTGAGGACGACCTCTTCTCTACGACTGCTGCGTCTGGAGGTGGTCCATTTAAATGTTAACTTGCGTCTTTCTTATTTTAATTTCAAGAATCGATAGCAATGTAATTTAATTAACAACAAGAAGATGATTAACTTTGTATGGTAGACAAATGTCACTAAATTATTCATTATAATGATTCTTAGGGAGGTAAATGTTCCAGAATAAAATTTCCTTTCATAATATGGCACATCACCGACGAAACAATTGAACATAAACTCTTTTGGAATCATCAAATATATATATCCCTTAAAACTTATTTACATAATTGTTTCTTCGGTCCGGATACCATTCAACAAATCAGTCCGACATCCTAAATAGCTAATCTGCGACTGCGACTTCCCTGTCCCTATCCAATCCCCAGCCAATTTATCCTGGATTGTGCGGAAATTCCAGACCCGACATCTGGTAAAGGCGAGAATCGAATCTGCGGCATCTGGCCAGGCGAGGTGCCCGGCTGGAGACCTCGTTAGGAAATCTGTTTACCGCCGCGTGAGCTCTTTGTCCTGCGGCTCCTTCATCATCATATCTATCGCCTGCCCTTATTGGCTGCTTAGTCCGGCAAATGTTTCAGATCGGATCTGCCTCTATTCCTCCTCCCTCATTAATCCGGCTATTTCTGTTTTCATATTAGACCGGCTTGAGTATTCTCCATTACACTGGTCACATATACAGTAATAAGTAAGGCCCGGATTTTTATGCAGTAAAAACCGACAAATATGTCGTGTAATATACAATATAAAAACGTCTAATATCCAGTAATAAAAAAGAAAATATGCAGTAAAACCGATAAAATATCCAATTATGCTAAAGCGCCTACAAAACATATTTGAAATAAAAAAAAAACCCGGATCATATACACACCTCAACACATCAAGACCACAGCTCCAAACTATTAAAAAACCACTTTCTAGTTTAAAAAAAATCTGGTGCGCGCAGCACACAACTTTCACTTGAAATTATTTTCTGGCAATGCTGGCCAATTATAAAATTTTTTGAAGTGCATTTTAAAAAGAGCTAAAGCTTAAAGCTTACAGATAACAAGTCATTAAGACCATTATAATTACAAAATGTCTATTTAATGTATCGACGGTAGGCAATAAAAATCTAGTCACTCCATCTGCTTTTATAAACCACACAACTTTCTTTGCTTTTATAAACCACAGAATGACTAACTCCAATTTCAAAATTTTTGAGTGATGTCATTTTAGTGATATTTTTAGTTGAAAAAGTTATCTATACAGACAGTGAGTAAGTTGATTCCGGAGGTGGTGATTGCAGTGTTGAAATATAGAACTGAGAATAAAGATATAAATTTAGGTACTTATTTCTTATTAAAGATGCTCTTAGTAATGATACTTTATTAAATATCTGTAGAAAAAAGGTATTTTTAGTCTCAACAGTTAAAAAAGTATATTTTAAATTTATCCAAATTTTCGCCTCTTCAGGAAAAAAACTAGAGGCCATATCTTTCCTCCTAATTGTCCAATTTTAACGATTTTTTTAGGAAATTCCATAAACTTTAAAAAAAAAACATACAATATCAACAAAAAAGTGTATACTTTTTGAGTTATTCGGAATCCCCCTCCCTCCCATCCCTCGTAACTTTTTTCCCAGCTTCTTTTCGTTGAAGTATGTTATATAGATAAATTTAAAGGTTGTCGAGAAAATGATTTTAGCGGTTTCATTGAAATCGATAAATTCGTTTAGGCGCTACAGTCTATAGCAACGCAGGTTTTTCTGCATTTTTATTTTTTTTCTCCTTTCTTAACTTTCAAATTCATTCAAAAGTTATATGTAGCATTTTTTTACAACTCTGAATAATGCGAAATGATTAACTTTTTAAAATAAACCATATTAAAGGTACTTTAGAGGAAGACATATATGAACATTGGGCATTTAAGCCCTGTAAAGTGACATCAACGGGGATAAGACTTCAATGATATTAAAGACCACGTAATTATACAATGATACACCGAGTTTAATCAAAATCGTTAGAGCCGTTTTTGAGAAAATTGTAAAAATGTGTTTCAGCTTTCATATAAAGTGGCACTTCCGGTTAGCCGATTTTAAGGAAAAAGTTGCCGTCACAACTAAGGCATATAACTATCTTAAATACGTAATATCAGTTTCGTACGGCTTTTCGTTTTTGAGCTAGACTGCTAACATACAAACACACAGATACACAGACCATTTTTCGGGACTTGGTTATTTCGACTCAGGGTACCTCAAAACGTGTATTTCCGTTGAAAACTCAGATTCCAAAATTTTCTCGATCGCAATACTTACCCTTTCTATATATTACATATATACGTAAGTGAAAGTAAAAACGTCTTATATACAGTAATAAAAAAGAAAATATGCAGTGAAAATATCTCCAAATGTGCAATAAAACTGCTAAAATATCCAATTACGCTAATGCGCCTACAAAACATATTTGAATTAAAAAATAATACTCCAGACCACAGACACACTCCAATATATTAAAACCACAGCTCCAAACCATTAAAAAACCACTTTCGTGAGAAAAACACTTTATTTTCATATAAAATATAAAAGCTTGCTGCCCAATTATATTGGGTTGCTATATACACAGCATACTCTTTTATCCTCTGGACAATAAATGAACTTATATATAAATATACAGAAGTGTTAGTTTATATTAGCAAAATTGATATATATATATATATATATATATATATATATATATATATATATATATATATATATACATTTTTTTATTATAATTTTTTTTTAACATTTAGTTTCCCTTTCTCTCACTTCTCTCTCTCTCTCTTTATCTCTATTTGTTTTCAATTCTTCATTAAATAAATAAATACATAAATTAAAACTCTCAGGCTAGCCATGCACGTGGTGGTGAATGATTCCCAGGGAGTCGAGGACTATATTTTCAGCCAACCTCGCTACGTCCTTAATGTCGACACCTAGTTCCTCGAGGAAGCTCCTTGTTCTTTTTGGGATAGTTCCGCGAGACCCAAACCAGAGGCCTCTCATGGTGAACTCTCTCTCTCCGAAGGTCTCACGGAATTTATCTTTTAGGAATGGGATACATTTATCGTACGTGTTCTTCTTTTCCCTTTCCACTTCACCCGCCTGATCGAGGTCATTGCTCTCAAAGCGGACAGTTGGATCCAAGATCAGCGCTGTCCTTCCTGTCTTGGGAAATGCGACTATATCCGCATATAAAAAATATAACGATATAAAAAAAAAGAACCTGTGCCACTAAAACCCATGAAGTGTCTTGGATTCAGTACTATTTAGGGAAAGAAACTAAACTTAAACGTCTAATGAATTGTTCAATACGCTTTGACTTCAGGATCTCAAGGGATATGCATATTACCAGTTTTACATCGAGCGCCATTTAATAATACATCGAGTCACAGGTGGATCAATGGGAGAGGCACGGGCGGATCTACGGGGGGGCTTTCGGGCTGAAGCCCCCCTCCCCAAAATGGAAATATATAACCATGTTTTATGGGAAATTTTTTTTTAAAATACCTCTTAAAGTAATATTGTTCATGTAATTACATTTAAAAGTACTTAAGGAATAACTTAAACACCATTTCATATAGATAGTTAGTTTTTTTTCTGTTTTTCCTAATTAATTATCGTTATTTTTATGAAAAAAAAAGGTTTCGGAATGAAGCCCCCCCCCCAAATTAAATCCTGGATCCGCTAGTGGGGGGAGGAAATTTCGGTCTGAAGCCCTCTCCCAAAATATTATCTCTTAAAGTATTATTGTTCTTGTAATTACATTTAATAGGACTTCAAGAATCCCTCAAATCGCTTAAATATAATTTCATATAGGTAGTTAGTATCTTTCTTTTTTGTGTGTATGTGTTATCGGTATATATATGAAAAAAAAAAATCTTTCGGCCTGAAACCCCCCTAAAAATTAATTCTGGATCAACTTGTGCACCGAGTTGAAATGGCTTTATCCGTCCTATCGCTATTAGTATATAGGCTATTAGAACTCGGTGACCCTCGTATATTCTACAGATCCTACAACTAAAATGCTCCTTTCAATTCCGTCCCACCAGATCCTGTACGTACGACCTCTATCCTCCTCCTAACCGGACTGCTGCGTTTGACAATTCAAGCTGTCTCCATCTGGAATTATATCCCTTCTGATATTCGATACGCAAAGTTAGTGTCCTCTTTCCAATCTCCCCTCTTCAAACGCCTCCTTCATTCCCAATCTGGTTGATCATGAAATGCACTTAAAAATCTAAGTCGTGAGAATCTCAAAGTAATCCCCGATACTCTGATTATTTAGTGATTTATTGATATTTTGTTAATTTATGTTATATTTATGTACGTTTTTATATCTTTTCATTATCAGTACTTTTATTTTATTACCAATCATCCTGTAAATATTTAATCGTATTTTATGTGTGCCTGTGAATCTTCTCGCTCAAAATCGAAAAACAGCAACTTTTTTGTCAAAATCGGCTAACCGGAAGTGGCATTTTATATCATGGACTAAACACATTTTTACCATTTTCTCGAAAATGGCCCTAACTATTTTGATTAAATTCATTATATCAGTTTAAAATTAAGCAGTTTTAAATAAAATGTAGTTACTATTCTCATTGATGTTCTCTAACAGGGCTTAAATGGCTAATTTTCAATATTAGCTTCTTCTAAACTACCTTTAATTTTTTTTATTTGAAACAATTGACCATTTCACATTAATCCGTAATATAAAAGATAGTTAAATATAAAATATGAAAGAATTTGATAATTAACTAAAGGAAAAATAATAGAAGGCAACGGAGAATAGTTGTAATTAGAAAACCAAAGGAATACGAGCACACCCGAAAGATTGGAACTTGTTTCCGTAGATAACATGAGCCTTATATAATACGAACTCTGACGATATTATGTAAATATTGTCTATATCTACTGTCTTCTCCAGCCTAAACCTTTAGTCCACTCAATAAAAACGAGATCCCGTGTTTCTGACCTCTATATTCCATTCCACAGGACAAAAACCTATGAACGTTCCTTCTTAGCCCGCTCCGTCACCTATTGGAATTCTTTGCCATATAACATCCGTCATGCCTCTTCACAGTCAATCTTCAAATACCTCCTTTTCCAATATCTCCTTACATCCCAAACAGACGATTCACAACCATAAATTTCATTTTATGAACTGAATTTGTGAGAAGTAAATGGTGGTGCCTACTGTTTTAACATAAAACAGTAATGATTTTTTACTATTATTTTTACTATTTATTTGTATTTCTCTATTTATTTATATGTTTTTCTCTTCGCCTCAGGTTGTGCTTTTTCTTTCATGTATATATGTTTATATTTTATACTTTTTGTCTCTCCGTGCACCAATATGAGTATGTAGGTATACATAGTTCCTTTTTTTTTTTTCCTTTATACCACAAGTAATCCTGAGATTTTATTTCATCTTAGTGTTTGTATATTATTATATGAATCACTGCAGATATTATTACATTTTGTATTAAATTATTTTTCTATTAGATAGCCTATTGTTTATAAATTATGCAGTTGTGTATATATAGGTATGTAATTTCTTTTCTTTTTTTTTTTTTTTCATCACAATAATAAGTAATTTTGAGAAGATTTTTTGTTCATTTATATATATATATATATATATATATATATATATATATATATATATATATATATATATATATATATCTTTTTTTTTTTTTTTTTCTTAGTGGTTACATACTACTTTTTAAATAATCTATATGATGTTAGAATTTCTATAAGTTAGTTTTTGGCCAGATTTGTATTAATTCATCTTTGTTATTCTAAGAGGACTTAGTCCCAGAATAAAGTTCAATTTTCTATTCTATTCTAAATATACATATGTGGTTTTCATAAATGCGATTGTTGGTATTTTTTAACATTTAATTGTATACATACAGTTATATAAATATTTAAATTTTTATATATAAGGGTACTTGTACAAATAAAAATAGCGTCTATAATTTTTACTTTCACTTACCCTTTGTCTGAAAATACTTATTTCTGCTAAGAAGTAAGTGAAAGTTGTGTGATGCCCGCAACGCACCAAATTTTTTATACTTAGTTCTAAAGGAACACTACTTCCAGAGAAAGAGAGAGAATCACTTTATAAAATAAAATAAAATAAAATAAAATGATGCTGCCCAATTACATTGGGTTGCTAACAACACAGCATACTTATTAATCCCTACAGACAATTTTAAAAATTAATATACAATTATATAGGATTAACAATATGTATGAGCATAGTATACAATATTTATATATATATATATATATATATATATATTGTATATTTTTTTTCATTTTCTTTCCTTTTTATTTATTTTTTTTATTTTTACTATTTCTTTCATTCATTTATTATCATTCTATACCCTTTCTCTCCATTCTCTCCCCTTATACATCTTTTCACTCCTCATATTCTCTCCTCTCTCTTTCTAACCTAATTCATAAAAAATACATAAATCATAAAATTATTTTCATTCATTCATACTATTGTTTTATAATTGGTAATTGGTTGACTGTCGTGGATAATGAAGAGAAGAATAGTTGGGGTGCTCAGTCAAAAAAGGAAGGCAAAAATAAATTATAATATTTATTTTTTACATCTGCCGACGTTTCGACCTGAAGTTCAGGCCATCATCAGGGCTAAGAAAATAACCAGATAACAAGGTATGAGAAACTTAAGTAATGATGGTAAAAAAGATAATAACAAAAAAAAATAATGAGAAAATAAAATAGATTTGATCTAGATAAAATAGATCTAAATAAAAGAAAAATAAAGTAGATAGATATGAAGTAAAATAAAATTGTTAGAATAATGACTAAGAACTAAGAGATAAATAATACAGACTGTTACATAGTGTGGAATGATGAAGTAGGCATAATCAAGAAGGGGGTGACAGAAGTGTTACATTGGGAATCTTAGAATAAAATGTAAAAACATAAAAAAGAAATATAAAGTTATATAAGAAATGAGAATAAAATAAATAGTAAAATTAAAACATTGAGAAGGGAGTAGTTTGATAGAAAATTGAGATATTGTAAAGTCTATCAAGATGTACAGACAATGTATAATATAATAGAGAATTAACAACAGAGAAAAGGAATGAAAGGAAGGAGGGAAGAAATTGAGAAAGCTGAAATAAGAAATAAATAAAAGAAGTAGTACCTTTCTCCTTAAATGTCAAAGTGAGAATGATGTCGTTACAAAGAAGATGGAGAGAGAAGGGATGTGGAGGTGGCGTCATCTGTAACGGTTATCGGACGAAGTTTGAACTAGAAAGTAAGTTATCTGGTTATTTTCTTAGCCCTGATGATGGCCTGAACTTCAGGTCGAAACGTCGGCAGATGTAAAAAATAAATATTATAATTTATTTTTGCCTTCCTTTTTTGACTGAGCACCCCAACTATTCTTCTCTTCATTCTTCATACTATTGTTTTAGTAATTACTGTTATTTAAAAAAAAAAATTAACCCTTATAAAATTAAAAATCCTGGAATCGTTACTATTACTATGAAATAAGCATGTATAATCCAAATTTAACACAGTGCGTATTGAATTGTAAATATTCACGATTCGCGATCGATCTAATCACCTTAAAACTTGATAATCAGTTCAATTCGAGTACCAAAAATTAAACAAGTATTGTTACAATTGGATATGATCTTTCGGTGGGTTGTTGAATCCCTTTGTATACACAGAGCCGATAGGGATGAAGCAAACGAGACAATTAGGCAGAGAGACACAGCCGCTATTACGGCAATAACAGAAACAGGGGGAGGGTCTAATGGTATTCAACCTCCTCCCTCCCCCACCGTGCGTCGCTGAATAGGAGCTAATAGGGAGATCGCCCTCTGATTGGGCCAAATGTCTCTTTCTCTCCTCTTCCAATTAAATATATATAGTCCTAGTGAATAGATGATCAGGCAATAGGCTGCGGTATAGAGAGCGAACCATCTCCCAACACTTAGTCTAATCCTTTGACGACCGCTCTTCTCTGCCAGTCCCCTCCTGTGTCAACGAGCCATCAAAGCAACCAAAGACTTATAAAGACAGGTGTAAGGCAGGGGGGTCACCAAACATTGTGGCAACATTGAAACATCCAGGGGTACACACCCTAGGTCGATGGGGCAAGAACCTATATAGCCCAGGATCTAAGTTTGGTAATGTATATTGCTGTGCTTAAGTAAAAGGCAGTCCAAATTTTAAAATGATAAAAAATAATCAATACAGCTCTATAATCAAAGTACAAGACGTTTTTGATAATGTGAAAACATATATTGAACATGGACTGTTCGGATTTTCAATGGTTAAATTTAAAATTCCAATACTGTCTGATGACTGTAGCTGGTGATCCACCTATACCGATGACACGTGTATCCTATCAGTTAATAACGATCCATCGATTGCATCTCAAACTCTTCAATCACACATCACAAGTCTTGAAAAATTGTGTCAAAAATGGAGTATTAAAATAAATCCCATCAAATTATCTTTACTCATCGTCGTAATCCTATGAGTTCCTGTCCTTACTTGGAACCCCTATACCAGACTGAAACTACAAGAAATCGCTCGACGTTTCCGATTACTCCAGAACTTACTAGACAAACGCTCTAAGCTTCCAATTAATTACAAAAGACTGATATACTTGACTATAATAAGGCCTATTTGGACTTACGGGATCGAACTTTGGGGCTCTACTAAACCATCGAATTCCTCTCATATCGAATCCTTACAATCCAAAATCCTCAATCCACAAATAAAGTCATCCATAACGACCTTAATGTATGGTACATTAAGGTCGTTATGGATGACTATCAATATCAATGAGAGAGAGAATCACTTTATTATCATAAAAAGGTTGCTTTAAACATTACATTGGGTTGCTTTAAATACAGCATACTTATTAATCGCTACAGACAATTTTCCAAAACTAATATACAATTATATAGTAATACCATGAGCATAGTATACAATTTTTTTTATACATATATATTTTTAATTTTTTTTTCTTTTTTTTATACTATTTCTTTCATTCATTTATTAGCATTATTCATCCCTTTCTCTTCCTTCTCTCCCCTTAGACATTTTTCTCATTTCCTAGATTTTCTCCTCTCTTTTCCTAACCTAATTCATAACATGCATACAAATACATAAAGTGCAGTGGACGTGGTCAATAATAAAAAAAAAGAATTTTCGGAATGATCTATGATTTTTCTAATTCTACTTTCTCTGGCTCTGTTTTTATAAAAAGATGGGCAATGAAATATCTTGGGACGGGGTTATTAGCCATGGAGCCAGGTCCCAAAAATCGACCTGACCGGAGGCGAAGGTTTGATTGTAAATAACTAAAGTGTATGTTATTCTGAGTTAAAAAAAAAAACTTGTCTGCCGTTCCAGAGCCGCTGCTTTCAAAAATGGCGGCTGATTTAAAGAATACTAGGCTAATAATTTGAGGATCGTAACGGGAAATACATTGCGAAAAATGTGAGAAAAGTATATATGGATTTAGATATGTAAAAAACAAAATTTTTGACAAAGCTCAGCGTTGGTTGACCGTGGTTTTATACCTTACCGCGTTACCAAATTTTAAAGTTTATGTACTCATTTGACGCAAAATTTAACGTTCTTCAATTTATTAAAGAATACATTTTTCGCTTTGATGCATTGTTTAGGAGTTATAGGTGAAAACCCCCAAAAATATCGAAAAAATCTGACTTTTTTGGGTGTAAAAAGTTTTCCCTTGCTGGGTTTAAAAAAATAAAAACTTTTCTCACATTTTTCGCAATGGATTTCCCGTTACGATCCTCAAATTATTGGCCTAATATTCTTTAAATCAGCCGCCATTTTTAAAACCAACGGCTCCGGAACGGCAGGCAAGTTTTTTTTTTTAAACTCAGAATTAGATACACTTTAGTTATTTACAATCAAACCTTCGCCTCCGGTCAGGTCGATTTTTGGGACCTGGCTCCCCCCATCTTATGACCATCTTTTTTATAAAAACAGAGCCAGAGAAAGTAGAATTAGAAAAATCATAGATCATAAACAATTGTACTTGCTTCGGTCTGTTCAATGTTTCCCCTTACCCCTCATTCTGAAATTTTCTATTCCGAAAATTCTTTTTTTTTATTATTGACCCCGTCCACTGCACTTTATGTATTTGTATGCATGTTATGAATTAGGTTAGGAAAAGAGAGGAGAAAATCTAGGGAATGAGAAAAATGTCTAAGGGGAGAGAAGGAAGAGAAAGGGATGAATAATGCTAATAAATGAAATAAAGAAATAGTATAAAAAAAAATAAAAAAAAAATTACAAATATATATGTATAAAAAAAAATTGTATACTATGCTCATGTTATTACTATATAATTGTATATCAGTTTTGGAAAATTGTCTGTAGCGATTAATAAGTACGCTGTGTTTAAAGCAACCCAATGTAATGTTTAAAGCAACCCTTTTATGATAATAAAGTGATTCTCTCTCTCATTGATATTTCCAACTGTATTATAAAAAAATACAACTAGTGAATGTGCACAGAATAATAATACAATCACATGAAAACGCTTGTTGAGAAACTACCCATTGGTAGCACTCTAATAATATATTTACATAAGTAGATCACGAGGCCATCTTCTTTTCAGACGCCTCGGAGGTTTATCAGAAATAGAAGAGGAAGCAAAGTTGGAATCAAGAGGGTTCGGATAGTTCAGAAGTTTATTATGGAAGGATAGGTATCTGGATTGAGCTAAATCGGAAACGTATGGTACATTAAGGTCGTTATGGATGATTTTATTTGTGCATTGAGGATTTTGGATTGTAAGGATTGGATATGAGAGGAATTCGATGGTTTAGTAGAGCCCCAAAGTTCGATCCCGTAAGTCCAAATAGGCCTTATTGTAGTCAAGTGTATGAGTCTTTTGTAATTAATTGTGAGCTTAGAGCGTTTGTCTAGTAAGTGCTGAAGTAATCGGAAACGTCGGGCGGTTTCTTGTTGTTTCAGTCTGGTATGGGGGTTCCAAGTGAGGACAAGAAGTCATAGGTTTGCGACGATGAGTAAAGGTAATTAGATGGGATTTATTTTAATCCTCCATTTTTGACACAATTTTTCAAGACTTGTGATGTGTGATTGAAAAGTTTGGGATGTAATAGATGGATCGTCATTAACTGATAGGATACACGTGTCATCGGTATAGGTGGATCACCAGCTTTTATTTTAAATTTAAATTTAACTTTGGAATTTTAAATTTAACCATTGATAATCCGAACTGTCCATGTTCAATATATGTTTTCACATTATCAAAAACATCCTGTGCTTTGATTATAGCACTGTATTGATTATCTTTTATTAATTTTAAAATTTAGACTGCCTTTTATTTAATCACAGCAATATATACAACCAAACTTAGATAGTATGTAACTGATGTGAAATCAGAGCATATACAAGAATACAAAGAGGAAACAAGCATAGATATTAGTATGAGTGAGAGGTAGGGAAAATACTTTATGGAAGCTGTTTAGATATATAGGAGTCACAATCAAAACTGTTTAGATATAGCAGGTGTAATCAAAACTCCCAACCAACTTGTTACGAACTCTAAACGAACAGTCAACCTTTTACTCTTCCCCTCTGCTTCTCTTTTGTCAAGCTTTCTTTTATTTTAGTCAACTATTATATTTTTTATTGTATTCTTATAAATATAATATTTAAATTCCAATAGATTGTAATAATTAGTGAAATGACGGACTAGTTGTATTTATAACTATTATTGTAATTATTAAGGGATCCAGGATTTCATTTTGGAGGGGCTTCAGCCCGAAAGATTTTTTTTTTTTATGTATATAGTACGATATAATTTCTTCGGAAGAAAGAAAGAAACTAAGTACCTATATGAAATGTTGTTTAAGTGTTTCTTTTCCGACTGCTCCAACACATACTAGACAAACGCTCTAAACTTTCAATTAATCGCAAAAGACCTATCTACATAACTATAATAAGACCTATATGGACATACGGAGTTGAGCTTTGGAGATCCACCAAACCATCGAATTCCTATCGTATCCAATCCTTACAATCCGAAATCCTCCGTAAAATCCTTAATGCTCGATACTTTGTCACAAATAAAACCATTCATAAAGACCTTAATGTACCATATGCCGCTGATTTAGCTCGAGCCAGATATCTATCCTTTCATGATAAACTTCAGTTCCATCTAAATCCGCTTGTTTCCACTCTTGCTTCTTCCTCGATCCTTAATAATCCTCCTAGGCGTCTGAAAAGGAGATGGCCTCGTGATCTTCTTACTTAAAATTATTTAGGGAGTGCTACCACTGGGTAGTATCTCTTCAAGCCTGTACATGCCATTATTTATATTTGCGCACATTTACTAGTTGTATTTGTATGCAGCTGTAAATTTCATTAAATAAACAAAAAAAAAAGTGTTCCTTTAAGTCCTATTAAAAGTAATTACACCCACTATTGTTGAAACTTTTAGTTATAATTTTTTTCATAAAACATGGTTATATTTTACAATTTTGTGGGGAATTCAGCCCAAAAGCCTCTCTCCTCCCCCCCCCCCTCAGATCCGCCTGTGATTGTAGTTCATTACGTCATGTAGTAATCAGACATGTGATTAAAAAATATTCAGTCAATAATTTTTAAGAGGTGATAGCAGACTTGCAGAGCTATAAAAAAAGTTGCTATAACACATAGGCGCAGGCTCTCTATTTTGATGAGGGAGGGACAAAAAAAAAAAAAAAAAAAAGCGATTGTTCATATTGTGTGAAAAAAAGGATACAGCGTTCATAAAACAGATATATTTCTGTAACTTTTCAGCTAAAAATAAATAATGTTAAACGACTGAAAAATATTTTTAATTTCTTAGTTTTCACAAACTGAAAATAAAATTCTTAGTTATTTGGCAATGATTACTTCCGCATAGCGACAATCGAATATTTTTTGTATTATCAAAATTGCATTTTTACAAGTTTACGTTTCGGGATATTTACTCCCATCTTCAGAACCACAATCCCTGAGCAGGCACATCACCAATACAAAGGATAAAACAGACTTAATAAACAAGAAAAATGTAATATATAAATTAAATTGTCAAAACTGCCACAAAATCTACATTGGTGAAACATCCAAGCAATTAGGGACCAGAATTTCACAACATATTACTAACTGTAAAAATACAAAAAACATAAACACAACAGCTTTAGCACATCACAGCATAAGATTACAGCATAAATTTAAATTCAATAAACCATAGATAATAGGCACAGAATCAAAAAACACCAATAGAAAATAACTTGAAGCAATACACATCACAAAAAAACAATAGAACAACAGTCAATTATAAAACAGACACAAAAAATTTAGGAACTCATTATACGGACATATTAAACAAAATTAAAATTTAACAGAAATGAAATTGCAAATACATAAAATATACATTAACAACAATAGTATAAAAATAAACAGTCATATACAAAGGTCAATTGTATTTCACTGTGGCAGACACCCAATAATTAGTCTAAAAGCAATATGTCGCTCTAGATGTTATATACCTAGATTATTATAACACGAATTAGAAACTGACGATGGAGCACATTATTTTTAAGGTAATTACAAATGTATTGTAACAACAAAATTCTGACATGTATTGTAACATGCACTATATTTTAACTCTAACAAATTTTTTAACCTTGCATCCACAAGATCATTGGATTTCTGAAGATGGGAGTAAATATACCGAAACGTAAACTTGTAAAAATGCAATTTTGATAAAACAACAAATATATTCAATTGTTGCTAATTGGAAGTAATCATTGCCAAATAGCTAAGAATATCATACAACTCCCAGAAAAAAGGAAAAAGAATGAAAATAAAAATATAATGTTTTAACAGTCTAAATATTTATGTAAAAATGTCTATAAAAACATTCTCTACAAAATATATTTATACTTTTACTTAATTATATTTTTTTTAAACTTTATCGCAGACAATCTAGAAGAAAATAACTTGAAAATTGAGATGTCCAAATGAGAGGTGACTGGATCGTGAAATGTTTCTATATTATTATTATAACAATATAATAATATCCCTGAATATAATGAATAATTAGGTCGTGATAAAAAGTTACGTTATATAGGCCTTAGGCTGGCCAGCCAGTCGATTTTTTCTAATCGATTTAGTTTATATATTTCATTCATTCCTGAAGCTTATTTGTTATCAATTTTAATTTTTTTTTTTTAACTTCAAATTATTGAAGGGGCCAAACGATATTCTCGCCCCCTCAACATTTTTATTGGCTCAAATTTAGGGATTGGTAAACGTAAAATGAAATATGCATCAAACTCTATATTTAATACTCTAAAAAAACATACTTCCGATTTCAGATCAGGAAATTTGTTTTTTTTATATACGCCTATAGTTTGAAAACGGCGCATTCGATTAGACCCAATCTTAGAGGAAATTTGGAGAACAGTATAGAAATTACGTAGTATCATTTTCATTGAATTCCATTTATTAACTAAAATTAATATAAATAATATAATGGCTGTGAAATGTTGAAGGCACTGATTATATGGTGAGGGAGTTAAGTTATTACAATATTGTTATGGGATTATGAAATTTTATGTTTTATTCAAAAAATTAATTGACACCGTATTGTTTGGTCGATTCCATACGTTGGCATGACACTTACAGCCGTGCTTAGATTTCGTGTAATTTTCAGTAAATTTTAAGTAATTTTTACTCTGAATTTGTAAACAAAAAAAAAACGTCTTATTTGTAATTGTGTTTATTTCCATTAAAGTTCAACTTCCAAATGCCAACACATCACCTTCATGCTCCGACGCAGTTCATGTCCACCAGTACACTTTAATTCCATCCAGCTTCCTTTCTCAGACACAGTCCGGTACCTTGGCTTTCTCTTAGACAGACGACTAACGTGGAACCCTCATACTAGACTTAAAAGACAGGAACTTAACCGACGATATGGCCAACTATACCGGCTACTAAACAGGAAATCTAAACTTTCCATTGAAAACAAGCTGGACTTAAAGACTTGAACTGTGGGAAACAGCAAAATTTTCTAACATCAAACGCATCCAATCCTTTCAATCCAAAGTCCTTCGAACAATAGTCGATGCTCCTTTCTATGTAACCAACAAAACCCTACACCATGACCTTAATATCCCATTTGTCCTAGACCTTATCCCATCAAAATTCCCCAAATTCCACCAGAACCTTACCCATCATCCAAATCCCTTTGCATAATCTCTACCCAGCACCACCCATCCATATAATCCTCCAAGGAGGTTAAAATGGCAGTGGCCCCTCGACCTTTTATAGTTTGTAAATATTGGAGTTCTGGCAATGGCCAGATTCTCCACTCACGACATGAGTGTATGTGGCTAAAGCACCCTTGCTCAATCTCCACTGGGTTTAGCCCCAGTGACGCGGTTGAGAGAGAAGTGCTTGGATCTCCTGGAGCCATGCTTTTCCCTCCACACTTGGGGGGACGGGTCTGGTTTGGAGTTCCCTCACCAGATTGTAAATATTGTACATAGGTATGTATGTGTTCTTTTTATTCATTTAATTTTTAGGTTATTTTATTCTTATTTATTGTATATATGTTATTTTTCTGTATAATTTATTTTATTTACTGTACATAGAGTGTGAATGTGATTTGTGAACACTATTATAAATGTCCTTGAGACAGATTGTAATATTTTTCAATAAAAAAAAAAAAAAAAAGTTTAACCAGCTCGTCGTGGTCTCGATTTTCTCCTTAAATATCCTTCAAATTGTGTCAACTTCACTTATATTTTATATTCTAGCTTAATTTGTTCTTTCTGACTGAAGAAAAGTATTGGTCTCGTTACTAATAAAAGTTGAATATTTCCTATGGATTTTTTGTTCCATCCATTTTACTAGTTACAACATACCTAATAAGTATAAAACACTAATGTTAGTGCAAAGGTCTTATGTAAAAGTTTTTAATTTGTATACAATTTTTGACATTATGTAGTCTGCCATTGATATAAGTAGTCTATGAAACATAGCAGAGGCCAATAAAATATAAAATTATACTAATAAATCAGAAATAAATAAGTAGTTTTTATGCTCTCCTGTAAAACACTCAATTTTTATATACGCCATTTGTACTAACAGTAGCGAAGTACATATTCAGTATGCAATTTAATTTGTTTTTTAATTATACGTAATAATAATACGTATTAATTATGGAATCTGCAAATGCGGGACTTTTTCGCAGTTTAGTAATTGCTGACTTCGTAAACCTGTGTCCTCCTGTCCTACAGTATCCTTTAATAATACCCCACTTATCCCTGTGGAACAAATCTGACACCTTGGATTCCACTTAGACAAACGTCTAACTTGGAATCTCCATACCAGACTGAAACGACAAGAAACCGCTCGAAGTTTCCGATTACTCCAGCACTTATTAGTTAAAGGCTCTAAGCTGTCAGCTAATTACAAACGACTCATATATATGTCAATAATAAGACCTATTTGGACTTACGGAGTTGAGCTCTGGGGCTCCACTAAGCCATCGAATTCCTTTCGTATCCAATCCTTACAATCCAAAATCCTTCGTAAAATCTTCACTGCTCCTATTTGTCACAAATAAAATCATCCATAACGACCTTAATGTTTCTGACCTGGCCCAATCCAGATACCTATCCTTCCATAACAAACTTAAAAACCATCCAAAACCTCTCGTTTCAAACCTTGCTTCCTCTTCGATCCCTGACAGCCCTCAGAGGCGTCTGAAAAGAAGATGGCCTCGAGATCTCCTTTTGTAAATACATTTTTAGAGTGCTACCAATGGATAGTTTCTCAACAAGTGGTTTCATGATATTTTATTCTGTTTTTCACATTTACTGAATGTATTTTTTTATAATACAGTAGTAAATATCATCAATAAAAAAAAGAAAAAGTATTTGCTGAGAAACAATACTCGTGGATATTAAGCCCGTATACGTTGCGGGATTGCTGAATTTCCGAAAACGGTTCCTTTCAGAGATTTTATTTATATAAGAAAATTTTTAGACCTTTTAATATAGATATTTTTTAACAAATGAAAACGGTGAGGAAGCTATACTGGGCCTTACTTGGCAGGCGTTTTTTAAACACTGACGTTCTATCTTCTCATAAAAACATTTATATTTTTTCGTAACAATAATTAATGAAATTTAACAATATAAAGAATATTTATTTATAAAATAAAGTATAATTTTTTTGATAATATTATCTTTTTCAAAATAATATAATAAATGATACCTATTGGAATTTTTAGGTAAATAAATAAGTATAAACACTTGAAATGTAGAAACGTGAACATAATCTTTTACTATATAAGATTGCATATAAATATATAATATAAATAAAAAAAAGATACATAAATATACTGAATATATAAAGTAAATATATGCAAACATGGATTATGAAACTAATTTAAAAAATAAACAAACATTATTGTATTAAATTTTTAGAGACAAATCAACATAAATAGGATTAGATATAATATGTGAATATAAGATCAGGTAATAAAATGTAATATAAAAATATTTATAATCAATATAAATGAATAAAGAAACAGACTGGCTCTATCGAATTCTAAGATTTCAAAATCTAACGATTTTTTTTTTTTAATAAATAATATAACTTATTTAGAAATATTAAAGACTAATGGTATTTAATTAGAACTACTGAGTAATTGACTAAGCATACACATTTGAAATTTGAAAAAGTGTGGATATAATCATATACTACATAAGATAAACATTTTTTTTTAAACATATTTATTAAGAGATATTACAATCTGTCACAATTAAGAACATTTATAATAGTGTTCAAAGAGCACATTCACAATAAATAATTAAGAACAATAATAATCCTAAAAATAAATGTATATAAACTAAAAGAAACTAAGCTAATGAAACTAACTACAGAAATACCCGCATGCATCTATACAATGTCTAAAAAAAACAAATCATTCACCCAAAATCTCCGAGCCAAGCATTTCTCCCCACTCATGGAAGGAAGGCAGGACTCTAGAAGATCCCAGCGCCCCCCACTCAACCACATTACTGGTACTAAAGACCAGTAGAAGCCGAGGAGAGGCTCTACAACCACACATACATGGCTTGAGTAGAGAATCTGGTCATTGCCAAAACTTCAATATATGCCTATTCACAAAAGTTCTCTGGGCCACTGTCGCTTCAAACTTCGATTGGTGATGCTGAATAGGGATTATGCAAGGGGATTTGGATGATGGGTAAGGTTCTGGTGAAGTTTAGAGATTTTTTCTGGAATAAGGTCTAGGACAAATAGGATGGATATTAAGATCATGGTGTAAGGTATTGTTTGTTACATAGAATGGAGCATCAACTATTATTCGAAGGACTTTAGATTGAAATGATTGAATGCGTTTGACGTTAGAAAATTTTGCTGTCCCCCACAATTCAAGTCCATATGTCCACATAGGTTTCAGGATTGTTTTGTAGATAAATAATTGGTTTTCAATAGAAAGTTTAGATTTTATGTTTAGAAGTCTGTATAGTTGGCCGTATTATGACTGTGCCATTTATTGTACCAGTGTTCAATCAGGGAGAGGTGGCTTTGCAGATTTAAGGATGCTATTTTGGGATCTGAGTTGGGTAATAGGATGGCGGCATCATCAGCAAATGTTGCCAGGAAGGTATCGGAACCAGCAGGACGTCAGCAGTAAAGAGAACGTAAAGCACGGGACCAAGACGCTGCCCTGGGGAACACCGGCTTTGTTAGGATCAATATCGAAAAAGGCTGTTCCACAGCGTACTCTTTAGGAACGGTCGGAGAAGTAGGATCGAAGGATTAGGTACAAGGATTGAAGGACATGGATTTTTAGCTTGTAGAGCAGCCCGGGGTGCCATACCCGGTCAAAAGCCTGTGCAATGTCCTGAAATGCACCCGAACAGTATTCTTTGTTTTCTAGGGCTGAGGAAATATGATCAACAACTCGGAGTCCTTGTTGAACAGTGTTATGAGCGAAAACGAAACTGATGGGAAGGAAGATTTTGGGATTTTTTAAGGGTAGGATTCGTTCCAAAAGGATCTTTTCCAAGATTTTTGGAAGGATTAGGAGCAGACTAATTGGTCTATAGGATATCAAGCTGTTGGAAGGTTTGCCTGGTTTTGAGGAAAGGGTAATAGAAGAAATATGTTTCCATAACAGAGGAAAGTGGGTGGTACGTAAGATACAATTGTAGATATTTGTAAAGAATATGACTGCTTTGGATGGAAGTTGTCGAAGGATTTGAGGGGTAAGGAGATCATGTCCAGGAGCTTTACGGGGGATTAGTTTTTTAATTGAAATTTCACTTCGGAAGGATGAATAGCTTTTGGGGGCAAGGAAAGTGGGATTGGTGATGTAAGGGGTTCTTCTACTGTTGCGGTGTGGGCAGGATGGGATTCCGGATGGGGAATAAATGTATTGGATAGGTGAATGGCGAACTCCTCAGCTTTATCTTCTTCAGATGCTGCCCAGGAGCCATCATCTCGTCCGAGGGGGTGGGAAATGTTGTCGAAGTATTTGAGCGGCAAGGAGATAAGATAAAAATTAAATAAAAACACATATAAGCAGCATAAAAAAAAAAAACGTAAACGTTAGAGAATATATTGAGTAAATATATCTAAGTATGGAGAAAGTAAGTAATTAGAAAAAAAAAGAAAAGAAACGGAAAATACTATTATGTGAATAGTATGTTAAGTGCTATTGGGTGAATTGTTATGGGTATCGCCATAAAGCTATTTTTCCTCTCTTTATTTGTGTCTAATGGGCTAACCTATGCGACTATTAAAAAGATGAGTATTTCTTGATATAATCATATATTATATTATATATTATGTTATAAGTACAGTATATAACATGAGTATATACATTAAGTAATGCCTAAATAAAAGCATAGATAATAAAAATAAAAATAGAAATAAAAAACAAAATAGATCATAAAAGAAAACAGACTGACATTTTGTCGTACGATTTTCATATGTAACATAGTTTCAATAAATTTTATGGATATTATTTTTTTGGATAGTACAAATAAACTCACCTAATTGCAAATAATCGGAAATTGACAAAGTATAGACACTTGAAATTTGTAAATGTGAACATATTTACATAAAAGAGTACATGTAAATATAAATAAGTATAAGCGATATAAATAAAAACACAAAACAGAATGTATTAAGTACATATATGTATAAACATGAATATTGCAAATAATTAAACATAAGGTACTACAGGATTACACTTTTTTGACACAAGTAAATATAAGGAAATAATATATTGATAAAAATAATAATACATATTTAAAACTATTGAGTAATCGACTAAGCATATCTACACACTTGAAATTTGCAAATGTGAACATTATCACATACTATATAATATTACATGTAAAAATAAATAGAGATAAGCGAGATAAATAAAACAAGAAACATGAATATATAAAATACATTACATAGATATATGTTAACATGGATAATGTAAATAATTTTAAAAATAAAAAAACATAAGATACTATATAATTTTTCTTTGGATCAGGTGAAGATAGGTATATACAACTTTAAAAATAATATGTAAATACATGCATACAGACTAAAAATAAAAATATAGCTTGACCATACAGATCGTAACAGAGTGGCATTATTGAATTGAAATCCGATTTTAGCATATAGGGGATTTTTTTTTATTAAGAAAATAATTTTTCGACATAATTTTTATAAAAATAATATAACTACTGATACGTAATTAGAACTATTGGAAAATTGACTAAGTATACACCCTTGAAATTTGGAAATGTGAATATACTATATGAGATAAAAATTAAATACAAATACATGTGAGCAATATAAACCAAATGAAAAAACATAAATATATAGAATATATTGGTAAATATATATAAAATAAAGAAACAGAAGACATTATTATATTACAATTAACAATATTTGTACTTAATGTAACTATATTTCATATATAAAAGTGTTTGTGTCATTTTGGTCCACTTATTACGTTTTTGTATACATAAATAAAGTCGAAATTAAAACTTATATAAAAACATAAAAATTTAAATCTATGAAAAATATACTTAGAGACTTATTCAATAAACCGACGATATATTATAATAAAATAATATTATAATATATGATAATTTGAATAATCATGTAACTGAATAAGTAGAGCTTATTGAAATTTAGAAGGTTAACATATAATCATATTAACAAACAATGATAAATTAACAAACATATATGTATAACAATTAAACGTAAAAATATTTATTTTTAATTATGGCATAATCTTAGTTAACTCCTTCCGCCCCCACCCAAAAAAAAATAATAAACTACTGTATAATTAACAAGTAATAAAAAATTGGTGCAAACAGGTACGATAATTATATCAAACAAGGTCAGAACTAGAGAGAGGTAAAGTAGGCAGAATTTATAGGGCGCCAAATTTCATGTGAAATTGTGTAAAGTAAAATGGTAAATATTTAATTGTATAGACCATAATTTAGTCAATAAAATGAGTTTATATTAAGATATGTATATATTTATTTTGAAATATTAAAAAAAAAAACCTTTACTACCACAAACAGGCATATTCCGATAACCCTTATAGATATCGATATGGGTCTTTGATATCGATTCAAAATATCGATGTCACTATTGTCAAATGATATCGATATCAAACTGAAATTGTTGTGATACTTAACAAATACTTTTCATAACCTTAAATAACTAAGAACTTTGATGAAGTAAGGAGTTAAACATAGTAAAAGTCCACGCACCGAGGTGGTGGAGCCAGATGTGGAGGAGGAACCGGTTAATTTTTTCGAGTAAATTAAGTTTTAAGATATTAATTCAATTTTTATAGAAATGAGAGATTTAGCTGTCATTACTTTTGATTAAAGAAATCGGATAATGTATTAAATGAAAATACAAACTTCGAACAACTATCTGATTATATATATATATATATATATATATATATATATATATATATATATAATATACGTAGAGATTTACATGTATAGAGAGTTAGAGCAATATAATAACGAATAATATAAAAATTATTTTTTCTGCCAATTCGAGGAATTGACATATAAAGTTATAACTGCCCTAACTTTTGAAATGTTAAAGATAACTTGTAAAATTAAATATAATCTTGAAGGAAGTTTGATAGTTAAAAACTTTCTTCCCTATGACTTAATCATAGAACGAGACAATCAAAAGTTAGCTTGTCAAATACAGCAAAAAACATGAGACAAAATTTTTTATTTCATTATTAACGATAGTTGAGGACCGATAACTCGGAAATTAATATAGGATGCGAAAAAGTTATATAACCAATCATATTGCAAATTTTATCAGCTTTAATTTTGTATAGAAAGTTTTTGTCGCTGCGACGGATAAATTTTCTATATATAAGCGAAAGGCCGAAAAAAGTGACCTAGTCGTCCTTGGTATCTGACCCACCGCCTAGGAGTGGGGACTTTTACAATGTTTACCTTCTTACTGGTTCAAACAAAGTCCTAAAGTAAAAAATTGTGCCCTTTCCCTTCATTTCCTTCTATAATCAATCCTTTACAGGACTGACAAGAATAAATAATTAACTGCCAATACTGCCCTGAAATCCGAAACCCTACTCGATGAGCTCTTATTTTTAAATATATATTACCTAAAATGTTGTAACGAAACTGTTGAAATAGTGAGTGATTGCTTCATCAAGAAAAATGTAACGTTCCGACCCTGATTTAAAAATATTACGAATATATTATATTAACATATTACGAATAATATATTAATCTAAACTCCTTCTGTTCATCGGCTATCTCTTTCATTATATTCCACGCAACCTTTTTATTATACTTCTTAAACTTCTTTGTACAATGTTCAAGAACTTCAGTCCTTAGAAGAACAACAGAAGGTGTATTCGAATTAGCTTTCTCGTCATTCATATATTTCTTGATTTCTCTTTTCAATTCGTCGTAATCAGGCAGAATTATATAAGATTTTTTCAATTCTTTTTTTTTAATTATCGCTTTCGTTTCGATCGGCACCGGAACTGGTTGCGCTCTGTTGTTGTTCACATTTTCTATATATCTTTGTCTGCGATCGTTCATAAAATCGACTTCCTTATTGTAATTTTCAGCCGTCAAAGTAACTATTTCTTTCAAATCTTGATAATCCATTTTTACAATTTCTTTTCTAGGTTTGTCCCTAAAGTCTTTAAGATGGTCCCATATCCGACTCTCGAATTGCCGGAAGCTGGGCACGTTCATCTTCAGACAATATCCCCACTCGTCTCCTTCAGCTGACCTGCCATTATAGTTGGCGAGCCTGGAATCAAGACGTTCCGGGCTACCGACACCTCCAATCTTGAATCTTCGTTGCTTGGCATAATTTTCAGAAGAAGATATGTATATTATTTCATCTTTTTTTCTTTTTAGCGATTCTATGGCTTTATTTCTTAATCTGAGGGAATAACGTCTTATTTGTTCATTTTTCTTTCTGTCTATTTCTTTTATGGCCCATTTCTTAAATTGAAGAGTTTGTTCTCTATTTTTAGATTTTGTTATTAATGCGTAAAGCCCATGTTCATAAATAAAAAGTGAACCTTGGATGGTGTAGCCGTCTTCAACATCTAATAATCTTTCGATGGCTGATGGATTTTCGAATCCTAAAATTTTCGCAATATCTTCGGCCTTGAAAGAAATCTTATTATCCTGGATAGTATACTCGTATGCAATCGAATGTGAATTGTAAACTAGAACACCATTTTTTACCGAAGCCATTACGTCAATTAATTATATATTTTTTTAAAACAGGAGAATGTTTTGTTTTCTATCCAACTTAATAACTTTCAGATTATTCAAACATACAGGCAATGTATGTTTTGAAAATGTAGTCCACTATGCTTTTGTGTTGATGAAAAGAATCTTCATTCGAATATCAAGTCTAAAAAAAGAAAAAAAAGTTACATTAAAAATTAAATAAATAAATTAAGATAGAATAAATGAATGCAGGCGATAACTAGAGTTGTTTAGAAAATATCGATAATTTATAATATATCGATAATACATTTTTATTTAGATGTATCTATATTAAAATTTCATTCAAACATAATTATGATAAATTATGGAATAGAAATATATATGTGTGTGTGTGTGTGTGTGTGTGTATGTAGAGTCCCAAATATAGAGTCCTAATACAAGCAGAAGTATCTGAAGACATCAAAGTTCGAAAGGAGTTACGGTAGAGAGATTGACTAACACCGATGTTGTTCAACTTAGCCCTGGAGAAGGTAATAATAACAACATATCAGGAAAATGGAGGGGTCCACATCGGAATGAATCATAAAATACTTGGATACGCAGATGATATAGCTGTCCTTGGAAGTAATCAAGAGGACGTTGAGATATTTGCTACAACACTGATAAAAGAATAGATCGGCTTACAGGTAAATGAAGACAAAACAAAACATATGATAATAATTCGAAAATCCCCAATAACAGGATCTGCTTAGAAGGCAAATCATTTTCGAGAGTAGATATATTCAAATACCTCATCTCCACAATAACCTCAATGAAACGGGCAGAAATAGACCAGCGTATAACTTGCACAGAGTTTCTTCTCCCTCTCCAGGTATTTAAATCTCAAACTAAGGATGTACAATGCTATGACAAAGCCAGTTCTAATATATGGCTGTGAGACCTAGTTACTAACCAGCACTCCTATTTTCAATTCGATCAGCCGAGGTATCTGGGATCAGGTTACTAACACAAGAAGAAGAATGATCAATGAAGAAATGCTTACAGAAACTGGTCAATTAATACCTCATGATATGAAGGCAAGGAGGGTAAGGTAGGCGTGGCATATAGCTCGTAGCAATCCTTCTGGAAGCCTCTACTTAACAATGAATGCCACAATAGATGACAAAACACCACGTGGAAGGCCAAAAAGCAAATGGATAGATAGAATCAACTAACATGCTATAGAGGTACGAGCAGATAAATGGAAAGAAATATCCCAAGACAGGCAGGTATGCAGCAGGCTTATTAAGGCGGCATAAGATCAACATGGTCTGTAAAGCTAATAGAAAAAAAGTCTCTATCTGTTGATTGTGTGCTCATTCATGGCCAGCAATCGTAGGAGTGCTGTTGACCGTTTTTTTATTATTTCTCATTATTTCAGTA
Source organism: Nezara viridula (assembly GCA_928085145.1). Lineage (NCBI taxonomy): Eukaryota > Metazoa > Arthropoda > Insecta > Hemiptera > Pentatomidae > Nezara > Nezara viridula. The sequence goes on from OV725081.1 coordinate 12,627,794, forward strand.
AACAAGTGTTATTTTTAGGGATATAAATACTGAAAATGAAATGAGAAAAAGTTTATATATTACATGTAATTATAATTTTCAAGATATGATTTATACATTATATATAAATGTATGTTATTTATTATTTAATTATACATGTTGAATAAGCAAGGAGAACCTTCTAAGATAAACTCTCAAGAGCTGCTGAGCGACGGAAGCCCGAAGAAGACAAGACCATGCATGTGCACTGTCCCGCCACGGCAGGAATATGTATCAAACCTCGAGGAATGATGATGTAGGGAAATCATTTTTTATCAGTCTGGTACGGTATTGGTAGCCGGCGTCCGAAAACTTTTTATCAGATATAATGATTATTTACGCTCGTATCTTTACATCTGTACAACTCCAGTCCAAATTTTTTTAAAAATTACCATTTTAGAGACTTCGCAAGATCGACAAAATTCGAAACAATAATTTTGGTAGTCGGGACGTATATCGCACCTCGGGGACTGTAGCCGCAGCTAACGTGATATATATAACTTTTTTAGGTTTTCCTTTGAAACAAAACCCACCAGGCTTAACACAAATTAGCAATATTCTGTTTATTTAAGTAAGCCTTCACGTTTGATGAGAAATAAAAAATCACACGTTTGAGAAGGCTTGAAATGATCATAACAGATTTTGATCGTAAACGACTTTGGTATGTAAGATGACTATAGTAATATTAACTTAACAAAATTTTAAAGTTAGATCTGATAGCTATACATATAAACTGCCATTTACTGATAAGCCGTTTTAAGAATTAGGGTAGATGCGAATAAAATCCATGCCTTTATGTCGAAAATCTAATTAGTCTCTAAACTTTTTTATCAGTTCTCATTTAATAAAATTTGAACTAATTATCAACCGATTATCATGAGAGGTGATGGACCGAAGCTTTTTCCTCGATACACACAAAAAAAATATAACTCACAAAGAAATAAAAATCAATATAACTTATAAAAATATTAAACTATATACTGAATAATAAATGAATAAATATCATACCAACGATTCCGAAACAACCAGCTAGATGATAAGTAAGACTTTGTACACTCTCAGATTCCTTTGGTATCCCTTTTTCCATCTGTAAAAAAATAATAATATATGTCAACAATATTTTATTAATTTTCAATATTAGGGCAGTTTCAGTGTTAGGGCTGGAGTTCCTCAAGGCAGTATACTGGAACCATTATTTTTCAGTATTTTCACGGCAGACTTACCAGAACATGGCCAGACTTTAGTGGTAACATTTTTAACAACTGACGATACTGCAATCCTTAAAATTCAGAAAAACTCAATTATCGCATTTCTTTTCATATAAGAACATCTTGATGATATCATTATTATGAAATTATGATTGATGATTGACGAAAAGCGTTTTCGTTGTTGTTACACTAAATTGTGATACATGCCCCCAGGTTTTCTTTAATAATTTTCCTATCCCTACTTCAGAAGAAATACGTTATTTGTGACTTTACCTGGACAAGGGACTGACTATGGAGAACTCATACGACACTGAAATAAAACAACTGCACAAACGATTTGGACAGTTATATAGGCTACTTGAGAGAGGTTCCAAATTATCTTTAACCAGCAAACTTATTATCTACAAATTAATTATAAAACTTTTATGGACTTGCGGGATAGAGCTATGGTTAACTAACATTGCGAAAAAGTCTAAAACCCACAAAATTCAAACTTTTCAATCAAAAGGTTTGCGAAAAATTTTATATAACAAGTGCTTTGCTACACTAGTGTTGCCCAAAACCAACAAGTGCAAAGTGCAAGACCAAGACCGATTTTGGGCAACACTAGCCAAAATGAACAAACGACAGAATTTAGGAAAGGAGATCTCTCATCCAGCTCCTCTTTAGTCGCCTCCAGATGGGCATGTCAGCTGTGGCCATGTCGTTGATAAGTCCATTGCGATGTCCATGTAGTTTAAGATGAAATTGGAAGTAGAGAGTATGTATGTGTTGGTCGATAGTCGGTTGCTGTAAGTCGGTATGTAAAGTTTTGTTTTTTACGTGCCAGGGAGCTGCTGTTATTAGTCTTAAAATTTTGGATTGAAATTATTGTAGTTTTTGTAAGTGCGTCTTTTTTGCAGAAAAGTAAATTTGTGAGGCGTATGTCCATATGGATTTGAGTAGGTGAGTGTATTTATTTAGTTTTCGTCTGATTTTCAATTTTAGTTTGGAAAAAAAGGAGTATTGTATTTTCAGTCGTTTGTTCAAAGTCTTTCGTTTCATTTTGACATGTGGGTCCTAGGTCATCCTTCTATCGAATAACAGCTCGAGATAACGTACTGTGCAGGCCTGAGGAATTTGGTTGTCACCGATATAAACTGGTTGGCATGTGTCGCGTCGAAGTGTAAATGTTATATGTTGTGATTTGTCATGACAGTCTAATTTTCAAAGTGAGTACCAATTTTGGTAATTTAGTAAGTGATTTTGTAAATTCAGTGAGGCTAGCGTAAGTAGTAGTCAATGTTTCGGAGGTGGTAGGCATGTCTTGCGTATAAACAATGTAAAGTAAAGGAGCCAATATTGATCCTTGAGGTACCCCTGCTGACACTGTTCGAATTGAGGAAATGTCTAAACCCTGTCGCACAGAGAAAAATCTGTCGAAAAGGAAAGATTGAAGAATTAGATAGTATGTATGAGGTAGCATAGTTTTGAGTTTAAAGAGAAATCCCTGGTGCCTTAACTAAATATATTTTTTTTAGTTAAGGGTAGAATACGTAAATACGAAAATTAAATTGAAATGCTAGCCTCCTCCACTAATAGATGCGGAGCGAATACGAATAATATAGTTAATTTTCAAGTTAATTTATTATCAGCCATATTTACACCATTTTTTAAAAAATTTTGTCTACTTAATGACTACTCATCACAATTACGACGTTTCGGCTCGTCGAGCCATTTTCAAGTCTAAAAAAAATTTTCATTTACAATCATATATTAACTTTAACATATTTCAAATTATAAAGATTCTTATTATATACCTAAAATACCCACCATGTACCTGTCCTTTTCACTTATGTGAATTGCAAGCGTCTACTCATAATAAAATTCCTTATTATTGTCATGTTCACCTTTAATTATTTTACAACATTATTATCACTCCATTCTTTCCTATTAAATGATTCAAATAAGTTAAAATTACCTTGTTCATGAGTCACCCATCTCATTTCTATTCAGTGACTGGTTGTTCTTATAGGACTAGGGGAAGACTATTTATTATAAACATATACAATGATGTTTCCCAATATTATGTGTGGATCTATTTTACGTGATATTAGCTAATTTATTTCATATTTTCATTTTTCAATTGAACTAGTATTCATATTATCCACGTCTGTATGATTATTTACCGAGTTTTTTAAGTTGACAAAAATTTTTAAAAATTAGTGTAAATATGGCTGATAATAAATTAACTTGAAAATAAATAGTATGCACCGAAAAAGAAGTGAGAAATATTGTGAATATAGTTAATGTCTATTACAGGTACATTTACCTCAGTACCTGATAGTGTTGCCCAAAATCGGTCTTGGTCATGCACTTTGCAAGACCAAGACCAAGACTGGTAAAACAAAATTGATTTTTAAAATTAAAATTGACACAAAATAGTTACTAATACTTGACAATTTTAGTTACTGTATGTAAAGAATTGGTGTAACCAATATAATTTTGCACATAATTCTTCTAATTTTTCATTCAGACTTAGTTAGGATTCTCATATCTAAAAAATTACAGTAATATCTCTCTAGTAATAAGCTAATAGGTAACTGCAAGACTGTTACGAGAGTCTTGCGCAAGATCAAGACTGAGTTTGCAAGACCAAGACTCGTCTCGGTCTCTCATTTGGACAACACTAATAGCTAAAAAGTTAACTATATTTGGTCTAATAGAGAGTGCTAACATTTTTTAATAAAACAATAATAGTTATGACGGCTTTAAAAACCCCCGACCCCAGAATTAGAGACAGAGCGAAGAGCCCTCTGGTAGCCAAGTGGTCAATTATACGAACCCATCGCCACTCCACAGCCCCTCCTCCCCCACCGCTAACGATATCTCCTTTCTTTGTCTTCTCTCTCCATAACCGTTGTCTCATTGTCTTTTATACACGTAATATCATCTAATGAACTCTTTCCGAGCTCTCTGCAGCTATTTAGGGCTATGGCGTGTGTGCCTTGTCTATCCCAACAAAAGAACCTTAAATTAAGTTAATACTTCTACTGTTCTATTGAGAATTATCAGTTGTTAAAGAAGTATAAATTTGCCATGAATACGAAACATGTGTCAGGTTATTATGCTGAAATAAAATTGTAGAGTGCCATTCCGAAAATTAACATTAGAATATTTTGTCTATAAGACCATACTGAAACCTATCTGGACATACGGACTTGAACTGTGGGTAACTGCTAAACATTCTAATATCAAACGCATCCAATCCTTCCAGTCCAAAGTACTAAGAACAATAGCCAATGCCCCATATAATGTCACGAATAAAGACCCTTCGCCGTGACCTTAACATCCCATTTGTCCCAGACATCATCCCATCATCCAAATCCTCAAGCTCAATCCCTATCCAGCTCCCTTCACCCCTACAATCCTCCACGAAGGTTAAAACGGCAGCGGCCCAGAGATCTCTTGTAAATATGCTTCTGGAATCCTGGCAATGGCCAGCTTCTCCACTCATGTCCTGAGCGTCTGTGGCTCTAGTGGCACTGGGATCTCCTGGAGTCTTGCTTTGCCTTCCACATTTGTTGGAAAAAGGCTGGCTCGGAGATTCCTGGGCGAATATATATATATTGTATATAGGTATGATGGTGTTTAGAAGTTTCTATTTTATGTTATTTGTTTACTTTTTTTTTATTTACTTTCTTCATCAGTATTATTTATTTGTTTTTTATATTTATATTTATTTCTCTATTATTTGTATATATTTTATGAATGAGAACTTTTAGCCCTAATACTTATAGCTCTCCAGCAGTGGCTGATTGTATTATTATTCAATAAATAGATATTTTTTTTAATCTTATTTATTGAAAAATATTACAATCTGTCTCAAGGACATTTATAATAGTGTTCACAGATCACATTCACACTCTATGTACAGTAAATAAAATAAATTATACAGAAAAATAATATATACAGAAAAATAATATAAGAAATAGACTATTAAAAAAAAAAAGAAAAAAAAAAAAAGAATATTTTGTATTTCAGGTTCTTTTACTTTTAGTCCGGGAGCACGTCACAAAAACGTGTCTTATTTCATACTTTTTTTATTTTATTTTTTTATTATTTGTTAATGATATTTACAACTGTATTAAAGAAATACATTTAGTAAATTTGAACATATGGATTTAATGGCGTGAAAACACTTGTTGAGTAACTACCCAATGGTAGTTATCACCCTAATGATATGTCAACATTAGGAGATCACGGTACCATCTTCTTTTTAGACGCCTCGGAGGGTTATCAGGAAAGAGGAAGCAAGGTTAGAAACGAGAGGTTTTGGATGATCCTGAAGTTTTTCATGGAAGGATAGGTATCTGGATTGGGTGAAACATAAGAAACATTAAGGTCATTATGGATGGTTTTATTTGTAACAAAGTAGGGAGCACTAAGAATTTTCTGAAGGATTTTGGAATGTAAGGATTGGATACGAGAGGAATTCGATGGTTAAGTGGAGCCCCATAGCTCAACTCCGTAAGTCCAAATAGGCCTTATTATATTAATATATATGAGTCTTTTGTAATTAATTGGAAGTCCAGTAAGTGCTGAAGTATTTCATACTAAGGTTTGATCTTATAGATTGACTATGTCCACAGGCCTGATGAGAAAAATACAAGTCTTCCAGAATATAGCCGCTGGATAACAAAATTGCGGTCAGATGAAGATAGAAAGAGCCCCATATAGGTATAAAACTTATATCTAGTTCTGCCATAAATACTGTTACAAAAGTTGAACTTTGTTTACATCCTTGGGTATTATTTAGATAATCCTCACCTCTATCAAGTTATTTTCTTTACATGTCAGGATAATAATCCCAATTCGGTTTATTTTTATTTCACTCATTGAGTGGGGTGATAAAAAAAAAACGAAAACCGGTCGTTTTACACAGAGTTGGAAAATGTAGGTCAGAGATCTTCAACACTTTGAAACCTTTAAGTATCATCCGTATGTTCATGCACCGCACTATAAATAGATATAATAACCTGTTGCCAAGCCTCTAAATGATACTCTGTTTGCTGGAAGGCATTGGGTTTTCCAGCAGGATACCGCTCCAGCTCGCAAGACCAGGTCAACTCAGCAGTGGCTGCAAAAGAACATTCCAGAGTTCATCTCTGCCTCGGATTGGCCCTCAGGAAGCCATGATCTCAACCCACTAGATTATCAGCTTTGGTCCGAACTGGAGAGGATGGCATGCCACAGAGCACTCCCTATCTTAGAAAGCCTCAAACAATCTCTGGTCCGAGCAATTGGGCGCTTTCCTCAAGAAGTGCTGCGTGCTGCTATTTATGATTGGCCACGGAGATTAAATGCCAGTGTCTAGGCAAAAGGAGGACATTTTGAGCAATTTCTTTTTTGTTTTACTCTCTATAGATATACATTTTATTTTCTAATAAAGTTTTTGAAAAAATTCACTTTTCAGTTGAAATCTGTATATATATATATATCCTTGTAACAATATTTATGACAGGACTATGTATATAGAGAAGGCTTGTAGATATAGAAGACTACCAACCATTTATATTTATAGTGTTATAGTGTTTACTGCCCTAAGACATGAAATAATACTCAGTTACCTTATACCCATAATAATTTTGACGGGCTTTTAAATTTTTTAGGGGGACCCATTTTTAGAGTGTAGAAGCATGGAACAGACTGCTGGATGTGTAATTGAATATAATCTATGGTGTTTTCATAAGTTCTAAGTGAGATGTTTTTAATATAAAGTATATGAAAAACTAAATATAGTTACTCTCCCAAAATTTTCTTTTATTAATATGTGCGCGATTTTTCGGAATCAACTTTATTCCATTTTCAGACTAAATTTTTTAAAATTTTATTGATTAAGACACTTATAAGATTGGCATTACATTTTTCAAAAATTTTGATAATTTCTTCTTTCAATTAATTATTATAACTGAAAAATATCAAGTATTTTCCGCATTTAACCTTGTTTCAACTTCCCCTTTAATTTTTTTTTTATTTTTTTTGTTATTTTATATCCTAAACACCTATCCTTTTCTACGTGTTTAAACTTATTTCCTTCAATATCTATAACACCGAAATTGTCTCCATTTTTGGTCCTAACCATGTATTTTATCTTGTCCGTATTTATTTCGAGCCCAAGTTCTTTACCGGCTTTCATTAATCTTGTTGTAATTAATTTTGATTATTTCCGTGTCGCTTAACAGTACAGCATACCCAATCAGCATCCCCCGCACGAAAATTGTGTCAACCACGTTCAAACTTTTTCCAGCTTATATTTAAAACTTCTCCGACATATTAAATACATTATTTGCCTATTTTAGAAATAAAGACGGGAAGCGAAGCAACATATATGTATGTGTTTTTTGTTCGCCATATTTTTGTGAACGATGTTTTTTGAGAACAATACAATAAATGGGAAAACAATCTTGAAGAGAATTTAACAAGTGAGCGAGTTCCCCAAAGCTATCAGCTAGAAAGAAACCTCCCCGCGTAGGTTACTACTCGACAAAATGGCCGCCTCATTAGCGAGCTCTCCTTTCACTGCCTCCTATATATTTACCAAAGGCAGCCATCGGCCTTTTATTTAAAGATCCCTTTTGTAGCTCCGCCATTACTCTAGAGCCTTTCGGTATTTTTTTATTTAAAGCCCGCTTTTGTGTAAGAGAAGTTGCTCATTTAAAACCCCAGGAACCCCACCTCTCCTTTAGTTCTTTAATGACCTGCCTTTTTCAAGAGGCCGCTCGCCAACTTTTACAATAATTTGTTGCACCATTTTTTTTTTTCACCTCTTTTTCCTTCTACGTCCATCAGCGGAAACTCTGTAAAGAAAAACTATACACTTGGAGGTCTAAATTTGCAGAGTCATATTTATTTATTTTAAATGTAGAATTGAATGAATATTATATTCGGAAGAGAATTTACCTAATTATTAACCGACTAAGAGGATTGTGTGATGACCGCTTGCAAATATGTAACGATTTTTTTTTTTTTTGAACGACTGGATCACTCATGAGTGTTCGAAAATAATTTTTTTTTCATTAAATTTGCCACTGCGTTGTAACGCATCAAACAAATGTGTTGGAGTCTATTGTATCTTTTTGTATTCTTGTTATATTCTTAAATTGCCAGCAGAAGATCTCTAGGCCACTGCCTTCTTAGTCGTCGTTGAGGCTCATCAGGTAACAGGGAGGAAGATAGAGATAGAACGAGTGGATTTGGATGATTGAGTGTAGAAGAATGAAATGCTGTGTACTTGTTGTGTAAGTAGGATTTTACTTTTGGTATGTTAATGTCTGTGTGTATGGTGTGATTTGAAATAAACCAAGGAGCATTGATGATTATACTAAGAATTTTGGATTGTGTGGTTTGAATTTTGATTATGTGTGTTTGTTTTGCGGACCTCCAAAGTTTAATCGTTATTAATCGTTGAAAACGATTTAGATTCTTTTTTTTTTTTTAATATTATTGAATGTTGCCCTTCATGAGGCAGATTGTATGATCATTCAATAAACTAAAAAAAAAATTGTTTCCTGATGCTATACAAATTTTAGTGAGATTTTTGAATTTTCGAGGAAACCATATTTTTGGGAAATTTTAATATGAATAAACCACATTTTCGGAGGATTTTGATTGAGGAGAGCTTTCAAACCAAAAAAACGTGTACAAGTGACAAATCCATTTAATGCTACTTTAATTTGCACAGTTTTTAAGAAGAGGGGGTAGAATAAATTTTCTTCAGTAGGAGAGAGCGTCATCATTACTAGAAAGGACGTGTACATTTACTGCGACGTCCAAAACGTAAAACTCGATAGTGAACAAATAAAGGAAGCAAAACAATCGAAATGGAAGGTCCGAAGCGGTGGACTCGACTCCCCCCTCTCTCTCCCTCCCCCCACTACTTCACCTTAACAATGCACTAAAGAAGAAAAAGGGGACGCAGTTACTGCAAAAGTTTGAGACAGACAGAGTCGAGGGTTGGAGAGTTCGATACATCGAGAGCCTCGGCCACATATCGATAATGGTCTCGTTATTGTTAAGTGATCGATAACGAGGTCCTCGGCCCTTTGTGGCCAGGGGCTCCTCGTAGCCTTTGTCCTTCCTCCTTCCACCATCTCGTTACTCTTGGTCAGTCAGGAAGGATCGCTCATCTCTGCCATATCTATCGAGAGGTAGTGAAATATACACGGTGTCCTATATAAATCACAACCAACGCTTCACACAACCAAATGTATAATCTAATATGTACATTGCTAAAACTGGTCCTATTTAGACGACATTTTTATTGTTTTGTCAGAAATTCGATAACCTTTTAAAAAAAATGTAACTTCATACTATAGAAATATTACGTGCTCTTGACCAATCTCCGCTGGCTTTAGTACCAGTGAAGCGGTTGGGAGAGTAGCGCAGGGTTCTCCTGGAGTTCCCTCGCCTGATTGTATATAGGTATGCATGTGTTTTTGTTTTTTTTCATAGTTTTAATTTTCTAATTTTTTTAGGTTATTTTATTTTATTGTCTATTGTATATACTTTTGATTATTATTTTGTTCTATTTATTTTATTTTTTTGTACATATAGTGTGAATGTCATCCTACCTCACTATAACCAATGTCCAACAGACAGATTGTTATAATACTCAATAAAGAAATTAAAAAAAAAAAAAAAAAAAAAAGAAATATTACAATCCCAATGAAATATAACTAAATCCCATATGAAAAATTGCAAGATTTAAATGCAAAAGTATATTGATTCTACCAATTCTTGAGATATAGTAACTAACATTGCTTAATATTAGAAACTATTTTTAAAAAAATCTATTTATTGAATAATAATACAATCAGCCACTGCTGGAGGGCTATAAGTATTAGGGCTAAGAGTTCTCATTCAAACAATATATACAAATAATTTCTATTTTATTTATTTATATGATATTTACAACTGTAAACAAAAAATACATCTGGTAAATTCGCACATGGATATGATGACATGAACCACATGTTAAGGAACTACCCATTGGTAGCACTTGTACAAATAATAGAGAAATAAATATAAATATAAAAAGTAAATAAATAATACTGATGAAGAAAGTAAATAAAAGAAAAAAAAGTAAACAAATAACATAAAATAGAAACTTCTAAACACAATCATACCTATATACAATATATATATTCGCCCAGGAATCTCCGAGCCAGGCTTTTTCTCCCACAGGTGGAAGGCAAAGCAAGACTCCAGGAGATCACAGTGCCACTTTTTCAGCCGCATCACTAGTATTAGAAGCCAGTGGAGACTGAAAGAGGGCACTAGAGCCACAGACGCTCAGGACATGAGTGGAGAAGCTGGCCATTGCCAGGACTCCAGAAGGATATTTACAAGAAATCTTTGGGCCACTGCCGTTTTAACCTTCGTGGAGAATTGTAGGGATGAAGGGAGCTGGATAGGGATTGAGCTAGAGGATTTGGATGATGGTGAAAGTTTGAGAATCTGGATGGGATGATGTCGAGGACAAATGGGATGTTAAGGTGATGGTGTAGGGTCTTATTTGTGACATAATATGGGGCATTGACTCTTGTTCTAAGTACCTTGGACTGGAAGGATTGGATGCGTTTGATATTCGAATGTTTAGCAGTTCCCCACAGTTCAAGTCCGTAGGTCCAGATAGGTTTCAGTATGGTCTTGTAGATTATAACTTTATTTTCAATCGAAAGATGAGATGTCCTACTTAGTAACCTATACAGCTGGCCATATCGTCGGTTAAGTTCTTGTCTTTTAAGTCTGGTGTGTGGGTTCCAAGTTAGTCTTTTGTCTAGAATGAAGCCAAGGTAACGGACTGTGTCTGAGTAGGGAAGTGGAATTGAATTAAAAAGGATTGGCGGACAGGATCTACGTCGCAGGGTGAAAGTGATATGTTTGCATTTTGATTCATTGATTTAGATGCGCCAGTTTTTTTTTTTTTCAGAATAGAGAAATTGAAAGATTTAAATGCAAAAGTATGTTGATTCTACCAATTGTTTAGATATAGTAACTAAAATTTCTTAATATTAGTAACTATTTAGCCTTAATTTTTATTCATACAAAAACTTTTTTTTTTACCAATCTTGGGCTTGGTGTGGCCAAGTATAACACCAAAACCGATTTTGGGCTAAACTAAACGAAATCTTCTTTTTTTTTTACCTGTGCCACTTCAACCCATGAAGGTTCTTTGGTTCAGTATTATTTAGTGGTAGCACTGTTTCTTGGTCTTCGATTGTGATTTGACCTAGATCGCGCTCAATCGCCAGGTTTTTCCCCCTTTAAGGGAATCCACTTTATAGTGTGCCCCAGGAGGGTCTACCTACTCAGGGTCGTCCCGTGGCCAATGAAACAAAATAAATAATTTTTCCCACACACACACACTTGTCAATTTTTCTCAAAATTTCTGGTTCCTTTTTGGGAAATAATCTAATTTCTGTTCTCTCATTGGAAGAACCTGCTGCAATGTGAGTAATTATTATTGTATATTAATTATTATAATCCTAATTGATTATTTTAGTTTAGGTACCTGAATCTAACTAAAAAACAACGAAATTGAAAAAGAGTTTTCTGTGGCAAAACTACTTAGCTCGCGCCTCCTGTCCATAAATTAAAATTAATTACGGTTCCTTACAGATTTAAAAACTGGCCGCTTACATTATTGTATGAGCAACGTCCTAAAATTTTTGAAAATATAGTATTACGTAGAATTTTTGGTCTGAAGAAGGAGAGTCAACCGAAGAATTTAGACAAATATATATAGGAGGACATCTCTTTTTATTGAATTTGCAAAACATTATTATTTTTAATTATTAAAAAAATTCTCCATTTACATATATATGTAATATAGAATAGAATAGAAAATAATTTTATTCTGGGACGAAGTCCCATGAATAACAAAAAAGTACAGAAATTAAAATTTTACATCTGGCCAGATAAAAACAAACATAAAAAGTTAAGATAAGGATAAATCAGTAAAAAAACAAATTATTAGTTATACGCTGGTGTTCCTCAAGGTAGTATCCTAGGTCCTATCCTCTATACAGTTTATACAGCTGACATCCCTACCTGTCCCAACACTGTCATCACCACATATGCCGATGACACATGTATCCTATCAGTAAACAATGACCCAGCAATTGCATCCCAAATGCTTCAATCACACATCATAAATCTAGAAGAATGGTGTCAAAACTGGAGAATTAAAATAAACTCCAATAAATCCCACCAAATTACCTTTACCCTTCGTCGTAAACCAACGACTTCCTGTCCTACAGTTTCCTTTAACAATACTCCACTTATCCCTGTTGAGCAAATCCGATACCTAGGACTCCACCTGGACAAACGACTAACTTGGAATCCTCATACTAGACTGAAACGACAAGAAACCGCTCGACGTTTCCGATTACTTCAGCACTTACTAGACAAACGCTCTAAACTTCCCATTAATTACAAAAGACTTATATACTTGACTATAATAAGACCTATTTGGACTTACGGAGTTGAGCTATGGGGCTCCACTAAACCATCGAATTCCTCTCGCATCCAATCCTTACAATCCAAAATCCTTCGTAAAATCCTCAATGCTCCTTACTTTGTCACTAATAAAATTATCCATAAAGATCTTAATGTTCCTTATGTTTCAGATCTGGCCCAATCCAGATACCTATCCTTCCATAATAAACTTCAGAATCATCCCAACCCTCTCGTTTCTAACCTTGCTTCCTCTTCAATTCCTGATAACCCTCCGAGGCGTCTGAAAAGAAGATGGCCCCGTGATCTCCTAATATAGTCATATCATTAGAGTGCTACCATTGGGTAGTTACTCAGCAAGTGTATTCATGTCATTATATCAATTATGTCCAAATTTACTTGATGTATTTATGTAATACAGTTGTAAATGTCAAAAAGAAATAAAAAAAAAAAAATTAGTTATACATAATATATACAAAATAAAATAAAATAATCTATATACAAAACTCTCGAAACCATACTAAGATACTTAAAACTATGCACAATGGTAAAATATAAATAAACCCTTTTAGAAAAAAGACAAAAAAAAAAAAAAAAATGTAAATTCTTCTTAACAGTAAAATATATATTAATACAATATATAGTGTACCCTTACTATATTGTATACTATATATGTATTGCGATAGAGAACATTTTTTTTCTATTATTTATGAAACAGAATAAATAATTTTTCTGCAATGAGCCGGGATACGAACCTGGGACCTTTAGCATTTAGAAACTCAGTACCCTACCACAGAGCTACCCCACTCCCGAAATCTTCTTATAGAATCAACTATTCAAGGATAATTTTAGAATTCACGAACTTAATTGCGCATAATGTTGCGAAAAAAAGTCGCCATTGGGGCTAGTAGTAGCAATGACGTGATGAATAATTTATCGTGCAATAATTAAGTGCGAAGTGACCGTTCGCTAACGAGGCAGCCGCCGTATTCAGGGACACGGCCATCTTTACCATGAATATTTAGGTGGCGCTGCAAGCTGCTATCCACTCGCTACTTATCGGCTAAGTGGGCCTTCTAGATCAGTAATTACGGGAGCATTGTGTAACCTGAATATTGATGATATTATTATTTTACCTGATTACTTCACTGTAAGAGTTTTAGAGATTTTAGCCATTATTCCTTAGTTCCATACTTGTTCTAAACATAGACTATACACAGAATTTTGGTGTAATCGCAAATGATCATAGGCGGATCTACGGAATGGCTTTCGGACTGAAGCCCCCCTACTCCCTCCCCCAAATGGTAAAATGTACCCCTATTTTATGGGGAAAAATATTAAAACATTATCTCTTAGTGTATTATTGTTCGTGTAATTACATTTAATAGGACTTTAACAACCACTTAAACACTATTTCATATAGGTAGTTAGTTTATTTTCTTTTTTCCAAAGTAATTTCCGTTATATACATGAAAAAATAAAGCTATTGAGCTGAAGCCACCCAAAAATTAAATCCTGGATACGCTAGTGCAAATGAGGTATCTAGAACCTTAAGACTCTTATAATTTTTTGTATTTACATTTTTTAAAAATCTCGAGTAATTCAAGTAGACGCAAAAAATTACTACACATTTAAGTTAGCTAGAGAAATGATTTTTAAAAATTAAATAATCTTCCGATTTCCTAACCATTAGTGTTGCCCAAAATCTTAATTATTTAAGTTACGAAAATTTGAAAATGAATAGATTTTTATTTATTTATTGAGTAACATTCTGTCACTTGGACAATTGTTATAGAGAGATAAGATCGCATTCACATTAAACGCAACACAACTTTCACTTACTCTTTGACTTTGCTCAACTTTGAATAGACATTATTTTCTGGCCATGTTGAGCTATTTTAAAATTTTTGAATTGCATTTTTAACTGAGCTAAAGCTAAAAGATTGCAGCGAACAAATCATAAATAACGAAAGATATTTATTAATTATGTCACCGGTTGATTATGGATTGTACGATTCGTTGATTATGGTTTGTACGACTATTAGTTATGAAACTGTTATTTTCCATTGCTAAGTTTATTAAAACGGAATTAAGAGATTTGCATAGTCTGTCATAGACAGGTCAAAAGTTGTCACACTAATTGTAAGTGGATACTGTTGGAATATCGCAAAGGGAAAATTTACCAAATTATTCATTAATTTAATTTTCTAAAAGATTACATGATTTTCCGGAATAAACGGACGATAGATAACTAAATATTTAAATATGATATCAGATCTAGAGTTATTAATCTACTAATTTTATATTTCACTGCTTGTTAGGCAGGCTTGTTAGTTATGGAGGGAAAAGCAGTACTCCAGTAGATCTCTGCGATACTCTCTACCACGTCACTGGTACTAAATTAGAATTAAGTTGAATACATGTATTTGTGTGTGTGTGTGTATTTAGTGATAAATAAAAACAGCAACTTCCACTATTTGATTCATCCAAAAATGTATTTAAAACTGTGGTTCAGAATATGCTTGGAAAGAAATGAGGTGAAAATATAATTAGGTTAAGAACCAATCACGGCCATACAAATAAAATCTTAAACTTGACAAAAACAAAAGCGACACCAATTTGTGAGTAATGAGACGAAGTCTATTATACACGACATTTAGCGATATCGTGTAAGCGTCTTGAGGAAGAAGTATTTCGTGGGGTCGACGCTCAATATTTCTAAAATAATAAAAGAGCAAGATGGAGAAGGATATAAGCTACTTGGAAAATTTATTAGAAAAACAAAATTACGGCTTTAATATTTGAAAAATACCAGTAATGCGACTGAGTAAGAGGCGGTAGGATCTCCTGGAGTCTTGCCTTTCCTTCCACGAGCTCTTCTGAGTGAATGGATTCCGTAAATATTGTATAAAAGTATACTCTGTTGCACCTAACTGTTGCAAGACCAAGACCAGGACTGGAAAAAAAATCGATTTTTAAAATAAAAACTAAGGCTAAATAGTTACTAATACTTAAAAATCATATTAACTATATGTTAATAATTGGCACAACCAATATACTTTTGCATTTAACTCCTCTAATTTTTCATTCGGGCTCAGTTAGATTTCTCGTATCTAGAAAAATACAGGAATATCTCTACAGTAATAAGCTAATAAGTAACTGCAAGACTCTTACGCAAGACTAAGACTGAGTTTGCAAGACCAAGGCTCGGCTCGGTTTTGCATTTGGGCAACACTATTAACCATCTTTGATACAATATCATTTTTTTTTTTTACTATATGATTTTAATCAAAATGCTATTTTGTCAGAAATTTATGGTTTTTTTCAAATATTTATTTATTTATTTATTCAGAATTATTACAATCTGTCACAATTAAGGACGTGTATAATAGTGTTCAGTAAGCACATTCACACTCTATTTACAATAAATAAAAATAAATAATACAGAAAAATAATAATAATAAAAGTAAATCTATATAAACAAAAGAACTAAACTAATCAAAATAAAAACAAAAACACGAGTATACTTTTATACAATATTTACGGAATCCATTCACTCAGAAGAACTCGTGGAAGGAAAGGCAGGACTCCAGGAGATCCTACCGCCTCTTACTCAGTCGCATTACTGGTATTTTTCAAATATTAAAGCCGTAATTTTGATTTTCTAATAAATTTTCTAAGTAGCTTATATCCTTCTACATCTTGCTCTTTTATTATTTTAGAAATATTGAGCGTCGACCCCACGAAATACTTCTTCTTCAAGACGCTTACACGATATCGCTAAATGTCGTGTATAATAGACTTCGTCTCATTACTCACAAATTGGTGTCGCTTTTGTTTTTGTCAAGTTTAAGATTTTATTTGTATTGCCGTGATTGGTTCTTAACCTAATTATATTTTCACCTCATTTCTTTCCAAGCATATTCTGAACCACAGATTTAAATACATTTTTGGATGAATTAAATAGTGGAAGTTGCTGTTTTTATTTACCACTAAATACACACACACTCACAAATACATGTATTCAACTTAATTCTAATTTAGTACCAGTGACGTGGTAGAGAGTAGCGCAGAGATCTACTGGATGAAATATAAAATTAGTAGATTAATAACTCTAAATCTGATATCATATTTAAATATTTAGTTATCTATCGTCCGTTTATTCCGGAAAATCATGTAATCTTTTAGAAAATTAAATTAATGAATGATTTGATAAATTTTCCCTTTGCGATATTCCAACAGTATCCACTGACAATTAGTGTGACAACTTTTGACCTGTCTATGAAAGACTATGCAAATCTCTTAATTCCGTTTTAATAAACTTAGCAATGGAAAATAACAGTTTCATAACTAATAGTCGTACAAACCATAATCAACGAATCGTACAATCCATAATCAACCGGTGACATAATTAATAAATATCTTTTGTTATTTATGATTTGTTCGCTGCAATCTTTTAGCTTTAGCCCAGTTAAAAATGCAATTCAAAAATTTTAAAATAGCTCAACATGGCCAGAAAATAATGTCTATTCAAAGTTGAGCAAAGTCAAAGAGTAAGTGAAAGTTGTGTTGCGTTTAATGTGAATGCGATCTTATCTCTCTATAACAATTGTCCAAGTGACAGAATGTTACTCAATAAATAAATAAAAATCTATTGATTTTCAAATTTTCGTAACTTAAATAATTAAATATAAATTAATTATAACACTTTTTTTTATTTATTTATTAAGAAATATAATAATCTGTCACGCATACAATAATTATAGTAAGATATGAACACATTCACACAAAAATATAGAAAATATAAAATTAACAAAAGTAAAATAATAACTAAATAATAATCAAAAACTATGTACAATGAAATAACTTAAAGATAAGTTAATTAAAACATAAAAACACACAGTCCTACCTATATACAATATATGCAATCAGGCAAGGAACCCCAAGCCAGGCTTCTCCCTCTAACTATAGAAGAAAAAGCAGGACTCCAAGAGATCCCTCCGCTACTCTCTCAACCGCTTCAATGGTTCTACAGCCAGTGGAGTTTGGGCGAGAACGCAATTATAGAAGTAGATTAATAAATAAATATTAAATATTGTATTGTTTCGTTTCACAATAATTGGTTGAATTTTTACACATAATAAAAACTCGCGCCTATTTTTTTAAGTTATTTTTTTTATTACTATGTCCTATGTCCTAACGTTGGACCAACCCCAGTTTTATAAATTATACACTGTTCATTTAATTGTACTACTAATTGCTCAAATTGTATAACTTTAATTTACATGTATTCTGAAGTTCACATTGTATTATTTTTTTACCAACATAAAATAGACTGAACAAAATCACAGTACGTACAAATATATTCAATTTGTCCAATTTCAAATAAGCCAAACATCAATTTGAGCCTTTTATTTATAATATTGTATGTTATATTATGCTTCCTTTTCTATTTCATAACAACTATAATTATATCACAACATATCATAAATAATATTATATATAATGTCATAATTAATTTATTGTATTAAAGGGAAAAATATCAAGATCGAAAAATAACTGCTGTCACCTAGGTAAAATCAAACTACCACCTCCAGATGAGTAAGTACCATTTCCCATATAAATTTTTAGTCTAAAATCTTTATTTTGTATTAGGAAAGTAGGAGATTACAGGAGCTCAATATATATGTAATAAAAAGAACAGCTGTGTAATTTGTAATATAATCGCCATAGGAGAGCAGCACTATCGAGTCTAGAGTAGGGCTAGCAAAGTTAAGCTCCTGTTATCTCCTCAACTCCTGATACTAAAATAAAATAAAATATGAAAGTCACTAAAAACATTTTTATATAATAGAGAGATTTTTTTGGTCCATCGCCTCCCCAATCAAAATCGAAAGTGCGTCCCTATGTTTTGTAAGTAATTTTAAAGATTTTACCATGCAATTTAAGTTTGGTGACATATGGTACAGACAACAATATAAAAAGAACTAATAGGCTAGTTTTACGGCCAATTTCAGTAGAAGGAGGAATATGGATGAAAATAAGAATAAAATAAAAATATACTTTTAGAAATATCATGAAATGGTTATAGGGAGGGGGAAGTGGACTTGGCTAAACTGGAGATAACAAGAGACTAATTTAAGATGGCGGTTGTAGACAGTGATTACTAAATAGGAGCAGCTAATGCCTCCTTGATTGTACATCTCCATAACACAACAATTTCCCTCCGGCGCCCAATCAGCTCTCTTGTTTATCTCATCCCCCATCTCCCCACCTTGCCTATAAGCCCCTTTAATGTTTCCATTTCAAGTCTCTCTCTCTCTCTCTCTCTCTCTCTCTCTCTCTCTCTCTCTCTCTCTCTCTCTCTCTCTCTCTCTCTCACACACACACACACACTTGTCAATTTTTCTTTTGGGTCCTTTCATTGGAAGAACCTGCGGCAATATTGCTGATTAATTTTTATAATACTAACTGCCAACACTGTCATCACCACCTATGGCGATGACACGTGTATCCTATCAGTTAATAACGATCCATCTATTGCATCCCGAACTATTCTATCACACATCACAAGTCTTGAAAAATGTTGTCAAAACTGGAGGATTAAAATAAATTCCAATAAATCCCATCAAATTACCTTCACTCTTCGTCGTAAACCTATGACTTCCTGTCCTACATTATCCTTCAACAATAGCCCTTTTATCCCTGTCGAACAAATCCGATACTTAGGACTCCACCTTGACAAATGACTCACTTGGAACCCCAATACCAGACTGAAACGACTAGAAACCGCCCGACGTTTTCGACTACTGCAGCACTTACTAGACAAACGCTCTAAGCTTTCAATCAATTACAAACGACTCATATATATGACAATAATAAGACCTATTTGGACTTACGAAATTGAGCTTTGGGGCTCCACTAAACCATCGAATTCCTCTTGTATCCAATCCTTACAATCCAAAACCCTTCGTAAAATCCTCAACGCTCCTTACTTATCCAGATACCTATCCTTCCATAACAAACTGCAGAACTATCCGAATCCTCTCGTTACAGACCTTGCTTCCTCCTCGATCTCTGATAACCCTCCGAGGCGTCTGAAAAGAAGATGGCCTCGGGATCTTCTAATATAGAACTTTAATTTGAGTTCTACCAATGGGTAGTTTCTCTTCATGTTGTACATGTCATGTTACCAATGTCACATTTACTTATTGTATTTTCTATGTAATACAGTTGTAAATTTCATTAAAGTAATAAAAAAAAAATACTAACTGATTATATTAGTTAAAGTACCTGGGTCTAACTAAAAAATAACGAAATTGAAGAAGAGATTAAGATTAGCGGGAAATACTTGTTATTTTTCTGTGACAAAACTACTTAGCTCGCGCTTCCTGTCCATAAATTAAAAACTACAATTTACAAAAGTTTATATTGACAACAATCAAATTCCTCAAACGGATTCGGTACTTTACCTTTGACTTAACTTCGACAGAAGGATGACATGGGGTCCGCATGTTAAAATGAAACGTAAGACACTTAACAAACGACTCAAACTACTTTAATCTCTTTTTTGTAGATCTTCAAAACTAAAACTAAAACAGAAACTGAATACATATACATACTTACTTAAACCCATATGGACGTATTCATCACAAATATACGGCATCGCTAAATACACCCACCTACAAAAACTTCAAACGTTCCTATCAAAATTATTGCGACTCATAACAAAAGTACCTTGGTACGTGACTAACAAAACTCTACATACAAACCTCCACTTTCCAACAGTTGATCAACATATAACGACCGTTTATCAACGATTTTACACAAATTTAAATGTTATTATTTACACATAATAACAGACTAATAAGAGACATGGCGACGTTTGACATACCTCAGAACATGAAGACGCTTATATCCTCTTGCATAGTAAAGACTTAACGAATAGTACTATTTCTACTTCATAAAAGAATAATAAAATGGTATAAAAACGCTTACTAAGAGTAATATACAAATATATTTCTATTTGTACGGGTACATTTATTTCCTTATTTGTAAAATATTCCTGTTTTATATTCGAGGCACTTAGGCGTTAGGGAGACTAAAAAGGCGTTGGATGAGAGATCTCCTTCCTTAGACAACCTAAGTAATTGAAACAAGTTAGGGAAGAGGTACTGCTGAGTACTTTCCTTCCCCATGCCTGCCATGTCATTATTTCATGTATCGCCATCACATTTGCTGATTCTCACAATAAGTTGGCAGGCGCAAATACATATTTTATAGACCAAAAAAAAAAAAATTTACAAAATTAATTATCCTAACAACGATTCCTTACAGATTCAAAAACTGGCCACTTACATTATTGTATGAGCAACGTCTTAAAATTTTTGAAAATAAAGTATTACGTAGGATATTTGGTCTGAAGAACGAGAGTCAACCGAAGAATTTTAACATTTAGATATAGAAGGACATCTCTTATTATTGAATTTGCAAAACATTATTGCTTCTAATTATTAAAAGAAAATCGTAATTTTTTACTTCAATTTACGTATATATGTAATATATAGTAAGGGTAAGTATTGCGATCGAGAACAGTTTTTTTCTATTATACTTTTATTTTTTGTTATTCTTCAAAAATATGTCCACCCCTAGCCATTAGGTACACCGCTGACACAGTTGTATAATAACTTTTACATCGTGATCTAGCTGAAGAATCCTGCGAGAACTGCAGTTAGGAGAAGATAATGGACCGTTTAGAGAGAGCCAAAGACACGGGCGCCCTCGGAGCTGAAGAGCCGGAGGAAGAGAGAAGTGGATGACCTAACGAGACATCCCGCGGCGAGTGGTAACGAGATCCTCCAGTTCCTCCCTCTTTGTTCTTATTATTGTTTTGAGTATTGTCGTCTTATTGTTGGCAATTATTCTTCCGGAACCCGCGGTCGCGGTAATGAACCACCCATTCCCATCGATCTTCTTCTGCTCATGTTGGCCACCCTGCCAACGGAGAGGTTGTAAAAGACTGTGTTTAATTTATTTTTTTTAATATTTTGTACAGTACATAGTTTCCATCATCTTTTTCTTATTTCCTCTAATAATTAGACACACACTACACAAAGTATTGTGATTTTTAAAGTATCAACGATTGTACTGATACATTTAATAAATAAACGATTGTATTTTAATAAAAATATTCCCTTTTTTCCTATCAATAAGAACCTAAAAATCATTTCCGGCCAAATATTATATATATATATATATATATATATATATATATATATATATATATATATATATATATAAACATCATGCGTAATAATATTATCATGATTATACAAATTCAATTCATATGTAGAAAGTATATATCGATTTATCAATTAATAGAATAAAATTGTAAGATAATGAAATTAAATGAACGGAAATGAAATGAAAAATAATTTTATTCTGGGACTGAAGTCCCCTTAGAATAACAGTAATGTTTACAAAATATGTACATTAGTCTGGCACATTATACACATATGTACAAAAAATATCTAGATAATTGTATAATAAGAATAAACAATAAGAATAAATAAATAAGAGTAAAAAATAAAATCAGAAAAATGATAAATATAAAAGTATAAGAGAAGAACAAGGTGAAATGCACAAATGAGATAACGGTTATTTATTTATGAAATGATTTTATAAGTGACAAACTTATAAATGTTCGTAGTCCTAATATTTACGTTTTCATGAAAATAACTGAAGCAACCATTTCTTTATTTTAAACGTAAATTATAGAAACAAAACATTAAGTTTATTTTGATCTGGTAGAAGAACACAGTTTTATAACCACTTTACGTGTAAAATCATTATTATTAAATTTTTTTGTATGTATAAAAAGTGTTTTAGGCAATTATTTTTATTACAATACATCCCATATCACGGGAAAACAAGAAATAAAAGCTTTGAAACAGTTAATTGTAGTCATTTTTACAGAAAACACGAGTACTTTTAGATGATTGGATAGGAAATCACATCATTTCTTTACACAACTTGAGATGAATCTCAAGACTTTTTTAACAAATCTCAGCTTAATTAATATGGACTTGGAGCTTATTAAATGACCAAGTTTTTTTTTTTAAAGTGGGGTAAATGTAGTAGAGTTGATAAAAACAAATCACAATTAATTTATGACTTTTTTTTTCGAAACTTAGCTGTGTTTGCCCGCCCACTTGTCATCCTTAAATAGTTTTAATAATGAAAAACTCTCGTTTCGTTTAAAGTAAATTCTGTCTAGTTTAATAAGGAGCGATGTTAAATTACTTAAATCAAATATTTTTTTTAATTATGACTTCCTTGACATAAATCTTAAATCTTGACACAAATCTACTTTTCTGCTGGAAATTCGGCGTTTATACGAAATGTTTTGTAGCTCTAGAGGTCTGTTACCACTAACCGATTCAGGATTTAATTTTGGGGGGAGGAGGCTTCAGCCATTAGGTTTTTTTTTACATATATAACGATAATTACATTGGAAAAAAAAGGAATTAACTACTATTTCATATTCAATAATACTTACAATTTTATTCAAATTCTTTTAATTACATTTGTTGTCTTGTACCAACATTAGACTGCCAACATTGTCAACAAATATATACAGGTGAAACTTCAAAAAAACTAAAAACCAGAATAGCAGAACATACATCAAACTGCAAAAATAGTAAAAACATTAACATATCAGCTCTAGCAAACCATAGTATTAAATCACTTAACACTTTTGACTTCGAAAACCCAGAAATACTAGCAAAAGAACAAAAAACAAATAATAGGAAACTGCTGGAAGCTATACTTATAACAAAAAACAATAATAGAACAGTAAACTATAAAGCAGATACAAAACATTTAGGTACTATTCGGACATAATATCCAATATTAAAATTTAAAAAAAACAACAATAGCAAAAAAAAAAAATCACAACAAAAAGCCATAATAAGAAATAAGAGGATAGGTACAAAGTACATAAATAAAACTAAAGATAGCCAGATGTTGATTAGTGTATTAATGAATATGTAAAGCTGTGTAACACCAAAAAATAGTTTTAAAAAAATGTGACAAATATATAATTTTTGACAAATGGTGCCACATCAAAAAAAGAAACGCACATAATTGTACAATAGATGAAGTAGAATGATATTGTTAATATAAAATGTGCATAATTTCAGTGAAGATAAAGATTGCTCTGATGATGGGAAAATTGTCCCGAAACGTAAGAGACAACAAATGTAATTAAAAGAATTTGAAGAACATTGGAAGTAATGTTGCCTTAAATATGAAAAAATTATAAACGTAGGTTTCCTAATAAAAAAAGGAAAATAAGAAGAAACTAACTACATATATGAAAAAGTGTTTAAGAGATAGTTGAAGTCCTATTATATATAATTAATTACAGGAGCAATAATACATTAAGAGCTCATTTTTTAATATTTATTTCATTAAACAGGATTTAATTTTACCATTTGGTGGGGAGGGGAGAGAGCTTCAGCCCGAAAGCACTCCCTCCTCCCCGTAGGATATCCGCCGATGTTATCACTCCTTTAATTATTTCCATCTACTTACCGGACATCCTGTGTATCCATATATATACTTAAGATAATTATTATAATCGGATTATAGGTCACTAAACTTCATTTTAATAAACTGCAATAGCTTCTGGGTTTTTTTTTTTATTCAAATCGTTTCGATCCCTCTTTTCGAAATAATGAGATATTTTTCACTTCTGGAAAAACAATACCATCCCATCATTGGTTCAACAAATAAAAGTCTTCTTTCATCCTAAGAACAATCTGAAAGAAGTGGTAGAAAATAATGGCTTGCCTTCGAGGTCTTTAACTAAATTAATAGTATTTAAAGGTTAATAAGAAGCGAGGTGTATCATTTTTACTGTGTTATTAATATTTTTTATTGAATGTATAATAGTTGACCGTTGTATTACAAAGGAAGGAGATGGTCCGAGGTGGCGGTCATAAATAGGCTAAATACTGACAAAACTATTTTATTAAAAGACAACGTTTAGACCCGACTTGCAGGTCTTCTTCAGGGCTAGAACGGACAAGATACAAAAAGATATACGAGAATCGTGGAAATTACATAATATTTAGACAAAAAATTATAAACAATGTGAATAAGCTTATTAAAATTATAAACAGTAAGTGCATTAAAATATAAACAGAGTATGCTAAGTAACAAGAGCCTAAACTGAAGTAAATAGATGGTAAAAATTGTTGTAGTGTAATATATAATATATGCAAATGTGAATATACATCTACAGATCTACAGGAGAGATTGAAAGAAAAGGAAAAAGGATATAATATGAAATATTAGACATAAAGGAATGTGGAGAAAGAAAAGAAAAAAGAAAACCAAAAAATTAATAAATGAGTATATAAAATTAGAAGAATAAAAATAGAAACTTACAGGTGTGTTTAGCTAGGAGTTTCACTTAGAACTGGAAAGTCAGGGTAAGGGTAGGTATTCGGGAAATTTGCTGACCTGTTTGAGTAATGGGGAGAAAAAAACCCTGAAAAATTACAGTATCTAAAATTTGAAGATATTAATTTTTTTTTAATTAATCACAGTTGAATATTTTTATTTTATTGAGTTTGTACATATTTAAAATAAGATTATAAATAAATCTATTGAAGAGTTTCTGATTTTATTTATTGACTGTAACCATTGGAGTTTTTTTTTTTCTAATTTTCTACGGGGTATATCCATTTCACTGTGAGCCACTGTATATTATCATATTCTGATAAAGTTACAGATTTTTAAAATTTGCATACCTGATCTACATTACAAATTTCTAAGCCATTGCAAAAATATTACTAATAATTCGCCCGAAACTTTCAATGAATCCAAACATTTAATGAATGGTTTTTAATTTTATATACATTTAAACCCATATTTTATGGAAAAAAATCTTAACTTAAAAGTGTAAAATTTATTTATTGTTCTCTCTGACAATCAAGCCAGTATTGTAAACATTGTATTGTACAGATCTTAACATTATTTATTGCCTATTTCAAAAGAACATATTATTTTGAAATATAAATATACAAAATTGTAAGTATGTAATTATATATATATTTTTTTATTGTTAAAACTAAACTCTTAAACTAGTGATATGTTCATAATTTGTTCAATATAGTGCATTAGGTGTTGCTTTATCGAAAATTGAGTCTAATAACGTGAATAAGTTAGTAAAAAAAAAGAATTAAATAAAAAGAAAAAAATGGTAGTCATTTCCAGCCCAATGTTTCTGCGTATCCTCAGTAATTTCCGAGGTAGCATATTTCGGCATCATTAGAAAACTTTTTTATATATATATATATATATATATATATATATATATAATATATATATATATATACACATTTTTTTTTTCTGTCGGCATTACAGACCATATAGATCTTTTGCCGCCTTAACAAGCCTGCTCCATCTCTGCATGTCTTGAAATATTTCCATTTATCTGTTGCATCTTTGTTGATTTTATCTATCCATATGCTTTATAGTATTCTATGTGGTCTTTTGCCTTCTATTGAGGCATTCATTATTACGTAGAGGCTTTCAGATGGATTGCTACGAGCTACATGCCCCGCCCATCTTAACCTCCTTGCCTTCATATCAGAGGATAATGATTGACCAGTTTCTGTAATCAATTCTTTATTGGTCTTTCTTCTCCATGTCTTAGTGCACTGATCCTAGATCTCTCCGGTTATCGTGCGAAAGATTTTCCCTCCCAAATCTTTCAACACTTTTTCTAGTGTGCTAGTTTTATATATATATCAGTGTATTATAGTTTTTTTGTTTCTTTTATTATTTTGTCATAAAGTAAGGAGGCGTTCGAAATTCCGTTACAGGATAATTTTCGGCTACGAACTTAAAACACAACATTTCTACATATTTTTTTCCTTAAATTCAATTAAAAATAGTTTCCAACTAGTTTTTCAGTGAAAAAAGGACTCTTTACTGTAGAAATAAGTTAGTGCAAAGTATTATGAGATAGATAAATTCCTATAACCATTTACACACACACACTATATATGTATATCTTTGGTATATGGAATCCACCATTTTCTCATCGCCCTCCTCAGAACATTTCTTTATCCTTCATTAATATATCCTTACTATATTTGATACTTATAATTTTAACAGTCAACTATATCTCTATCTTTAATATATTCACTGGTTTACCATTAGATTTATGTTTTTAAATTATTATTGGTTATGTATACTTTTCGAAAAATATACGCTACAGTGTCTAACTTTTGAATATTTGATTGCAAGGTTTTGAAGAAAGCAAAGTTAAAAATAAAAATAAAAAAAATGTTCAGAGCAATCAGGGACAACTTTACAAATCAATAAGACGGTAATGATACAATTTGAAAGTCTGAATAGGGAAAAAAGGCCGAGATATAAAAGAGCGGTAGAGATTTTTCTTTATTTTTCTGTTTGGAAAAATCCAACCCTCGGAGTCCTTTTAACCTCGGGAGTTTTTCATTAAAAGAGAAGAAAACTCTTGCTCGTTATCAAAGAGTGTATTCAATGGCCGCACGGTCCGTTGGCTTAGAGATCGGCTGAGGCCCGTCCCTTATTAGCATCAGAGTTAAGCTAATTGGGGGTAGTTCTGCCTCTTTAGTGGTGTGTTTAGTAGGAGTGGGCGTGGCCGATCGAGCCCGGCCAATGGCATGCGGCCCTCCTTCCCCCACCTCTCGTCGGCCACGCCCCCGCCCACCATTACCGCTCTAAACATCACTTTCACTCCGCCTTTCCGCCTAAACATATCGTTTACTTACTAAACACTCTTTCAACTGTACACAAGTTTTTTTTTGTTTTATCTCTTATATTCTTACCTTATATTACTCGCTACTTTTATTGTTGTTTTACAATAATTATTTCTAAATATATATATATTTTTGCAATGTTTTTTAAAATGTTCTCGATACGTCATTCAGTTTTCGGTTAATTTGTTATATATATTGATATTATATTATTTCGCCGAAGTATCATGACGCAGAGCAAGCCCTCATCATTCATGATCAAAGACCTCTTAGGAGATGTCATTGAAGAAAATGAAGGTAAATTTTTTTAAATTTTATTAGCTATAATAGATACATTTCAGTGATAGTACCTGCATTATTTTATTTTTATAATTATAAATTATTTAATGACGAACCATTCATTTTGGGGTATAAATTAATTTTTAACCTCATGTGAAAAAAAAGAGTGAACTAGTGCAATTCTTTAATATGTTAAAAAAATACTTTTTTTTTTTAACCAAGAGGCTTTAAGAGAAACATTTTGTAATTTAATATAATTAAAATATAGATTTAATAGTAAGCGTTGCCGCTTAAGTAAAATCTTAACAGAAATAAAATCCTAAAATTTGATATGATATAGAAATGGAAATTAAACTTTATTCTGAGACAAAGTCCCCTTAGAATAACAATAATGAATACATACATATCTGGCCAAAAACTAATTTAATAAACTTAATATATTTATTTATTCCATCGCTATAAGCAAAAAATTATAAACGTCTAAATTATTTGAGGTGATCCAGGTACCGATATAATTCAGAAATTAATTATTATTTAAAGTTAGTAACGAAGAAGCAGTTATGGCTGATAAAGCTGACTAATATTCATTTATTGGTTTATATAGAAGCTATTAAGAAAATTGAAATCATGCTAATAGAAACTGTATACTTTTTGTAAGTGAGCAAAAATTTTAAATGTTTTACATTTTATTTAATAGCGTCTTAAACATTCAAAGTAGGACCTTGTTTATAATCTTAACGCAAAAAAAAAAAAAAATGAAAAACTTAAACAAAAAAAAATTGTCAAAAATCTAAGAATTCTACATAGTTAATTTAGAATTTTTTTTTTTTAAGTTTATGCAATATTAATAATTATAGTAATTGAAAGATTTATTTTATATAACTGTTACTACAATTACCTGCTGATTTTTTTTAACTCTTAATTTATATAGCATTTATCCGAAATTAAATTTTCTTTGTCAATTAACAATCCCTAGCGATTTATAATTAATTTATTGGTGTACTTAATTTCATAAAGAAAGTGATTATATGAATATGAACAGAAAAATAATTTTAATTGTTTTTTTCACTCATCTCTATATACATGAAATTATCATCTCGAAACTAAGTGATGACTGTGAGTTATCATATAGAATTTAATATATTCATGATTTTAATTTATGTAAATATTGTAAATTTCTTGTAAATAAATTATGTAGGATTAGAAAAAAATCACGATTTTAATTATTTATGATTTTAAACTATTTATATGTGTAAATAGTTAAAACTAAACTATGGAGGATAAGAAAAAAAAACATGATTTTAATATATATTATTAATTTTAGTATTATTATAACTATACGAACCCAATCATTTAATTAATTATTAACAATGAATGAATAAATAAATAAAAACAAAATATAATAATAAAATATAAATATAAATAGAATAAATAACAAGAAATGATCAAAATAGGTCTCCTAAAAATTTATTGATGCAGAAATAGAAGAATTTTTAAAAAGAAGGTATTTCAAAAGAGAAAATAAATGAACTTTCGAAAAAAATACAAAAACTATTTATTTACTTGTAGGAGACCATCATTACTAGCACTCGAATTTAATAAGTATGTTATTTTATTTTTATATTTAACGAAAAATACAGTGTTCAACAGATCTTTGATAGTATGATTTAAATGGAATATCTTATAGGATCTTTTTTTAACTATTTCACAATGTCAGACCAAAGTTGTTTTGTTTTTTTCATTTACTACATAAATAGATCTGTTCTGAGGTGTTCATTCGCAATTTTAACCATTTAATTATATTCAAAACTTATTATGTATGGTTTTGTTCTAAATTATACAGGGTATTTCAGGGTTAAGTGGCCAAACTACAAAAATGGACCTCAAAATAAGAAACAAATTTCGTCTGAAGGTATGTCCGCAAACGCTTTATTTAGGAGATATTTACACCCAAATATATTCGTTATTATGAATTATTTACGTTAAATGAAATAAATAAAACCCATTTATTTGTTCTAACTACTTTATTAATTAAATGTAGACATTAACATTCGTATTAAATGTTGTTCGAAGTGAAGATATGTCCGCAAATGCTTTGTTTAGGAGATGGATTGGATAGAATACTAAAATGGCGTTTTATCCCTAACTGTATAAAAACTATTGGCAACATAAGTATTAATACTATTTGGAATTAGCATTGGGAACTCTCGATAACATTTATCAGTTTGTAAGATGCTTTCACAGAGTAGTCATCATTATGCCTTCCATTTATACTAATGGTGAATATGCCGATATGGTGTTTGCAATGATAATGCTAATGCTGCCCGTCGCGAATATGGCAGGCGATTCCCGAATAGAAGATTACCAAACAAGTCTAAAGCTCCATGTTTTAACTTCTTAGAAAAACTGGTACATTTTCTATCATTTTTGCCCCTTCACTTTGTCAACAACAGCCCAAATCAATTTGAACAACATTTAATATGAGTTTAATGTTTACCTTTAATTAAT